>OU612067.1:16895000-17633559 GCA_914767715.1 Membranipora membranacea | reverse complement strand
TAGCTGGTAGTGGCATTTCATTATCAACCACTTTCCCACTCTTGGTTGGGAAATTAGTTGATAATGAAATGCCACTACCAGCTATGCCGACACAGTTTAAGCTCTTAAACTAAGGATGGGGATTTCGGCCTATTGGCTAAGATCAAAGTGTCACTGCCAATGGCCGATTAGTGCCAGTTCAGTTTTGGCAGCCCGCTGCACACCTACGTTCAGGAGGTCTTCTATGGCCTCACCTCTAGGATGTATTCTAGTTTTCTAGGATGTATAACATTCTCAGTATGAGGATTTAGGGCACCTTGCGTCCCTCTTTGGGGGCAGCTCAATCTTCTGTTTCTTACTAAACAGCAAGGATGGACATTTCAGACGTCCAACTGATTTATGTGTTGGGACGTTGGATCCTATCAAAGCATCAAACAGTTAGATGTCCGATCACGGGATGGAATACTAGTCAAGCATCCTAGCATAAATTACTAGACAATCGGTGAGAATAAATGTTTTAATTCTAGTCCCAGTTTTTTTTTTTTTCGGCATGATTTTCATTTGATGAGATTCATGTTCATCAGCCAAAAGTGCCAGCGGGTAAACCAAGCTGTAGTATGATTCATTATCAACATATGTTGTAAGTAAGTAAGCTTCATTTATTTAAAAAAAGAATAGGATATATGCATTGAATTTTACTTTTCCTAGAATGGTATCATCAACTCACCATTCTCCAATCAAGGAGCTGTATTTCCCAATAGACATAGATAAAATATCTCAATGGACATCAGCTCAGTCCCTAGTAGGTTTTTGGATCATGCGCAAAATTGTTTGGTGATTAAAAAACATTTTGCTGTGAGCAACAAGTTGTTTGTTAAATAGCCTTTGTGTTTTATTCTTGATGTGATTCTGACAGACCAATTATTATCCATCTCTGTTGTGATAATACCAAACAGAAAAGCATTATTCAATGGAAAGTTTAGCGGCTACTAGTAGTTTCAGTCTGTTGACTGTCACGTGATCTACTAGGGACCCACAGACATAGATAAACCTTTTATTCTCTCAATATCACTGAGGTCAAGAAATCAAGTGAGTTTACAAAAAAATCCCCTCAACTGAGTAGATACAGATTATAAGGCTATGAGTGAGCTGCTGTTCCAGATATGGAATTCAATGGATATACGCGAAACTGGTTATATCTCCAAAAACGGACGTGTGGTGAAGAACGTTAAGAAATAAGGCGTAACATACTAATAAAAAGTACCTGTGATGATTTGTTGGATTCATTGTGGTCCTTTGACGCTGCATCAGACGTAAAGCTATTTCCGACAGTGATCTTAAATTTCTTCAAAAACAGTAAGCATGACCCCAAACTTGTCATGCTTCTAGTTTAAACTGACTGCCTTTGTGTTGTGCTCCACACGGCAGGAAGGGCAATTTCTGTTTACCGTAAATAACGTAAGCTTATATTGATAATTTCAAGCTTTTGTTTTATTGAGCAAACGAGAATGGAGAAGTAAGTGTCAGACAAATACGCTAATACAACAAGGTAGCTTAGTGAGCAAATTTGTTCTGGTGAAGGAGGGAAATTGATGGTAATCCTTGCGCATGGTTAGTCAATTAATAGATAAACTATATAGCTTGTGATGGCTATTTCAGTAGTATAATGAGTGGATTCAGAGTAAGCATCAAGGGAGAAAATTGGGGTTTAAAGTTATTACCAAAAGGATATATATACCTCCACTCTACCTAATAAGTCACGAATTGCTGAAAATACAACTGTTACCAACACTAAATATCTAGCGCATCATTTTGATTTTGATTGCCTATCAAATAAGTTTGCATGTTAATTTTTGACTTCAGTAAATTTCCCTGACCCTAACACCCTTTGCCTCTGTGCGTACCTTTACTTCCCATGTAGCCAGCTGAAGACTTGTCACGTCCACATTTGTATTATTTGCCATGTCAGTGGAGGTCCTTTAACTTGCCACAAACAAAAGTTGGCATTTTAACTGCCAGTTTTTCTGAGACGCTGGCATTGGCATGTACCTACTCACACTGTTGCGTAGCCTGGTAATGAGCGTCCTTCGATACTGAAATAACTTTTTATAGCTCTAGAACTCTATTAGGCCAGCAGCAGCACCTCAATATTGTTTCATTGTGTGTAAGGATGATGAACAGAGAAAATTAATAGCAAATAATCAAATGATATTTATTATTGTTTCGATTTTTGAAGTGGTACTATTCCATAAGTGGGGCAATAAATAATGTTTTGCTAAAATTATTTTCTGATGCAGATTCTACAATATTTCTGCAGAACTAACTTGCAAAAGTTACTTGGCAACATTTAGCCAATCAAAATGGATAATTCTGATGATTAGCCAATGACAGTGCAGAGCATTTTTGTTTATGAAAGATGGCCGCCAACCATGAGGCTTGCTGCATCAGTTCCCACAACACAGAGCATAAATTATGATAAAATCCACTGATTAAATTGTCACACCAGCAACTGGACAATGCTCTGAGCAAAGCTGAGGATTGGGTTTTGCTAGACAAACAGCCTGAGCAGCAAGAAGCTACTGAATTACTCTGGATCAGAGAGATTAGCTACCATCATAATAATGCATTATGAGCATGGGATATATATTGTGATAGAATGGAGAATGATGACAATAGAAATGAACATTCCTTCTATGCTCACAAAATCTGATATCTGAGATTTGCATAACAAAACTAGAAGCTGCACAGAAAGCCCACACCAGGAAAAATGTGAGTGTTAAGATGAATGATTGTGATTGTTTACTTCACTTTCAGGTTTCAATGTTTTTGTTTACTTCAAGTACATTTATTTGTTTATTTCATGAACATACTAGTGTCTCTTCTAGTACTAGTAGCCTATCCTCATCCCAGGTGTTTCAATGTGATGGTAGGTTATCAATATTATTAGAAAATCAATAATTTAAAAAGATTGGGTTTATGTAAAAAAAATAGGTCTATGTAATTGTTGACCTTACTTTCAGCAAAGAGTAACTTCGCTATTACAGCTTACTCCAATCCAAATCACAGGCCTTCTGTAGTTGGTGCAAGTCCAGTGGTCGAGTGCCCCAGTGGTCAAGGCCTAAGAGAGAAAATGCCTCGACCACTGGGGCACTCGACCACTGGACTTGCACCAACTACAGAAGGACTGTGGTCCAAATCACTACATTTAAAGCATGCCAGTTACTCATCAGCCTTTTAATGCTAGCGGGACTGGATTGCTGTTACTAATTTAGCAAGGCGTAACACTGCTGTTAGCATTATTAGTAGTGTTTGTGTTGTGATAGCAGTGTTATCAAACTATCATTCATGTATTTAGAATGAAGATACATCTAGTAGTGATGATGACAACGGAAACAAGGCGACAGCTTGGTTACTCTTTACTGTTCAGTGTTTATGAATTACAGATGCTCGATTCATTTTTTTTTCAGCTGGCTTGTACCAAGCGACTCAAGCTAATGAAATAGAGAGCTTACTATTATATATTTGAAAATTCTGATGATGTGGCAAGAGAAGCACACTACCATCAAATACTATTCCAGGAAAACTTACGAAAGGTGAAGGATAGTTCAAAACCTTGAAAACTCTAGAGGAGTAAATAGTTTGCTGGAGGAGATGTTCACCATTTCACACACTCCTAAGACAGGTGACATTCAAGCCTCATTTCATTTAGACTCTCACCTCAGCTTGCCGAAAGTTAGTGCTAGCTAACATTAAGTCACCCATAAACTAGCTAAACCTCGCCAAAAATTACTCCTCTAGGGTAACTATAGGTTATTTCTGTAGTGTTATATCTATTTCAGCATCTATGTTTTATTTAAAGAAGAGTCTGCTTGTAAAATATGTGTAGGGTGATGTCATAGGTCTAAGCAGTTGACATCTATTACAAAAAAGCCATAAACCCCCTTCCTCCCCGTTTTTATATATCTACTTGCTTGTAATACGAATAACATATTCATCCAACAGATTTGTTTTGCAAGCTTTTTAACTTAGCTGCTAGATGTGATGTGAGATAGAATCATTTTTTGTTCAAAGGTTGTTTTACCTCCTGCTGTTAACTTGAGTTGAGATCCAGTTATGCGATTATATTTCCGCTCCTTAATCTTGAGTTTCATCATTCTTTCAGTGATACAGCGAAGGAGGAAGAACCACGCAAAAAGGCTTAAAATAACTATTCCGATCATAGATCATTGCCAAAGTCCAAGACTAAGAAGCACCAAATTTAACAAGATGACCAAGTACCAAAATACTCTGCATGCATTTGTGTCAAAGCATGTTTTCACATGAATTTTATATTCTTGATGTCCTTCGTTGCATGCCCACATGTTGACATAGGTCACATTGCAGGTATGTGTTTTACTGCTGTATATATTCATTTGATACAGGCTTGTACCAATATCTACTTTCCAATTAGTCAATGAAGAGGATTTGTACCTTGAATGTATTTATCAATACTGGTTTTTTTGCTTTCCTTCTTGTTTACACAGGTCATATTATTGTTGGTATTCACTTATTGTATTTTTATGTGACAATTTTATATATGTTTGTACATATATCTCACCTTCCAATTAGTCATTGACTGGATTTTTACCTTGATAAAGAATGTATTATATCAATACAGGTTTTCGATGCATTTGATAAGCACATTAGTTCGTCTTTCTTTGCTTTCCTTCACGTTGACACTGGTCACATTGTGGATGTATCTTTGTTTATACTGGTGTGTACTTGTATTGCACCTCTCAATAAGTCAATAAAGAGGAACTGTTTGTGCCTTGGTAGATAATACCCATACAGAATGCTCATTATAAAACGAAATTTTGCAACTTTTTTGTCTTTTCTTAGCCTCTGTAAAAAGAATATGCAGAGAGTTATGAACTTTACATAATTGGATTCGCAGTGAAATTCGGGTCTAGTTTCACTCAATTCTAGGTAACCCCAGAGAGATGATTATTATTAAATGCAATTTTTTGATCACTCATTGGCAAGAAGTTTCTTGACTCTACCTGTTTTTCACATCTTAACTGGATCCACCCTGTCCCCATATATTCCCAATTCATAATTAGACTGCTACCAGTTATTTTATATTAGGGTATTCTTATAAAAAAGATAATGAAAATCACATATGAAGTTTATTTATTGCTGTTATTCTGGAAAGGTTGCGGAAAACCTATTTTAATGCCACAACTGTTTTTGAGGGGTGTCTACAATCTGTCTGTAAAACGTCAATAGATGGATTTAGCAGTATGATATTTTCTCAAAAACCACTCAAGATATGCATGATATTGATAAAAATTTCAATGACGCCACATCATTCTATGATCTTTGCCGAAAGAAGTTAAATGGTAAAAACGCTCTATATACCCCCTTTTCCACGTTTCTTACTTGGATCCGCCCCCTTTTGCCCCGTCTGTAAAATAGTACATATGCGCCATCAGAACGGCCATAAAAAACTACCCCAGACAAGAGCGGTGGATGCTCATGTTTGAAGTCCGGTTTGCATTGTACGCAATTGTGTGGATGCCTTCAATGCGACAATGGCAGGGACGACACTCAGCAAGATGAGTATGACTAAATTACCGATGATGAAAATCTTGACCTTTAAACTAGTATGAATTTGCATCTTTTCTTTGTTTTGCTTTAGCAGTGATACTAATGTGCTATTTTAAATAGCTATTAAATTCAAAATACATAATCAGATTACACGCTTTACCAGAATAAAACTTCATAAACTTTTACCTGTTTTTCACATCCCAACTGGATCCACCCCTTTCTCATATATTCTCAATTTATTATTACACTGCTACCAGATACTTTATCATGGGGTCTTTTTATAAACAAATCATGAAAAATGAAATGAGAAGTACATTTATCACTGTTATTCTTGCACGCTTGCACAAAACCTATCATTATGCCGCAACTGTGTTCGAGGGGTGACTACAATTTGTCTGTAAAACGCCAAACAATTGGGTTTAGCAGTATGATATTTTCCCAAAAACTACTCAAGATATGCATGATATTGATAAAAAAAATTCAATGACACTGCTTCATTCTATGAACTTCGCCAAGAGAAGTTAAATTGCAAAAAACGCCCTTTTAACCCCTTTTTCCGTGTTTCTTACTTGGATTCGCCCCTTTTTGCCCCATTTGTGAAATGGTACATATGCGTCATCAGAACGGCCATAAAAAACTACACCAGATACAGTCTTCAATTTTCTCTGTTCAAGACACTTACGCAGATGTTATTTTTAGAGCCTTTTATGTATAGCCGCTGCTGGCCTATATTGAGATAAAAAATTATAAAATACTGCTCCTTACAAAATTAGGGTCAGTTAGCCAATTTTAGTTTAATCCAATCAGAAAGCTACACAGAGCTAATTCAATATAGAGCGATCATGTCATCTAAAAATTATCATAATAGCCAGCTACTGATACCTAATTGAAATACACTCAATCAAAGAGTAATACACTGTAATTGCGTTATGAAGCTTCTACCCCTGCAGGAATAAAGATAGTGCTGCCATTGCAGGCACCGCACCACTTTCTGTGTCGCAAGTTTTTCTCGCTGTCATATCAGAGCAGTTTATACATTAATATCAACAGCTAACACAAAAGGGTCTGATTTCTTTACAATCCATAGAGCTAGTAGATGGAAAGTTTTTGAAATAGATGATACTGCTTCATGTGTGAGTTCCCCATATCTAAACAAACCAAGAGGGGTAAGAAATCTCGCAGTCTTGAAATAGAGCAATTAATGGCTGGCTCTATTCCTAGCTAGTCAAAACTGGTGCTAGCCACATTCAGTCACCCCAAGCAAACTAAATTGGACTCAAGCTAGCATTGACTGCTCTAGTCTAAGCTAGATCAAGCATGATCCAATTTGCCTGCATTTAGGGTTTGGGCCGCCTGCGACTCGCCAGTAGAATGGGTATGATCTGACTGCGGCCAAAATGGATCAAACTTGTTCTAAGGATAACCTATACCTAAAACCTACTACACTCCATGGTGAAATTAAAAAAAACACTCATGGTTCAATACACAAGTTTAAGCTGCATTACATTACATGGTCATAAGAGTTTTTATAAAACTCAGTGTAAGTAGCCATGGCAATGCAAGCATTCTATATTATATTTTTATGTTAATTGTGATTTATCTATTAAATATTTTGAAAGATTAATTCCAGGTCACCATTGATTGTGGGAAGTAGGTTCAAACAAACCTAACCTAATCTTGTGGTCTGGTGACAAGGTTAAACTAATTACAGAAGATCAGAAAAAAGTGCCCCCCCATGAGGGGAGGTAACTCTCATCCTCCACATTATGATGTCATAGTCTCCATGAAGTGTAGTTTAAGTGCCCAGACGGCTCTAATGCGAGTTAGTAGCATCACATTATCAACCAATCATTACATAAAGTGCAATACAAGAAACAAACACTTTCCCACACACCCACCCCTGACAGCCTGCCCAGGCTAATTACAGCCTATGTTACTGCTGGAACTCTTGTAAATTGAAGTTAAATACTTCAAGAACGGTTTAGATGTCCTAACAAGCGGAACATCATCCACCAAGACAAGCTACGTAAGCGTAACACAAACTAATCTAACTGCGATGTCGATTATTGTATGATTTGGCCACAAGGCTGCTGCGGTGTGAATCACCTTTCAGTGAGTAGCGATCACTCTTTCAAACTTCAAACTTCAGTCTCAGCTCAAAGACAGGATCTCGCAGGAATGAATACTCAGAGCTTCTTGATGCTGGCTCCATGTAAAAGGGGCATGCAGTGATAAAATGGCCAGGAACATATTAACGCTGTCAGTAACAATATCTTAGTGGGATTTGTATCAGCATATTTGAATTGATTAATTATTACTTCCATGCACATGTAATCAGTGTGCATAGGTTGTCCTATCTTTATACAGGAAGAGAAAACTCATTGACATACAACATTGTCATTGAGAATCTGGTAAATCAATAGATAGACACACATAAAAAGACACACTGTGATTATGTGCTTTTGAGTTAGATAAAAAAAACACTATACAGCTTATAGTAGTTAAGACAGTGTTACACCATACAGATTTGAAATGCAATTCCAATTGTTAGAACATTTTGGATGTTGTACCTATTAAAAAAGCTGTGGTTGAATCATTCAACAATCAGATTAAAAAATTAAAAGTACTTTTTACAGTCCAAACAGCAAACAAAACGATAAACAACCAAAATCAGACAAATCATGAAGAAGTCAATTAACACTGACAAGGAACAAAAAAACAAATGAAAGAATGCTCGGAAGATAAATACATTTTGATATTTAGTTTATAACTCTGTTCTGTCAAGATTGATTGTGGTATTAACTTGTATCCTAGATCTGCTGTTGTCAACACTATTTTGGGGTACAGACACTTATCTCGGTTCAGACCTTGACTCATTTCCAGTTTACTGGTAGCTCTGTGAAACTTTTGCACTAAATCCGATTAATCAATGGATGGAATTAAGCTCAGGGCTGCTTCAAAGTAGAGTATCGGTGATCGTCACTCTGATCTGATGTGTGGATGAGGGTGTCATAATTACCTGTAATAGTAACAAAAGTAATGAGGTACTCATCCAGAATAATATTATTCTTCAAACAGTCTGATATCATGCAGCACTATTTTCTCTGCATTTTAAAGAAAATATTCAAGCAATCTCAATTTATTGACGGTATGAGGACAAACGCAGAGAACATACCATTAGAACTAGTGATTGGTTGATCAGATTCAGGAAAGTTGCCGCCCCTTTCAGCTTCAGTTGGTTGAAGTGTTGGCCTTATTTTCAGTTCCCTGCTGTCTATGTAATCATAGCTACTGCTATGTCTTGCTTCATCATTCGTTGGAGTATGAGTTTTGTTGTAGGGATCCATTCTATTGTACTTGGCTAGCTTTAGCGAGAGGACAACTACTGTGATACTGAGTAGTGCAAGTAGAACAAGGCCACCGCTTCCGACCGCAATGATCAATTTCTTGTCAAATACACTAGAACAGTTTCCTATAGCTCCATCATTATCTACATTTGGTAAAGCTTAATGTGAATTCCAGCAATGATATGTTAGGGTATATAAAAACCATGTGCAGTTGATATAGTGTTGAGTCACTAGTATTAGCAACATTCCCACAATGCATCATTTGCAATTCCCAGGATAATCTGGCCAATGGATGTAAGTTATAACATACCTGATGTTTTTAGTAATTCCAGATACATAGGCGATAAGGATATTTGGGTACCAGCAAGGTAAGGTTGTTATCAGTTTTTACCTTCTTTTTGGGTGGCAAAATTTCCAGACCTGGTCTGGTCACGATCATAGCCATATTAATTAAATATTAAATCATAAGTACCAATTTGGAAATTAATAATATTGTCTTGGGAGAAGGAGGTTTAGAAGGGTGCCAGTGGAGTTGAAGGAGTGGGTGTTGGAGTGTGGTTTTTAACATTATGTAAAATCAGCCAACATCATCGACGATTCAATTATGAATGCATTTTCAAAGGATATAACAAATGGTTGAAGGCTGAAACAAACCAGGACAACAAGACAAACATCGTAAAAGGATGGCGTTAAAATTTATCATTTTTGTCATTTGTGCGCAACCTTTTACTAAATGGTTTTGTGATCTGCTTAAGCTAACCTGTGATGGTCTTCTGAGTGGAGGTGACGTGGATTACTGAAGATGAACTTATTCCCGTATCTGCGAGAGTGGTTGAAGTCGTCTCCCCTACAGCATCTGGAGTTGTTTTTGTTGTTGGTGTGGACAATGTTGTAGTTGAGATTGTTGTTGATGATGTCTTTGCAGTTTCTGTTTGAGATGTTGTTAATTGGTCTTTCGAATTACAAATCGGCCTGTATGGCTGCCATTCTCCATCTAGTTCACATGAGAATTTCGTTGAGCTTACTGAGTCTGATAGCTGGTGTCCTCGATCACAGGTAACGTTGAATTCATTTCCGTTCCCGTCTTCAGCACGTTTTGTATCAAGAGCATGGACAGGAGTTTCACTCTGGACAACTGTAACAATAGAGTTTCATTTCTTGGGGCATTCATACTTGCCAAGTAATCTAAATTCAATTTCAATTTACAGCGATACTGCACCGCTTAGAGGAGGCAAAGCACCCGAGTGCTCCACCTGGTGGTTTTTGGGCGTTGTGAGCCCCCCAACAGGAACTTGGATAGCGCCCCGGCCGCTGATGCTCTGAGAGCGTTTCTAACCACCAGGTAGGGCTAATATGGCTTTTTGGTCCCAAATAAGTTCATGTTTGTACTTTGTACTAGTACTAAAATATTGAATTGAGGTGAAATACACTTTAAGCACTTACCATCAACATATTGGCCCCTGGGACTTACAAGTTACATACCCTTACTTTGCCAATGTTCAGTATCAACATCAATAATAATAGTCTGAATAGTTTAATAGTCGTGTAAATTTATATCGTAAAAATAAAGATACTCCATGCAGGCAAACACGGAGGCCACTAATTACACTCATAATTTTCCCTGTAGGAGGAGTTTTAATCCATACGACTAAACCTAAAATGACCAGCATCTTAAATGTTACTAGGGTAGAGGACTGTAAGAGCAGACAATAGATTGTCTGCCATGTGTAAGACAAATGCCAGGTATGGTAGCAAAAGTGAAGCAGTGCTCATCTAATTTTTCATGCATAGACAATACATAATATATGTTACACAGTATAGCGACACTCGCCTATCAGAAACACAGGACAAGTAGGATGGAGCTAGGGAGTTTACCTCAAGCGGGACAAAATACATCAACTGAAATGATTGGGGGTCAGGTAACTTCCAGCAGCCTTCTTTAGGTTATTTACCCTTGTAATAGAGAAGAAATCCTCTTCTGCCTGTATCTTTCTTTGCGTAAGTGAAATTGAGAGTTAAACTTGATTTACCTAGAGTGACAAAGTTTTCTGGAGAAGATTTGGTATATTCACAGGACGAAAATAGTAGAGGTTCTCTATTGAATATTTTGAGCACTGCAGAGTCAGTATTACATCCCTGTGAGGATTCTGTGATTTGTAAAGAAATCAGGTCTATGTAGAGCCATTTCAATGATGTTTGAGTTGCCACAGAGAAGAGAAGACTTTCACTGGGTGGTAGAAGGTCATGAGGAGAAAGGCTGAATCCTGGATGACTCATCAAATAACCTTCCTTAGGAGATTGTCCAGATCCAGGCAGAGTAGATGGAACCATTACTGAGATATTTGATGATTTAATGACTGAAAAACAAGATCATAATACATCAAATCAAATAAATGCCAGCTTTATGACTCAAGCTATTTTAGCAGTTTCCAAGTTTCCGTATCAATCAGAGTTTAATTCAGAGATAAAATAAAAATTAGGAAGGCAAGTTGGTAATATTTTAAATTGATTAATTAAAACTAAATTCTTAATTGTTCGGCTCATCAAGATCAACATTTGCTCTAATGCTGGGTTCTGGATTATCAGAAATCCTTGTGTAGTAAATGAACTCTTCTGCCATGTTTTTGGATTTTATATCTAATTGATCTTTGTGCAGATTCCTGCCACCCTGCAGCGTATACATTATTACTAACTGGCCAGTATAGATCCAGATTTGCCAGTTCCAGCATAGATTTGGTTCTGGTAGACTGCAGCTAGATCAAGTTAATTCCAATTTACCTGTTTCGGAGTTGCTCTCCTTGAGCCGCTGGCAGTTTACCTTAAAAACGGGAAAAAATTGTTCTAGTCTGCGACTTTATGCTGACTCCAGCCTGTAGACATACTTGTTATTTCCAGTATAGCTTGGTTCACACCATTCAGAAAGTAATCGTAATATTGCCATACCAAGGATAAGACTGATCGTAATA
This sequence comes from Membranipora membranacea, assembly GCA_914767715.1. Taxonomy (NCBI): domain Eukaryota; kingdom Metazoa; phylum Bryozoa; class Gymnolaemata; order Cheilostomatida; family Membraniporidae; genus Membranipora; species Membranipora membranacea. Next base: position 17,621,681 of record OU612067.1, on the reverse strand, counting down.
CCATCATGCACTGCAGTTTTGTGAGGCATCGGAATCAATATATTATTGGTAATTTAATTTCTTTGCATTTATTTCACCAGGCATGTGAGCTTAAAAAAAATGTAGATGCAATTGTTAATTATAAAAAAGCATTTGTTACAAGAGTAGCATAGTTTTTACTGTTGCAAAAAAGGAAGTAGGAAGTGAAGTATGAAAGAATAATTACCCTTGACACATTCCAGGAATTGCTCTGCATTTCCTGATGCAATGCAAATCAAAGTGTCTTTTATCTTGGCCATTACAGTCAGCCACCCTGCTTCTATGTACCATCCTCAACACCCTATGTCATATGACCGGCTACAAGTTTACATGTACCCCTTGCTTTTACCTAACAGAGCTCTGAGTGTTTTTTTTCTGAAAGAAAAGTTACATAAGTACAGCGTTGATACTGTTAGCTGGATAAATATTGATTTGTTCTCAGTCAACAAAATAATTCTATAGACCATAAACTTGTTCATAATACATTATATATTTCTCAACTCACAAATATAATGAAACAAATGCTAGGTTTTTACAAGCCGTTGAAGTTAAACAATAATCGCTATTATATTGATTTGGATTGTTGTTCTAGACACAGTATTTTTGCTTAGTTCAACAGCTACTGCTGCTGACAAGACAGAAGATGGACTGACACTGCTTTGAGGATCGACAGGGAAACTAGAACACTGCAGATAACACAGGTGCAATACCTTTACACATTCAAACTTACAAACTATTGGATCAAGGTCTGCTATATTGCTCCTTTCAACTATGAACCTCCCTGCTCCCAACAAGACTTTGCAATGGGCAGGAAACTGGTATCCCAGTTTTTTACATGTATAAATGTTCAGCTCTGTTTGGTTAATGAGTACAGTGAAAGGCTCTTTAGTAACTTAGTCTTGAGTGTGTGTTATTGCTAAACAGAAAAAATTGATGGATAATTTATTCACTATCACAGGGGTTTCCTCATATTATATATATAATGGATTTAAGCCGATGAGAAAATTTTTTACTGATCATCAAAAGACTTAAAAGACATAGACAGAGAGCTGATCAGCTTGTTGAGTAAAAAGAGAAAAATGTAAGAACTGCTAATTGTGATGGCAATGAATAGTCTGTTTATTCTTCTGATAATAAATGATGATCTCTAACCAAGAAATCTAAACCTGTTCAAGATGGTTGACAATAATAATTGGTATCAAGTTGGGCTGCTGTAATAAGCCACAATAGGGAGTAAACAACTCCAAAGTAGTAATGTATAAGTTAGGGAGTAAACAACTCCAAAGTAGTAGTCACTACATCCGCTTTTATGTCAATTACTTTGACGTTGAGCACCAGGTTCATGGTGGCGGCAACTAAGAATGTTTTGTGTCTCTGTATGTAATTATACTTGTTGTATACTGGAGATATCTGTGTAACATGATTTCTCATGGTGACTGACTCCACAGTTTCTCATGCTTCTTTTGAAACATCCAGTCACTAGGTGTGGTACTCGGTCACGAAACCATCATATTTAGCTGGCCGATTCTTAGCTCGTACAGATTTACGAGGAGTAGGCACATTTGGTTGTGATGAGCTGGGCATATTGGCTGCCTGAGGTATATCTTCGATCTCGACAAGTGCCGGTGGTACTGTAGGCGGCGTCACTTGAACTGGTCTATCTGTTACCGTCTCAGTATCGTTCTCTCACCTTGGTATTATCGGTATCATCTGTGATGGGCGGGTGGCTACTAAGGCTCCCTGCGTTTCAGAATCCACGTCCGCATCTACAACAGGTTTCTCAGAGCAGTAAGTGATCTGAGAGCCTTTTATGTCCATTACCACAAATGGATCTGGGTGGAACAGTGTCTGACATTTAGATGGACTATCTCTCTTAACCAAAACAAAACTGCCTATCTCTAGCTGGTGATTATTGCCACTACCAGTTTCCAACTTCTCGTTACGGGTGGCTATCATCTTATGTTTCATCTCACTATCTCTATCTCTAGCTTCAACGTCATCAAAACTATTAGGCAGACTTGGCAAGTTAGTCCTAAGCACACGCCCAAATAACATCTCTGCTGGGCTTTTGCCAGTAATGGAATGTGGTGTATTACGATATGTAAACAGCCATGTCATGAGGGAACTCTCATAGTCTACCCTATTGTTGTGTGCAATCTGAATACGCTTCATTATGGATCTGTTTTGTCTCTCCACTTGACCATTGGCCTCAGGCCACCTAGGGGTTGTCAGACACTGTTCGATACCATACCCGGAGCAAAACTCACCATACTCATGAGAGATAAACTGTGGCCCGTTGTCACTCTTCATGCTGAGTGGATACCCATGCGTAAAAAATACTGATTTCAGCCAAGAAATAACATCACTAGCTTTTGTGACTGTCATGAACTTTACTTCGTTCCACCTACTATAATAGTCTGTTAAGACTAGAACTGACTTACCGTTAGACAGGGGACCCAAAAAATCTAAGGCAAGATCTTCCCATGGTCCATTGGGAAGTTCTGTCACCCTTACTGGCTGCCTATCTAGTGGCTTACTGGTCAACTGACAATCGTGACAGTGTTTAACATACTTGTCTACATCAGAGTCGATTCCGGGCCACCAGACTCTTGTTCGTAGATATCTCTTGGTGCCTCCCATCCCACTATGACCCTCGTGAGCTATCTCAAGCATCTTCTGTCTGAGCTCTTGAGGTACTACTATCCTACCTCCCCTCAAAACTAACTCCCCTATGACACATAACTCATTTTTAATGGCCCTATATACAGCTGGTATATCAACATTGTCGAATGAATTCGCTCTTATAGCTTGTTTTAAGGCCTTAATCTCCTCATCCATATAAGAGACTTCCTCAATATAGCGGGGTGTGATTGCCGATGGCACATTGTCCTCCACAACACTACGTACATAGAGCTCAACATTTTCCCTTTCTACCAGGTGTTCAGTCGCCTTTTTCGAACATAGAAGCCTTGACAGGGGGTCAGCAATATTATCTGAGCTTTTTACGCGAACTATCTCAAAATCATATGACTGTAAACGAAGCTGCCACCTCTCTATACGAAGGGATGTCCTCTTGGTTTTGTTTCCATAAATGGACTCAAGAGGCTCACAATCAGAAACCACTTTGAACCGACAACCAAAGAGATAATGATGAAACCTCTCACATGCCCAGACAATACCTAGAGCTTCTTTTTCTGTCTGCATGTATCTTTTCTCGACATCAGACAATGCTCTACTTCCATAGCTAACCACTTTGGGCTCGCCATTTTGAATCTGTACCAGTATTGCGCCTAGCCCCACAGGACTGGCATCTGTGTACAGCAGAGTCTCACAACTAGTATCGAAGTGAGTCAAAGTATCATGATTACATAAATCAGCCTTTAGCTGATTGAAAGCCACAATCTCCTTATCTGACAAACATATAGCCTCTCGGGAATTTTTACCCGCTGACAACCTCCTCAACACATCAGTTGTGTGAGAGTAATGTGGAATAAACTTAGACATATAACTAGTCAAACCGAGGAAACTCTTCAACTCACCAACTGTCTTAGGAACAGCAGCATCTTTGACTGCCTTGACTTTGCAACCATGGGGATCAATACCCTTGTAACTAAGGAGATGTCCGAGAAACTCTAACTGCTGAACCCCAATCTCACACTTCTTTTTATTCAGAGTCATGTTAGCCTGCTCTAGACGACTGAACACCTCACCCAGCCTACGATCGTGCTCTTCCCTTGTTTTGGCATGGACAATGATATCATCGGCAAGATTTGCTACACCCGGCAGGCCTTGGATAATTTTGGCGACCTCCTTCTGGTATATTTCTGGAGCCGCATTTATCCCAAACATGAGTCTCTTATATCTATATAGGCCTAAATGAGTACTGAAAGTTGTGATATCCCTGGACTCAGGGTGAAGAACAAATTGGTGGAACCCCATGCGCATGTCCAGCTTCGAAAAGTACTGAGCCCCATTCATGTCATATAGCATCTCGTCTACGGTGGGGACTGGGTGTTGGTGCCTAACTATAGCCTCATTGGCTCTCCTCATATCAATGCATAACCTAATCTTACCGGATTCCTTCTTTGGAATGATCACTGCTGGACTTACCCATGATGACCCTGAATGACCTTCGACTTTCTCTATTATATCATGTGCGATAAGCTCATCTAAGTGAGCGGCTAGTTTATCTCTCAACAACAGTGGCACTCTTCGGAATGGCTGAGCAACAGGCGCTATATCATCTCTAATTGTCAGCTTTATCTCATTCTTAGACTTACCCAATACCTCTGAGAACAGCCTTGGATATCTAGCTTCATAATCATCTAAGCCTACTCTATTTATAATCCTGATTACACCTAGTTGTTTACCTGTTTCATTTCCTAACAAAGATTCACCTTTATTAGGAATAACAGTAAATGCGACATCTTCTAAAACAGCAGTGTTGTTATGCAGCTGTAAATCACACCATACCCTACCTACTGGCTGAATAGGCTCTTTGGCTGTGTACGGGAGAATCTTTGGTCCTCCACTGATGAACCGTTTGATAATAAACTTACTTGCTCTCAAACGTTCATAGGTATCCCGTGACATCACATTGCACTCTGACCCTGAGTCTATTATAAACCTCGCTGATACACCACCGACATAGACATTAACTCTGTCTAGAGAGTTACTATTACACACTAAAGGTACATGGTAAGAATTGAATACAAATTCTGGGCTCTCAGAATTATTGTTCACTGTTTCAGGGCTGGCTTGCTGGTGATCCCCCACATTTACATTGTTGGCCCTTCTAGATCTGTAATATCCTGCATTCGCACCTTGGCCATTCTGTTTGGCCTTGTTTTGACAGCACCGAGCATAGTGATTCATTCCATCACACTTACGGCACTGTTTTCCATATGCCGAGCACTCACGAGGTTTGTGTGTGAGATTACAACGGGGACATACATTAGCACCCTCAGTCTCTTGTGTGAAACTAGGTTTTCTGGCAGTGGATCCAGAGGCCACACGGTTTATTGCCGAGGCATTATTCATCTCCCGGGACCTTTGGACCACAGCTTCATGTGTTGCTGACCGTGTCAATAGTATTTGCAATGTAAGTGCATTTCCCTCTTCCAATAGCTTTTCCCTCAACTTATCGGCTGTGCAACCTTCTACTATTTGATCACGGATTTGGTTATTCACAGCTTGGGCATCGCCATAATCACAATGGGTGGCCAATTTTCTGAGTCTAGCACAGTATTGGGATATAGTTTCGGTTTCCTTCTGTATACATTGCCTAAACATGTGTCGCTGATAGGTGATGTTAGGAGCTATATGGAAATGGCCTTGTAGAACAGCTACCATTTCAGTATATTGATCTCTCTGTGTTTGATCAAGTGTGCTATGAATTTCCCTTACTCTTGGGCCTGCATGATATAGTAATAAAGCTTTCCTCTGGGCTCTCATATTTGCATTATCTTCCCCTGCCAAATTGAACAGCCCTTTTGAATCAGCAAAAGCCTCAAATTCCTCAAGCCAAGCATCCCAATTGACTGATACTGTGCTAGCATCCCCATCTGGTGTGAAATGACTTGGGCCTCTGGTATCCATTTGCCAGTTTGGATTGATACAGCAATAAATAGTAAACAATACTTATCTTATTCTGTCTATTCCAGAGAGCTCACAGCTATTTCTTCACACAGAAAGTTTAGCAGCTTATCTTGTCAGATTCACTATTTGTGATATTTTTTTGAACTCATAATCCCATCCTCGTCGCCATTGTAAGAACTGCTAATTGTGATGGCAATGAATAGTCTGTTTATTCTTCTGATAATAAATGATGATCTCTAACCAAGAAATCTAAACCTGTTCAAGATGGTTGACAATAATAATTGGTATCAAGTTGGGCTGCTGTAATAAGCCACAATAGGGAGTAAACAACTCCAAAGTAGTAATGTATAAGTTAGGGAGTAAACAACTCCAAAGTAGTAGTCACTACAAAAAATTAGTAATAAAATTAAGTATCTGTAGTCGTCAACTTGTCATCCTTCATTTGGCAGTTTGGTCTTAGCACTGTTCATGACTTTGATACTGCTTTGAGGCAAGTAGATCGTCGTGTTGGTATGACCGGAGTGTAAATGTTTACTAGATCATGTAAGCAGTGCTGTTCAATGGCTTCAGATCTTATCAATATGTTCCATGCTTGTTTTACACAGCAGTTGCAGTATTGGTGTTTTGTTGTTTTTCGGAAATTGAAAGGAAGGGAAAAAGGCACTACTAAATACTATCGCAAAATATTGCCACTCAAGATAAAAACCAAATGGCCGAAGCTGCACTCAGCACAGACTATGAGGAGCAGGAACCAGAGACATGCTGTGGCTATTGTATGAGACCTGTGGAAGAGATGGACCAACCAAAGACTCTACCATGTGGACACATAAGCTGCTTGCCCTGTGTGCGAGAAGATTTTCACAAACTGAACGGGTCCATAATGTGTGAAAAGTGCAAGTAAGTCATTTCGTGATACAGCTGACCTGACATTTATCAATCTTCCATTAGTATCATTCTAATTGTTTATTGCTAAGAACATAAACCCAATGAGAAGAGTTCCTGAATGTGTGAAGCTTGAGTGTGGATCGCAATGCTCGGATGAGTATGTTCATATAGGTATAGCGTGAGAAATAAACCAAAACAGTTTTTGTTTAAGACGGTTTTATATATGGATCGGTGACACCTTGATTAGGGTTGAGGTTACCTCTCAAACCCAGACAGATTGACCACAGACCTCTCTACTCGCAAACTTCAATAGTCAGAAAACCATTAAATACCCCTGATTCACTCGTAGTCAAAGGTGGGAAAGTTTATCTCACAAAGAAGATGGATTATTTTCATTTACAGGAGCATTATGGGAGATATAGTATTGTACGCTCTTCCTGATCACAAGGTTATCTTAGAGGGATTCAATGCTCCTACATCAACCACAGAGGATCACGCGTCACAAGTCCGAACAACCAGATGTGATGCCTGCGACAAACCTGCAAACGCTTACTGTCTCGACTGTGACAAGAGGATGTGTATAGAACACATTTTGGTAATATGTTTCTCTTAAATCTATGAAATAATTGTTCTGCCTTTTGTTTATGCTCTGTCTCTTAACTAATTTGTATTACATAGGAAAACCCATTGGAGTCTCCATGAGAAAGATAGCTTGCTTGCATTGTAGAGAACTGTATTATAGCCATGCAATGTCAATTTATTCTTAGCCACATGATCACTTTGTTGAAAAAGTCTTAAACACAAAACACGAGAAAATTCGAGCTGAAGATTATGAGCAGTATCCAGGCCTGTATGAATCACCGTTCTGCAAAGAGCATCCGGCACATCGTCTCATAGAAGTCTGTACTTTGTGTAATGAGTTGTTTTGTACCAGATGTGATCCGAGGGTCGTCTGCAAAAACTCAAGTATGTACCGCGTCCAATATAAACATTTTTCCATATGTCTGGTAGTGTAATCCTTTTGCATGTCTTTGCAAAAATATATTCCAATCGTACATTTTTCTGGCGATTGGCCGTTACCTAACTATAGAGAAAAAGTTTTTTTTTGTCATTGTAGGCACAAGAATGGGAGTGAGAAAATTCCATGTTCTGAAAGAAGTAGCTGTGTTTACCAATATATGTACAGAAAGACTGAAGTCATTGACAAAGAAGTTATCGGATACTGAAGATGTTTTTGCTCAAGCAGAGATGAAATGCTGGGCCAAACTCGATTCTCTAGAGGAGAGAATGCAATCTCTAAAGATGGAGGTGAAGGTAAAGGTTGAAGAGCTGGTAAGTTTGATCTGCAAATTTGGACATAATAGGATCACAAGTTTTGTCGTTGATCACCCCAGAAATAATTCATCCATCATGTTGCGCTGCAGAATTCCTGTTCACAGCACAAATTGAATTGGGTAACTACTGAAATGTCAAGAATCAAGATATACCCAAATAATCAGTATATTATCTAGAGACTGTGCAGTATCTAGAGCTGTGCAGTATACCACAGGTGTATAAATAAAAAGCTTATTCACAAGAGTTTGACACAACAAGGTAGCTGTAACTCTAGTCCTCAGACTATCTAGGACTCTAGGTGTTCATACATTTTCTTTTTTTTTATCATAAACTCAGGTGAGACAGATACAAGAACAAGGTGAAACTATAGAGGAGGAGTTAACTGAATGTCTCAATGTAAACACTCATGCGGTAGAAGAGAAAGCAGAGCGCCTCAGGAATGAGCGGGAGCAGCTCACAGCGGCCCGCACTTCTTTAAGTGATTTTACAAACCAAAGTCGAGAAGTTCACATAATACGCAATGTTCAGTATAGAGTTGGTGATACAGAGAAGCTACTAGCTGGCTCTACAGAAGCATCAAAAGATGTGAAGCTCTTCTCATTATTCTTATCATGTGGTAAGTTTCCTTTGCAAACAGAGATATATAGGGGGACAGGGTGTATGGCTGTGGGATAAGAAACACCAAATTGCACAACGATACATCACATTTACACCCATCAACTCATGATTATGTGTGTCATTACAGGTGAATTGGGGGACATGTTGAAAACTTCTCCCCAGCCACACAGATTGGAGTTATTGAACACTGAATCTTATAAAGCGCTTTCTGCTGAGTGGATAAGATCAGATCGGATAGGTTGCATATCTGAAAACAAGTTCTTGTGCGCAGTAATGAATGAAAAACTAGCCGTCATTTCAGCTGATACATTAGACAATATGGGGAAGATAAAAAGTAGTATTGCTGTTGAGAGGCAAATTAAGGTTCCGGACAAAGATGGGTATATACTGACGTTGTGGCTTAAGCCGATGTTGCATGATGATCCCTCACCTCTGAAAACTGCTTTTTGGATGTCTGAGGAGAAGATACGGCATTTTGCCGGTATAGGTGCACTTTATGATCGAATTTGTACCCTTTCATCTGCTGATGATTCTACTGTGAAGCTTACTGTATGCTCTTTAGCAACCAACGAACACTTCGGTGTAAGGGTAAGTACCAACGATTAACGCTATTGAAACCTCTTATTATTTTATTCCATACATACCACTGCTCTTTTCGAATGGTCGCCTTAAAGTTTGCTGTCGCCCAAAACCCCATTCCATCTTAACTTTTTACTGTTCTCAGAACTTTAATACAATTTAAGGTTACGTGTAAAGGATTCAATCAAATTTTGAAATTAAGTTTTAGTTAATAATAATCTCACTTTAACACGGCTTGTGACTTTGTGATTAACTTATCTACTTGGCCCGTCTATATTTTTCCTACTCTACCTTTTATGATTTCAGAGCATTCTGATTCCTCAAAAATAAATTATTCGCCTTTAGTTGAGCTGTTCGGACTTTTCCAATGGGGATGGGTTGATGACGCATTCACAGTAAATAACTGATCTGAGGGTCTATACATTTCAGCTAGCTGGTATAACTTCGTCCTGGGGATTGCACATGATATCTCGTTCGGAGGTCATAGTAGGTGACGAGACCAATGGTAAGCTCTACAAGTATTCAATCCCCAACAGAAATCCTGTCTGGATTCTTGATGGCCTTAATTCACCTGTAGATATCACATCAGATTCAGCTGGACTTATCTATGTGGCCAGCCAGAACGCAAAGAAAATATATGTCGTCAACTCCAGTACAGGTCAGTGTATAGGATGCCAGAGTGTCTCACATGAGAATGTCAAATACCAAAATTACAGTCTCTGCTTGTGATGATTTCACTCAAGATGTTTTGAATCCATGATGCTGTGATCCAGCTTTGAATAGAAGCAGTGTTAGAAACTCATTATCAGTATCAATAACGCAGTTTTTTCTTAATTCTAGGCCAGCTGATGACAGAGCTTACTCATCCAGACCTGAACAAAGTTGCCACAATCAACACAATTTCAGTCTCCGGCAATAAGCTTGTCACAGCATGTGGTGATTCTGGTATCTTACTGTTCGACATTAAATAGAATTACCACCCAGAGATAGGAAATTGGAAATAACAAGTCTACACGGCACAGATTGTGTCATCATGCGAGTCTGTGCTGCCGGTCGACAGCAGGATATGTGATTAAACCAGTATTCAACATTACAACCAAGCTTTGTTTTGTCTTGTCTTATGAGGGGGACTGAGATGGATGATGGAATAAATTAGTCAGAGTACAGGCGATCTATGGCACCCATAGTATTCAGAGGCTCAGGACAAATTTGATTTAGCATATATTAGTAGTAAATCTGTCAGGCATTTTTAGAAAATCAGCCAGATTCGTCACCTGAATGCAAAGTTGTGTTCTAAGGGTTTGATATGTATCTATTTTGGGAGTATTCTTTCTAATTTTTGAGTAATTTGGGCAGAAAAAAATTATTTGAATATTTGAATCGGATATCGCTGCGCATTTAGGCTTTGATATGATGTTGCAGACTGAGGTGATCGAAGAGAGCTTGGCAGCTTGTCTTTGGCATGAAACTGCGGAGTTTGGTTGAGCTGCCACTTGTCCAAATAACCGAGTGCTATTGTTTATTTTGATAGAATATTTTTAAATGACATTTGTTCATAGCTTACGCAGTAAACTGAGAAGAAAATTATTAGCAGCCATATCCTATGAGAAAAATGTTTTCTTTTTATGTATGAAAAGCTGCAGACTTTTACCCTGAATGACTTTGTAAATCATATGTATGCTTAGAATTGCTCCTTGATTGTTTGGACTTACCGACAGCACACAAACGCTTGGACACTTATGAAATCATAGTTATGGTTGTCTCCCCCTCTATATGAGAAGCAGGTTGTGAGTTATTTTATGAATAAATCAATCTACAAAAAGCTGATTAACCTAAGTCAAATTCATATTAAATTTTGTGATGTGGCCGAACAACAGATTCCTAAAGTTATATTTATGATGTTTTTTTATTTTATTAGTTTCTTTCATATATTATTATTTCTCCATTATAGCACAATGAAAAGGTATGCGATATTCCTCAGTTGTAATCCAAATAAAACATAAAAAAAGCTGTAACCAAACGACCAGACTACTATGAGATAACGAATCACTATATCGTATAACGATGTCTTTGAGAGATTGTACTTACATAACTGTGAAAAGCTATAAAAGCTCTTTTATATATTAAGAAGAAGGTTTTCATGAGGGCCATAACAGTTATGGATAATGATACACAGATGATGTAACAGTAAATATAACTGACATGATGTAACAAATGAATGTTATGTGACATGAAGATAACGTAAAACTCAAATATAAATAGGTTATTGTCTGTTGAGGAAAGTAATTATCAAGCTGTTAAAAGTTGACAGCAAACACCAACTTTGCTTGGTATTATATTTCGAGATAACCCAACTTCAAACCTGGAGTTGATAGGCTCACTTATTAGCACCTGTTACGCCGTATATATCTTCATGATATCTCCCTTCCTCCTAGACAAAAACAAACTGGTTATTTGGTGTAGTGTTTATATTGGACGTTCATGGACTGCCGCTGTTACATGAATGACAGACAGGAGACAACAAAACAAGGAATAAATGTCTATAACAAAATTGTTCCACGAACAAACATTTTTGGACAAGAATATTTTTTGCCGCTGGAAGCAACTACCATGCAATCTGTCCTGTGGATTTGGGACAATGGGGGAGGAGTGTGAAGGAAAATAATGCAAGGTGGATTTTTTTCATAAATCTTGGGATTACGGTCTTTTCCCTTTTATCTCACACAATTAGTAGGCCTATGTATGATAACATACGATACTTTGGTGAATAATTCTAATACCTTCAGTAGCCCTGCTGGGCTTCTAAGAGTGTGAACATCTCCATTCTGATTATCATTCAGATCTACATCATCAGTCTTCTTTATTATACCATTGATCATGCCAGATTTTGCACCGTATCCATTCATTTTCACACCGTTCGGCTTCTTCACAGCAAGAATTTCATCCAATAAAATTGTCACATCTTCTGCCATTCTGGCATCACCACAGACATAGATATGCCCATTTTGCTCATTAATGAGATGAGATATCTGCTGCCTGTGTCGATCAAGGTCATCTTGTACATGTCGCTAACAAGTTATAACAAGATTGCTACTGAATTTTTGTCCGCTGATGCAATAAATTAAGGAAAACCATGTTGCGGAATTATTCTTAATTTAACCTCTGATAAACCATCCTATTTTTGACTCCAGACCTCTCTGCATACATGTAACACTGTTAATACAGGTTCTTATTTAGTTAGGGTGATTGTACTGTTTAATGGTAGTCTTAAAACATTTATACCGCACTGAAAAACACATTTTATATTCGTATTACAATCTGAGCTTACCTTTGGCTGACCGGGTTGCCTGGAAAATGCCACATGGTAGCCGCTGATTATACCTTGATTACACATATCCTTGATCTCTGCTCTGTGTATCTGCTCTAGTGGAGTCTGACATCCAAAGAAGAGGTGTATCTGACCTACCTTCTTAGGAATAAGACCTAAAGCAGGCGAGTGCGGAAAAAATCACAATGATGCGACTCAGGCAAAAACGACGGATGTGACAAATCCTATGATTATATATGTTAAGATTACTATTCATAGATGAACTGAGTTGCCAATTTTTTTTCTTGCTCATTTTGTAGGGAGAATAAAATTGATAGTGGACAATTGGGCACTTTATATACTGACAAAAAAGGAAATCAGGGTGCTTGTTCCCCTGTCAACTTTTTACGTCATCATGCAAATGAATTTTTGCTACTAAAGAAATATGATGTTAAGGTTGGAAGAAGACATTTATTCTGTCGAGGAAATCTCACCATGGCTGTGGTTTATAGAAATTGATTATCAAATCTCGAAAACTCAATATCGTACGCACCACATGTTTCTTGCAGGTTCAGTATGGTTGCCAAGGGGACTGGATAAAACTGAAATGGCCTGAAATTATTAATAATGCCTCACCTTTCCCCTTGTATTCGGCAGCCTTATGCTGCCAGAAGCTTCTAAATGGTGCTATTCCACTTCCTGGTCCAATCAGTATCACAGGGGTGGAAGCTTTCAATGGGAGATGAAAATCAGGTGCTCTGAAAAGGTCAAGATAGGGAGTAAAATCTGGAAGCATCGGTGAGTGAACACTGATTCTAGGGTCTGATCGTCTAAGCTTGTTACACAAACTACAGTAGATCAATCAGTGAGGCATTAAGATCCTTCAAAATGTACCCATTGTTTTGGCAATGCTTCTTTTGAATAGTGGGACCACTTGATAAACAGACACATCTAAATCAGCGTCATAGCATATAGCACTTCATTGAAGGGTAAACACATCACCTACGTCATCATAACTTACTTTTTCAGATAAGCTCTGACAGTTTGCCCAGTCTTCAAATTCTTCATCCAATTAGTACATAGACCTTCATGCTCTCTTCCACCATCTGTAGTATAAATATTGCACCTGCATTACCAAATGTACCAAATGTAAGTTTTTTTTATCCTCAAGATATAAGGGGCACCGGAAACCAATATTCTCTTAATGAATAAGGCCACCTCCGGAGAGTGTATCACCTGCCTGTGCTCATGTCGCATAACTGATGACTTAGCGCCGACCGGCAAGCTCCTAGGCCGAGTTACCCAGCTTTGCCCAGTTTTATGGCTTTATTTGGTTTTATCAAGTTTTTCCGGTTTTATCCAGTTTTATCCGGTTTTATCCGGTTTTATCCGGTTTTACCCGGTTTTATCCGGTTTTATCCGGTTTTACCCGGTTTTACCCGGTTTTGTTCAATTTTTCCGGTTTGCCCGGTTTTGCCTGGTTTTATACGGTTTTGCCCGGATTTATACGGTTTAGCCCGGTTTTCTCCTGTGGCTCCCCTTTCACTGGCCGCGCGCAGCGTAATCAGTGGGTCGAAGCAAATCCGAATGCAGGGCCATATTTGATCTAGCAAGGTTCGTCATTTTGAGTAAATTATTGGTGTTTAATTTTCTGCTAAAATCTTTACGCAACAAAAACAAATTAAATGGCAGCTGAGCATAGTATAGTCATTACAAAACTTACCATCTAACTTAGTGGTGTAATTGACCACAGTAGCAGTAATATGGACTTGTGTTGGATAGGTGAGCGGCGAGGAACTGATAGAGTAATATCTGGGTTTGATGTGGTGAAGCTGAGTTAGTAGTAAGACAGCTGGCAGCTTCAGAGAGGGATAATATTGTAGGATGTCACATAACGTCAGGTGCTGATTAATTACTCTCGCCTCGTATTCATCATTGTTCTACAATGGCAATGTCGACATTTAGGCAATGCATTAGAAAAGGGCTATTACGTCATACTATACATGCCAACAATATTTTTCATGGCAGTGAAAAGTAATCATGACAAATCCAGGCATTTCACAACTGCCATTAAATGCGTTGTGATTAATGTCATGACTGATGTGACCCCTCGTACAACGGAACTTGGCCAATTTTCACATGAGGGGTAAATCAATGTTTCACATTCTTGGATGGTAAATGTAGAATCCCTAAATTTTTTCAGGTAAAATATTCACCCGGTAACCGTGTCCTGTATCCACAGCTGGCAAAAGAAACAGGATCACAATGTTTGCAAACTTGATTATATATCGTAACTGTGTTGTGGGAAACCTCAGAGTTGCCGCTTAGAAATTTTGTCACAAGATATTTCAGGTATGAGAATCCACCGCCTGTTGCCCATACAAATCTAGCTGTTGCCACGTAGGCAATTGACTGTTGCTTATTTTGCATTTGGTAGAATAATATCTTTCATGACATTGCATCAGATCTCCTCGAATAAACAAATAACCTCAGAGCTCACATTAATATCATATTTAATTCTTCATTTTATTATGGATGACCAGAAGTCTTGCTCACCTCTCCCATAGATATCAACTCTTCTATTCTTTCTTGATCTGGCAGATTTGCCAGATGCTTGAGGAACTGTTGTGATGGAGGAGATGTGATATCGAGATAATGAGAGAGCAAAGATCGGAGACTAGCTTCTGGTATTTTCCCAGACAACTTCCACTCTTTCCCTGAAAATTTTTTAAAACTTTTACATGAATTATTTTCTACACCTCGTGATAGACTTTTATCACCCTCAATTATTACCTGAGAATGATAAGCATTGGCTAAGATCAATCAAAATTAGCAAGGCATTGTGGTTATCAGTCTACAAGTCTTAGGTGAAAGCAAAACTGTGGAACTAAGAATTTCACACTTTTATTGTTAACATAATAACTGTCTGTACTTTGTGCAGCACAAAAAGGTTACCTTGTAAGGAGGAGTGACATATTGTCTTGTCACCATTGATGCCCTCTGGTAACTCGGCTCTCATGCAAATTAGATCTACATCTGAGCTTGGGTTCTCTGGGTATACAGCTATATGGTCACCAGGATTATAGGCTATCGAACCAGATTGTGCTCGCAGTTTGACTAGAATGTACTCCTTGCTACAAGTGAACAAAGCTAACATGTTTATACAGAGCTATCAATGAGTTCTCTTACATGTCTGAGCCATATAGCATTGGCTTTCTTGTAAAGTATAGTCTGACAGCAAAACCTTGGTCATTGATACGTCTTGAGCTACCAGAAATACCATAAACTATCACCAACCACTGTCTTTATTGTAGGAAGCCCGAAGCCAAAAAGTGTGAAAACAGGTTTTGAAGTGCAAAAAGTTTTGATCTGAACTGGTTTTTCATCCTTTATTTGTTGAGAATGTGATTCGATGATGAGATGCTTCAACCACCAACGGGGGCAACGCTTGAGCACTTTTATAAACATTGACTCACTTACCTGGCTCCTTTGCCTGAGAGAGTAGATACTGCTTCAGTATTAAAGTCCATCACATCTTGCTTGTGGAGCTCGGAGAGTTTTACAGATATACTTTGGTCTTCAGTCCCAGGAGCGATGACTATTTTGT
Source organism: Membranipora membranacea (assembly GCA_914767715.1). Lineage (NCBI taxonomy): Eukaryota > Metazoa > Bryozoa > Gymnolaemata > Cheilostomatida > Membraniporidae > Membranipora > Membranipora membranacea. The sequence goes on along the minus strand of OU612067.1, from coordinate 17,605,734 downwards.
TTTGTTCGATTAGTTCATCTACACCAGGTTCTGACAGAGATTGGAGAGTACTCCAGTCTGCACTATTCATGCAAAACACTTTACAAGCCTGCAAAAACACTTTCCTACTCCATGATCTGAAATTAAAATCAGGCCATTTCATTATCCAACAGTTTGCGGAGCGTTTTGGTTGCTTCTGAATTATTAATAAATAATAAATATTTACATCCAAGCGTCATTTATGGAGATTCAAATATTTCAAGCTCTGCATGGTACCAGTGATCATAGTACATACTTTAAATCCTATGGGTGGAAACTATGGCTAAATAAAGGAGAGCCAAATTCAACTGTTATCAAGATGTGCAAAGCGCTTTAGTTCACAACGGTTAGGAACAATGGTTTCTATTGCAGGTGTCCATCAATTCAGCACCGATAAACTCAGTCCAACTATACCTGAAATCTGCTTCTTGATTCCTGGCTGCATCACCCAACTCTATAGGTATGATCTGCTGACATCCGAGATCCCCCATAGCTTTATTCGCTTTTTGAGCAAATGCACAGAAATGAGGATATACATTCGATCCTAATCCGAATACAGAATACCTGAAAAGTCAACATCAAACAGTTTTATAGCATGAATTGTCCTGCCTGAAGAAATAGGCATGAAACGGAGATATCATGGAAAATGTTAAAAGCTTTTGAAACTAGGCAACTGATAAAAATAGTCCAAACATCACATTTGCCCTATAGCGTTAGGCTAATCACTAAAATATTAATTTCCATATCGAGGAATTGCCCCCACTTGAAGCAGAAAAAAGCAAAACCATCAAATGGAGCTACACGTTGTTGTGAAATCTGTCACCAGAGATTGATAACTGATTATAGAAACCTGCATTGGACAGGGATGACCTCACACAACGCCAATTCCAGGTAGGCTATAGCATTATTGTATTGTTTATGAATGCCAATACAGAACACAACAGAAGGACAACGATATCTCACTCAACACTCACATAACTCCGGCGTGGTTATTGAAAGTATCCTGTCTTACTAATCTGCTGGTTGATTTGTTTTGGCTCCTCTCGGAAATAAACGCGTCAGTGATCTCTACAAAAAACTTCCCATTTTGTGGTGGTTCACCATTCCCTGTGGTGGCAGCAACTATTATAATCATAGATTCATACATGATAGCTGTGTAGTCATAGTCCTTCATACAGTAGACCTGAAATATTTGGTTAGACTGAAGGAATTTTTTGTATCACAGTATTATAGCAGTCAAATTAGCGTGGTATCAAGGTGGTCATTGAACATGTCTCTGGATACTACCAGTGCTGTAACACCTACAGAACAAAAAAAGCAGTATTAGACTTGAACTTTCAGCTGCTGAAAAACTCTTAACCTGATCATGTCAAAATAATGGTAGGGCCTGGTCTGATCTAATCAGATAAACCTTTTTTGAAAGGGAACAGTCCCCTTAGTACCTGTTCTCTTATTCAGAAATACACATATTTATTGCAAAAGCATAAATCTACAGTATAGGTTAGGGATTGCTGTCCACTTGCTCAATTCGAGTAAATTGAGTAAAGGGGTAAGCTGATTTTTATCCGATTACAATTAGGGCACGAATGAGAATCCCCCACCTTGGCGTTGAAAGCTTGATTGAAGATTTCCTGCAGCTCATAAGCGTAGGCCTCCGCTGTACCTGTCTCGGAGGCGTACAGGATCGTACAGCCGATTCTCTTACTCATCGCTTTGTTCATAAACTTCGCCAGAATCTTCACAGATCTTAAAGAAACAGAAAGAAAGAAAATATTTTTGGCTGCTTCTATTACTGAAATGCAAAATTTTTTTTTGTGTTTGCTAGTTTTTAAAGTTTACATACTGTTTGCTTTTATAATATGCCTGCAATGCATAAAACTGATAGGAGCAGCTTTAAGATATTTCGGACAGATTTTTGCTGTCAGATTATTAAGTCAGATTTTTCTTTTATGAGAAATCTTGTCACCAAAGCAGCCATCTTCACAAAAAGCAAATAATCTGTGTGAAAAATCTGACCTAAGAATCTGACCAAAAGATCTGCAGCATATATGCTAACATTAATGGTAATGATAGTACATGTTTTTACACAATTTTACCTAGCTACATTTTTGAATGTTATTTTCCGTTTTGCTTTCTTCCCAGTTCCCTTCCAGCCTTTCCATGCCGGAGCCTGCAATATAAACACATAATGTCAAACTAATGCCTCTGATTAAGTGTGGATGAACTTAGAATACTTAAAAATGAATAACGCATAAAAACATATGAATTTATTTTACCTTTTTACGTTCACGGTAAAAGCCATCATCTTCTTGTAACTTTCTCATTGCAGTGTCAGCAAGCTTATTAGATGGCTCTGATTGGTGGCTTTCCCCCACCAACCAATCAGAGCCAACACATCGGCTACTGTCAGCCTTACTATTATAAGTACCTGATAGTCATAAGATGGTTTGAGTTTATAGTCTATCATCTCTTGATGATGTACTTGAGTCAGGCAGCCTCCTATTGGAGGATTTATCCACACCCAGTCAGCAGGGCAGCCACCTCTATGTTTGAATTCATGACTCGTGTGGATCATAAACGAATCGGCAGCAGAGTGTTGGTCAGCTATGGTTACTCCATCTTCCTAGAAATAAAGTTGGAGATGACATTTCACCATTGAAATGTATAAATATTACATATACGATACGAACTCTGTTTTGGATGATGCTCATCCGTTGAGAATACCCAAAAACAAATGAAAAAAAAACTGAAGTCACAAAGATGGTAATTCATAATTGATGAGAAATATAATTTGAGAAATTTTGGGAAAGTTGGGAAATGGATGGACTTGATCATGTATGGTATTGTAATGGTATTGTAATGGTATTGTAATGGTATTGTAACGGTATTGTTATGGTATTGTAATGGTATTGTAATGGTATTGTAATGGTATTGTAATGGTATTGTAATGGTATTGTAATGGTATTGTAATGGTATTGTAATGGTATTGTAATGGTATTGTAATGGTATTGTAATGGTAGTGATTATTTGTTCAATGAAAATGAGAATTTGACTTATTTTAGGAAATGCAATTTTTAAATTAAACTACTAAATTTTTGACAAACATTACCTCAAAGCTATGAATGATTGCTATGTTGAGAATAACACTAGCTAGATCTTTCCAGTATGCTGCACTTTGGTTTGTGTCCAACCCACAACACTCGGCAATTTCCTGAAATTATTTGTAAAGTTATAGGATACTTGATATAGAAAAATAATAAATATAGTATGACCCTAGATATGAGACAGACACAATGTCTCAGCAAACCAGAGCAAGGGTTTCCCTAGTCTGAGCCCCCCAGATTTTGCCCCCCGCCTGAAGGACCCCCGGCGACGGTTTACCATGGTATTATTATTGGGAATAGTTGAGGATTCCATCAATATCTTCAGCAGCCAAATGGAGAACACGAATTGTGCTACTGGCTAGTAGAAATCCAAACTTGATTAACCGTTTTGACACTTGAATGTTTGTTTTAGCAATAAAAATGGTCAAATTTTTGTCCAAACATCTTAAATGCAATGAAAAAATCCGCTTCTGAATTTGATCATGATGCACCTGTCTGATGTATGCCAAATCACACTGATCACGTGATCTCCTATGGCATGTATATCTCAGATATCTGAGTAGGAGGTAGCTCAGTTGGTTAGAGCGCCTGCCCTTTAACACACAAGCGTTGGAGGTCCTGGGTTCGAATCCCGCTGCAGTCTACTGACTACTGGGCTCATATGACGCCCCAGGTGTGCTCCGACCTGCCTGCAAACTGAGAGCAACTTGGCGCCGAATATGGCGGCCGCGCCCTTAAGGCACTGATAATTCTCAGTCCTCGGACGGAGACAACACTTGCGATTTTAACCCACATTAACCCCTATTTTATATCATTCTGAATCAATTCACTTCACATGAGTACCAGCACATCATATTTGGTGTGACGACCCGAGTTCAGTTTGACTAATTAGGTAGCGGGTACATGTTAGGTACTCACACTAAATGGACTCAAATATCAGAGATACACACGATAATAGTATAGTCTTGATGCCACACTATTTTTGCTGACCTTGAGTTTGTTGTATCGGCCAGTATCACACAGGTCCCTCATTATCTCAGTACTCATGTACCAACCGTTAAATCCACAGGCAGGGTACACAACTCCTCCACAATCAAGTGACATGCCACTGACAGCTGGTACGGCATACCACTCCAATCCAAGGGAGTCTAATTTAGGGTACCTGCAAAAGCAAATGAGGTTTTATAGTTGGTTGGTTTGCTGTGAGATTGAGTGTTAATGCTGTTACATGTGAGGGTTTATACCAACAAGCTTGTTTTGCTCCATAGTGTCATATTTTTTCCCATAAATCATCATCATGATAACACATTACATATTGATATAAAAAAATTTACAGAAATTTGTGTTAACAAAATGACAAAAATAGACTTAATAATAATTATTAAGTTTAAAAAAACAAAAAAAATACAAAAACTCAGGTCACCAAAGTTTGTAAGTGAATCGCCTTACTCTGGGTGTCTTATCTTGACCTTGAGAATCAGATCCTCAGGAAGTCTGTAGAAGTACGGCTCTTCACTACCGTACTGTAACACAAGAGGAAGTACATCAAACTGTGATCGCTTATTCTCCGGCCTCCAACCTGGGAAAAAAATAGAGTTGTCCTCTTTGTGACATAAAACCAGTCTTGCAGAAATGGAGAGTTGAGGGCTTCTCCGATCAATGCTCACATTAGAAAATTTCCCTGCCGATGAGCAAAAGATATAACCAATGAGTGAAAATAACAAACTAACTAACTAATATAAATAATAAAAACCCACAACAGCTTATGGCTATTTCATACAACAACTGTCCTGAGTTTGCTACGGTGTGTCATGCTGTACGGCATCGATATATAATTATGAATATAAATATAAATTTGAATTATATATCAACGCTGTACAGTTTGATTTTTATTACTATAGTAATTCTCACCTAACTGAATGCAAATATCTGTTATAGTCACGTTAGCGGGATCTCCTAATACGGAGTTATCTTCTAGTTTGTAACCTGCATACAATACGTATTGTGAGTTCCATATACGGCACATCGGTTTTCCGTCTTCCTTAGCAGGAGGAAATATAGTTATTGCCGGCCTAAAACAATGTGGAATCAAATCGACAAATAGCTCAATGTGATACATCCCTTAAATGTTCAACAACCTCATTACCGAAATCATAGTTTCGGATAAGTTTTTATCGCCTCCATTCCCAGAGAGAAAATAAAATTATAAGCCAGCGTGAATCATCATTGCTCGACTGCTTGGTAATCTATTTAGCGAACAATGTAAGTGAAAACTAATCCAGCAGACCCCAAGACCTATAGTACTTTATCCCTTCAACTAAAACCCTGCACTATTGCTGATTCTTGTCATGGAAACTGATGGATATAAAAGTTCATGAATTATGACAGAGAGTTGACGCTAAGAGCCAAGAATCATCAGGTGACAAATAAGGTGAGAAATATACGGTGGTTGGTAACGTACCTTAAGATTCCTCCATTTGTAGCGTATGTTATGTGCTGACATATCGCTTCGAACATCTCCAGGTTAGATTTAACTTCTCTTGAGTCAAACAGCTGTAAAATATGTCAACACATGGAAAGTAATTGGCAAACATTCAAGTCAAGGTCATGAAAGCAATCATAAATCACACAATTTGTTTCTGGCAATTACCTTAACAAATTAAGTTTGCCTTCAAATGTAAATGTAATGACACCAGGTAAATCTGACTTTTGACAAAATCACATTATTTTATAGCGACAGTGGCCATTCTAAAATTAGTTTTTCATTTTGAGAGAAAATGCAGGAAGGGAGGAAGGGTCATAGTCTTAATGAATGATGATTAATGTTTGCAAAGCATAATTTCCTCCCTTCGTGATAATTTTGGGTAATTGGATAATTACCAAGGACTGACTGATAGGATATTAAAAGTTATCACCTAGTCGTCACCTAGGTCATCACTAGTCAAAAGTTATCACCTAGGTCATATTTTTATCACTGGTCGATACATATAAAAAGAGATGATGAATGATGGACCTGCTCTCTGGTTTTTGCACTGATGCATTGATTAGCAATTGATCGAACAATTTTCCAAATTATATATTGTTTCTGAGTTTTCAAGAGTTTTGGGCTCAAACTAATCCCACCTGTGTCTTGAAGGAACCATCAATTGAAAAGGGGAAGCGCATTGACTTGTAGTCAATAGTATGCTCTCCGGTTGTAGCACTGGCGTGATAGAGCAAATAATAAAGATTTGGCAGTTAATTTGTAGTTTGAGTTTTCAGAGTTTAGGGCCCAAACTAATCCCGATTGTGGCTTGCATACTTGGAAGATAAGGTCATTGACATTGCCTGCCCAAATTGGTCAACTAACTGAGGAAATTGGCTATTCCATGGAGATTATAAATCTTAACAGCTATACTGTTCCTATCCTCATTTTGTTGATCCCTTTGGTGGGTACCAGTGATTAATTTCTCAGCGTACCATCAAGATGATGAGAGTTGAGGGCGTTACCACCAATGAGAAAAAATTGAGACAAAACAAAGAATTAATCTACTTATCAATGCATTTGGGCAAGCACACAACTCTCACTTCTTTTTAATCCTTACATTCACAGCATATCAAACATTAACTATCACTACACGATTTCAAATAACCATGGCACCAGAAATTTTTCTTGGATGTAGAAAACAGTCATGATTGATTGCTTAATTTTCATGACTTTATTTGCAGACTAAATAATTTTAGGAAAACATTTTTACAATTAGTGCAAAAACAAAAGAAAAAAGTTTTACCACATCATGGCCATTGTCCTACTATAATTTTATTTAATGTTAATGGCATATTTGCCTACACAAATACGTTTCCCAAATTCAAGCTAATAGTTTTGGTTTCAATGTCAAAATAATGCAATTTTATTGAGCTTGCCCACCACTCATGATTTACCACCGCATTATTGACTTTCAACAATGACTACTCTACCTACCAGATTAAAAAAGTCATGTCCTAACAGGAGAGGTATACACCCAAAGTTGCCGGGGGCTGGAACAATAAACAACGAAAGCTCCCCCAGTGGGGCTCGAACCCACAACTCCTGCGGCACTAATCGCCTGGCAGTGAATAGCAAGTGCGCTAACCGATTGCGCCATCTCCCCATCTCACCATCCCCATAAAAGAATGGGTCGATGGCACTAATTAGATAGCCCGCTATTCACTACTCAGAGTTGTGGTCTCTCATCCCACAGCACATTCCAATCCACCATTGCCACCCTATGAAACACAGCGTACGTGTTTAGGGTTATTGGCCTTACATGGCCCATTGCTGGGACCCCTTGTAGTAGGTTTAGCTGTCTTTCCAGCTTGTCAGCATGTCTTTCCATGCTGTCACATGTCTTTCCATGAGTCAGTCAGTAGACAAGTACACAGGAGAGGTATACACCCGAAGGTGCTGGGGGCTGGAACAATCAACAATGAAAGCTCCCCCAGTGGGGCTCGAATTTAATAAGCTTTAGTAAATCTCAATTAAACTTCTCGAAATATCCTTACTAATCCCTAAAGTGTCCAGATCCAAAATAAACGAACCGGTATATCCTACTGATTAGTGGCTTCACAATAGTTGATTTATTTTTATCACTGGTCGATACATATAAAAAGAGATGATGAATGATGATAATATGAAAACTAGATCTCCAAAATGATGTAAAATATTTACTTCATTCAATGCAATCTTATCACAGCAACAGAAACAAATTTGTTTATAGTCACGTATTGCCGTGCATTACATTTGATTTACCTGCATAAATATGCCATCTTGTACAAAACCATTTATCATTATTGACTATAGGCCTACATACTGCTCTCTAAACTACTCAATCCGGATGCAGATGATCATGATCTGCTTTTTTTTGCAATTTGAGGAATGAAATTATCCCTTGAAGAATAGATCACCAGGTAAAGCTTACTTTCACTGTGCCGCATTTATAAAAATTAATGGTGCATATATGCATCAAATATTTGCAATCAGAGGTCATTATTCGATTAATGAATTTTTGTTTGTCATCTACTAAAAGCATTAAACTGATTTATTGTAATTTGAATTACCAGGGAGGGAGAATCCGCATATGGCCTTAGAATTGATAACCTAAGAAGATAAGAAAAGTCAGTTGATTAAATTAAAATGGTTGATTAAAATCGGGTAGGTCTTATCACACGCGACATCTCAAAGCATGGTCGGCGAGGCTACAATTGCTGAGATTTCTCTCTGTTTGTTAGGCAGGTCGGATTGCACCTGGGGAGCTGGAAAGGAAATTAGAGTATGCCTGTTATGATACAGCGCAGAGCACCAGAGCTTCCCTTCCTCCCCTGATATTATCTACAGCTTAGTCTGATTGCTCAGATGGCTGCATCGCCAGTTAGTGACAATACATTACCAAACACTGCGTTTGTTTGTTTTTGATACTGTAACACCAATGGCTTACAATGCAGCCGTTTGAGCGCTTATACATCTACAGTCCTGCTTCATACCTGTAGATTGGTCCAGGATATTCTGCCAATGCATCTTGAAGAATTTCTCCACGCTAGCTGAGCGCCATAGGCCAGTTCTGGGCCTGTTTGGTCATATGTTCCTCTCGCAAGGATCGATTTGCACACTGAGTCCAGTCTTACTCTCTTGTACAGAGTCTGTAATCTGTAAAAAAGAAGATCAAAGATACATTAGTAGTTAGATACGTTGGCGGTCATACTGCAAACTTAGCAATTGTGGGATAGAAGCCTTATTTATCACTGGACATTCTAGGTTCATTTGTAGTGATTGAATATGTGTATAGGCTTAGTTTAGAGAGCGGTACTCTCATTGACATGCAATTATAAATCAACTTTTATGATGACATCCTACTCACTTTTTTGGCAGCTGATTATAATATTCTGTTAGAAATTGTTCAGCTTCACCCCATACCATAGTTTTGTTTCTACAGACCGATTGACTGTTTCCCACTTCTTGCCTCATCAGAGATCCTAGGCATACCGACTGGCTACAGGAACTGGAATGACTCTTCAACAAAAACCAAAAAGTTTGTTAAGAATGACGATGCAGAGGAGAGTAGTTGCCGACAAGAAAATAAAAGGCCGCTTTAAACCATGGTCCCCAGGTTTGAATCACTCTAGAATAACTGGTGGCGACGTGTTGAGTTGGATAGCGCAGAATGTTTGTGGTAAGGCGTGGTGCGTTGCGGCGCGTTACGGCGCGTTACGGCGCGTTACGGCGCGTTACGGCGCGTTACGGCGCGTTACGGCGCGTTGGGGCGCGGTGTTGTGCAGCATGGAGTGGTGTTGTGCAGCATGGAGTGGTGTGGTGTGGAGTGGTGTGGTGGTATGGTGCGATGGTGGTGGGGTGCAGTATGGAATGGTGTGGTGTGGAGTTGTGTGGTGCAGTATGAAGTGGGGAGGGAGAGCCCCTATTCACGAACTTCCCATACTGCAGTACCTCTCCTGGCATACCCTCTGAAAATAATCGACTCAGGTTATCACAACTACACAAGTGATATAAGGGGTATTGCAACCATTGTTGGCTGCATCTCGGCTATTTATGATATGTAAAGTTGTAGATCCACTTATCATGACATGCTCTTTCGCATTTTGGATGTTTTGAAACTATATCATCATTTTTTGATCTCTTTCCCTTTTACCGGCAGCGGTTTTGGCAATTAGCGGGCTATTGTACAACTAACTGTAAAGTATAATATTACCATTGCGATCAGCATGAAAAACTGTACGACAAACCATATCCATCCAAAATCGCAAATGCAGTTGCATTTCTAGCCACATTTTGCATAGGCTGCCACCGGACTAATATCACCTGTTTGTTTTCAAATTCGTTGCACTTATTTTGCATCCGCCATCAGCATCATTAAAATGGGCTCATTTCTTCGATAAAATTGGTTGAGGTGTTCACATTCAATAACTCGACTGCTTTTTGACAGTGCACAGTCAGACAATACTTGCTGACCTAGTCTGAGAATGAAGTCCAGTAATCTATCAGGCATCTATGGTGTCAGCAGTGGTCAGCTTCTGTTAATAGTCTGAATGTTTTGAGTTTATCACTTATTGTAGGTACGATGACATTTTGGGGATAAATTTTATAATATGCATCAATTTTCAAATACTAGCAATAAATCATTTAGCTCGTTAACGCGTACTACGTAATAACAAACAAACAAAGTAGGCCTAATGTATTTCTTTGAATTTGCTATGACAGCAATTGAAACTAGATTTAAAGCGCTTTGATAGTTGTTGTTTAAAATGAGTAAGTTTGGTTGCGTATCTGAATTGGTAAATAGTTCAAAGTTGTAGTGATTTTTTGTCTTAATTGATCGCTGTAATCATGTAATAGATGTTAGTCTCTAAAATAAGTTCCAAAAGAAAGTCAGGTGCCATCAAATGCAAAATTTGAATACCAAAAATACAGGTGAAGTGACCAGCAAGGTGAAATGACCAGGCATGCCGCCACCTTCCTTTTCCCTTCATATGATTACACCTCAGATAATTATTTTACACTCACTCAGTGACATGATATTTTTGTGTGAATGCTGAATGTGATGGCAACTCATTAAGTTTGAACTACTGGGCACTTTTCTAATTTTTCCGGCAGTATTGCAATGGACCATGTAATAAATATTTCGGTAAACCTCTGTGCTCAAATTATTGACATTTTTTATTTTATTGGCAATCATGCCAAAAAATCATTTCAACTAAGCCACATCCAAGGGACTACTGAAAGTCCACATATTTTTGACACTGCTATATAAATAATCAAATCCGTGACTTTCAACAATTCCGCAGCCATATGAGAAGCAGGAAAAAATGACTTATATCATCAACTATAAAGCAACAATATGCGACCTCGGGCATAAAAATTAAAACAAGGCATCAGATCAGAAATTTGCTAATGCTAGCTTGTTAGATGACTGTTCAATGGCATAAGGTCGAGATGTTAATGATTTTTCTTATGAAAGCACTCGCTAAGTGACTACAAGGTTTTCTGTAATTTGATTTGAATTAAAAATTGATGCTGTGTCAATAGTTATAATGGAGGAAATTAAGGATCGAGCACAATTTAATTATTAGATTTACATATAGGTCTGCTTTTCCCTTCTCTACCATCCCCATAGCCTACAAATCCCTATTCAGTATTCTAAACTTGTATAATATATAATATATATATTATATTCTAGTAATATTCACATTGAGATAGAGGTACAATGAAATTTATACTTATGGTTTCAATTCAAAAGGATGTGTAGAATAAAATGGTGTAACACAAAATTCTCATATCCCTTTGTGTTTATCATTATATATCACCCAAGCGACCTACCAGCTGTCATGCACAGGGACTCTGCACTCTGATTACGATGGTCATACTGATAAATTCTATTAAAATGAAAAAGAATTCAAAACCATGATGAACTGGTAAGACTACTAATATTTTGCCTGCTACAATTACAGAATTCTGAGCAAAAATAAGAGAAGAGAAAGAAAGAGAAAATATTAGCAGCTCAAAATTTTAAGCCTGTGAAGCACCCCAATTTTTCGTTTGATTTCATTTTAATCCCGAGTAAAGAGGTGAACTAGCTTTACACCTGGCAAATGTGGCATGTGAATATCAACAATTGAATACCATCAATATTTAGAAGAAACAAAATAATTTCCACCGTGAACATACAGACACAAGCCATAAATGTGGTTTGGAGCAAACACAATAATACCTGATCATTGATATGAATTTATGGATCAGTGTTAAAAAAGAAAGCGTGGCTATTTGTGGAGATATACCATCAGTATTTGTGCCAGGATCTAGAATAAGCTAAAGATCTGGCAGCTTTTAAGTTACTCATTGGTTGACGTCCCAGTAACGACCTTCAAAAACTCAGGCAAGCTGCTTAACAAAAGTTTACAAGTGTCAGATAGTCTAGATTCTGAACTTGTGGACCAATCAAAGATTACAAATGTGGTCTAGCAACCATACATAAATAGCCATGCACTTGTTCAGGATCAGATATGTTCCCCTCATCCATATAATAATATCAGTGTACCTGATAAAAGGTTACTCGCTGCACGGACATTCTCACCCCATCACCAGCAGGTTAATGTGGAAATTATACCGCAGTATGTACCGGTAAAAGTTTTAAGCTTATACTTGGTAACATAGCAACAGATGAACATACCTCAGCATTGTGATGAAGGGTATCGCTGAATGAAACAAGAGGCTCCTGCGTGTTCCTGAGTATTATAGGTCTCATGGGGCACTGTCCAGGCTTATCTCCTCCGTTGTTGTTAAGGTTTGCAGTGGACAGGTCCTCAGCATTATCTTGAGTGGCAATGAGCTAAAATGCAGATTTGAGGATTGTTTTTATACAGGATGGACTAGTTAAAGCGCTCAAACTGTGTCAGCATAGCTGGTAGTGGCATTTCATTATCAACCACTTACCCACTCTTGGTTGGGAAATTAGTTGATAATGAAATGCCACTACCAGCTATGCCGACACAGTTTAAGCTCTTAAAGGGCAACCAAGGTTTCAAACAACTTCTTATTGATGGCCATTGATTAATAGCAGATTGCACCTTCTGCATGGGGAAAAAGACAAAATATAATTCAGATGAATATTCAGCCAGAACTCTTGTGAAACATTTCTTCCATCAGGTACTCAAACTCTGTTAAAAGAGAATACCACATAGCAGTTTCCTGTTCCTGTTATTATTTAGCCTGTGCTCTATAATTATTACAGCAAAGTCTTGGAACCTCCCCTAAACTGAAGTGTTACCCAGCTTAGAGTCAGCAACTACTTTGAGTTTTGCATCGCGTTATGCACAAAGCTGATGCTGCCCAGCACATTATTTGCTACCCATTAATGCATTGCTGCGAAACCTTGGTTGCCCTTTAAACTAAGGATGGACATTTCGGCCTATTGGCCTATTGGCTAAGATCAAAGTGTCACTGCCAATGGCCGATTAGTGCCAGTTCAGTTTTGGCAGCTCGCTTCACACCTACGATCAGGAGGTCTTCTATGGCCTCACCTTTAGGATGTATTCTAGTTTTCTAGGATGTATCACATTTTCAGTATGAGGATTTAGGGAACCTTGCGTCCCTCTTTGGGGGCAGCCCAATCTTCTGTTTCTTACTAAACAGCAAGGATGGACATTTCAGACGTCCAACTGATTTATGTGTTGGGAAGTTGGATCCTATCAAAGCATCAAACAGTTAGATGTCCGATCACTGGTTGGAATACTAGTCAAGCATCCTTACATAAATTACTAGATGATAGGTGAGAATAAATGTTTTAATTCTAGTCCCAGTTTTTTTTTTCGGCATGATTTTCATTCGATGAGATTCATGTTCATCAGCCAAAAGTGCCAGCGGGTAAACCGAGCTGTAGTATGATCCATTATCAACATATGTTGTAAGTAAGTAAGCTTCATTTTTATTTAAAAAAAGAATAGGATATATGCATTGAATTTTACTATTCCTAGAATGGTATCATCAACTCACCATTCTCCAATCAAGGAGCTGTATTTCCCAATAGACATAGATAAAATATCTCAATAGACATCAGCTCAGTCCCTAGTAGGTTTTTTGATCATGCGAAAAATTGTTTGGTGATTAAAAAACATTTTGCTGTGAGCAACAAGTTGTTTGTTAAATAGCCTTTGTGTTTTATTCTTGATGTGATTCTGACAGAACAATTATAATCCATCTCTGTTGTGATAATACCAAACAGAAAAGCATTATTCAATGAAAAGTTTAGAGGCCACCAGTAGTTTCAGTCTGTTGACTGTCACGTGATCTACTAGGGACTCACAGACATAGATAAACCTTTTATTCTCTCAATATCACTGAGGTCAAGAAATAAAGTGAGTTTACAGAAAAATCCCCTCAACTGAGTAGATACAGATTATAAGGCTATGAGTGAGCTGCTGTTCCAGATATGGAATTCAATGGATTACGCGAAACTGGTTATATCTCCAAAAACGGACGTGAGGTGAAGAACGTTAAGAAATAAGGTGTAACATACTACTAAAAAGTACCTGTGAGGATTTGTTGGATTCATTGTGGTCCTTTGACGCTGCATCAGACGTAAAGCTATTTCCGACAGTGATCTTAAATTTCTTCAAAAACAGTAAGCATGACCCCAAACTTGTCATGCTTCTAGTTTAAACTGACTGCCTTTGTGTTGTGCTCCACGCGGCAGGAAGGGCGATTTCTGTTTACCGTATATAACGTAAGCTTATATCGATAATTTCAAGCTTTTGTTTTATTGAGCAAACGACAATGGAGAAGTAAGTGTCAGACAAATACGCTAATACAACAAGGTAGCTCAGTGAGCAAATTTGTTCTGGTGAAGGAGGGAAATTGATGGTAATCCTTGCGCATGGTTAGTCAATCAATAGATAAACTATATAGCTTGTGATGGCTATTTCAGTATAGTATAATGAGTGGATTCAGAGTAAGCATCAAGGGAGAAAATTGGGGTTTAAAGTTATTACCAAAAGGATATATATACCTCTACTCTACCTACTAAGTCACGAATTGCTGAAAATACAACTGTTACCAACACTAAATATCTAGCGCATCATTTTGATTTTGATTGCCTATCAAATAAGTTTGCATGTTAATTTTTGACGTCAGTAAATTTCCCTCACCCTAACCCCCTTTGCCTCTGTGCGTACCTTTACATCCCATGTAGCCAGCTGAAGACTTGTCACGTCCACATTTGTATTATTTGCCATGTCAGTGGAGGTCCTTTAACTTGCCACAAACAAAAGTTGGCATTTAACTGCCAGTTTTCCTGAGACACTGGCATTGGCATGTACCTACTCACACTGTTGCGTAGCCTGGTAATGAGCGTCCTTCGACACTGAAATAACTTTTTATAGCTCTAGAACTCTGTCGAGATAAAAAATTATAAAATACTGCTCCTTACAAAATTAGGGTCAGTTAGCCAATTTTAGTTTAATCCAATCAGAAAGCTATACAGAGCTAATTCAATATAGAGCGATCATGTCATCTAAAAATTATCATAATAGCCAGCTACAGATACCTAATTGAAATACACTCAATCAAAGAGTAATACACTGTAATTGCGTTATGAAAGCTTCTACCCCTGCGGGAATGAAGATAGTGCTGCCATTGCAGGCACCACACCACTTTCTGTGTCGCAAGTTTTTCTCGCTGTCATATCGGAGCAGCTTATACATTAATATCAACAGCTAACACATAAGGGTTTCTCTATAATCTATAAAGCTATTTGAGAAAAAAGTCTTTAAAATAAATGATAATGATAATACTGTTTCATGTGGGAGTTCCCTCGATTCGAACATACCTAGAGGGGTAAAAAATCTCACAGTCTTGAAGTAGAGCAATTAATGGCTAGCCAATATTTATTCACCCTCACTGAGATCAATTTATATAAACTGCCACCTTTACTAGTCAAAACTGGTGCTAGAGCACAATAAGTTACCCCAAGCAAATTAAATTGGACTCAAGCTAGTATTGACTGCTGACTACAATTGCAGGTCACCATTCATTTTGGTGAGTAGGTTCAAATTAACCTTGACATGTCACCTTTTTATGTGTTGAAAATAACTGGTTTTTATCCACTCAATATTAAAACTGGAAGGCGTTTATTACCTGACAATGTCCGTTATCAATCATCAATCACTTACTTGTCTATTTGTATATGTTGCTTTATCTAATTCCTTTGAATTATTTTAGCTATGCTATGCATTGTCACAAGAACAGCTAGGTCACTTTTAAAGCACCTTTGCGCTCTTAGCTTGTCATTTTTCACCAATTCTTGCCACCAGACGACGACTCGAGAGCGTAAAGGAATTATGTGCACATGAAAAAAGAGGAGACAACCACACCTATTGATTAAAAAGCACAAAGCACAATAATCAGTCCCTGTTTGTACTGGCTAATCGAAATTGTAAGTATGTAGTATGGCAATGGTTCAGTAACCTTAATTCACAAAAACTTTGGTAACACATCATGCAATTATACCTAACTTGTCTTGGTGCATCTCATGAGTTTATTAAAGTGACTAAAGACTATCATGTTGAGTTGCTGAAGAAAGCAATTTTACATATTCTAACCACGAGACGGCCGACTAGAGAGTGTAAAGGAATTATGTCCACATGAAAAAAAGAGAAGACAACCACACCAAATCATTACCTGTTTGAACTGGCTAAACGACGAAGTTGTCATATAGTATGTAGTATATGGCAATGGTTCAGTAACCTGAATACACGCAAATGCCTTCAGTAAACAAATGGGACAAGTTGATTGGATAGTGACTTGTGAGGGTATGACAAGTAGTTAAATTAAGCACATTGTATTAGTGATTCCAAGTCATGAGATGAAATCACACAATACTTATAATATGTCTTAATGGCAACACATCAAGCCAGCGTACCTAACTTGTCTTGGTGCATCCTTAGAGTTTGTTAGAGTGACTATAATCTATCATACAGTTGCTGATGTAAGCCTAATAGTACCATCAAAAAAACAAGTAACAAGTGACTTCACAACTTCCACTTCCTCCTACATTTTGGTTTCATAGCATCAACACTAATGTTAAAGAGTTGATATTGAAATTCAAATTCAAAAGAGTGAACATATTATATGTGCTTGTTGCCTGTGAAAAAAAGGGGTGCTATATTGTATTCAATATCATGGTCTGTATTGTTTACATAAAAGCTTTTCAAACATCAACTTCCCTTTTGGTTTTTTGACAAAGAGAGACATAAATCTTTATTGTCAAGTTATTCCCTTTTCACACATTAATCATACAGGTAACAAACATAAAACAGGCTACAATTTCACCTGGATGGAGTAGTTTGGACTAACCAAGTGATCGGTTTGGTATATGTAAGTGATGACGGTAGCTAGCCTGTTGGCACCTGTACATTCTCACATTGAATGTTACATTAAGAGCCATCAAGGATTCAGTTTATCTCCCCCTTATAGTTATTTCCATGGACGCCACTGTATCTTTCTAGAAATGTGGTGATGACTCTGTAGTGCTCAATATAATTGAAAATGAAACTTGCGGGTATGATTGACTTTCTCCAGAAAGCATCCTTGGACTTGTTGGCCAATTGGCATCAGGACTAGCAACACAGGATTTCTTCTCTAATACAAAGGTAGACTGCAGAAGTGTGCTCTATAAGCTGAAGCCCCTGCAAAAATAAGAACAGCCTATTGAACGAATGTTTTAACATTTATGATGTCTATATCTATAGTGTGTGGAAACTTTTTCGTATCATATTTACAGATATGGCTTCTGGTACAGGTAACCATTATAACCTGACCAGCACATCTTAACAAAATTACAACCATGGATATGATAACATAAATCAGTTCTGAGCAAATGTGAACCCACTGTTGTTTCAGGTTTAGGCAAGAGTACCAACTTGTCTTGGTCTGCCAAATGAACTTGTTAATTTAAGGGAAGCTATT
Source organism: Membranipora membranacea (assembly GCA_914767715.1). Taxonomy (NCBI): domain Eukaryota; kingdom Metazoa; phylum Bryozoa; class Gymnolaemata; order Cheilostomatida; family Membraniporidae; genus Membranipora; species Membranipora membranacea. The sequence goes on along the minus strand of OU612067.1, from coordinate 17,588,127 downwards.
GCCTATTTATAAAAGTCACATGATCAGTAACCAAATATTGCAAATAATCAATGAGCAACAAACTTCACTAAATCCTCCCACTTCTCTCATAATGCCAATGTTATTGTTTATTGCGTTGATACTAATTTATATATTCAGGATTATCGTCATGCGCCTGGAAACTTGAAGAAATGTATTATACTCAATGGTATTATATTCAGACTATAATAGACGGGGTCATTATAAGTGTATTATTTAAAAAAAAGCTTAACAATATCAACTTCCCCTTTGCCATTACTGTTTTCGACAATGAGAGACAAAGAATTCTTTGAATAGTGAGTCATTATGTACACTTTTATAAAATGAGTTCATGATGCAGTTTTCGATTTCACTTGGATGATGAAGTGCTACTAACCAAGCAGTCAGTTTAGGTGAATTGCGTTTCACCTGCTTAGTATTCAAACACAGTGCCCGACACTCTCACATCAATTTCTTTGATGGATAGCTAAATAGAAAAATCACAGATTGGCAATATGGAAAGCTGTTCGACATTAGTATATGTTTCCTTTGTCATCTTTGTGTGTAAAATTTCTCCAGGTAAGTGCGAGCAGGAAGGAACAGCTCTTGAACGACATGAAGATTTTGCAGTTGTCAGGTGGTTCATAGTGCTGCATCTGATGTGTTCAAATAGAAGTTATTCAAAACGATTTACTGTTGCTTACCACAAATGTTCCATCCCGAATTGTTGAAGATCTTGTTTCAAATTTATGAACTTTGGAACACCCAACATTAAATCTCTCATGTGCCTTGGTGACCCTGGTGTATCTTCCAATCTTAATTTTTCTGTCTCTCCTGCATTTGTTACCACTCTTGTTGTTGAGTCTTTGTACACATCCTTGATGATATCAATGTAGGTTGCAGCCACATGGTGCCTTATTGAACTCCCTATACTATCCTGTAGCATGCTTAGGCAAATCATGGGCAGTAAGTAAAGCTTGGCAAACTTTGCAAGGCTACCGAGGATCGGCACAGATTATGGCAGTCTTCACACATAACTCATCATCCCTACGTGAAGTGTTGACATTAACGTCTTATTTTTTTCGTGACTCTTGACAGTCTTAGTAAATTGTTTTCAAACATCTATTCATTTTCTAGGTTCCTCAGAATCCGTGTTCTGTACCACAAATAAAATTTCATACAGCGATGTTAAGCCTATTAATGAGTTTTCCATACTCAGCCCTGACTATCCGAAAGATTATAACAACACAGAAGCTTACTGGAATGGTGGGAACTGTGTGATTGAAATAGACAACCTTCCGATGGAGTTTATGATGATTGACGTGATTTACCATGACTCTGATCTGCAGAATAAACCAAACGGCTGTCGAGATGTTCCATATGGAATCTTGAGTAATAGTAGTCATGACTTGAAGGCAGATGGAGAGGAAGGATGTATTACACTACTCGACGGTAAATGCTCTCATCGATTGACAAATTTTTTGACGGAAGCCGTAATATATTTGAATTTACCAAAGGGGGATGGAAAAGCATTCACTATAAACTTAACAAGTAAGTGATGAAATGTTAATGTCAAACCACTGTTAACTTCCTTCCATACCAATATCAATGTGGGTTGAAGAGATGTGATTGTCAAAGGAGAAATAGACAGTTTTCTGAGCTCTGATTTAGGCCTCAGTTCGGAGGTGTCCTCTCTCCAGTTTTGGTACTTTTATCCCACGCCGCATAGGAAAAACGTGCTGAAAAGAGGGTTATCTTGATAACCTCTTAGAATAGGATAAAAATTGTTTTTGATTCAGAATCTGCAGCATTGAAAACTCATATGGACATAGTTTGGGAACTCATTTTAGTATTTGGATAGTCAACTATAGCATTTTCTACCTGTTTTGCGGACAATTTGGCAGAATTTTTCATGAGTTTCGTCACTGAGATTAAGATTTGATCAACATTCAAGCCCCCAATGGTGCAGACTCTGAATCAAAAATCATTTTTATCCTAACATAAGTGGTTTTCAAGATAACCCTCTTTCAGCAGGTTTTTCCTATGCGGCGTTGGTTAAAAGTACAAAACTGGAGAGAGGGCAACTCCGAATTGAGGCATAAATAAGAGCTCAGAAAACTGTCTACTGTTTTACCAATTTGGCAAGTTATCTACAAATAAGCCTGGTGTTTTCTACTTGATTGTTGACTGGTGTGATTTGTAGCTTGCAACATGTATCTCATGTCATTTGTAAGCTGACCTGTGTGATTACTAATAACAATTAATTATCCTATTTAGAAATCAATTTCATCATTAATTTTTAGTAACTAAACAGAGAAGCATAGCTATAATGGCTGATGTTCAAGAAAATACGCCACCAAGTCAGGCAGAGGGATATGTGATGAGCCATAAAGGATTCAGCTTCCTTCCTTTAAATGTCACTACTCAGCAAGATCCTAAAAATTATACTCGCAGCATTCATTTTGAATCCGGATCAGCTTTCAAATGGCTGTATTTTGACTTGATCGACACAAACACTGCCACAACTGGAACATGTACCAGCATGCTTATCATAAAGAAATATGAAGGACAATACATATACCACACCTGCTGTCTAGAGGAGGAAAATCCGCCGACCATTATCCGTCTTAGTGAACCCTCAACTCAAGATTTTGATTTCATCTATCAACAAACGCACAATGTAGTTACAGGGTTTCTTTTCTACTACAAATGTAAGTGAACCTAGTTTTTCAGGCATATTGATATATTATTTGGCAATTTGTATGCATGTAGCGCTTCAACTTTTCATTATCAATTTTTTTTTTAATATTTTTGCATTGTCGTGCCGTTGGGACAGTAATATGCATATGCAAATGGGCAAAATAGTATCCTCATGTATTTTAGTCGTTACCTGTGAACCTCCAAAAAATTCAGGTGACAGTTTCCATACAGAGAATGGAGCAGGAAACGAGTTTGATGTCAAATGTGCTTCAGGTTACCAGCTTTCTCTTTCGCTTTCACAAACATCATTTACATGCGGCTTAAATGGTGAATGGCAAGGGGAAACACCAAAATGCATTATGGAGGCAACCACATCACAGAGAACAACAGCAATTGCATCAACAACTACTTTACCAACAACACCTTCTGCAAGTCAACCGCAAACCTCAACCACTGACCTTCCCAACTCAAGAACAACATTTACAACGTCCCCAACAACCGAGACCAGCAAGAGCACTTCAACAATACTCCCCATAACTAGAACTGACATGACTCCTCCTGATTTAGAAGGTGAGTGAGTGAGTGTAATAACAATTGAATACAATACCTTGTTACAGCCAGTTTGTGTATTTACGCAAATTTTTCAACTTGAAATGTCCCAATCACTCTTGTCGTATTCTGACTGAAGTTAGACTGTGTCCTGTACTTCCTTAATAGTTTCAAGATTTTAGATAATGTGAAACTAAGTCTATTAAACTGTTGATTGTTTTAGACGGTGAAATGCACTCAAAGCTGAAACAATTCTTTGCTCAGGCAGATAATATAATAATTGTGGCAGTATCTTGTGGTGGTCTTATTCTTATAATCATTATAATAATCATCGCTGCAAAGCTAGCCAACGGCAAGAGGAACAACTCCACTAAATCTGATGATACTACCAGTAATGATGAGGAAAATTATCATTATGTCGGCCAGGAAATGACTGAGAGACCAGCCACAATAGCGCGTGCTGAGGAGATCAGACCCCCACCTAGACCTGCACCTGCTCATACTACCCAACAAAACCATGAAGTTAACGGTAAGTCAATGTTGATGTCAATCAATATTCATTTTTGAAATTATTCATAAATATTATTGTCATCTTTGCATTTATAAAAACTTAGCCAGCTTGTGAATATGTTAATTATATGGCAAAATGGATCAGCAGATATGGTCACTAGTACAAATTAGAAATATTGGCAGCGACCGTATCGAAGGCGGTCATTCATCAAGCTTTGTGCCGATTACATCCAATTTATGACTCAAGGAAGTTGTCTTCCCATTGTTGATTGACTGGATTTGGTCAATGCTCAATGAAAGCTGTTCGAGGTCATACTCTGAGTGGCTGCTTTAGTTCAACGTAATAGCAAATATATTGTAACTTTTTGCAGGTAGCACCTCCACCTTTAGAGTATCTGATGATTGTGACGACCAGAGATATTCAAATGTAGAGACAATCTTACGCAGGTATATAGCTGTACTAAATCTCTTTCCCTATTTGACCTATGCTATAACTCTCTGCGACAAATACCTTAGTACATGTTATTTAGCTTTGTTATTGTTGTTGTTACCAAGATATATGCTGTTGGGGCCAGCCATGAGGAGGTTGTTCTAGAGTAGGCCTCAAAACAGCGCTTGACTCATGGTTTCTAGCTGAAGACCTGGGTGTTGTGCGGCGGTATGTGCACTAATGTATGTTGTGTCCTATGTTATATCAGTCACTGTGATTATTGTCTGCACAGATAGTCGGACCTTAGAATAGAATGAAGATGGAATTGAAATCGCCTCAGGTAATTAGGTGATTAAAAGGTATAGGGTATAGTTAGGGTAATCTATCGTATTGGCATAATCTTTCACAACCCATTGATATTTGTAGGGAGAGGGAGGGTACTATAGAAGATATGTATGCACCAATCCAGAAACAGAAGAGGAATCCGCCACAGCCACCTGTCGATATGATGGATAATGATCTCTACGGCTCCACCGATGAATAACATTATCACTGATTGTTTCAAGGGGTCTTTCAATAAAAGACAGCCAATATCACAATCTGAACGCTCACTTGTGAGCGAGACCTGCTAGGTTCTCGCTCACAAATTGCTCACTCATTGATGGAGCTATATACCCTGATTGAGTGTTTGGGAATTTAATTCGAAAGTCCAAGCGAGCAATAATTTTGAGTGATGTACTAGTGATAATTCGAAAGTCCCCTCTGAGCAGCTATACCTACGCTAAATTAATCAAAAGTACTTCCTGTTTCCACTCTTTTTCGTATTCCATCCCATTTATTATCACTGATACCAGTCAAGGCTGTTAGAGCCTCTTCTTGAGATTTCCTGTACCTTTGTTAATATTATCAAACCGCTCAAACGTAGATCAAGTGTGAATGAATTTTTGTTGCGTCGTAATTTGCTTCTGTTCAAGACTAGGTGAGCCGCTGTCGCCGGCTACATGGGAAGCAACTCAAAAACAGGAGATATTGGTCAAACTTAATCAATCATACTTATTGTTGGTTTTACCTCATGGTGGTACTAAGGTGACCGTCCATGACGACTACTTTTGTAGACGCTACCAGAGCAGCCCCTTTTAGGGATAAGGGAGAGATATCAATATCAATTACTCACTGTCTGTTTTATATCATGATTACCACTAACTCAATAGATATCCAAATTTACCATTAACTCAACCTGCACAATTAATAAGTCTAGATATTGAAAACTCTTTAAGATACTTTATTTTATGTCTATTAAAAGTCAAAGTTAAAATTGTATAAGTCAAAACTCAACTATAAGTTTAAAACTCAACTAACCGACTCTCTATGAATAACAAAGTTCTCATTTATATAGGCAGCGGTCACAACACCAGGTCTACGTGGACACACAATCAAAAGGTACAAGTCATATATAATAGTCCGATAAAATCAGAATGGTTCGATAAAAACGTTTTAAAAGGATGAAGCTGTTTGTTGAACTATAAAATCAAAGTTTTATGCAATATTTTCTTGTGGAGGGTGAAAGAAGAGGTAATAATGTTACGGCATACAAGATTTTGTCTATCTGGCACCCAAGGATCAAACGATTTGTTGAACTATTAAAATACAGTTTTATGTAACATTTTCTTGCGTAGGGTGAACAATCAGGTAGATTACGGCATAAAGGACTTTGTCTGTCTGGCGGCTGACTTATTATTTAAAGTTAATATTGTTACGTCAGGATCCATCCAGCGGCTGACTCTAACTAGGTTATGTGCAAAGAGAATACAAAAACTGCTTTGTTCAATCCACAACATCCGTTCATCCTTTAAAACGTTTTTAAGTTTATACATTATATTTTCTAATAGTATTGTCTACCCTGGTATGTAACAGAGGGGATGGGAAGGGCCTGTAGCTTCTGCATCGTCGTCGTGGGGGCTGGGAAGGGACCTCAGGGTTAAAACAGAAATATCAATATCTGACGGAGCGGTATATAGATAGCTGCTGAAGTAGTAGTAGTGTAGAAGTGAAGTAGTATAGTAGTTGTAGTAGTGTAGTAGTAGGAGTTGGTTGATGTTGCTACATAGAAGAAGTGTTATCTGTATTGGGTGAAGTATTGTAGGTGTATATGAGTTGTTGTTGTAGTATATATAGCTTGGAGTTGTGTGCTCTTGTTATGGTTGTTATTGTACCATTTGATTGAGGTGTGACCATGGAGACTTAGGAGATGTGATCGCTGCCGGTTATCAGGAGAACAGGTAAGCCAGACATTGTAATGGGTGTCTGCTATGATTAATCTAGAAATAATATAATAATAATAATGAAATTTGCATCATTTTAATGTAGATGCGAACCTAAATCCTAAATTAAGTCAAACATGATACCGTTAATAATCCTCTTTATCAAAATGACATAATGATTTGCCTAGCTTCCCTACTAACCACCAGGCAAGAGGAACTTAAAAATTACTAAAACAATGGATGTATTACAAAAGGGACACTCAAAAGGTATGTTGATGCACGACACAGGTTTATCAATAATAATGTCTGAAGAATCAGGAGAAGTCACTCATCTTTTATAAATGTCAAGCTAAATCGTGTGAGTCTCCAAGATGAGTACTGTATGTATGTATCTGTATGTATGTATTATCTTCAGTGTGTCAGTGTGTCAGTGTGTCAGTGCATCCTCTTTTGTGTGTCCAGATACCATCCGAATTCATAGTATAGAAATATCACTTCTAAAAGTACAATTATATTTGTAGCATCCATAAAAGTTATAAGCTGCTGAGTCTCACAGGGTTTCAGACTCCAATATGAGCAAGAGGCATTCTAAGTTACTTAACCGGACATTCTCAGGCATCACCGCATTTCCGTTAGGGTGATTTATAAAAACAATTATCTCAATTGGAACTGTAGTAGCAATTTTGGCATTTCCACTTGTGTAAAAACTAAAACAGATTTATGTCTAAAAACTGCAGTATGTTGCAAAAACCATCAACTCAGCAGAAATACTGGATTATCTAATCTTCTTGAGTTTTGTGATGTCATTTTACCTCATGATTTGATTGTGTACATGTCTGTATCCCCATGTTTCATGTGTAAGACAAAGAGGAGGGTGGGTGCGAGAGGGGTGCTGTAGCGCCCTCCCAGGGGTTAAAGTGTAAATAAAGTTCATACAGGACTGTTTTGATGAAGAAGGAAGTATTTTCGCGGAGCGAAAAAAAAATTTGAAAATATTTTTCGTGTCCTGCCAAAGTTTTCACCTCACAGCTCCCGCCCTCTCTCAAAGGAGGGAAATTTTCGCAAATGATTGTGAAATGAAGAATTCAATATGGAACATTTCAGCCATAATGCAGGAGCACTTGTCACAAAGGGAATTTTTGTCCACAGAGACTGTTTTGTAAAAATAAAATTACTATAATGTTAGAGAAACTTGTAATTTTAACATCCAAAGGTCACTGATTTGTGTTATTTCGAAAGGACAACAACTTGATAAAGTAGTAAGAGTGGCTGGGAAGCTAAGCTACATGCATAATACAGAATGGCCACGCCCACTATTTAGAAATATTTTGAGCTTACAGAGCGCTATGCATACTTGGTTCTCCACATAAAAAAAGGGGAATCAAAATTAATGTATAAAAAGTTTTATAGGCATAAGGCCACAATAAGGCCGCAAAATATTACCCATTAGGCCGCACTGGCAAAAAGGCCGCAGGTTGCCCACAGCTGCTCTACACACTGAGCTATTCATCCACTCACGGAAATCTGTGGGCCGTGAGTGCTAATATACGCCACTGTGCCATACCAAGGATAAGACTGATCGTAATACCATCATGCGCTGCAGTTTTGTGAGGCATCGGAATCAATATATTATTGGTAATTTAATTTCTTTGCATTTATTTCACCAGGCATGTGAGCTTAAAAAAAATGTAGATGCAATTGTTAATTATAAAAAAGCATTTGTTACAAGAGTAGCATAGTTTTTACTGTTGCGAAAAATACACAGTGAAGTAGGAAGTGAAGTATGAAAGAATAATTACCCTTGACACATTCCAGGAATTGCTCTGCATTTCCCGATGCAATGCAAATCAAAGTGTCTTTTATCTTGGCCATTACAGTCAGCCACCCTGCTTCCCTGTACCATCCTCAACACCCTATGTCATATGACCGGCTACAAGTTTACATGTACCCCTTGCTTTTACCTAACAGAGCTCTGAGTGTTTTTTTTCTGAAAGAAAAGTTACATAAGTACAGCGTTGATACTGTTAGCTGGATAAATATTGATTTGTTCTCAGTCAACAAAATAATTCTATAGACCATAAACTTGTTCATAATACATTATATATTTCTCAACTCACAAATATAATGAAACAAATGCTAGGTTTTTACAAGCCGTTGAAGTTAAACAATAATCGTTATTATATTGATTTGGAATGTTGTTCTAGACACAGTATTTTTGCTTAGTTCAACAGCTACTGCTGCTGACAAGACAGAAGATGGACTGACACTGCTTTGAGGATCGACAGGGAAACTAGAACACTGCAGATAACACAGGTGCAATACCTTTACACATTCAAACTTACAAACTATTGGATCAAGGTCTGCTATATTGCTCCTTTCAACTATGAACCTCCCTGCTCCCAACAAGACTTTGCAATGGGCAGGAAACTGGTATCCCAGTTTTTTACATGTATAAATATTCAGCTCTGTTTGGTTAATGAGTACAGTGAAAGGCTCTTTAGTAACTTAGTCTTGAGTGTGTGTTATTGCTAAACAGAAAAAATTGATGGATAATTTATTCACTATCACAGGGGTTTCCTCATATTATATATATAACGGGCTTTATTGCTTCGATCGTGGATTTAAGCCAATGAGAAAATTTTTTACTGATCATCAAAAGACTTAAAAGACATAGACAGAGAGCTGATCAGCTTGTTGAGTAAAAAGAGAAAAATGAGTAATAAAAGAAAGTATCTGTAGTCGTCAACTTGTCATCCTTCATTTGGCAGTTTGGTCTTAGCACTGTTCATGACTTTGATACTGCTTTGAGGCAAGAAGATCGTCGTGTTGGTATGACCGGAGTGTAAATGTTTACTAGATCATGCAAGCAGTGCTGTTCAATGGCTTCAGATCTTAGCAATATGTTCCATGCTTGTTTTACACAGCAGTTGCAGTATTGGTGTTTTGTTGTTTTTCGGAAATTGAAAGGAAGGGAAAAAGGCACTACTAAATACTATCGCAAAATATTGCCATTCAAGATAAAAACCAAATGGCCGAAGCTGCACTCAGCACAGACTATGAGGAGCAGGAACCAGAGACATGCTGTGGCTATTGTATGAGACCTGTGGAAGAGATGGACCAACCAAAGACTCTACCATGTGGACACATAAGCTGCTTGCCCTGTGTGCGAGAAGATTTTCACAAACTGAACGGGTCCATCATGTGTGAAAAGTGCAAGTAAGTCATTTCGTGATACAGCTGACCTGACATTTATCAATCTTCCATGAGTATCATTCTAATTGTTTATTGCTAAGAACATAAACCCAGTGAGAAGAGTTCCTGAATGTGTGAAGCTTGAGTGTGGATCGCAATGCTCGGATGAGTATGTTCATATAGGTATAGCGTGAGAAATAAACCAAAACAGTTTTTGTTTAAGACGGTTTTATACATGGATCGGTGACACCTTGATTAGGGTTGAGGTTACCTCTCAAACCCAGACAGATTGACCACAGACCTCTCTACTCGCAAACTTCAATAGTCAGAAAACCATTAAATACCCCTGATTCACTCGTAGTCAAAGGTGGGAAAGTTTATCTCACAAAGAAGATGGATTATTTTCATTTACAGGAGCATTATGGGAGATATAGTATTGTACGCTCTTCCTGATCACAAGGTTATCTTAGAGGGATTCAATGCTCCTACATCAACCACAGAGGATCACGCGTCACAAGTCCGAACAACCAGATGTGATGCCTGCGACAAACCTGCAAACGCTTACTGTCTCGACTGTGACAAGAGGATGTGTATAGAACACATTTTGGTAATATGTTTCTCTTAAATCTATGAAATAATTGTTCTGCCTTTTGTTTGTGCTCTGTCTCTTAACTAATTTGTATTACATAGGAAAACCCATTGGAGTCTCCATGAGAAAGATAGCTTGCTTGCATTGTAGAGAACTGTATTATAGCCATGCAATGTCAATTTATTCTTAGCCACATGATCACTTTGTTGAAAAAGTCTTAAACACAAAACACGAGAAAATTCGAGCTGAAGATTATGAGCAGTATCCAGGCCTGTATGAATCACCGTTCTGCAAAGAGCATCCGGCACATCGTCACATAGAAGTCTGTACTTTGTGTAATGAGTTGTTTTGTACCAGATGTGATCCGAGGGTCGTCTGCAAAAACTCAAGTATGTACCGCGTCCAATATAAACATTTTTCCATATGTCTGGTAGTGTAATCCTTTTGCATGTCCTTGCAAAAATATATTCCAATCGTACATTTTTCTGGCGATTGGCCGTTACCTAACTATAGAGAAAAAGTTTTTTTTTTGTCATTGTAGGCACAAGAATGGGAGTGAGAAAATTCCATGTTCTGAAAGAAGTAGCTGTGTTTACCAATATATGTACAGAAAGACTGAAGTCATTGACAAAGAAGTTATCGGATACTGAAGATGTTTTTGCTCAAGCAGAGAAGAAATGCTGGGCCAAACTCGATTCTCTAGAGGAGAGAATGCAATCTCTAAAGATGGAGGTGAAGGTAAAGGTTGAAGAGCTGGTAAGTTTGATCTGCAAATTTGGACATAATAGGATCACAAGTTTTGTCGTTGATCACCCCAGAAATAATTCATCCATCATGTTGCGCTGCAGAATTCCTGTTCACAGCACAAATTGAATTGGGTAACTACTGAAATGTCAAGAATCAAGATATACCCAAATAATCAGTATATTATCTAGAGACTGTGCAGTATCTAGAGCTGTGCAGTATACCACAGGTGTATAAATAAAAAGCTTATTCACAAGAGTTTGACACAACAAGGTAGCTGTAACTCTAGTCCTCAGACTATCTAGGACTCTAGGTGTTCATACATTTTCTTTTTTTTTATCATAAACTCAGGTGAGACAGATACAAGAACAAGGTGAAACTATAGAGGAAGAGTTAACTGAATGTCTCAATGTAAACACTCATGCGGTAGAAGAGAAAGCAGAGCGCCTCAGGAATGAGCGGGAGCAGCTCACAGCGGCCCGCACTTCTTTAAGTGATTTTACAAACCATAGTCGAGAAGTTCACATAATACGCAATGTTCAGTATAGAGTTGGTGATACAGAGAAGCTACTAGCTGGCTCTACAGAAGCATCAAAAGATGTGAAGCTCTTCTCATTATTCTTATCATGTGGTAAGTTTCCTTTGCAAACAGAGATATATAGGGGGACAGGGTGTATGGCTGTGGGATAAGAAACACCAAATTGCACAACGATACATCACATTTACACCCATCAACTCATGATTATGTGTGTCATTACAGGTGAATTGGGGGACATGTTGAAAACTTCTCCCCAGCCACACAGATTGGAGTTATTGAACACTGAATCTTATAAAGCGCTTTCTGCTGAGTGGATAAGATCAGATCGGATAGGTTGCATATCTGAAAACAAGTTCTTGTGCGCAGTAATGAATGAAAAACTAGCCGTCATTTCAGCTGATACATTAGACAATATGGGGAAGATAAAAAATAGTATTGCTGTTGAGAGGCAAATTAAGGTTCCGGACAAAGATGGGTATATACTGACGTTGTGGCTTAAGCCGATGTTGCATGATGATCCCTCACCTCTGAAAACTGCTTTTTGGATGTCTGAGGAGAAGATACGGCATTTTGCCGGTATAGGTGCACTTTATGATCGAATTTGTACCCTTTCATCTGCTGATGATTCTACTGTGAAGCTTACTGTATGCTCTTTAGCAACCAACGAACACTTTGGTGTAAGGGTAAGTACCAACAATTAACGCTATTGAAACCTCTTATTATTTTATTCCATACATACCACTGCTCTTTTCGAATGGTCGCCTTAAAGTTTGCTGTCGCCCAAAACCCCATTCCATCTTAACTTTTTACTGTTCTCAGAACTTTAATACAATTTAAGGTTATGTGTAAAGGATTCAATCAAATTTTGAAATTAAGTTTTAGTTAATAATAATCTCACTTTAACACGGCTTGTGCCTTTGTGATTAGCTTATCTACTTGGCCCGTCTATATTTTTCCTACTCTACCTCTTATGATTTCAGAGCATTCTGATTCCTCAAAAATAAATTATTCGCCTTTAGTTGAGCTGTTCGGACTTTTCCAATGGGGATGGGTTGATGACGCATTCACAGTAAATAACTGATCTGAGGGTCTATACATTTCAGCTAGCTGGTATAACTTCGTACTGGGGATTGCACATGATATCTCGTTCGGAGGTCATAGTAAGTGACGAGATCAATGGTAAGCTCTACAAGTATTCAATCCCCAACAGAAATCCTGTCTGGATTCTTGATGGTTTTAATTCACCTGTAGATATCACATCAGATTCAGCTGGACTTATCTATGTGGCCAGCCAGAACGCAAAGAAAATATATGTCGTCAACTCCAGTACAGGTCAGTGTATAGGATGCCAGAGTGTCTCACATGAGAATGTCAAATACCAAAATTACAGTCTCTGCTTGTGATGATTTCACTCAAGATGTTTTGAATCCATGATGCTGTGATCCAGCTTTGAATAGAAGCAGTGTTAGAAACTCATTATCAGTATCAATAACGCAGTTTTTTCTTAATTCTAGGCCAGTTGATGACAGAGCTTACTCATCCAGACCTGAACAAAGTTGCCATAATCAACACAATTTCAGTCTCCGGCAATAAGCTTGTCACGGCATGTGGTGATTCTGGTATCTTACTGTTCGACATTAAATAGAATTACCACCCAGAGATAGGAAATTGGAAATAACAAGTCTACACGGCACAGATTGTGTCATCATGCGAGTCTGTGCTGCCGGTCGACAGCAGGATATGTGATTAAACCAGTATTCAACATTACAACCAAGCTTTGTTTTGTCTTGTCTTATGAGGGGACTGAGATGGATGATGGAATAAATTAGTCAGAGTACAGGCGATGTATGGCACCCATAGTATTCAGAGGCCCCGGACAAATTTGATTTAGCATATATTAGTAGTAAATCTGTCAGGCATTTTTAGAAAATCAGCCAGATTCGTCACCTGAATGCAAAGTTGTGTTCTAAGGGTTTGATATGTATCTATTTTGGGAGTATTCTTTCTAATTTTTGAGTAATTTGGGCAGAAAAAAATTATTTGAATATTTGAATCGGATATCGCTGCGCATTTAGGCTTTGATATGATGTTGCAGACTGAGGTGATCGAAGAGAGCTTGGCAGCTTGTCTTTGGCATGAAACTGCGGAGTTTGGTTGAGCTGCCACTTGTCCAAATAACCGAGTGCTATTGTTTATTTTGATAGAATATTTTTAAATGACATTTGTTCATAGCTTACGCAGTAAACTGAGAAGAAAATTATTAGCAGCCATATCCTATGAGAAAAATGTTTTCTTTTTATGTATGAAAAGCTGCAGACTTTTACCCTGAATGACTTTGTAAATCATATGTATGCTTAGAATTGCTCCTTTATTGTTTGGACTTACCGACAGCACACAAACGCTTGGACACTTATGACATCATAGTTATGGTTGTCTCCCCCTCTATATGAGAAGCAGGTTGTGAGTTATTTTATGAATAATTCAATCTACAAAAAGCTGATTAACCTAAGTCAAATTCATATTTTTTTTGTGATGTGGCCGAACAACAGATTCCTAAAGTTATATTTATTATGTTTTTTATTGTATTAAATTCTTTCATATATTATTATTTCTCCATTATAGCACAATAAAAAGTTATGCGATATTCTTCAGTTGGAATGCAAATAAATTGTAAAAAAAAACTGTAACCAAACCACCAGAACACTATGATATAACGAAACACTATATCGTATAACGATGTCTTTGAGAGATTGTACATACATAACTGTGAAAAGCTATAAAAGCTCTTTTATATATTAAAAAGAAGGTTTTCATGAGCTTTTTTGACAACAATAGGCCATAACAGTTATGAATGATGAATCATGATACACAGATGATGTAACAGTTAATATAATTGACATGATGTAACAAATGAATGTTATGTGACATGAAGATAACGTAAAACTTAAATATAAATAAGTTATTGTCTGTTGAGGAAAGTAATTATCAAGCTGTTAAAAATTGACAGCAAACACCAACTTTGCTTGGTATTATATTTCGCGATAACCCAACTTCAAACCTCGAGTTGATAGGCTCACTTATTAGCACCTGTTACGCCGTATATATCTTCATGATATCTCCCTTCCTCCTAGACAAAAAGAAACTGGTTATTTGGTGTAGTGTTTATAATGGACGTTCATGGACTGCCGCTGTTACATGAATGACAGACAGGAGACAACAAGGAATAAATGTCTATAACAAAATTGTTCCACGAACAAACATTTTTGGACAAGAATATTTTTTGCCACTGGAAGCAACTACCATGCAATCTGTCCTGTGGATTTGGGACAATGGGGGAGGAGTGTGAAGGAAAATAATGCAAGGTGGATTTTTTTCATAAATCTTGGGATTACGGTCTTTTCCCTTTTATCTCACACAATTAGTAGGCCTATGTATGATAACGTATGATACTTTGGTGAATAATTCTAATACCTTCAGTAGCCCTGATGGGCTTCTAAGCGTGTGAACATCTCCATTCTGATTATCATTCAGGTCTACATCATCAGTCTTCTTTATTATACCATTGATCATGCCAGATTTAGCACGATATCCATTCATTTTCACACCGTTCGGCTTTTTCACAGCAAGAATTTCATCCAATAAAATTGTCACATCTTCTGCCATTCTGGCATCACCACAGACATAGATATGCCCATTCTGCTCATTAATGAGATGAGATATCTGCTGCCTGTGTCGATCAAGGTCATCTTGTACATGTCGCTAAAAAGTTATAACAAGATTGCTACTGATTTTTTGTCCGCTGATGCAATAAATTAAGGAAAACCATGTTGCGGAATTATTCTTAATTTAACCTCTGATAAACCATCCTATTGTGACTCCAGACCTCTCTGCATACATGTAACACTGTTAATACAGGTTCTTATTTAGTTAGGGTGATTGTACTGTTTAATGGTATTCTTAAAACATTTATACCACACTGAAAAACACATTATATATTCGTATTACAATCTGAGCTTACCTTTGGCTGACCGGGTTGCCTGGAAAATGCCACATGGTAGCCGCTGATTATACCTTGATTACACATATCCTTGATCTCTGCTCTGTGTATCTGCTCTAGTGGAGTCTGACATCCAAAGAAGAGGTGTATCTGACCTACCTTTTTAGGAATAAGACCTAAAGCAGGGGAGTGCGGAAAAAATCACAATGATGCGACTCAGGCAAAAACGACGGATGTGACAAATCCTATAATTATAAATGTTAAGATTACTATTCATAGATGAACTGAGTGGCCAATTTTTTTTCTTGCTCATTTAGTAGGGAGAATAATATTGATAGTGGACAATTGGGCACTTTATATACTGACAAAAAAGGAAATCAGGGTGCTTGTTCCCTGTCAACTTTTTACGTCATCATGCAAATGAATATTTGCTACTAAAGAAATATGATGTTAAGGTTGGAAGAAGACATTTATTCCGTCGAGGAAATCTCACCATGGCTGCGGTTTATAGAAATTGATTATCAAATCTCGAAAACTCAATATCGTACGCACCACATGTTTCTTGCAGGTTCAGTATGGTTGCCAAGGGGACTGGATAAAACTGAAATGGCCTGAAATTATTAATAATGCCTCACCTTTCCCCTTGTATTCGGCAGCCTTATGCTGCCAGAAGCTTCTAAATGGTGCTATTCCACTTCCTGGTCCAATCAGTATCACAGGGGTGGAAGCTTTCGATGGGAGATGAAAATCAGGTGCTCTGAAAAGGTCAAGATAGGGAGTAAAATCTGGAAGCATCGGTGAGTGAACACTGATTCTAGGGTCTGATCGTCTAAGCTTGTTACACAAACTACAGTAGATCAATCAGTGAGGCATTAAGATCCTTCAAAATGTACCCATTGTTTTGGCAATGCTTCTTTTGAATAGTGGGACCACTTGATAAACAGACACATCTAAATCAGCGTTATAGCATATAGCACTTCATTGAAGGGTAAACACATCACCTACGTCAGCATAACTTACTTTTTAAGATAAGCTCTGACAGTTTGCCCAGTCTTCAAATTCTTCATCCAATTAGTACATAGACCTTCATGCTCTCTTCCACCATCTGTAGTATAAATATTGCACCTGCATTACCAAATGTACCAAATGTAAGTTTTTTTTATCCTCAAGATATAAGGGGCACCGGAAACCATTATTCTCTTAACGGATAAGGCCACCTCCGGAGAGTGTATCACCTGCCTGTGCTCATGTCGCATAACTGATGACTTAGAGCCGACCGGCAAGCTCCTAGGCCGAGTTACCCAGCTTTGCCCAGTTTTATGGCTTTATTTGGTTTTATCAAGTTTTTCCGGTTTTATCCAGTTTTATCCAGTTTTATCCAGTTTTACCCGGTTTTATCCGGTTTTATCCGGTTTTATCCGGTTTTACCCGGTTTTGTTCAATTTCGCCGGTTTGCCCGGATTTGCCTGGTTTTATACGGTTTTGCCCGGCTTTATACGGTTTTGCCCGGTTTTCTCCTGTGGCTCCCTTTTCACTGGCCGCGCGCAGCGTAATCAGTGGGTCGGAGCAAATCCGAATGCAGGGCCATACTTGGTCTAGCAAGGTTCGTCATTTTGAGTAAATTATTGGTGTTTTATTTTCTGCTAAAATCTTTATGCAACAAAAACAAAATAAATGGCAGCAGTCATTACAAAACTTACCATCTAACTTAGTGGTGTATTTGACCACAGTAGAAGTAATATGGACTTGTGTTGGATAGGTGAGCGGCGAGGAACTGATAGAGTAATATCTGGGTTTGATGTGGTGAAGCTGAGTTAGTAGTAAGACAGCTGGCAGCTTCAGAGAGGGATAATATTGTAGGATGTCACATAACGTCAGGTGCTGATTAATTACTCTCGCCTCGTATTCATCATTGTTCTACAATGGCAATGTTGAAATTTAGGCAATGCATTAGAAAAGGGCTATTACGTCATACTATACATGCCAACAATATTTTTCATGGCAGTGAAAAGTAATTATGACAAATCCAGGGATTTCACAACTGCCATTAAATGCGTTGTGATTAATGTCATGACTGATGTGACCCCTCGTACAACGGAACTTGGCCAATTCTCACATGAGGGGTAAATCAATGTTTCACGTTCTTGGATGGTAAATGTAGAATCCCTAAATTTTTTCAGGTAAAATATTCACCCGGTAACCGTGTCCTGTATCCACAGCTGGCAAAAGAAAACAGGATCACAATGTTTGCAAACTTGATTATATATCGTAACTGTGTTGTGGGGAACCTCAGAGTTGCCGCTTTGAAATTTTGTCACAAGATATTTCAGGTATGAGAATCCACCAAGCCGCCTGTTGCCCATACAAATCTAGCTGTTGCCAAGTAGGCAATTGACTGTTGCTTATTTGGCATTTGGTAGAATAGTATCTTTCATGACATTGCATCAGATCTCCTCGAATAACCAAATAATCTCAGAGCTCACATTAATATCATATTTAATTCTTCATTTTATTATGGATGACCAGAAGTCTTGCTCACCTCTCCCATAGATATCAACTCTTCTATTCTTTCTTGATCTGGCAGATTTGCCAGATGCTTGAGGAACTGCTGTGATGGAGGAGATGTGATATCGAGATAATGAGAGAGCAAAGACCGGAGACTAGCTTCTGGTATTTTCCCAGACAACTTCCACTCTTTCCCTGAAAGTTTTTCAAAACTTTTACATGAATTATTTTCTACACCTCGTGATAGACTTTTATCACCCTCAATTATTACCTGAGAATGATAAGCGTTGGCTAAGATCAATCAAAATTAGCAAGGCATTGTGGTTATCAGGTCTTAGGTGAAAGCAAAACTGTGGAACTAAGAATTTCACACTTTTATTGTTAACATAATGACTATCTGTATTTTGTGCAGCACAGAAAGGTTACCTTGTAAGGAGGAGAGGCATATTGTCTTGTCTCCATTGATGCCCTCTGGTAACTCGGCTCTCATGCAAATGAGATCTACATCTGAGCTTGGGTTCTCTGGGTATACAGCTATATGGTCACCAGGATTATAGGCTATCGAACCAGATTGTGCTCGCAGTTTGACTAGAATGTACTCCTTGCTACAAGTGAACAAAGCTAACATGTTTATACAGAGCTATCAATGAGTTCTCTTACATGTCTGAGCCATATAGCATTGGCTTTCTTGTAAAGTATAGTCTGACAGCAAAACCTTGGTCATTGATACGTCTTGAGCTACCAGAAATACCATAAACTATCACCAACCACTGTCCTTATTGTAGGAAGCCCGAAGCCAAAAAGTGTGAAAACAGGTTTTGAAGTGCAAAAAGTTTTGATCTGAATTGGTTTTTCATCCTTTATTTGTTGAGAATGTGATTCGATGATGAGATGCTTCAACCATCAACGGGGGCAACGCTTGAGCACTTTTACAAAACATTGACCCACTTACCTGGCTCCTTTGCCTGAGAGAATAGATACTGCTTCAGTATTAAAGTCCATCACATCTTGCTTGTGGAGCTCGGAGAGTTTTACAGATATGCTTTGGTCTTTAGTCCCAGGAGCGATGACTATTTTGTTTTGTTCGATTAGTTCATCTACACCAGGTTCTGACAGAGATTGGAGAGTACTCCAGTCTGCACTATTCATGCAAAACACTTTACAAGCCTGCAAAAACACTTTCCTACTCCATGATCTGAAATTAAAATAAAGTCATTTCATTATCCAACAGTTTGCGGAGCGTTTTGGTTGCTTCTGAATTATTAATAAATAATAAATATTTACATCCAAGCGTCATTTATGGAGATTCAAATATTTCAAGCTCTGCATGGTACCAGTGATCAGAGCGCATACTTTAAATCCTATTGGTGGAAACTATGGCTAAATAAAGGAGAGCCAAATTCAACTGTTATCAAGATGTGCAAAGCACTTTAGTTTCACAACGCGCGGTTAGTAACAATGGTTTCTATTGCAGGTGTCCATCAATTCAGCACCGATAAACTCAGTCCAACTATACCTGAAATCTGCTTCTTGATTCCTGGCTGCATCACCCAACTCTATAGGTATGATCTGCTGACATCCGAGATCCCCCATAGCTTTATTCGCTTTTTGAGCAAATGCACAGAAATGAGGATATACATTCGATCCTAATCCGAATACAGAATACCTGAAAAGTCAACAGTTTTATAGCATGAATTGTCCTGCCTGAAGAAATAGGCATGAAACAGAGATATCATGGAAAATGTTAAAAGCTTTTGAAACTAGGTAACTGATAAAAATAGTCCAAACATCACATTTGCCCTATAGCGTTAGGCTAATCACTAAAATATTAATTTCCATATCAAGGAATTGCCCCCACTTGAAGCAGAAAAAAGCAAAACAATCAAATGGAGCTACACGTTGTTGTGAAATCTGTCACCAGAGATTGACAACTGATTATAGAAACCTGCTTTGGACAGGGATGACCTCACACAACGCCAATTCCAGGTAGGCTATAGCATTATTGTATTTTTTATGAATGCCAATACAGAACACAACAGAAGGACAACGATATCTCACTCAACACTCACATAACTCCGGCGTGGTTATTGAAGGTACCTGTCTTACTAATCTGCTGGTTGATTCGTTTTGGCTCCTCTCAGAAATAAACGCGTCAGTGATCTCTACGAAAAACTTCCCATTTTGTGGTGGTTCACCATTCCCTGTGGTGGCAGCAACTATTATAATCATAGATTCATACATGATAGCTGTGTAGTCATAGTCCTTCATACAGTAGACCTGAAATATTTGGTTAGACTGTAGGAATTCTTTGTATCACAGTATTATAGCAGTCAAATTTGCGTGGTATCAAGGTGGTCATTGAACATGTCTCTGGATACTACCAGTGTTGTAACACCTACAGAACAAAAAAAGCAGTATTAGACTTGATCTTTCAGCTGCTGAAAACCCCTTAACCTGATCATGTCAAAATAATGGTAGGGCCTGGTCTGATCTAATCAGATAAACCTTTTTTGAAAGGTAACAGTCATCTTAGTACCTGTTCTCTTATTCAGAAATACATATATTTATTGCAAAAGCTTAAATCTACAGTATAGGTTAGGGATTGCTGTCCACTTGCTTAATTCGAGTAAATTGAGTAAAGGGGTAAGCTGATTTTCATCCGATTACAATTAGGGCACGAATGAGAATCCCCCACCTTGGCGTTGAAAGCTTGATTGAAGATTTCCTGCAGCTCATAAGCGTAGGCCTCCGCTGTACCTGTCTCGGAGGCGTACAGGATCGTACAGCCGATTCTCTTACTCATCGCTTTGTTCATAAACTTCGCCAGAATCTTCACAGATCTTAAAGAAACAGAAAGAAAGAAAATATTTTTGGCTGCTTCGATTACCGAAATGCAAAATTTTTTTTTGTGTTTGCTAGTTTTTAAAGTTTACATACTGTTTGCTTTTATAATATGCCTGCAATGTATAAAACTGATAGGAGCAGCTTTAAGACATTTCGGACAGATTTTTGCTGTCAGATTATTAAGTCAGATTTTTTGTTTATGAGAAATCTTGTCACCAAAGCAACCAAAAATCTGCATTTTGTGACATCGTCACAAAAAGCAAATAATCTGTGGGAAAAATCTGACCTAAGAATCTGACCAAAAGATGTGCAGCCGATATGCTAACGTTAATGGTAATGATAGTACATGTTTTTACACAATTTTACCTAGCTACATTTTTGAACGTAATTTTCCGTTTTGCTTTCTTTCCAGTTCCCTTCCAGCCTTTCCATGCCGGAGCCTGCAAAATAAACACATAATGTCAAACCAATGCCTCTGAAAAAGTGTGGATGAACTTAGAATACTTAAAAATGAATAACGCATAAAAACATACGAATTTATTTTACCTTTTCATGTTCACGGTAAAAGCCATCATCTTCTTGTAACTTTCTCATTTCAGTGTCAGCAAGCTTATTTGATGGCTCTGATTGGTGGCTTTCCCCCACCAACCAATCAGAGCCAACACATCGGCTAGTGTCAGCCTTACTATTATAAGTACCTGATAGTCATAAGATGGTTTGAGTTTATAGTCTATCATCTCTTGATGATGTACTTGAGTCAGGCAGCCTCCTATTGGAGGATTTATCCACACCCAGTCAGCAGGGCAGCCACCTCTATGTTTGAATTCATGACTCATGTGGATCATAAACGAATCGGCAGCAGAGTGTTGGTCAGCTATGGTTACTCCATCTTCCTAGAAATAAAGTTGGAGATGACATTTCACCATGGAAATGAATCAATATATATATACGATATAAACTTTGTTTTGGATGATGCTCATCCGTTGAGAATGTTTAACAGAATACCCAAAAACAAATGAAAAAAAACCTGAAGTCACAAAGATGGTAATTCATAATTGATGAGAAATATAATTTGAGAAATATTGGGAAAGTTGGGAAATGGATGGACCTGATCATGTATGGTATTGTAATGGTATTGTAATGGTATTGTAATGGTATTGTAATGGTATTGTAATGGTATTTTAATGGTATTGTAATGGTATTGTAATGGTATTGTAATGGTATTGTAATGGTATTGTAATGGTATTGTAATGGTATTGTAATGGCATTGTAACGGTATTGCAATGGTATTGCAATGGTATTGTAATGGTATTGTAATGGTATTGTAATGGTATTGTAATGGTATTGTAATGGTAGTGATTATTTGTTCAATGAAAATGAGAATATGACTTATTTTAGGAAATGCAATTTTTAAATTAAAATACTAAATTTTTGACAAACATTACCTCAAAGCTATGAATGATTGCTATGTTGAGAATAACACTAGCTAGATCTTTCCAGTATGCTGCACTTTGGTTTGTGTCCAACCCACAACACTCGGCAATTTCCTGAAATTATTTGTAAAGTTATAGGATACTTGATACAGAAAAATAATAAATATAGTATGACCCTATGTCTCAGCAAACCAGAGCAAGGGTTTACCTAGTCTGAGCCCACCAGATTTTGCCCCCCCCCGCCCGAAGGACCCCCGGCGACGGTTTACCATGGTATTATTATTGGGAATAGTTGAGGATTCCATCAATATCTTCAGCAGCCAAATGGAGAACACAAAAATTCCACTACTGGCTAGTAGAAATCCAAACTTGATTAACCGTTTTGACACTTAGCAATAAAAATGGTCAAACTTTTGTCCAAATGCAATGAAAAAATCCGCTTCTGAATTTGATCATGATGCACCTGTCTCATGTATGCCAAATCACACTGATCACGTGATCTCCTATGGCATGTATATCTCAGATCGATATTATATCATTCTGAATCAATTCACTTCACATGAGTTCCATCACATCATATTTGGTGTGACGACCCGAGTTCAATTTGACTAATTAGGAAGCGGGTACATGTTAGGTACTCACACTAAATGGACTCAAATATCAGAGATACACACGATAATAGTATAGTCTTGATGCAACACTAATTTTGCTGACCTTGAGTTTGTTGTATCGGCCAGTATCACACAGATCCCTCATTATCTCAGTACTCATGTACTAACCGTTAAATCCACAGGCAGGGTACACAACTCCTCCACAATCAAGTGACATGCCACTGACAGCTGGTACGGCATACCACTCTAATCCAAGGGAGTCTAATTTAGGGTACCTGCAAAAGCAAATGAGGTTTTATAGTTGGTTGGTTGGTTGGTTGGTTGGTTGGTTGGTTGGTTTTGTCACAAACATAAGGTATGCTGCGAGATTGAGTGTTACATGTGAGGGTTTATACCAACAAGCTTGTTTTGCTCTATAGTGTCATATTTTTTGCCATAAATCATCATCATGATAAGACATTACATATTGATATAAAAAATTTACAGAAATTTGTGTTAACAAAATGACAAAAATAGACTTAATAATAATTATTAAGTTTAAAAAAAATACAAAAACTCAGGTCACCAAAGTTTGTAAGTGAATCGCCTTACTCTGGGTGCCTTATCTTGACCTTGAGAATCAGATCCTCAGAGAGTCTGTAGAAGTACGGCTCTTCACTACCGTACTGTAGCACAAGAGGAAGTACATCAAACTGTGATCGCTTATTCTCCGGCCTCCAACCTGGGAAAAAAATAGAGTTGTCCTCTTTGTGACATAAAACCAGTCTCGCAAAAATGGAGAGTTGGGGGCTTCTCCGATCAATGTGCACATTAGAAAATTTTCCTGCCGATGAGCAAAAGATATAACCAATGAGTGAAAATAAGTTTCAGCATGGAACAACTTATATAAATAATCAAACTCCACAACAGCTTATGGCTATTTCATACGATGCCGTACAGCATGACACACCATAGCAAACTCAGGACAGTTACTGTCCTGAGTTTGCTATGGTGTGTCATGCTGTACGGCATCGATATCTAATTATGAATATATATATAAATTTGAATTATATATCAACGCTGTACAGTTCGATTTTTATTACTATAGTAATTCTCACCTAACTGGATGCAAATATCTGTTATAGTGACGTTAGCAGGATCTCCTAATACAGAGTTATCTTCTAGTTTGTAACCTGCATACAATACGTATTGTGAGTTCCATATACGGCACATCGGTTTTCCGTCTTCCTTAGCAGGAGGGAATATAGTTATTGCCGGCCTAAAACAATGTGGAATCAAATTGACAAAAAGCTCAATGTGATACATGTTCAACGACCTCATTACCGGAATCATAGTTTCGGATAAGTTTTTATCGCCTCCATTCCCAGAGAGAAAATAAAATTATGAGCCAGCGTGAATCATTATTGCTGGACTGCTTGGTAATCTATTTAGCGAACAATGTAAGTGACAACTAATCCAGCAGACCCCAAGACCTATAGTACTTTATCCCTTCAACTAAAACCCTGCACTATTGCTGATTCTTGTCATGGAAACTGATGGATATAAAAGTTTTTGAATTATGGACAGAGAGTTGGCGCTAAGAGCCAAGAATCATCAGGTGACAAATAAGGTGAGAAATATACGGTGGTTGGTAACGCACCTTAAGATTCCTCCATTTGTAGCGTATGTTATGTGCTGACATATCGCTTCGAACATCTCCAGGTTAGATTTAACTTCTCTTGAGTCAAACAGCTGTAAAATATGTCAACACATGGAAAGTAATTGGCAAACATTCAAGTCAAGGTCATTAAAGCAATCATATATACTTTTTATTGGCATCCAAAGTCATCTCATTCGAAATGTTTTGCACTCAGTGCCAGAAAACAATTTTTTTTTAAAACAAAAAAAGAGAAACAGAAGGGATATAATATCATCAATGATGTTGGTCAAGTCGATAATATATGGTTGAAAAGTAAAGTTTTGAATGAACATCTTGAAAATAAATGAACATCTTGAAAAACATTTTGAATGAACATCTTGAAAAAGTAAAGTTTTGAAATAAATCACACAATTTGTTTCTGGCAATAACATTAACAAAGTAAGTTTGCCTTCAAATGTAAATGTAATGACACCAGGTAAATCTGACTTTTGACAAATCACATTGTTTTATAGCGACATTGGCCATTCTAAAATTAGATTTTAATTTTGAGAAAAAATGCAGGAAGGGTCATAGTCTTAATGAATGATGATTAAAGTTTGCAAAGCATAATTTCCTCCCTTCGACAATTTTGGGTAATTTGATAATTACCAAGGACTGACTGATAGGATACTAAAAGTTATCACCTAGATGGTGGACCTGCTCTCTGGTTTTTGCACTGCATTGATGAGCAATTGATTGAACAATTTTCCAAATAATATTTTGTTTCTGAGTTTTCAAGAGTTTTGGGCTCAAACTAATCCCACCTGTGTCTTGAAGGAACCATCAATTGGAAAGGGGAAGCGCATTGACTTGTAGTCAATAGTATGCTCTCCGGTTGTAGCACTGGCTTGAAAGAACAAATAATAAAGATTTGGCAGATAATTTGTAGTTTGAGTTTTCAGCGCAAACTAATCCCGATTGTGGCTTGCTTACTTGGAAGATAAGGTCATTGACATTGCCTGCTCAAATTGGTCAACTAACAGAGGAAATTTGGCTATTCCATGGAGATTATAAATCACCACCAATGAGAAAAAATTGAGACAAAACAAATAACTAATCTACTTATCAATGCATTTGGGCAAGCACACAACTCTCACTTCTTTTTAATCCTTGCATTCACAGCATATCAAACAGTAACTGTCACTACACGATTTCAAATAACCATGGCACCAGAAATTTTTTTGGATGTAGAAAACAGTCATGATTGATTGCTTAATTTTCATTACTTTATTTGCAAACTAATTCATTTTAGGAAAACATTTTTACAATTAGTGCAAAAACTAAAGAAAAAAGTTTTACCACATCATGGCCATTGTCCTACTATAATTTTATTTAATGTTAATGGCATATTTGCCTACACAAATATGTTTCCCAAATTCAAGCTAATAGTTTTGGTTTCAATGTCAAAATAATGCAATTTTATTGCGCTTGCCCACCACTCATGATTTACCACCGCATTATTGACTTTCAACAATGACTACTCTACCTACCAGATCAAAAAAATCATGTCCTAACTACACCTTGAATTTAATAAGCTTTAGTAAATCTCAGTTAATCTTCTCGAAATATCCTTGCTAATCCCTAAAGTGTCCAGATCCAAAATAAACGAACCTTGGTATATCCTACTGATTAGTGGCTTCACAATAGTTGATTCATTTTTATCACTGGTTGATACATATAAAAAGAGATGATGAATGATGATAATATGAAAACTAGATCTCCAAAATGATGTAAAATATTTACTTCATTCAATGCAATCTTATCACAGCAACAGAAACAAATTTGTTTATAGTCACTTATTGCCGTGCATTACATTTGATTTACCTGCATAAATATGCCATCTTGTACAAAACCATTTATTATTATTGACTATAGGCCTACATACTGCTCTCTAAACTACTCAATCCGGATGCAGATGACTATGACTTGCTATTTTTTGCAATTTGAGGAATGAAATTATCCCTTCTACTGAGTGAAGAATAGATCACCAGGTAAAGCTTACTTTCATTGTGCCGCATTTATAAAAATTAATGGTGCAGATATGCATCAAATATTTGCAATCAGAGGTCATTATTCGATTAAGGAATTTTTGTTTGTCATCTACTAAAAGCATTAAATTGATTTATTGTAATTTGAATTACCAGGGAGAGAGAATCCGCATATGGCCTTAGAATTGATAACCTAAGAAGATAAGAAAAGTCAGTTGATTAAATTAAAATGGTTGATTAAAATCGGGTAGGTCTTATCACACATGACATCTCAAAGCATGGTCGGCGAGGCTACAATTGCTGAGATTTCTCTCTGTTTGTTAGGCAGGTCGGATTGCACCTGGGGAGCTGGAAAGGAAATTAGAGTATGCCTGTTATGATACAGCGCAGAGCACCAAAGCTTCCCTTCTTCTCCCTTCCTCCCCCTTCCTCCCCCTTCCTACCCTGATATTATCTACAGCTTAGTCTGAGTGCTCAGATGGCTGCATTGCGAGTTAGTGACAATACATTACCAAACACTGCGTTTGTTTGTTTTTGATACTGTAACACCAATGGCTTGCAATGCAGCCGTTTGAGCACTTATACATCTACAGTCCTGCTTCATACCTGTAGATTGGTCCAGGATATTCTGCCAATGCA
This sequence comes from Membranipora membranacea, assembly GCA_914767715.1. Classification (NCBI taxonomy): domain Eukaryota; kingdom Metazoa; phylum Bryozoa; class Gymnolaemata; order Cheilostomatida; family Membraniporidae; genus Membranipora; species Membranipora membranacea. Next base: position 17,560,922 of record OU612067.1, on the reverse strand, counting down.
TCTTGACGAATTTCTCCACGCTAGCTGAGCGCCATAGGCCAGTTCTGGGCCTGTTTGGTCATAGGTTCCTCTCGCAAGGATCGATTTGCACACTGAGTCCAGCCTTACTCTCTGGTACAGAGTTTGTAATCTGAAAAAAAGAAGATCAAAGATACATTAGTAGTTGGATACCTTGGCGGTCATACTGCAAACTTAGCAATTGTGGGATAGAAGCCTTATTTATCACTGGACATTCTAGGTTCATTTGTAGTGATTGAACATGTGTATAGGCTTAGTTTAGAGAGCGGTACTCTCATTGACATGCAATTATAACTCAACTTTTATGATGACATCCTACTCACTTTTTTGGCAGCTGATTATAATATTCTGTTAGAAATTGTTCAGCTTCACCCCATACCATAGTTTTGTTTCTACAGACCGATTGACTGTTTCCCACTTCTTGCCTCATCAGAGATCCTAGGCATACCGACTGACTACAGGAACTGGAATGACTCTTTTACAAAAACCAAAAAGTTTGTTAAGAATGACGATGCAGAGGAGAGTAGTTGCCGACAAGAAAATAAAAGGCCGCTTTAAACCATGGTCCCCAGGTTTGAATCACTCTAGAATAACTGGTGGCGACGTGTTGAGTGGGATAGTGCAGAATGTTTGTGGTAAGGCGTGGTGCGTTGCAGCGCGTTACGGCGCGTTGGGGCGCGGTGTTGTGCAGCATGGAGTGGTGTTGTGCAGCATGGAGTGGTGTGGTGTGGAGTGGTGTGGTGGTATGGTGCGATGGTGGTGGGGTGCAGTATGGAATGGTGTGGTGTGGAGTTGTGTGGTGCAGTATGAAGTGGGGAGGGAGAGCCCCTATTCTCGAACTCCCCATACTGCAGTACCTTTCCTGGCATACCCTCTGAAAATAATCGACTCAGGTTATCACAACTACACAAGTGACATAAGGGATATTGCAACCATTGTTGGCTGCATCTCCGCTATTTATGATATGTAAAGTTGTAGATCCACTTATTATGACGTGCTCTTTCACATTTTGGATGTTTTGAAACTATATCATCATTTTTTGATCTCTTTCCCTTTTACCGGCAGCGGTTTTGGCAATTAGCGGGCTATTGTGCAACTAACTGTAAAGTACAATATTGTTATTGCGAACAGCATGAAAAACTGTACGAGTAACAACTGACAAACAATATCCATCCAAAATCGCAAATGCAGTTGCATGTCTAGCCACATTTTGCATAGGCTGCCACCGGACTAATATCACCTGTTTGTTTTCAAATTTGTTGCACTTAATTTGCATCCGCCATCTGCATCATTAAAATGGGCTCATTTCTTCGATAAAATTGGTTGAGGTGTTCACATTCAATAACTCGACTGCTTTTTGACAGTGCACAGTGAGACAATACTTGCTGACCTAGTCTGAGAATGAAGTCCAGTAATCTATCAGGCATCTAGGGTGTCAGCAGTGGCCAGCTTCTGTTAATAATCTGAATGGTTGGAGTTTATCACTTCTTGTAGGTACGATGACATTTTGGGGATAAATTTTATAATATGCATCAATATTCAAATACCCGTAATAAATCATTTACGTATGTACTACGTAATAACAAACAAATAAGGTTAATGGTACTTTCACAAAGTAAGCCTAATGTATTTCTTTGAATTTGCTATGACAGCAATTGAAACTGGTGAGATTCAAATTCATCATGTAACTTTGGTGTCTGTTTGAATTCTTTGAAGACGATTATAATTAAAACAAGTAAAAAAAAGAAATTATGAAAGAGGAAGGGTCCCCCTTTTTTCATTTTTATGCGAATAACAAACAAAAAGTTTGATGATATTTTTCACAAAGTAGGCCTAATGTATTTCCTTGAATTTGCTATGACAGCAATTGGAACTAGTGAGATTCAATCCATATACATCACTTTTACTACAACATGCGTAAGACAGATGGGAAAAAATGCTTAAATACCTAAAAACTATTGTATGTATAGTGTGTTGAGAGTTAGCAGCAGCAAGTGACATAAACAATTAAAAAAAATAGGATTTGCTAACGAATAGTCCTCTAGTCCATTCTGAAAACAACAAAATACAAATAGTGCAAAAGTGCACAAAATTAAAGCAAATTCCTAATATTGCAGAACCTTTAGATCAAACAATTGCAACACATGACATAAATTTGGTTTGTTTTTTACAGAGCCAAAAATTCCTTTGTTACGTGTTATAGTAAGCTGGTAGCCAATTTTCTGGAGCCAACATATTGACTAGATAAAAGGTTGCTGGGATTGGAGGCATTGCAACACATGACATAAATTTGGTTTGTTTTTTACAGAGCCAAAATTCCTTTGTTAAGTGTTATAGTTAGCTGGTAGCCAATGTACTATAGCAAACATATTGACTAGATAAAAGGTTGCTGGGATTCAAATTGTGAGATTCAAATTCGTCATGTAACTTTGGTGTCTGTTTGAATTCTCTGAAAATGATTATTATCAAAACAGGTAAAATCAGCAACTTATGAAAGTGGTAGGGTCCCCCTTCCTGCATTTTAATTTTGGAAGTGATTTTCTATAGAATATAGGTGTTTTGTGCTTTTATGTTATGTTAGTTATGAAGAGTAATCTCCAACTTCAATTTTGAGGGTATTAGGCAATATGACAAGCCGATATCCATTAATCGATTCCAGGTCGGCTAGGGCGAATGGCACGCGACAGCCAAATCAGGTAGTACTAGACAAACAGTGCACCCGGTCGGGTTTGAACCTGGGACCTTATGATCCCAAGTCAGCCGCCCTTAACACTGAGTTATTCATTAAAGAGAAAATGACCAGCAAAAATAAAAAGGCACGTCGCCATCTTCCCCCTCCCTTCATATGATTACACCTCAGATAATTATTTTACACTCACTCAGACACATGATATTTTTGTGAGAATGCTGAATGTGATGGCAACTCAGTAGTTGATAGCTTCATATCCCTTTCGCAGTCTTCGTCCCCCGGCGGGGGCCGTTGGCAAAACTGGGGGGCTTAGACTACCTTTGTCTCATCTCAAAAGTCTTACTTTCATATTGTATCAATAGTCTCAGACAACATTGAGCTGGCTGGGTGAGAATAGTTAGACTTTTTAAGGCGTGCTGGCTCATACCATATGAACTACTGGGCACTTTTCTAATTTTTTACTACAGTACTGCAATGGACTATGTAATGAATATTTCGGTAAACCTCTGTGCTCAAATTTTTAACATTTTTTATTTTATTGGCAATCATGCCAAATAATCACTTCCACTAAGCCACCTGCAAGGGACTACTGAAAGTCCACATATTTTTGACACTGCTATATAAATATTCAAATCCGTGACTTTCAACAATTCCGCAGCCATATGAGAAGCAGGAAAAAATGACTTATATCATCAACTATAAAGCAACAATATGCGACCTCGGGCATAAAAATTAAAACAAGGCATCAGATCAGAATTTTGCTAATTCTAGCTTATTAGATGACTGTTCAATGGCATAAGGTCGAGATGTAAATGATTTTTCTTATGAAAGCACACGCTAAGTGACTGCAAGGTCTTCTGTAATTTGATTTGAATTAAAAATTGATGCTGTGTCAATAATTATAATAGAGGAAATTAAGGATCGAGCACAATTTAATTATTAGAACAAGAAAGGTTGTAGATTTACATATAGGTCTGCTTTACCCTTCTCTACCATCCCCATAGCCTACAAATCCCTATTCAGTATTCTAAACTTGTATAATATATAATATATATATTCTAGTAATATTCACATTGAGATAGAGGTTCAATGAAATTTATACTTATGATTTCAATTCAAAAGGATGTGTAGAATAAAATGGTGTAACACAAAATTCTCATATCCCTTTGTGTTTATCATTATATATCACCTAAGCGACCTACCAGCTGTCATGCACAGGGACTCTGCACTCTGATTACGATGGTCATACTGATAAATTCTATTAAAATGAAAAAGAATTAAAAACTATGATGAACTGGTAAGACTACTAATATTTTGCCTACTACAACGATGGAATTCTGAGCAAAAAATAAGAGAAGAGAAAGAAAGAGAAAATATTAGCTGCTGTGCAGCTCAAAATTTTAAGCCTAGTGAAGCACCTCAATTTTTCGTTTGATTTCATTTTAATCCCGAGTAAAGAGGTGAACTAGCTTTTCAAAAAAGTTTCATGATGGGATTAAGTCAGCTGTTGGTCATTTGTAGCATTTGCTGCGCACAAATCTTTTTATATTTTTATGCGGGGGGGTGGGGGGGGGATTGTTCTCATCTAATGTGATATCATTATCACAACTTTTGTTTTATTCATTGGTCACATATGTACACCTGGCAAATGTGGCATGTGAATATCAACAGTTGAATAGCATCAATATTTAGAAGAAACAAAATAATTTCCACCGTGAACATAGCCACATAGACACAAGCCATAAATGTGGTTTGGAGCAAACACAATGATACCTGATCATTGATATGAATTTATGGATCAGTGGTAAAAAAGATAGCGTGGCTATTTGTGGAGATTTGCCATCAGTATTTGTGCCAGGATCTAGAATAAGCTAAAAATCTGGCGGCTTTTACGTTACTCATTGGTTGACTTCCCAGTAACGACCTTCAAAAACTCAGGCAAGCTACTTAACAAAAGTTTACAAGTGTCAGATATTCTAAATTTTGAACTTGTGGACCAATCAAAGATGACAAATGCAGTCTAGCAACCATATATAAATAGCCATGCACTTGTTCAGGATCAGATATGTTCCCGTCATCCATACAATAACATCAGTGTACCTGATAAAAGGTTACTGGCTGCATGGACATTCTCACCCCATCACCAGCAGGTTAATGTGGAAATTATACCGCAGTATGTACCAGTAAAAGTTTTAAGCTTATACTTGGTAACATAGCAACAGATGAACATACCTCAGCATTGTGATGAAGGGTATCGCTGAATGAAACAAGAGACTCCTGCGTGTTCCTCAGTATTATAGGTCTCATGGGGCACTGTCCAGGCTTATCTCCTCCGTTGTTGTTAAGGTTTGCAGTGGACAGGTCCTCAGCATTATCTTGAGTGGCAATGAGCTAAAACGCAGATTTGAGGATCGTTTTTATACAGGATGGATTAGTTAAAGCGCTTAAACTGTGTCGGCATAGCTGGTAGTGGCATTTCATTATCACTTTCCCACTCTTGGTTGGAAATTAGTTGATAATGAAATGCCACTACCAGCTATGCCGACACAGTTTAAGCTCTTAAACTAAGGATGGACATTTCGGCCTATTGGCTAAGATCAAAGTGTCACTGCCAATGGCCGATTAGTGCCAGTTCAGTTTTGGCAGCCCGCTGCACACCTACGTTTAGGAGGTCTTCTATGGCCTCACCTCTAGGATGTATTCTGGTTTTCTGGGATGTATTACATTCTCAGTATGAGGATTTAGGGCACCTTGCGTCTCTCTTTGGGGGCAGCCCAATCTTCTGTTTCTTACTAAACAGCAAGGATGGACATTTCAGACGTCCAACTGATTTATGTGTTGGGAAGTTGGATCCTATCAAAGCATCAAACAGTTAGATGTCCGATCACTGGTTGGAATACTAGTCAAGCATCCTAGCATAAATTACTAGACAATAGGTGAGAATAAATGTTTTAATTCTAGTCCCAGTTTTTGTTTTTTTCGGCATGATTTTCATTTGATGAGATTCATGTTCATCAGCCAAAAGTGCCAGCGGGTAAACCAAGCTGTAGTATGATTCATTATCAACATATGTTGTAAGTAAGTAAGCTTCATTTATTTAAAAAAAGAATAGGATATACGCATTGAATTTTACTATTCCTAGAATGGTATTATCAACTCACCATCTTCTAATCAAGGAGCTGTATTTCCCAATAGACATAGATAAAATATCTCAATTGACATCAGCTCAGTCCCTAGTAGGTTTTTGGATCATGCACAAAATTGTTTGGTGATTAAAAAACATTTTGCTGTGAGCAACAAGTTGTTTGTTAAATAGCCTTTGTGTTTTATTCTTGATGTGATTCTGACAGAACAATTATTATCCATCTCTGTTGTGATAATACCAAACAGAAAAGCATTATTCAATGAAAAGTTTAGAGGCTACTACTCAGTTCATTAAAGTCAATTTGGGCAAATCTTAGGCTAAGAAGTTGTCTTCTCTTATTGTTGAAATTTGGTGGCTCATTTGCAGTATAGAGTTATCACCCCATCTATCTATCTGTGTAAAACATTTTAGTTTCAAGCATGTGGATAGACTGCTTCACAGAGTAAAGGGATTCAGAGTAAATTTTTTAACAATAGTCAAGGAAAGAGTTTTTTTACTCCTTGGTGAAGGTACCTGCAAGCTTTTTCATCAAGGGGAAAGTTATGGGAAGCTTGATGCAAAAAACTCCTTCCATCTATTTGTCACAATTATAGGGTTCTGGAGAATGAACTGAATTCAAAGTTTTTGATTACAGTAAAAAATAGAATATGCAGGCTCTCCCGTAAAAATTTCTCTTTGTACAGCCTTACTCCACAATTAGACATGAAGTATTATGCTTAAATTACACCTAACTATCCTAGCTAAATTGATACGGTGGGTATAGCTAGAAAGGCAGTATTGTGGCAGTTTTGACAATAGGATTAACTATTACAGTCCTTGAATGATGCTGCCACAATGTACCCTTGGTCTGTGCAATCATTGCACCTTAAATTTATCGAAAGGGCCTCATCTCAAATGTATCTGCGGTCCATCGTCTACTGGGTTTTGGTTGGCACACAGGTGTGCTCCGACCTGCCTGCAAACAGAGAGCAACCTGGCGCAGATATTGTGGCCTGGCCACTAAGGCAACAAATTTCGCCGCCTATGCTCCGGGATGTGGCTTGTTACAAGACATCTGATTTAAATCAACCTTCAATTTAAATCAGTCTTGAGACACAAAGGTAATCCTCAGGTTTTGATATTCTAAAATTACATTGCCTTTAAATCCCTTGGAAAAGATAAACAAGGCACAACAGTTACATATTCTTTCCCTGTAATGAAACACAGAGACTGCAATACACTGGTTGTTTACAAATAAGATTTTCTTGAGGGATTAGAAAATTTACTCTCAGAAAACAATGTCTGTAATTGCTCTAACTGATATCTTCATCCAGCAGAGGTCTCAATTGTACTTGGATCGTTTCAATGCACTGCGTGAAGAATTGCTTCCAATTTTGTTTGGAGGTCATCTCAGATTTGTTGTTTATTGAGGCAGCCCACCTGTTTGGCTAACCGAATCCTCAAAAGTGACAACATTATAACTTGTTGCAGTATAGATGCAGTCCCAGGGCAGCCTCTACTTGATTGTGCAATAACTCTCGGAAGAAGGTTTACCCGGTTAACCAAAAGTGAGGTGATCGCAACCTTGTATAACTTTTTAGAAGCATGGACCATGTTTTTGTTGAGTAAAGAGAGTGTGGATAATTGAATGTCGACAAGGTGTCATGGTCGATTGCAAAAATGTAAATATATGAGTAGCCAGCCACTAGAGCCTATTGATTCAACATAATATGATATTTTAGATGCAATAAAATTGGTCTAAAAAAACGGGGCACTCAATATGGGCTAAATTTTTTGTATCAGAACTGGGGTTTCGGGCTTGGAATGCTGGTTGGAAAATATATTTGGACTGAGCAGGAATTACAAATTATCTAGCACTGGGCTTTGGTTGGAACCCAGGTGTGCTCCGACCTGCCTGCAAACAGAAAGCAACCTGGCGCAGATATTGCGGTCTGGCCACTAAGGCAACAAATTTTGCCGCCTATGCTCCAGGATGTTGCTTGGGACAAGACATCTGATTTAATTCAACCTTCAATTTTAATCTGATGTAATAATGCTATAATACATAAATATCATAAGAAGCAACAAGTCTTGAGACACAAAGGTAATCCTCAGGTTTTGATATTCTAAGATTACATTGCCTTTAAATCCCTTGGAAAATATAAACAAGGCACAACAGTAACAAATTCTTTCCCTGTAATGAAACACAGAGACTGCAATACACTGGTTGTTTACAAATAAGATTTTCTTGAGGGATTAGAAAATTTACTCTGAGAAAACAATGTCTGTAATTGCTCTAACTGATATCTTCATCCAGCAGAGGTCTCAATTGTACTTGGATCGTTTCAATGCACTGCGTGAAGAATTGCTTCCAATTTTGTTTGGAGGCCATCTCAGATTTGTTGTTTATTGAGGCAGCCCACCTGTTTGGCTAACCGAATCCTCAAAAGTAACAACATTATAACTTGTTGCAGTATAGATGCAGTCCCAGGGCACGATTTTTAAAAAAATGTACAAATTCAACCGTAACATGAATGCTGTCAATGGTTATTTCAGGACTGCAATTCCTTAATGGTGATAAATACACCAAGGTCGAACATACAGAAACCAGCTCACTGAAACTGCAGCGGAATATTTCACATAGAATATCATGTGTGTTATTAAGGGTGAGCCCTCCAGACACACAGTTATCATAATCCTATACGCATCCAGCATAGTTACATTAGTGTTTTTCAATAATAAAAATATTGGGATGACATTCAAGTAAAATTTAAGCTCAAACATTTGGGTGTAGTTTGAAAATGCTATCATTGAACAGTATCCACTGAAAAAGCCAAATCCAAACCATGTTTCGGAATATTAATAATATTAATTATTTTGAGGTCTATAGTCATTCTGATAGAATTTGATGGGTGACTGATGGATCACCACGATCTATACTGAAAACATATATCAACCAACAGAAATATTCTTTTGTTTAAGTTCAGTATAGCATCTCCATTGTCATTTGTAAATTGCTCCACTCCTTTGATAAAAGGCAATTAGAATTTGTTTGAAACTGTACACAATGGCATAGAAACTACAAATATATAGGCTCTTTGCACTGCCTTGCGCAACATTGCCACTGCACTGATGGATGAAATAAACACCGTAATGAAAAAGTAAATCGCAATTTAAAATATGTTAAAAAAATATTTCAAACATGCCCTCAAAAACTCATTTAGATAATGTGATGAACTGATGCTCCAAAAAAAACCAGATCTCTGTGAGTTACCATGTCGAAGTTTAGTTCTGCCCAAACAGAAAAACACGAACTTGGAGATTTTTTGTCAGATTTGGAGTTTTTTGCAGAAAAATATAAATGAATAGTTAGCTGATTGACTGACGATCCAGGTGACCAAATGTGGTTATTCTGAATCAAAAACTGTAGGAAGGAGATAGCTTTTGGAAAAGTAAGGAGGAGATAACTACAACTGAGCATTTTTGACTTTAAATAACTGAGTAGTAGTTTCAGTCTGTTGACTGTCACGTGATCTACTAGGGACTCACAGACATAGATAAACCTTTTATTCTCTCAATATCACTGAGGTCAAGAAATCAAGTGAGTTTACAAAAACATCCCCTCAACTGAGTAGATACACATTATAAGGCTATGAGTGAGCTGCTGTTCCAGATATGGAATTCAATGGATATACGCGAAACTGGTTATATCTCCAAAAACGGACGTGAGGTGAAAAACGTTAAGAAATAAGGCGTAACATACTAATAAAAAGTACCTGTGAGGATTTGTTGGATTCATTGTGGTCCTTTGACGCTGCATCAGACGTAAAGCTATTTCCGACAGTGATCTTAAATTTCTTCAAAAACAGTAAGCATGACCCCAAACTTGTCATGCTTCTAGTTTAAACTGACTGCCTTTGTGTTGTGCTCCACACGGCAGGAAGGGCAATTTCTGTTTACCGTAAATAACGTAAGCTTATATTGATAATTTCAAGCTTTTGTTTTATTGAGCAAACGACAATGGAGAAGTAAGTGTCAGACAAATACGCTAATACAACAAGGTAGCTTAGTGAGCAAATTTGTTCTGGTGAAGGAGGGAAATTGATGGTAATCCTTGCGCATGGTTAATCAATCAATAGATAAACTATATAGCTTGTGATGGCTATTTCAGTATAGTATAATGAGTGGATTCAGAGTAAGCATCAAGGGAGAAAATTGGGGTTTAAAGTTATTACCAAAAGGATATATATACCTCTACTCTACCTAATAAGTCACGAATTGCTGAAAATACAACTGTTACCAACACTAAATATCTAGTGCATCATTTTGATTTTGATTGCCTATCAAATAAGTTTGCATATTAATTTTTGACTTCAGTAAATTTCCCTGACCCTAACACCCTTTGCCTCTGTGCGTACCTTTACGTCCCATGTAGCCAGCTGAAGACTTGTCACGTCCACATTTGTTTTATTAGCCATGTCAGTGGAGGTCCTTTAACTTGCCACAAACAAAAGTTGGCAATTTAACTGCCAGTTTTCCTGAGACACTGGCATTGGCATGTACCTACTCACACTGTTGCGTAGCCTGGTAATGAACGTCCTTCGATACTGAAATAACTTTTTATAGCTCTAGAACTCTGTCGAGATAAAAAATTATAAAATACTGCTCCTTACAAAATTAGGGTCAGTTAGCCAATTTTAGTTTAATCCAATCAGAAAGCTATACAGAGCTAATTCAATATAGAGCGATCATGTCATCTAAAAATTATCATAATAGCCAGCTACAGATACCTAATTGAAATACACTCAATCAAAGAGTAATACACTGTAATTGCGTTATGAAAGCTTCTACCCCTGCAGGAATGAAGATAGTGCTGCCATTGCAGGCACCACACCACTTTCTGTGTCGCAAGTTTTTCTCGCTGTCATATCGGAGCAGTTTATACATTAATATCAACAGCTAACACATAAGGGTTTGGTCTCTCTATAATCTATAAAGCTATTTGAGAAAAAAAGTCTTTAAAATAAATGATAATGATAATACTGTTTCATGTGTGAGTTCCCTCGATTCGAACATACCTAGAGGGGTAAAAAATCTCACAGTCTTGAAGTAGAGCAATTAATGGCTAGCCAATATTTATTCACCCTCACTGAGATCAATTTATATAAACTGCCAACTTTACTAGTCAAAACTGGTGCTAGAGCACAATAAGTTACCCCAAGCAAATTAAATTTGACTCAAGCTAGTATTGACTGCTGACTATAATTGCAGGTCACCATTCATTTTGGTGAGTAGGTTCAAATTAACATTGACATGTCCCCTTTTTATGTGTTGAAAATAACTGGTTTTTATCCACTCAATATTAAAACTGTGGAAGACGTTTATTACCTGACAATGTCCGTCATCAATCATCAATTACTCACTTGTCTATTTTCATATGTTGCTTTATCTAATTCCTTTGAATTATTTTAGCTACCTTATGCATTGTCACAAGGACAGCAAGGTCACTTTTAAAGCACCTTTGCGCTCTGAGCTTGTCATTTTTCACCAATTCTTGCCACCAGACGACGACTCGAGAGCGTAAAGGAATTATGTGCACATGAAAAAAGAGGAGACAACCACACCTACTGATTAAAAAGCACAAAGCACAATAATCAGTCCCTATTTGTACTGGCTAATCGAAATTGTAAGTATGTAGTATGGCAATGGTTCAGTAACCTTAATTCACAAAAATTTTGGTAACACATCATGCAATTATACCTAACTTGTCTTGGTGCATCTCATGAGTTTATTAAAGTGACTAAAGACTATCATGTTGAGTTGCTGAAGTAAGCAATTCAACATATTCTTACCACGAGACGGCCGACTAGAGAGTGTAAAGGAATTATGTCCACATGCAAAAAAGAGAAGACAACCACACCAAATCATTACCTGTTTGAACTGGCTAAAAGACGAAGTTGAGATACAACATACAGTGGTGCGCGTACCACTGCACAACACACAGGTCTTCAGCTAGAAACCATGAGTCAAACGCTGTTTCGAGGCCTTCTCTAGTACAACCTCCTCATGGCCGGCCCCAGCAGCATGAAGCCACCCCTGTGTGTTGCTGAGCATCTCAATCAATCTCATCGATCCCTCAGTGCATTTTGTCAGTTTCGGTGGTTTGACATAATTGGTGTGTTTACGCTGTTGCGCAACCAGGGAGGCTGCCAACTCTTCATTGTTTCAGTGCAACAATGTTCGCCCCATCACTCTCATGCTTATACTCTAAGCCAAACCAGTGCAGGGAGGTTTGCTTTCCATCAACTCATCGGCGCAAAGTCGCTATCGTCAAGGCACCCGCCCCTCGTGCCACTCGTTCGCTACTCAAATTCACCACATTGAGCATAGTACAACTCATACACAAGTCAGAGAGATGACTTGTTTGCGCTACAGCCAGTGGGCTGACTGTGATTTCCTGTCTCGCTCTGCCTGCCTTTTATGCGAGGGCCAAGCTTTTAATCCTATGTTTGTAAAACCTTAGATCTAACTCAGACTCACTTTGATTTTCACTCTGCAGAGATTAAACTACTTTAATTTGAGTATTAAAGGCATAATCTTGCTCAGCCTTCTACCCCAAGCAATTTGCTTATCATCACTTAATCCCCTCATTCTAATCCTTACAAGGATTATAACAAAAGGAATTAAATGCTGGCCAACTCCACAAAACAAAGTGAGTGTGTTAAACCCCAGCTTACAAGTAATAGGATTACTTAGCTTTTGTCTTCACACAGTGCTGTTGCCATATCCATGCAGATGCGCTTTCTGCCTCATGTACTATGCTTTTTGTGGCTTGTTTGAGTGCTCTTCCTGAAAGCCCAACTCTGGTCAGAAATTTGGTAGCTGATCTAGCCATGAATCCACGGCAGCCAACTTCCACTGCGAATAATTCGCAATTCCAACCTTTGTCTTGGCATTGTGTGACCAGATCTTCGTATCTTGTCAGTTTTCTCTCATGCGCATATGAGAGATTTTCTTCCCAAGGCACCGTCAATTCCATCAGTATTAGTGCTTTTTCTTTGTCAGACCAAACAATTACGTCTGGTCTTTGGTTCGTGATCACAATATGCTGTGGCATGCTGAGCTGCTCTGTGAGGTCGCATCTCACCTGCCATTCTCCGCTGTTCATCAATCCCTTTTTGCGCAAAATCTTTTCACGCGCTTCACCACCAGCATTAGCATATTCACACTTCTCCGTGACATATTTACACAACACTTTCAGGACTTGATTATGCCTATACGTGTATCTTCCCAGGCTCTGTTGGCAATTCGACAGTATATGTCGAAGTGTGCCCTTAGCCGAGCACTCGGCGCATTTCGAGTTCTCGGTCAAATTCCAGCGTTCCAGGTTTGCCGGGGTCGGTAGTTGATCATAAGCTGCACCAACCAGAAAGCTGATCCTTTGTGGCTCCATCGACCACAATTCTGTCCATTTGAGCTGACGCTGCTCAACAGACTCCCAACAAGTCCACCTGCCTTGTTGGGCTTGGCCTACAGCTTGTGTCTGGCGGCGCTCCTCTTCCATCTTGCGCACCTCATCAACTACCATCTCCCGTCTAACCTTTGGGCTTTCCTTTGAGAACCACCGGTTTGCTTCCCAGCCGATGCCATGACGTGCAGTTGTCACAGCACCCACAATCTCACTTATCTCCAGTCGAGATTTGGCATCTCTGACAGTCTCTGTGACAGACCATTTTTTACCAGTGTCAAGTGTTGGAGCACATTCCCTTATCACCTGGTCTGGTGACTCGTTCAACATCATATCCAGTCTCGCCTTTGATGTTTTGTACTCTTCCACAAGCGATTTCATAGGTAGTGAAAGAGTAAACGAACTGGCATACAGTGCATTAGTGTTGAAGCTCCTTGGAACTCCAAGCCACTTACGCATGTGCTTGTTAATCATTTGCTCCATTCTCTCAACTGGTGTTAGCGGAATATCATAAACTGTCAGAGGCCACAGAATTCGAGGCATGAGTGCAAAGTTGAGAATCCAGGCTTTGTATTTGCCAGACAGACCACATTTTTCAATCGCGTCCAGCCCTGTAATGAGTTGCTTTTTCACCTCGTTTCCGCGAAACCTGTCTGTGATCGGTAAACTATACCATCTTCCTAAGCTCTTCACAGGCTGCTCTGCAAGCGTGGGAATACGCTCTGTTCCTATGAAGTAGGTATTTGGTACAGGTTTGCCTTTACACAAAGACAGGGACCGGCTCTTGCTAGGTTTGAATCGCATCGCACATCTCTCTATCAACTCATGCAGTCTATCGATTGAAGCTACAACCTGGGCCTTATCTGGAGATATTATTGTAATATCGTCCATAAAGGCCCTCATCGGCGGTAGTATCTGGTTATTCGCAACCTGGATCCCATTCACACTGCCTTGCGAATTCCGTATAACTATCTCCATCACCATAACGAATAGCAAAGGTGATATAGCACATCCCATAGGGATGCCTACTGCCAGCTCTTGCCAGCTCGTGGTAAAGTTCTTAGTAGTGAATCGCATTTTGAACTTTTTATAGTAGCGCTCAACCATAACCCTTAGCCTGTCGGGCACCCAGAAGTGTGATAGTGCGAGGTCAATTATGCTGTGCGGTACAGAACCATAGGCATTCGCCAAAATGCCTATGGTTCTGTACCGCACAGCATAATTGTCATATAGTATGTAGTATATGGCAATGGTTCAGTAACCTGAATACACGCAAATGCCTTCAGTAAACAAATGGGACAAGTTGAATGGATAGTGAGTTGTGAGGGTATGACAAGTAGTTATATCAAGCACTTTGTATTAGTGATTCCAAGTCATGAGATGAAATCACACAATACTTATAATATGTCTTAATGGTAACACATCAAGCCAGCGTACCTAACTTGTCTTGGTGCATCCTTAGAGTTTGTTAGAGTGACTATAATCTATCATACAGTTGCTGATGTAAGCCTAATAGTACCATCAAAAAACAAGTTACAAGTGACTTCACAACTTCCACTTCCTCCTACATTTTGGATTCATAGCACCAACACTATTGTTAAAGAGTTGATATTGAAATTCAAATTCAAAAGAGTGAACATATTATATGTGCTTGTTGCCTGTGAAAAAAAGGGGTGCTATATTGTATTCAATATCATGGTCTGTATTGTTTACATAAAAGCTTTTCAAATATCAACTTCCCTCTTGCTTTTGTGACAAAGAGAGAAATAATTATTTTGTTGTCAAGTGAGTCACTTTTTACACATTAATAAATCCATCATATAAACATTAAACAGGCTACAATTTCACCTGGATGAGGAAGTTGGACTAACCAACTGCGTTCCGTTTAGAAAGAGTATTATGTTTATCCTGCGTAATTTCGAGAGCACATCGATTAGGGGATCTGAGATTGCAATAGACAGGACATTGAAAATGGATTGTGTATTAGTTTCTATCGGGCTCATCTTTACAATCTTCTCTTGCACAGCATTACCAGGTGAGTGTTAATCATAACATGTTCCTCATGCTATCAACATTGTGAATATACTTTACCTTCTTCGTCTAGATTGAACATTTTGAAATAATTCTTTAATCAAAACTAAGCATGCAAACCTGACAACTCAGATTCACGAGCGAAGGCCAGGTCACAAATAATGTAGAATGATGGTATAACACCCCTCAACTTGCTAACGCCAAGTGTGAGGGGAAGTTATGTGACCATCAAAATGTCTTGTGATGTCCTGAGATGTCCCGAGACTCTTTGTCATACATGGTATATATTAGGCATTCATTTTCACAACTTTGTATTCATTTCTTAGGTTCTGCTATCTTGAAGTTCTGCAGCACTAATAACACATTTTCATATGATCCTGAATTGGAAGTAAATAAGTTGTCTGTGCTAAGTCCTAACCATCCCCAGCCTTACAATAGAACAGAAAACTACTGGAACAACATGAATTGTGTGATAACGATAGACAGCCTTCCAAAGGAGGCAATAATGATTGACATGATCGTAATCAAATCATGTGAGTTCCCTTTTGGTATAAATCGTGGCCCGAAAGGTATTAACCTGCGGGATGATGGAAAGGAGTTTTGCCGAGAACCAGTGAATGGTGAAAAATATATGCGATGGACAAGTTTCATAACCATAGCCACAGGAGACGTGATATATTTGGATATGCCAGTATTGAGTGGTTCTGCTTTCTCAATCAACATGAAAAGTAAGTGCAACCAAACTTAATTTTAGGTAACGTTTCACTTTACAACAAAGTTTTCATAATACCAAGATAAGTACTTTAGATAATCTTCTTTCTACACATACAACTCCTAGCTTATAAAGTAAGGCATTTCCAATTTTGACAATCAGATCACAAGCGCTTGTGCATCGTTAGTTGACAAATCTCTCTCTCTCAGAAACTTTTCAACCATTCGATCATGAATGCCGCACTAGAAATAATTAGTTGTTGTTGCGGATAATTAAACAAGGGCAAAATAAGGGCCAAGTTACAGAAATAACATACACCAACTAAGCCTTTAAAACTTTTACTGCCAAACTTAGCTCATGTATTGGTGAGGCCAGCAGCAAAATTAGTGGTAGATATGGATGACTCAGCAGCTTTATTTACATTTATAAAAGTGCATCTTTATATCATATACTCAGCCAATCAATTGAAACCATTCATTTTTCCTGCACACAAGTGTGCAGGAACAATGAATGAAGTATTATTTGATATACAGCATTTAGAAATAAGGCAACAAGCTGTTTAAAAGTTGGAAAAAAAGCGTTGAAAAGCTTTCCTGCTTCAAGGTTTCATCAATCATTATAATAATTATTATTATTATTGTACACTTTTTATACATAAAGACCAATGGTCCTTCTCAAAAATAAATCTAGCTGGTGCATTGGTGGCATTGGTGTTGCTAAGGTTTCTGTAGCAGACAAATTGAATAATCATGGTTGCTTTATGTTCATAGAAATAATAACTCATAATGTTACAGCTTATAGTTTGGGTTTTTATATTTCAGTTCTCAAATGGTCAAATATATCAATAATGGCAGAAGCATCTAATATGGCAGCAGCTGAACTATCTGGCAAGCAAGAAGGTTATTTAATGAGTCATACAGGATTCAGTTTATCACCTCCTACTCCTATCACCACAACAAAACTCAATGAGACCTATGAGTTTTCTGTGCAAACTGAAACAGCATTGAAATGGCTGTACATAGACCTTATCGCCATAAACATCCCCGAATTTAATTGTGGTACTGACCCCACATTGCTCAAAGTAAAAGAAGATGAGAATCCTGTATTCAAACTGTCCTGTGGAGATAGTGATACTTTTCAAGAAAACACCATCCGTCTTGGCGGGTCTATGTCAAGTCTGGAGTTCATCTACACCGAAAAAGTACCCAATAACAGCGGAGTCCTTCTTTATTACAAAGGTAACATGACTTGCACAAACTTTCACAATTTAACTTCAAATTTGATGGAGGCGAACTCACGCCTGTTCTCAGGTTTGATTAGCATAGGTAAGAACTACCTAAATTGAACTTTGTTGAACGTTTTATCATTCTGATCCAATAATTTCCACTGTTGTTGGCAAATCTATTTGTTTGTATGATAAATTGAAAAATCATAGGGGGCTCAGACTATTGCTTACCTTGAAACCATGCCCTTGTATCACACCTCAGAAAATTCAGGGAGCAGCTTGCAACTGGATACTAGAAAACAATGATAATAGTATCAACAATAAACATAAAATACAAAATTAATGATTACAGTTGTCGAATGTGGATCGCCAGACCATGCAGATGATATAAGGCATAGCGAGAATGGGCCGGGACATAAATTCACTGTTACCTGTGATCAAGATTACCAGCTGTCAAACTTAATGGAATCACTATTCACTTGTGACTTGGATGGCAAATGGCAGCCGTATAAGCCAACCTGCAGCCTGATAAATCAATCAACAACAACTAAAACAACAACTAAAACAACAACTAAAACAACAACAACATCCACAACAATACAGACAACAACTGCACAAACAACAAAACCCATAACATCACCCACAACAACACCCACCAAATCACCAACAACATTAACGACCACAACTAATGCAGATACAGTGATGAGGTCATCTGCAGTAACTCGATCAAACCCCTTCCAAAAAACAACCACAGGTAAAGTATGATAACAATAAGATTAATTATTTTTATGAATTATTCAATATGATTATTTACGATGAACGATATCTAAAATACGAGCCACTTTCAGATCTTATTATTCTTATATAATGTAATGTCTTTGCCCATACAGAGAGAGATGATGGAAAGCTCACCAAGGTCGAAAGTTTCTTTGCCAAAGAGGATAACATAATTATAGTTGCAGCGTCTTGCGGTGGATTTATTCTTATCATCATTATAATCATCATCGCTGCTAAGCTAGCCAAGGTCAAGAGAAACTACTCCGCTAAATCTGATGATACTACCAGTAATGAGGAAAATTATCATTATGTCGGCCAGGAAATGACTGAGAGGCCAGCCACTTCACCTACACCTGCTCATACTGGTCTACAAAACCTTCAAGCTAACGGTAAGACAAGGTCATTGTCAATCGTTAATCGTTTTAGAGATCATTCATAAATATTATTGTCATCTTTGCATTTATACAAACTTAGCCAGCTCGTGACTATGTTTGTTATATGGCAAAATGGATCAGCAGACATGGTCACTAGTACAAATTAGAAATATTGACAGCAACCGTATTGAATGCGGTCTATCATGAAGCTTTGTTGCCAATTACATCCAATCTATGCCTCAAAGAAGTTGTCTTCCCATTGTTGATTGATTTGATTTGGTCATTGCTCAATAAAATCAATTTTTGATGAAAGCTGTTCGAGGTCATACACTGGGTGGCTGCTTTAGTTCAACGTAATACCAAATATATTGTAATTTTTTGCAGGCAACACCCCCACCTTTAGAGTATCTGATGTTTGTGACGACCAGAGATATTCAAATGTAGAGACAATCTTACGCAGGTATATAGCTGTACTAAATCTCTTTCCCTATTTGACCTATGTTATAACTCTCTGCGACAAATACCTTAGTACATGTTATTTAGCTTTGTTATTGTTGTTATTACCAAGATATATGCTGTTGGGGCCAGCCATGAGGAGGTTGTTCTAGAGTAGGCCTCAAAACAGCGCTTGACTCATGGTTTCTAGCTGAAGACCTGGGTGTTGTGCGGCGGTATGTGCACTAATGTATGTTGTGTCCTATGTTATATCAGTCACTGTGATTATTGTCTGCACAGATAGTCGGACCTTAGAATAGAATGAAGATGGAATTGAAATCGCCTCAGGTAATTAGGTGATTAAAAGGTATAGGGTATAGTTAGGGTAATCTATCGTATTGGCATAATCTTTCACAACCCATTGATATTTGTAGGGAGAGGGAGGGTACTATAGAAGATATGTATGCACCAATCCAGAAACAGAAGAGGAATCCGCCACAGCCACCTGTCGATATGATGGATAATGATCTCTACGGCTCCACCGATGAATAACATTATCACTGATTGTTTCAAGGGGTCTTTCAATAAAAGACAGCCAATATCACAATCTGAACGCTCACTTGTGAGCGAGACCTGCTAGGTTCTCGCTCACAAATTGCTCACTCATTGATGGAGCTATATACTCTGATTGAGTGTTTGGGAATTTAATTCGAAAGTCCAAGCGAGCAATAATTTTGAGTGATGTACTAGTGATAATTCGAAAGTCCCCTCTGAGCAGCTATACCTACGCTAAATTAATCAAAAGTACTTCCTGTTTCCACTCTTTTTCGTATTCCACCCCATTTATTATCACTGATACCTGTCAAGGCTGTTAGAGCCTCTTCTTGAGATTTCCTGTACCTTTGTTAATATTATCAAACTGCTCAAACGTAGATCAAGTGTGAATGAATTTTTGTTGCATGGTAATTTGCTTCTGTTCAAGACTAGGTGAGCCGCTGTCGCCGGCTACATGGGAAGCAACTCAAAATCAGGAGATATTGATCGAACTTAATCAATCATACTTATACCCTTTCAATATCAATTATATTATTTAGTGTCCCAACTCACAATAGCTACATGTAGATTACCGCTCCAATCAAAGAAGGTTTCATCTCCAGCTACTGGAGGTATGATGATAAAATCAATAATCACATATCATTACATCGCTTCCTGACCCTCTTCAGTTCAAAAGTGTTGCTGTCACTGTGTTGCGATTGCATAATCCCTGAATAGAACAGCCTAACTTTGATTTTCATGCTATCCTTACTTTTTTTTCTGATGCCCACAATAGCCTGAGTAGACTGCCTGTGTCAGAGTGGTTGAGTGTCCGGCCTTCTCTACATCCATCCAACACAGGCAGTGTCCAAGGCTATGTGGTACTCACACTTTATAGTTTAAATGATTATCCAATTTGGATCAAGGTTAATTTCTTCGATGCTTATAAATAAAATCAATACCCAACGGCTCAATCTGAGCACATCACTTTGGGGACGTTTCGTAAAAAAACACCGCAAGCACCTGGTTCATGACACATTGAGAACCCAAGCTAAGAAGGCTTTCATCTGATAATTTGTGAATTGATAGCAATCTAATTTGAGCATTGAAGTTAATGGATGCATTTTAAATACCTGTGTCAAATAGTTCACATCAGATTTTAAGCAA
This sequence comes from Membranipora membranacea, assembly GCA_914767715.1. Classification (NCBI taxonomy): domain Eukaryota; kingdom Metazoa; phylum Bryozoa; class Gymnolaemata; order Cheilostomatida; family Membraniporidae; genus Membranipora; species Membranipora membranacea. The sequence continues at coordinate 17,540,368 of OU612067.1, read as the reverse complement.
GGGGGAAGTGAAGAGTGCAAATAGCTTCAATCAAACTGAAAAAAAAAACAGATTGAAAAATAACACAATGTAGTTCTTTGAATAGGGTAAATGCTTCACACTAGTACTCACATTACAACTTCTCGATTTAATCAAAACAAACGTGCTTGAATTTTTTGTGTTATCAGACGGAGCGAGAGTGCAAACAATATAAACATAACTCAAGGGTCTGAAAGTTACTTATAATTATTAGGAAGGAGGAAGTGAGATTAAATAGGTATAGCAAGTTGGTGATCTGCTGCTTTATGAGCTACTTTTTAGTGAGGCATCAGGGCTATTAACTCTAAATACAGCGTATGATTCAGAGCATAAACTCTCTGCCTGACTGATAGAGCTGATTCATCCAAACAAGGAATAATGTTGTCAGCAGTGTTCTTCATCCTTGTAATAATTGGGAACGTAGGTGAGTTTACCTCTACACTTTTCAAACTATCACCAGGTTCTGTAGAGGGATGCATTTTGGGATACATTTGGTAAAGATTAAAAAATCACCAGATAGGCATTTCTTTGTTATTGTAAAAAGATTATCAAAATTAATGTTCTGGCACAAAAAAGCTTATTGCATTGGTTTTACCTGTTACCAATGAAATCTGGTCATAATCGTTCCTGATTTTATTTTTTGTCTTCCAGGCGCCTCTCGTTTAACGTTTTGCGCAGAAGATAACCAGTTTGCTTACAAACATACCATAACCAATAGCTTTCAGGTGCTTAGTCCTGTCAACAGCTCCAGTGGATCAGGGAGTGCATGCAATATAACCATTAGCAACTTACCGAAAAACACAAGACTGGCAATATATGTTGTCCAAGAGAATACTACAAAGTGCGTAGATCCGAAATATCAACTATGGTATAATAACCAACCTGTGACATGGCAAGATGTAATCACCTGCTCCGAATCCTGTACCCCTGTGCACTGTCAGCGGGCAGGATACATCACAACTGTTAATGGAACAGACATAGATCTGACACTGGTACTTCCTAACATGAACGGAACTGCATAAAGGCTCACATTGACAGAGACAGGTAGGTTGCTAAAGTACCTGACGCATGGAAATACACGCTGACAGAGGGGAGAGTCAGATAATCATTCTGATGGGGTGTAGGATTGTAGAAGTGGAATGAAATGAGCTGGATGGGATGCAATTGCACAACTCCGAGTAGTGAATAGCAGGCTGCTTTTGAGTGCTCTCAAACCATCTTTGGAAATGATGGAGATAGGCCAATTCGATAGCACACTTGCTAATCACTGCCTGCATGGCAATTGGTGCCCATAGAGCTGTAAAGCTCCTATTTCTAAAGCATTTCCTAATTAAATACACCAGCCCTGCATCCTATTGCACGTGCACCCATGTATTCCAGTCATCTGGCACTTACATCATTCTTGTGCATACAGTGGTGGATTTTTTTAATATTCTAGCAGTATTTCCACATTACATTAATGACTGAATAAAAAACAATATAAAACCTTTGACATTGTCTTCACACTGACGTACACCTACCTGATAATCCTGAATAACAAGCATTTGATATTAGACTTCAACCATATGTTAGGTATCCAACTTGGGACCACAGTTTCTGAGAGCGTGTAGTTGTACCTTGAGCTGAATTTACAACATTATTTATTTGGTATGTAAATGTAAAACGTAAAGTTTTCAAGTGCCAAAAATTACCACCTTTGATTCTTGCGTGCCACCAATAATGCTGCTCTCTCTATGTCCTTTATGTACGCCTTCAGTTAACCCTAATTGCTTAGTTGAATTTAAATGAGAATAATCTTGTTTTTTACAGTTGGGAAATGCCTCTGTATGAATTCAACAGACCAAAGTTCTAACATAACAACTACAATGGCAGATGATAGCTTTCTCGCTAAAATGAAGAAGTTCTTTGAAAACACAGAAAATATCATAATAGTGGCAGCGAGCGGAGGTGGATTGCTTCTCCTGATTATTATAATCATCCTGGTTGTCAAATTAGCCAAGAAGAATAGAAATGGTAGCCACGAGACAACCAAACCAAAAGCAGACAGTGTAAAAAAATATGATGCCGGGTATGATTCCATTGATGATAATGAATTAACTGAGAAAAGGGGAAGCGACTCCGAACAACCAGATGATCAGGTTCCCTCTCAGGAAGAACACACAGATTCTAATGGTAAAGCACTAAAAGCATTGTGCTATAAACACATGATTTGTTATATGCATCTAATCTACTTAGTCGTTTAATTGGGCTGTCAGGCGGGGGATGTTTATCGGGACGGGGTGGGTCTCGCTAGTGATTTTTAGACGTGGTATGGAAAAATAGTTTTTCAATCCATTCAGCATGATATAGCTTTGACAGAGTCAACTCAATTAATTCTGTATTTGTTGTGGTTTTTTACTTCAGATAAAGCTGACATGTCCACGACTACAGGGAGAAAATCCACCTCATCGAAGAGATACAGTCAGAGATACACAAACACTGACACTATATTACGCAGGTATGAATCCAAGACACCCAATAGTGGGTACGAGGGCATATCCATGCCTTAGTAATAGAAGGTTATCATAAATAGCAGGTGGTAAAACTTGACAACTTTGAAGTTGTGGTTCCATGTCTTAGGGGAACGCAACTTCTACTAAGGAGACATATTTCCAAAACTCTCTGCTGCCTTGATTGTTTTCAATATTTCTTTGAAATGTAGTGCTAAGTGAATTTTTCTGTTGCGCTCGGTGCATAACTTCTGCCTAGAGAAAAGCCTTGCATGTTTCCGATAACAAACTTTGAGCTGAGCACCCTTTTCGTTTCATTCCCACGTCAAGTGAAGTCTAAAAACTACGTTTTCATATTGAACTGAGCCTTTGATTTTGGGACATTTCTTTGCTACTAGATATTGGTAGTAGGTGATTAATTTAAGAAGAGGCAGTCCAATTTTTCCATATCATACACTGACGTAACGTAAATTACTTATTTCCATAATTTAGAGAGATGGAAGGTACACTAGAAGACATGTATGCTCCCATTCAGAAGCAGCAGAAGAAGCCGGGAACTGAAATCGATATGATGGATAACGATCTATATGGTTCAACAGCTGCTTAAGAGAGGATAACATACACACTGACTACAAGATTATTATATTATATATTATGTTATGTATATTATTATTATATTATATATTACATCTATACCTACATGTGCCACCCACTAATTATTGATTCGGCTACAAGGATTGACTCATGGTCTGTCAATGTCTTTTAATTGAAGCTAATGACAATAACATTACACACATGTGAAAGACTGTTCTCAAAAATGGCACAGGGAATGTTACTGTTGATGATGCTGGGGCTTGAACAATCTTAACTTGAAAATGCAGCTCTTGTATAACATTTGACTAACACTTGTATTGAAATTTCACATTATTATACACAAGCCTAATTAAGTTATTATAACGCAATAGGTGACACCATTTTTCTCTCTTTGTAGATACTGCTGAGTACCGAATATGCAGAGATATTATATGTTTAGCTCATATTATATTGCTTTTTATTTATTGCAACACAAATTAATCGGATTTCCGAAAAATGGCTTCCATATCCCAAATTCCTTAATATTTCGGATAAGTTAGTTAATTGTCATTTGATGATATAAACAAGTTGACAGGTGACATCCCATTGATCTGATTGGTTAAACAAACTAACTCTGCGGTGGGTCTGGTTGTTTGTTTGGTAAGGGGAGCGTATAGCTCAAAAGTGAATCACCCCCTTTCAATCCTCACCTGATCGCCGTCACTGTGAAGATCGAAGTTACGGGATCGTGAACTGAAAAACCTACAAATCTTTGGACATTCTTGTACTATTTGTTGTTTAAAACATCCTTTCTATTTATACGCTAGCGCTTCGCAAGAGTATAGGTTCCATAACCCCTTAGCGTAGAATCTTCTCATACATCCCTGCAGCTATATGCCATGTCATCTTTGATCTGCTTGCTTGTTCTCACCTTATTGATGAGGTGCCTTGCAGGATCATCGTCAGGTTTTCAATAAAACTAATACACATAGTTTTGTAATCATTTTCATATATGTAACGATCATTCGGCATCAAAAGTTCAGTTGATTTCATTCACGAGCGAAACATTAAATGCATAAGTGTATGAGTAATTTTGACTTCACAGTTGACAGCAGTTCTAAATTGAACTTAAAACATCATCATTATTGGCGTTCATATTTAATTTGAGTGGTTTTGAAGGAGGCAATAAAATCCTTGCCAAACATCCTATTTATTGGATTAAAACAGTGTCTCAGTTCCACCGAGTCGTCTTGTCTTATCATTACAAGTGTAAGTAGGTACAAAACAGCATTAGCATGTATAACTTTCAGTCTCCCTCAAACCAATTCAAGCATTCGTTCGTTATTGTTCATCATCAGTTTCCATCTTCATCATTCTTCTGATTTACATTATCAGTGATCAATTTCTTCTCCTCATAACTTTTGTATTTATATATATATATATGTATTTGTATGTATGTATTTAGGTTTACGGCTTCGAACACCCTAATCGTTGCACCAAAGGTCTCATGTGAATTTGTCGGCAATTTGGAGGGGGGATAATCAGTACACTACCCATTTTGCCTAAAGTCAGAAGTCTCGGTATGTGAGACACATATTGTATGGGCCAACGGGGTAGGCCCTAATTACAGCCTATGTTACTGCTGGAACTCTTGTAAATTGAAGTTAAATACTTCAAGAAAGGTTTAGATGTCCTTACAAGCGGATCATCATCCACCAAGACAAGCTACGTAAGCGTAACACAAACTAATCTAACTGCGATGTCGATTATTGTATGATTTGGCCTCAAGGCTGCTGCGGTGTGAATCACCTTTCAGTGAGTAGCAATCACTCTTTCAAACTTAAAACTTCAGTCTCAGCTCAAAGACAGGATCTCGCAGGAATGAATACTCAGAGCTTCTTGATGCTGGCTCCATGTAAAAGGGGCATGCAGTGATAAAATGGCCAGGAACATATTAACGCTGTCAGTAACGCTATCTCAGTGGGATTTGTATCAGCATATTTGAATTGATTAATGCCTGAAATTATTACTTCCATGCATATGTAATCAGTGTGCATAGTTGTCCTATCTTTATACAGGAAGAGAAAACTCATTGTCATACGACATACGTCATTGAGAATCTGGTAAATCAATAGATAGACACACATAAAAAGACACACTGTGATTATGTGCTTTTGAGTTAGATAAAAAACACTATATAGCTTTTAGTAATTAAGACAGTGTTCAGAACTCATCAAGGCTACCACCATACAGATTTGAAATGCAATTCCAATTGTTAGAACATTTTGGATGTTATACATATTAAAAAAGCTGTGGTTGAATCATTCAACAATCAGATTAAAAAATTAAAAGTACTTTTTACAGTCCAAACAGCAAACAAAACGACAAACAACCAAAATCAGACAAATCATGAAGAAGTCAATCAACACTGACAAGGAACTAGGACATGAAAAAAAAACAAATGAAAGAATGCTCGGAAGATAAATACATTTTGATATTTAGGTTATAACTCTGTTGTGTCAAGATTGATTGTGGTATTAACTTGTATCCTAGATCTGCTGTTGTCAACACTATTTTGGGGTACAGACACTTATCTCGGTTAAAAGTTGCCTTGACTCATTTCCAGTTTACTGGTAGCTCTGTGAAACTTTTGCACCAAATCCGATTAATCAATGGATGGAATTAAGCTCAGGGCTGCTTCAAAGTAGAGTATCGGTGATCGTCACTCTGATCTGATGTGTGGATGAGGGTGTCATAATTACCTGTAATAGCAACAATAGTAATGAGGTAGACTAAACCAGAATAATATTATTCTTCAAACAGTCTGATATCATGCAGCACTATTTTCTCTGCATTTTAAAGTGATATTCAAGCAATCTCAATTTATTGACGGTATGAGGACAAACGCATAGAACATACCACTAGAACTAGTGATTGGTTGATCAGATTTAGGAAAGTTGCCTCCTCTTTTAGCTTCAGTTGGTTGAAGTGTTGGCCTTATTTTCAGTTCCCTGCTGTCTATGTAATCATAGCTACTGCTATTTCTTGCTTCATCATTCGTTGGAGTATGAGTTTTGTTGTAGGGATCCATTCTATTGTACTTGGCTAGCTTTAGCGAGAGGACAACTACTGTGATACTGAGTAGTGCAAGTAGAACAAGGCCACCGCTTCCGACCGCAATGATCAATTTCTTGTCAAATACACTAGAACAGTTTCCTATAGCTCCATCATTATCTACATGTGGTAAAGCTTAATGTGAATTCCAGCAATGATATGTTAGGGTATATAAAAACCATGTGCAGTTGATATAGTGTTGAGTCACTAGTATTAGCAGCATTCCCACAATGCATCATTTGGAATTCCCAGGATAATCTGGCCAATGGATGTAAGTTATAACATACCTGATGTTTTTAGTAATTCCAGATACATAGGCGATAAGGATATTTGGGTACCAGCAAGGTAAGGTTGTTATCAGGTTTTACCTTCTTTTTGGGTGGCAAAATTTCCAGACCTGGTCTGGTCACGATCATAGCCATATTAATTAAATTTTAAATCATAAGTACCAATTTGGAAATTAATAATATTGTCTTGGGAGAAGGAGGTTTAGAAGGGTGACAGTGGAATTGAAGGAGTGGGTGTTGGAGTGTGGTTTTTAACATTATGTAAAATCAGCCAACATCATCGACGATTCAATTATGAATGCATTTTCAAAGGATATAACAAATGGTTGAAGGCTGAAGCAAACCAGGACAACAAGACAAACATCGTAAAAGGATGGCGTTAGAATGTATCATGTTTTGTCATTTGTGCGCAACCTTTTACTAAATGGTTTTGTGATCTGCTTAAGCTAACCTGTGATGGTCTTCTGAGTGGAGGTGACGTGGATTACTAAAGATGAACTTATTCCCGTATCTGCGAGAGTGGTCGAAGTCGTCTCCCCTACAGCATCTGGAGTTGTTTTTGTTGTTGGTGTGGACAATGTTGTAGTTGAGATTGTTGTTGATGATGTCTTTGCAGTTTCTGTTTGAGATGTTGTTAATTGGTCTTTCGAATTACAAATCGGCCTGTATGGCTGCCATTCTCCATCTAGTTCACATGAGAATTTTGTTGAGCTTACTGAGTCTGATAGCTGTTGTCCTCGATCACAGGTAACGTTGAATTCATTTCCTTTCCCGTCTCCAGCACGTTTTGTATCAAGAGCATGGACAGGAGTTTCACACTGGACAACTGTAACCATAGAGTTTCATTTCTTGGGGCATTCATACTTGCCAAGTAATCTAAATTCAATTTCAATTTACAGCGATACTGCACCGCTTAGAGGAGGCAAAGCACCCGAGTGCTCCACCTGGTGGTTTGGGGGCGTTGTGAGCCCCCCAACGGGAACTAGGATAGCGCCCCGGCCGCTGATGCTCTGAGAGCGTTTCTTACCACCAGGTAGGGCTAATATGGCTTTTTGGTCCCAAATAAGTTCATGTTTGTACTTTGTACTAGTACTAAAATATTGAACTGAGGTGAAATACACTTTAAGCACTTACCATCAACATATTGGCCCCTGGAACTTACAAGTTACATACCCTTACTTTGCCAATGTTCAGTATCAACATCAACAATAATAGTCTGAATAGTTTAATAGTCGAGTAAATTTATATTGTAAAAATAAAGATACTCCATGCAGGCAAACACGGAGGCCACTAATTACACTCATAATTTTCCCTGTAGGAGGAGTTTTAATCCATACGACTAAACCTAAAATGACCAGCATCTTAAATGTTACTAGGGTAGAGGACTGTAAGAGCAGACAATAGAATTGTCTGCCATGTGTAAAGCTGTAGCTCCACGTAACGATGTAATCACAGGCCGATGGCATGTCTAGACATGCTAGGCCGATCTCACACTGCTACACAGGCCTATGAGTTATTACTCGATGGTTTAGTGAGTTATAGTGGGGTAATAAACCAGGTGCCTAGATTGACCAATTAACTCCCTCAGTTCAATCGATTGACCAATGATATTTTATGGGCGTGTTAACAAATGACCGGATATAGTGTCATATTAAATCCGGGTCTTTGTCTGTTGAATCTTCACCAAATAAAATTTCATTCTTCTGTAAAATTGATTTTCCTATGCTACACTATGGATGTCATGTCAGGACAGCTTCCATTTCCAAGTGATACCTTCCATATTTTCACTACAGCACCACTCCTATCTTTGTAGTTATGGTCTTTTTTATCATAAATAGGAGGATGTGATTTAACTACAGATATTATCAACTCCTTTATTTTTGATAGCCTGTCACGATTTGATAGATGACGTGTTTAACCGCGTAATTATCTAAGCAAGCAATCAACAACCAATCAGCATAGAGGATCGTCTAGATCACTCGGGCAAAAGACCAACAAGTTTGATGTCCACTTAACACGAGTAATCACTCGTGCAGATCCACCGATTAACCACTCGTGACACCAAATCGATGTAAAAATCGTCACGTGGAGCCACAGCTTAAGACAAATGCCAGGTATGGTAGCAAAAGTGAAGCAGTGCTCATCTAATTTTTCATGTATAGACAATACATAATATATGTTACACAGTATAGCGCCACTCGCCTATCAGAAACACAGGACAAGTAGGATGGAGCTAGGGAGTTTACCTCAAGCGGGACAAAATACATCAACTGACATGATTGGGGGTCAGGTAACTTCCAGCAGCCTTCTTTAGGTTATTTACCCTTGTAATAGAGAAGAAATCCTCTTCTGCCTGTATCTTTCTTTGCGTAAGTGAAATTGAGAGTTAAACTTGATTTACCTAGAGTGACAAAGTTTTCTGGAGAAGATTTGGTATATTCACAGGACGAAAATAGTAGAGGTTCTCTATTGAATATTGTGAGCACTGCAGAGTCAGTATCACATTCCCTTGAAGATTCTGTGATATCTAAATAAATCAGGTTTATGTAGAGCCATTTCAATGATGTTTGAGTTGCCACAGAGAAGAGAAGACTTCCACTGGGTGGTGGAACTGGAAAGTTATGAGGAGAAAAGCTGAATCCTGAATGGCTCATCAAATAACCTTCCTTAGGAGATTGTCCAGATCCAGGCAGAGTAGATGGAACCATTACTGAGATATTTGATGATTTTATGACTGCAAAACAAGATCATAATACATCAAATCAAATAAATGCCAGCTTTATGACTCAAGCTATTTTAGCAGTTTCCAAGTTCCCGTATCAATCAGAGTTCAATTCAGAGATAAAATAAAAATTAGGAAGGCAAGTTGGTAATATTTTAAATTGATTAATTAAAACTAAATTCTTAATTGTTTGGCTCATCAAGATCAACATTTGCTCTAATGCTGGGTTCTGGATTATCAGAAATCCTTGTGTAGTAAATGAACTCTTCTGCCATGTTTTTGGATTTTATATCTAATCGATCTTTGTGCAGATTCCTGCCACCCTGCAGCGTATACATTATTACTAACTGACCAGTATAGATCCAGATTTGCCAGTTCCAGCATAGATTTGGTTCTGGTAGACTGCAGCTAGATCAAGTTAATTCCAATTTACCTGTTTCGGAGTTGCTCTCCTTGAGCCGCTGGCAGTTTACCTTAAAAACGGGAAAAAATTGTTCTAGTCTGCGACTTTATGCTGACTCCAGCCTGTAGACATACTTGTTATTTCCAGTATAGCTTGGTTCACACCATTCAGAAAGTAATCGTAATATTGCCATACCAAGGATAAGACTGATCGTAATACCATCATGCACTGCAGTTTTGTGAGGCATCGGAATCAATATATTATTGGTAATTTAATTTCTTTGCATTTATTTCACCAGGCATGTGAGCTTAAAAAAAATGTAGATGCAATTGTTAATTATAAAAAAGCATTTGTTACAAGAGTAGCATAGTTTTTACTGTTGCAAAAAATACACAGTGAAGTAGGAAGTGAAGTATGAAAGAATAATTACCCTTGACACATTCCAGGAATTGCTCTGCATTTCCCGATGCAATGCAAATCAAAGTGTCTTTTATCTTGGCCATTACAGTCAGCCACCCTGCTTCCCTGTACCATCCTCAACACCCTATGTCATATGACCGGCTACAAGTTTACATGTACCCCTTGCTTTTACCTAACAGAGCTCTGAGTGTTTTTTTTCTGAAAGAAAAGTTACATAAGTACAGCGTTGATATTGATATTGATTTGTTCTCAGTCAACAAAATAATTCTATAGACCATAAACTTGTTCATAATACATTATATATTTCTCAACTCACAAATATAATGAAACAAATGCTAGGTTTTTACAAGCCGTTGAAGTTAAACAATAATCGTTATTATATTGATTTGGAATGTTGTTCTAGACACAGTATTTTTGCTTAGTTCAACAGCTACTGCTGCTGACAAGACAGAAGATGGACTGACACTGCTTTGAGGATCGACAGGGAAACTAGAACACTGCAGATAACACAGGTGCAATACCTTTACACATTCAAACTTACAAACTATTGGATCAAGGTCTGCTATATTGCTCCTTTCAACTATGAACCTCCCTGCTCCCAACAAGACTTTGCAATGGGCAGGAAACTGGTATCCCAGTTTTTTACATGTATAAATGTTCAGCTCTGTTTGGTTAATGAGTACAGTGAAAGGCTCTTTAGTAACTTAGTCTTGAGTGTGTGTTATTGCTAAACAGAAAAAATTGATGGATAATTTATTCACTATCACAGGGGTTTCCTCATATTATATATATAACGGGCTTTATTGCTTCGATCGTGGATTTAAGCCGATGAGAAAATTTTTTACTGATCATCAAAAGACTTAAAAGACATAGACAGAGAGCTGATCAGCTTGTTGAGTAAAAAGAGAAAAATTAGTAATAAAAGAAAGTATCTGTAGTCGTCAACTTGTCATCCTTCATTTGGCAGTTTGGTCTTAGCACTGTTCATGACTTTGATACTGCTTTGAGGCAAGTAGATCGTCGTGTTGGTATGACCGGAGTGTAAATGTTTACTAGATCATGTAAGCAGTGCTGTTCAATGGCTTCAGATCTTATCAATATGTTCCATGCTTGTTTTACACAGCAGTTGCAGTATTGGTGTTTTGTTGTTTTTCGGAAATTGAAAGGAAGGGAAAAAGGCACTACTAAATACTATCGCAAAATATTGCCACTCAAGATAAAAACCAAATGGCCGAAGCTGCACTCAGCACAGACTATGAGGAGCAGGAACCAGAGACATGCTGTGGCTATTGTATGAGACCTGTGGAAGAGATGGACCAACCAAAGACTCTACCATGTGGACACATAAGCTGCTTGCCCTGTGTGCGAGAAGATTTTCACAAACTGAACGGGTCCATCATGTGTGAAAAGTGCAAGTAAGTCATTTCGTGATACAGCTGACCTGACATTTATCAATCTTCTATTAGTATCATTCTAATTGTTTATTGCTAAGAACATAAACCCAGTGAGAAGAGTTCCTGAATGTGTGAAGCTTGAGTGTGGATCGCAATGCTCGGATGAGTATGTTCATATAGGTATAGCGTGAGAAATAAACCAAAACAGTTTTTGTTTAAGACGGTTTTATACATGGATCGGTGACACCTTGATTAGGGTTGAGGTTACCTCTCAAACCCAGACAGATTGACCACAGACCTCTCTACTCGCAAACTTCAATAGTCAGAAAACCATTAAATACCCCTGATTCACTCGTAGTCAAAGGTGGGAAAGTTTATCTCACAAAGAAGATGGATTATTTTCATTTACAGGAGCATTATGGGAGATATAGTATTGTACGCTCTTCCTGATCACAAGGTTATCTTAGAGGGATTCAATGCTCCTACATCAACCACAGAGGATCACGCGTCACAAGTCCGAACAACCAGATGTGATGCCTGCGACAAACCTGCAAACGCTTACTGTCTCGACTGTGACAAGAGGATGTGTATAGAACACATTTTGGTAATATGTTTCTCTTAAATCTATGAAATAATTGTTCTGCCTTTTGTTTATGCTCTGTCTCTTAACTAATTTGTATTACATAGGAAAACCCATTGGAGTCTCCATGAGAAAGATAGCTTGCTTGCATTGTAGAGAACTGTATTATAGCCATGCAATGTCAATTTATTCTTAGCCACATGATCACTTTGTTGAAAAAGTCTTAAACACAAAACACGAGAAAATTCGAGCTGAAGATTATGAGCAGTATCCAGGCCTGTATGAATCACCGTTCTGCAAAGAGCATCCGGCACATCGTCTCATAGAAGTCTGTACTTTGTGTAATGAGTTGTTTTGTACCAGATGTGATCCGAGGGTCGTCTGCAAAAACTCAAGTATGTACCGCGTCCAATATAAACATTTTTCCATATATCTGGTAGTGTAATCCTTTTGCATGTCTTTGCAAAAATATATTCCAATCGTACATTTTTCTGGCGATTGGCCGTTACCTAACTATAGAGAAAAAGTTTTTTTTTGTCATTGTAGGCACAAGAATGGGAGTGAGAAAATTCCATGTTCTGAAAGAAGTAGCAGTGTTTACCAATATATGTACAGAAAGACTGAAGTCATTGACAAAGAAGTTATCGGATACTGAAGATGTTTTTGCTCAAGCAGAGAAGAAATGCTGGGCCAAACTCGTTTCTCTAGAGGAGAGAATGCAATCTCTAAAGATGGAGGTGAAGGTAAAGGTTGAAGAGCTGGTAAGTTTGATCTGCAAATTTGGACATAATAGGATCACAAGTTTTGTCGTTGATCACCCCAGAAATAATTCATCCATCATGTTGCGCTGCAGAATTCCTGTTCACAGCACAAATTGAATTGGGTAACTACTGAAATGTCAAGAATCAAGATACACCCAAATAATCAGTATATTATCTAGAGACTGTGCAGTATCTAGAGCTGTGCAGTATACCACAGGTGTATAAATAAAAAGCTTATTTACAAGAGTTTGACACAACAAGGTAGCTGTAACTCTAGTCCTCAGACTATCTAGGACTCTAGGTGTTCATACATTTTCTTTTTTTTTATCATAAACTCAGGTGAGACAGATACAAGAACAAGGTGAAACTATAGAAGAGGAATTAACTGAATGTCTCAATGTAAACACTCATGCGGTAGAAGAGAAAGCAGAGCGCCTCAGGAATGAGCGGGAGCAGCTCACAGCGGCCCGCACTTCTTTAAGTGATTTTACAAACCATAGTCGAGAAGTTCACATAATACGCAATGTTCAGTATAGAGTTGGTGATACAGAGAAGCTACTAGCTGGCTCTACAGAAGCATCAAAAGATGTGAAGCTCTTCTCATTATTCTTATCATGTGGTAAGTTTCCTTTGCAAACAGATATATATAGGCGGACAGGGTGTATGGCTGTGGGATAAGAAACACCAAATTGCACAACGATACATCACATTTACACCCATCAACTCATGATTATGTGTGTCATTACAGGTGAATTGGGGGACATGTTGAAAACTTCTCCCCAGCCACACAGATTGGAGTTATTGAACACTGAATCTTATAAAGCATTTTCTGCTGAGTGGATAAGATCAGATCGGATAGGTTGCATATCTGAAAACAAGTTCTTGTGCGCAGTAATGAATGAAAAACTAGCCGTCATTTCAGCTGATACATTAGACAATATGGGGAAGTTAAAAAGTAGTATTGCTGTTGAGAGGCAAATTAAGGTTCCGGACAAAGATGGGTATATACTGACGATGTGGCTTAAGCCGATGTTGCATGATGATCCCTCACCTCTGAAAACTGCTTTTTGGATGTCTGAGGAGAAGATACGGCATTTTGTCAGTATAGGTGCACTTTATGATCGAATTTGTACCCTTTCATCTGCTGATGATTCTACTGTGAAGCTTACTGTATGCTCTTTAGCAACCAACGAACACTTCGGTGTAAGGGCAAGTACCAACGATTAACGCTATTGAAACCTCTTATTATTTTATTCCATACATACCACTGCTCTTTTCGAATGGTCGCCTTAAAGTTTGCTGTCGCCCAAAACCCCATTCCATCTTAACTTTTTACTGTTCTCAGAACTTTAATACAATTTAAGGTTACGTGTAAAGGATTCAATCAAATTTTGAAATTAAGTTTTAGTTAATAATAATCTCACTTTGACACGGCTTGTGACTTTGTGATTAACTTATCTACTTGGCCCGTCTATATTTTTCCTACTCTACCTCTTATGATTTCAGAGCATTCTGATTCCTCAAAAATAAATTATTCGCCTTTAGTTGAGCTGTTCGGACTTTTCCAATGGGGATAGGTTGATGATGCATTCACAGTAAATAACTGATCTGAGGGTCTATACATTTCAGCTAGCTGGTATAACTTCGTCCTGGGGATTGCACATGATATCTCGTTCGGAGGTCATAGTAAGTGACGAGACCAATGGTAAGCTCTACAAGTATTCAATCCCCAACAGAAATCCTGTCTGGATTCTTAATGGCCTTGATTCACCTGTAGATATCACATCAGATTCAGCTGGACTTATCTATGTGGCCAGCCAGAACGCAAAGAAAATATATGTCGTCAACTCCAGTACAGGTCAGTGTATAGGATGCCAGAGTGTCTCACATGAGAATGTCAAATACCAAAATTACAGTCTCTGCTTGTGATGATTTCACTCAAGATGTTTTGAATCCATGATGCTGTGATCCAGCTTTGAATAGAAGCAGTGTTAGAAACTCATTATCAGTATCAATAACGCAGTTTTTTCTTAATTCTAGGCCAGTTGATGACAGAGCTTACTCACCCAGACCTGAACAAAGTTGCCACAATCAACACAATTTCAGTCTCCGGCAATAAGCTTGTCACGGCATGTGGTGATTCTGGTATCTTACTGTTCGACATTAAATAGAATTACCACCCAGAGATAGGAAATTGGAAATAACAAGTCTACACGGCACAGATTGTGTCATCATGCGAGTCTGTGCTGCCGGTCGACAGCAGGATATGTGATTAAACCAGTATTCAACATTACAACCAAGCTTTGTTTTGTCTTGTCTTATGAGGGGGACTGAGATGGATGATGGAATAAATTAGTCAGAGTACAGGCGATGTATGGCACCAAGAGTATTCAGAGGCCCCAGACAAATTTGATTTAGCATATATTAGTAGTAAATCTGTCAGGCATTTTTAGAAAATCAGCCAGATTCGTCACCTGAATGCAAAGTTGTGTTCTAAGGGTTTGATATGTATCTATTTTGGGAGTATTCTTTCTAATTTTTGAGTAATTTGGGCAGAAAAAAATTATTTGAATATTTGAATCGGATATCGCTGCGCATTTAGGCTTTGATATGATGTTGCAGACTGAGGTGATCGAAGAGAGCTTGGCAGCTTGTCTTTGGCATGAAACTGCGGAGTTTGGTTGAGCTGCCACTTGTCCAAATAACCGAGTGCTATTGTTTATTTTGATAGAATATTTTTAAATGACATTTGTTCATAGCTTACGCAGTAAACTGAGAAGAAAATTATTAGCAGCCATATCCTATGAGAAAAATGTTTTCTTTTTATGTATGAAAAGCTGCAGACTTTTACCCTGAATGACTTTGTAAATCATATGTATGCTTAGAATTGCTCCTTTATTGTTTGGACTTACCGACAGCACACAAACGCTTGGACACTTATGACATCATAGTTATGGTTGTCTCCCCCTCTATATGAGAAGCAGGTTGTGAGTTATTTTATGAATAATTCAATCTACAAAAAGCTGATTAACCTAAGTCAAATTCAAATTTTTTTTGTGATGTGGCCGAACAACAGATTCCTAAAGTTATATTTATTATGTTTTTTATTGTATTAAATTCTTTCATATATTATTATTTCTCCATTATAGCACAATAAAAAGTTATGCGATATTCTTCAGTTGGAATGCAAATAAATTGTAAAAAAAAACTGTAACCAAACCACCAGAACACTATGATATAACGAAACACTATATCGTATAACGATGTCTTTGAGAGATTGTACATACATAACTGTGAAAAGCTATAAAAGCTCTTTTATATATTAAAAAGAAGGTTTTCATGAGCTTTTTTGACAACAATAGGCCATAACAGTTATGAATAATGAATCATGATACACAGATGATGTAACAGTTAATATAATTGACATGATGTAACAAATGAATGTTATGTGACATGAAGATAACGTAAAACTTAAATATAAATAAGTTATTGTCTGTTGAGGAAAGTAATTATCAAGCTGTTAAAAATTGACAGCAAACACCAACTTTGCTTGGTATTATATTTCGCGATAACCCAACTTCAAACCTCGAGTTGATAGGCTCACTTATTAGCACCTGTTACGCCGTATATATCTTCATGATATCTCCCTTCCTCCTAGACAAAAAGAAACTGGTTATTTGGTGTAGTGTTTATAATGGACGTTCATGGACTGCCGCTGTTACATGAATGACAGACAGGAGACAACAAGGAATAAATGTCTATAACAAAATTGTTCCACGAACAAACATTTTTGGACAAGAATATTTTTTGCCACTGGAAGCAACTACCATGCAATCTGTCCTGTGGATTTGGGACAATGGGGGAGGAGTGTGAAGGAAAATAATGCAAGGTGGATTTTTTTCATAAATCTTGGGATTACGGTCTTTTCCCTTTTATCTCACACAATTAGTAGGCCTATGTATGATAACGTACGATACTTTGGTGAATAATTCTAATACCTTCAGTAGCCCTGATGGGCTTCTAAGCGTGTGAACATCTCCATTCTGATTATCATTCAGGTCTACATCATCAGTCTTCTTTATTATACCATTGATCATGCCAGATTTAGCATCATATCCATTCATTTTCACACCGTTCGGCTTTTTCACAGCAAGAATTTCATCCAATAAAATTGTCACATCTTCTGCCATTCTGGCATCACCACAGACATAGATATGCCCATTCTGCTCATTAATGAGATGAGATATCTGCTGCCTGTGTCGATCAAGGTCATCTTGTACATGTCGCTAAAAAGTTATAACAAGATTGCTACTGATTTTTTGTCCGCTGATGCAATAAATTAAGGAAAACCATGTTGCGGAATTATTCTTAATTTAACCTCTGATAAACCATCCTATTGTGACTCCAGACCTCTCTGCATACATGTAACACTGTTAATACAGGTTCTTATTTAGTTAGGGTGATTGTACTGTTTAATGGTAGTCTTAAAACATTTATACCGCACTGAAAAACACATTATATATTCGTATTACAATCTGAGCTTACCTTTGGCTGACCGGGTTGCCTGGAAAATGCCACATGGTAGCCGCTGATTATACCTTGATTACACATATCCTTGATCTCTGCTCTGTGTATCTGCTCTAGTGGAGTCTGACATCCAAAGAAGAGGTGTATCTGACCTACCTTTTTAGGAATAAGACCTAAAGCAGGGGAGTGCGGAAAAAATCACAATGATGCGACTCAGGCAAAAACGACGGATGTGACAAATCCTATAATTATAAATGTTAAGATTACTATTCATAGATGAACTGAGTGGCCAATTTTTTTTCTTGCTCATTTAGTAGGGAGAATAATATTGATAGTGGACAATTGGGCACTTTATATACTGACAAAAAAGGAAATCAGGGTGCGTGTTCCCTGTCAACTTTTTACGTCATCATGCAAATGAATATTTGCTACTAAAGAAATATGATGTTAAGGTTGGAAGAAGACATTTATTCCGTCGAGGAAATCTCACCATGGCTGCGGTTTATAGAAATTGATTATCAAATCTCGAAAACTCAATATCGTACGCACCACATGTTTCTTGCAGGTTCAGTATGGTTGCCAAGGGGACTGGATAAAACTGAAATGGCCTGAAATTATTAATAATGCCTCACCTTTCCCCTTGTATTCGGCAGCCTTATGCTGCCAGAAGCTTCTAAATGGTGCTATTCCACTTCCTGGTCCAATCAGTATCACAGGGGTGGAAGCTTTCGATGGGAGATGAAAATCAGGTGCTCTGAAAAGGTCAAGATAGGGAGTAAAATCTGGAAGCATCGGTGAGTGAACACTGATTCTAGGGTCTGATCGTCTAAGCTTGTTACACAAACTACAGTAGATCAATCAGTGAGGCATTAAGATCCTTCAAAATGTACCCATTGTTTTGGCAATGCTTCTTTTGAATAGTGGGACCACTTGATAAACAGACACATCTAAATCAGCGTTATAGCATATAGCACTTCATTGAAGGGTAAACACATCACCTACGTCAGCATAACTTACTTTTTAAGATAAGCTCTGACAGTTTGCCCAGTCTTCAAATTCTTCATCCAATTAGTACATAGACCTTCATGCTCTCTTCCACCATCTGTAGTATAAATATTGCACCTGCATTACCAAATGTACCAAATGTAAGTTTTTTTTATCCTCAAGATATAAGGGGCACCGGAAACCATTATTCTCTTAACGGATAAGGCCACCTCCGGAGAGTGTATCACCTGCCTGTGCTCATGTCGCATAACTGATGACTTAGAGCCGACCGGCAAGCTCCTAGGCCGAGTTACCCAGCTTTGCCCAGTTTTATGGCTTTATTTGGTTTTATCAAGTTTTTCCGGTTTTATCCAGTTTTATCCAGTTTTACCCGGTTTTATCCGGTTTTATCCAGTTTTATCCGGTTTTACCCGGTTGTGTTCAATTTCGCCGGTTTGCCCGGATTTGCCTGGTTTTATACGGTTTTGCCCGGCTTTATACGGTTTTGCCCGGTTTTCTCCTGTGGCTCCCTTTTCACTGGCCGCGCGCAGCGTAATCAGTGGGTCGGAGCAAATCCGAATGCAGGGCCATACTTGGTCTAGCAAGGTTCGTCATTTTGAGTAAATTATTGGTGTTTAATTTTCTGCTAAAATCTTTATGCAACAAAAACAAAATAAATGGCAGCAGTCATTACAAAACTTACCATCTAACTTAGTGGTGTATTTGACCACAGTAGAAGTAATATGGACTTGTGTTGGATAGGTGAGCGGCGAGGAACTGATAGAGTAATATCTGGGTTTGATGTGGTGAAGCTGAGTTAGTAGTAAGACAGCTGGCAGCTTCAGAGAGGGATAATATTGTAGGATGTCACATAACGTCAGGTGCTGATTAATTACTCTCGCCTCGTATTCATCATTGTTCTACAATGGCAATGTTGACATTTAGGCAATGCATTAGAAAAGGGCTATTACGTCATACTATACATGCCAACAATATTTTTCATGGCAGTGAAAAGTAATTATGACAAATCCAGGCATTTCACAACTGCCATTAAATGCGTTGTGATTAATGTCATGACTGATGTGACCCCTCGTACAACGGAACTTGGCCAATTCTCACATGAGGGGTAAATCAATGTTTCACGTTCTTGGATGGTAAATGTAGAATCCCTAAATTTTTTCAGGTAAAATATTCACCCGGTAACCGTGTCCTGTATCCACAGCTGGCAAAAGAAAACAGGATCACAATGTTTGCAAACTTGATTATATATCGTAACTGTGTTGTGGGAAACCTCAGAGTTGCCGCTTTGAAATTTTGTCACAAGATATTTCAGGTATGAGAATCCACCAAGCCGCCTGTTGCCCATACAAATCTAGCTGTTGCCAAGTAGGCAATTGACTGTTGCTTATTTCGCATTTGGTAGAATAGTATCTTTCATGACATTGCATCAGATCTCCTCGAATAACCAAATAATCTCAGAGCTCACATTAATATCATATTTAATTCTTCATTTTATTATGGATGACCAGAAGTCTTGCTCACCTCTCCCATAGATATCAACTCTTCTATTCTTTCTTGATCTGGCAGATTTGCCAGATGCTTGAGGAACTGCTGTGATGGAGGAGATGTGATATCGAGATAATGAGAGAGCAAAGACCGGAGACTAGCTTCTGGTATTTTCCCAGACAACTTCCACTCTTTCCCTGAAAAACTTTTACATGAATTATTTTCTACACCTCGTGATAGACTTTTATCACCCTCAATTATTACCTGAGAATGATAAGCGTTGGCTAAGATCAATCAAAATTAGCAAGGCATTGTGGTTATCAGGTCTTAGGTGAAAGCAAAACTGTGGAACTAAGAATTTCACACTTTTATTGTTAACATAATGACTATCTGTATTTTGTGCAGCACAGAGAGGTTACCTTGTAAGGAGGAGAGGCATATTGTCTTGTCTCCATTGATGCCCTCTGGTAACTCGGCTCTCATGCAAATGAGATCTACATCTGAGCTTGGGTTCTCTGGGTATACAGCTATATGGTCACCAGGATTATAGGCTATCGAACCAGATTGTGCTCGCAGTTTGACTAGAATGTACTCCTTGCTACAAGTGAACAAAGCTAACATGTTTATACAGAGCTATCAAT
This sequence comes from Membranipora membranacea, assembly GCA_914767715.1. NCBI lineage: Eukaryota > Metazoa > Bryozoa > Gymnolaemata > Cheilostomatida > Membraniporidae > Membranipora > Membranipora membranacea. Next base: position 17,519,949 of record OU612067.1, on the reverse strand, counting down.
GAGTTCTCTTACATGTCTGAGCCATATAGCATTGGCTTTCTTGAAAAGTATAGTCTGACAGCAAAACCTTGGTCATTGATACGTCTTGAGCTACCAGAAATACCATAAACTATCACCAACCACTGTCCTTATTGTAGGAAGCCCGAAGCCAAAAAGTGTGAAAACAGGTTTTGAAGTGCAAAAAGTTTTGATCTGAATTGGTTTTTCATCCTTTATTTGTTGAGAATGTGATTCGATGATGAGATGCTTCAACCATCAACGGGGGCAACGCTTGAGCACTTTTACAAAACATTGACCCACTTACCTGGCTCCTTTGCCTGAGAGAATAGATACTGCTTCAGTATTAAAGTCCATCACATCTTGCTTGTGGAGCTCGGAGAGTTTTACAGATATGCTTTGGTCTTTAGTCCCGGGAGCGATGACTATTTTGTTTTGTTCGATTAGTTCATCTACACCAGGTTCTGACAGAGATTGGAGAGTACTCCAGTCTGCACTATTCATGCAAAACACTTTACAAGCCTGCAAAAACACTTTCCTACTCCATGATCTGAAATTAAAATAAAGTCATTTCATTATCCAACAGTTTGCGGAGCGTTTTGGTTGCTTCTGAATTATTAATAAATAATAAATATTTACATCCAAGCGTCATTTATGGAGATTCAAATATTTCAAGCTCTGCATGGTACCAGTGATCAGAGCGCATACTTTAAATCCTATTGGTGGAAACTATGGCTAAATAAAGGAGAGCCAAATTCAACTGTTATCAAGATGTGCAAAGCACTTTAGTTTCACAACGCGCGGTTAGTAACAATGGTTTCTATTGCAGGTGTCCATCAATTCAGCACCGATAAACTCAGTCCAACTATACCTGAAATCTGCTTCTTGATTCCTGGCTGCATCACCCAACTCTATAGGTATGATCTGCTGACATCCGAGATCCCCCATAGCTTTATTCGCTTTTTGAGCAAATGCACAGAAATGAGGATATACATTCGATCCTAATCCGAATACAGAATACCTGAAAAGTCAACAGTTTTATAGCATGAATTGTCCTGCCTGAAGAAATAGGCATGAAACGGAGATATCATGGAAAATGTTAAAAGCTTTTGAAACTAGGTAACTGATAAAAATAGTCCAAACATCACATTTGCCCTATAGCGTTAGGCTAATCACTAAAATATTAATTTCCATATCAAGGAATTGCCCCCACTTGAAGCAGAAAAAAGCAAAACAATCAAATGGAGCTACACGTTGTTGTGAAATCTGTCAGAGCCAGAGCCAGAGCCAGAGCCAGAGCCAGAGCCAGAGCCAGAGCCAGAGCCAGAGCCAGAGCCAGAGCCAGAGCCAGAGCCAGAGCCAGAGCCAGAGCCAGAGCCAGAGCCAGAGCCAGAGCCAGAGCCAGAGCCAGAGCCAGAGCCAGAGCCAGAGCCAGAGCCAGAGCCAGAGCCAGAGCCAGAGCCAGAGCCAGAGCCAGAGCCAGAGCCAGAGCCAGAGCCAGAGCCAGAGCCAGAGCCAGAGCCAGAGCCAGAGCCAGAGCCAGAGCCAGAGCCAGAGCCAGAGCCAGAGCCAGAGATTGACAACTGATTATAGAAACCTGCATTGGACAGGGATGACCTCACACAACGCCAATTCCAGGTAGGCTATAGCATTATTGTATTTTTTATGAATGCCAATACAGAACACAACAGAAGGACAACGATATCTCACTCAACACTCACATAACTCCGGCGTGGTTATTGAAGGTATCCTGTCTTACTAATCTGCTGGTTGATTTGTTTTGGCTCCTCTCGGAAATAAACGCGTCAGTGATCTCTACGAAAAACTTCCCATTTTGTGGTGGTTCACCATTCCCTGTGGTGGCAGCAACTATTATAATCATAGATTCATACATGATAGCTGTGTAGTCATAGTCCTTCATACAGTAGACCTGAAATATTTGGTTAGACTGTAGGAATTCTTTGTATCACAGTATTATAGCAGTCAAATTTGCGTGGTATCAAGGTGGTCATTGAACATGTCTCTGGATACTACCAGTGTTGTAACACCTACAGAACAAAAAAAGCAGTATTAGACTTGATCTTTCAGCTGCTGAAAACCCCTTAACCTGATCATGTCAAAATAATGGTAGGGCCTGGTCTGATCTAATCAGATAAACCTTTTTTGAAAGGTAACAGTCCTCTTAGTACCTGTTCTCTTATTCAGAAATACATATATTTATTGCAAAAGCTTAAATCTACAGTATAGGTTAGGGATTGCTGTCCACTTGTTTAATTCGAGTAAATTGAGTAAAGGGGTAAGCTGATTTTCATCCGATTACAAATAGGGCACGAATGAGAATCCCCCACCTTGGCGTTGAAAGCTTGATTGAAGATTTCCTGCAGCTCATAAGCGTAGGCCTCCGCTGTACCTGTCTCGGAGGCGTACAGGATCGTACAGCCGATTCTCTTACTCATCGCTTTGTTCATAAACTTCGCCAGAATCTTCACAGATCTTAAAGAAACAGAAAGAAAGAAAATATTTTTGGCTGCTTCGATTACCGAAATGCAAAATTTTTTTTTGTCTTTGCTAGTTTTTAAAGTTTACATACTGTTTGCTTTTATAATATGCCTGCAATGTATAAAACTGATAGGAGCAGCTTTAAGACATTTTGGACAGATTTTTGCTGTCAGATTATTAAGTCAGATTTTTCGTTTATGAGAAATCTTGTCACCAAAGCAACCAAAAATCTGCATTTTGTGACATCGTCACAAAAAGCAAATAATCTGTGGGAAAAATCTGACCTAAGAATCTGACCAAAAGATGTGCAGCCTATATGCTAACGTTAATGGTAATGATAGTACATGTTTTTACACAATTTTACCTAGCTACATTTTTGAACGTTATTTTCCGTTTTGCTTTCTTCCCAGTTCCCTTCCAGCCTTTCCATGCCGGAGCCTGCAAAATGAACAGATAATGTCAAACCAATGCCTCTGATAAAGTGTGGATGAACTTAGAATACTTAAAAATGAATAACGCATAAAAACATACAAATTTATTTTACCTTTTCATGTTCACGGTAAAAGCCATCATCTTCTTGTAACTTTCTCATTTCAGTGTCAGCAAGCTTATTTGATGGCTCTGATTGGTGGCTTTCCCCCACCAACCAATCAGAGCCAACACATCGGCTAGTGTCAGCCTTACTATTATAAGTACCTGATAGTCATAGGATGGTTTGAGTTTATAGTCTATCATCTCTTGATGATGTACTTGAGTCAGGCAGCCTCCTATTGGAGGATTTATCCACACCCAGTCAGCAGGGCAGCCACCTCTATGTTTGAATTCATGACTCATGTGGATCATAAACGAATCGGCAGCAGAGTGTTGGTCAGCTATGGTTACTCCATCTTCCTAGAAATAAAGTTGGAGATGACATTTCACCATGGAAATGAATCAATATAAATATATACGATATAAACTTTGTTTTGGATGATGCTCATCCGTTGAGAATGTTTAACAGAATACCCAAAAACAAATGAAAAAAAACCTGAAGTCACAAAGATGGTAATTCATAATTGATGAGAAATATAATTTGAGAAATATTGGGAAAGTTGGGAAATGGATGGACCTGATCATGTATGGTATTGTAATGGTATTGTAATGGTATTGTAATGGTATTGTAATGGTATTGTAATGGTATTGTAATGGTATTGTAATGGTATTGTAATGGCATTGTAATGGTATTGCAATGGTATTGCAATGGTATTGTAATGGTATTGTAATGGTATTGTAATGGTATTGTAATGGTATTGTAATGGTATTGTAATGGTATTGTAATGGTATTGTAATGGTAGTGATTATTTGTTCAATGAAAATGAGAATATGACTTATTTTAGGAAATGCAATTTTTAAATTAAAATACTAAATTTTTGACAAACATTACCTCAAAGCTATGAATGATTGCTATGTTGAGAATAACACTAGCTAGATCTTTCCAGTACGCTGCACTTTGGTTTGTGTCCAACCCACAACACTCGGCAATTTCCTGAAATTATTTGTAAAGTTATAGGATACTTGATACAGAAAAATAATAAATATAGTATGACCCTATGTCTCAGCAAACCAGAGCAAGGGTTTACCTAGTCTGAGCCCACCAGATTTTGCCCTCACCCCGCCCGAAGGAACCCCGGCGACGGTTTACCATGGTATTATTATTGGGAATAGTTGAGGATTCCATCAATATCTTCAGCAGCCAAATGGAGAACACGAAAATTCTGCTACTGGCTAGTAGAAATCCAAACTTGATTAACCGTTTTGATACTTGAATGTTTGTTTTAGCAATAAAAATGGTCGAACTTTTGTCCAAACAGCTTAAATGCAATGCAAAAATCCGCTTCTGAATTTGATCATGATGCACCTGTCTGATGTATGCCAAATCACACTGATCACGTGATCTCCTATAGCATGTATATCTCAGATCGATATTATATCATTCTGAATCAATTCACTTCACATGAGTACCAACACATCATACTTGGTGTGACGACCCGAGTTCAATTTGACTAATTAGGAAGCGGAAACATGTTAGGTACTCACACTAAATGAACTCAAATATCAGAGATACACACGATAATATTATAGTCTTGATGCCACATTATTCTTGCTGACCTTGAGTTTGTTGTATCGGCCAGTATCACACAGATCCCTCAATATCTCAGTACTCATGTACCAACCGTTAAATCCACAGGCAGGGTACACAACTCCTCCACAATCAAGTGACATGCCACTGACAGCTGGTACGGCATACCACTCTAATCCAAGGGAGTCTAATTTAGGGTACCTGCAAAAGCAAATGAGGTTTTATAGTGGGTTGGTTGGTTGGTTGGTTTTGTCACAAACATAAGGTATGCTGCGAGATTGAGTGTTAATACTGTTACATGTGAGGACTCCAAAGTTTGTAAGTGAATCGCCTTACTCTGGGTGTCTTATCTTGACCTTGAGAATCAGATCCTCAGGAAGTCTGTAGAAGTACGGCTCTTCACTACCGTACTGTAGCACAAGAGGAAGTACATCAAACTGTGATCGCTTATTCTCCGGCCTCCAACCTGGGAAAAAAATAGAGTTGTCCTCTTTGTGACATAAAACCAGTCTTGCAGAAATGAAGAGTTGAGGGCTTCTCCGATCAATGCTCAAATTAGAAAATTTCCCTGCCGATGAGCAAAAGATATAACCAATGAGTGAAAATAAGTTTCAGCATGGAACAAACTAATATAAATAATAAAAACCCACAACAGCTTATGGCTATTTCATACAACAACTGTCCTGAGTTTGCTATGGTGTGTCATGCTGTACGGCATCGATATATAATTATGAATATAAATATAAATTTGAATTATATATCAACGCTGTACAGTTTGATTTTTATTACTATAGTAATTCTCACCTAACTGGATGCAAATATCTGTTATAGTGACGTTAGCGGGATCTCCTAATACAGAGTTATCTTCTAGTTTGTAACCTGCATACAATACGTATTGTGAGTTCCATATACGGCACATCGGTTTTCCGTCTTCCTTAGCAGGAGGAAATATAGTTATTGCCGGCCTAAAACAATGTGGAATCAAATTGACAAAAAGCTCAATGTGATACATCCCTTAAATGTTCAACAACCTCATTACCGGAATCATAGTTTTGGATAAGTTTTTATCGCCTCCATTCCCAGAGAGAAAATAAAATTATAAGCCAGCGTGAATCATTATTGCTGGACTGCTTGGTAATCTATTTAGCGAACAATGTAAGTGACAACTAATCCAGCAGACCCCAAGACCTATAGTACTTTATCTAAAACTAAACCCTGCACTATTGCTGATTCTTGTCATGGAAGCTGATGGATATAAAAGTTCCTGAATTATGACAGAGAGTTGACGCTGAGAGCCAAGAATCATCAGGTGACAAATAAGGTGAGAAATATACGGTGGTTGGTAACGCACCTTAAGATTCCTCCATTTGTAGCGTATGTTATGTGCTGACATATCGCTTCGAACATCTCCAGGTTAGATTTAACTTCTCTTGAGTCAAACAGCTGTAAAATATGTCAACACATGGAAAGTAATTGGCAAACATTCAAGTCAAGGTCATGAAAGCAATCATAAATCACACAATTTGTTTCTGGCAATAACCTTAACAAATTAAGTTTGCCTTCAAATGTAAATGTAATGACACCAGGTAAATGTGACTTTTGACAAATCACATTATTATAGCGACAGTGGCCACTCTAAAATTAGTTTTTCATTTTGAGAAAAAATGCAGGAAGGGTCATAGTCTTAATGAATGATGATTAATGTTTGCAAAGCATAATTTCCTCCCTTCGTGACAATTTTGGGTAATTGGATAATTACCAAGGACTGACTGATAGGATATTAAAAGTTATCACCTAGTCATCACCTAGGTCATCACATAGTCAAAAGTTATCACCTAGGTCATATTTTTATCACTGGTCGAAACATATAAGAAGAGATGATGAATGATGGACCTGCTCTCTGGTTTTTGCACTGCATTGATGAGCAATTGATTGAACAATTTTCCAAATAATATATTGTTTCTGAGTTTTCGAGAGTTTTGGGCTCAAACTAATCCCACCTGTGTCTTGAAGGAACCATCAATTGAAAAGGGGAAGCGCATTGACTTGCAGTCAATAGTATGCTCTGCGGTTGTAGCACTGGCGTGAAAGAGCAACTAATTAAGATTTGGCAGATAATTTGTAGTTTGAGTTTTCAGAGTTTAGGGCCCAAACTCATCCCGATTGTGGCTTGCATACTTAGAAGATAAGGTCATTGACATTGCCTGCCCAAATTGGTCAACTAACTGAGGAGATTTGGCTATTCCATGGAGATTATAAATCTTAACATCTATACTGTTCCTATCCTCATTTTGTTGATCCCTTTGGATGGTATCAGTGATTAATTTCTCAGTGTACCATCAAGATGATGAGAGTTGAGGGTGTTACCACCAATGAGAAAAAATTGAGACAAAACAAATAATTAATCTACTTATCAATGCATTTGGGCAAGCACACAACTCTCACTTCTTTTTAATCCTTGCATTTTAGTGATAAAGTTAAATATCTTGGTGTATTAGTTGACGATAAGCTGCGTTTTAATGATCATGTGCATGGTATAGTTTCAACCGCCTCTCAAAGGATGTATGTAGTCAGGAATTTTGTATTTTTAAGCTCTAAATCACTATCAAATATGCTTTTTAAAAGTTTTATTGTATCACGAATCTCCTACTGCTTACCCATTATTTTTAAAAGCTTGTATGCTGCTGACAAGCAACGCCTGTGTAAAATTTTCAAGGACGCTATTAAGTTAGGCATTGAACATCCCGATATTTATACCATGATGGACAATCAGACACGAACACTGGCCTTACGCTATATTCACGATGAGGATCATTTCATCAATGATTTGTTGAGTAAATGTCCATCTGGCAGATACCGTACAGTAAAACATAGAAGCTCACTGGGGAGAGACTGTTTTCTACGTCATATCACTCTTATTTTAAACGAAGTACTTTTTTAGACAGAGATTTGATTTTTTATTCCAAGTGTCTTCGCTTTTTTCTTGCTGATTCAAAGTGCCAGCAATTACACTGTATTTCGCGACTCATTTTTTCTTTTAATAATGCTGTCAGTGATAGTAATAAAATCCATCCATCCATCCATCCATTCACAGCATATCAAACATTGACTGTCACTACACGATTTCAAATAACCATGGCACCAGAAATTTTTCTTGGATGTAGAAAACAGTCATGATTGATTGCTTAATTTTCATGACTTTATTTGCAGACTAAATCATTTTAGGAAAACGTTTTTACAATTAGTGCAAAAACAAAAGAAAAAAGTTTTACCACATCATGGCCATTGTCCTACTATAATTTTATTTAATGTTAATGGCATATTTGCCTACACAAATATGTTTCCCAAATTCAAGCTAATAGTTTTGGTTTCAATGTCAAAATAATGCAATTTTATTGAGCTTGCCCACCACTCATGATTTACCACCGCATTATTGACTTTCAACAATGACTGCTCTACCTACCAGATTAAAAAAGTCATGTCCTAACTACACCTTGAATTTAATAAGCTTTAGTAAATCTCAATTAATCTTCTCTCGAAATATCCTTGCTAATCCCTAAAGTGTCCAGATCCAAAATTAACAAACCTAGGTATATCCTACTGATTAGTGGCCTCACAATAGTTGATTTATTTTTATCACTGGTGGATACATATAAAAAAGAGATGATGAATGATGATAATATGAAAACTAGATCTCCTAAATGATGTAAAATATTTACTTCGTTCAATGCAATCTTATCACAGCAACGTGCAATACATTTGGTTTACCTGTATAAATATGTCATCTTGTACAAAACCATTTATCATTATTGACTATAGGCCTACATACTGCTCTATAAACTACTCAATCCGGATGCAGATGACCATGACTTGCTATTTTTTGCAATTTGAGGAATGAAATTATCCCTTCTACTGAGTGAAGAATAGATCACCAGGTAAAGCTTACTTTCATTGTGCCGCATTTATAAAAATTAATGGTGCAGATATGCATCAAATATTTGCAATCAGAGGTCATTATTCGATTAAGGAATTTTTGTTTGTCATCTACTAAAAGCATTAAACTGATTTATTGTAATTTGATTTACCAGGGAGGGAGAATCCGCATATGGCCTTAGAATTGATAACCTAAGAAGATAAGAAAAGTCAGTTGATTAAATTAAAATGGTTGATTAAAATCGGGTAGGTCTTATCACACGCGACATCTCAAAGCATGGTCGGCGAGGCTACAAGTGCTGAGATTTCTCTCTGTTTGTTAGGCAGGTTGGATTGCACCTGGGGAGCTGGGAAGGAAATTAGAGTATGCCTGTTATGATACAGCGCAGAGCACCAAAGCTTCCCTTCTTCTCCCTTCCTCCCCCTTCCTCCCCCTTCCTCCCCTGATGTTATCTACAGCTAAGTCTGATTGCTCAGATGGCTGCATCGCGAGTTAGTGACAATACATTACCAAACACTGCGTTTGTTTGTTTTTGATACTGTAACACCACTGGCTTACAATTCAGCCTTCTGAGCACTTATGCATCTACAGTCCTGCTTCATACCTGTAGATTGGTCCAGGATATTCTGCCAATGCATCTTGAAGAATTTCTCCACGCTAGCTGAGCGCCATAGGCCAGTTCTGGGCCTGTTTGGTCATATGTTCCTCTCGCAAGGATCGATTTGCACACTGAGTCCAGTCTTACTCTCTTGTACAGAGTCTGTAATCTGAAAAAAAGAAGATCAAAGATACATTAGTAGTTAGATACGTTGGCGGTCATACTGCAAACTTAGCAATTGTTGGATAGAAGCCTTATTTATCACTGGACATTCTAGGTTCATTTGTAGTGATTGAATATGTGTATAGGCTTAGTTTAGAGAGCGGTACTCTCATTGACATGCAATTATAAATCAACTTTTATGATGACATCCTACTCACTTTTTTGGCAGCTGATTATAATATTCTGTTAGAAATTGTTCAGCTTCACCCCATACCATAGTTTTGTTTCTACAGACCGATTGACTGTTTCCCACTTCTTGCCTCATCAGAGATCCTAGGCATACCGACTGACTACAGGAACTGGAATGACTCTTCTACAAAAACCAAAAAGTTTGTTAAGAATGACGATGCAGAGGACAGTAGTTGCCGACCAGAAAATAAAAGGCCGCTTTAAACCATAGTCCCCAGGTTTGAATCACTCTAGAATAACTGGTGGCGACGTGTTGAGTTTGATAGTGCAGACTGTTTGTGGTAAGGTGTGGTGCGTTACGGTGCGTTGAGGTGCGGTGCGGTGTTGTGCAGCATGGAGTGGTGTTGTGCAGCATGGAGTGGTGTGGTGTGGAGTGGTGTGGTGGTATGGTGCGATGGTGGTGGGGTGCAGTATGGAATGGTGTGGTGTGGAGTTGTGTGGTGCAGTTTGAAGTGGGGAGGGAGAGCCCCTATTCTCGAACTCCCCATACTGCAGTACCTTTCCTGGCATACCCTCTGAAAATAATCGACTCAGGTTATCACAACTACACAAGTGATATAAGGGGTATTGCAACCATTGTTGGCTGCATCTCGGTTATTTATGATACATAAAGTTGTAGATCCACTTATTATGACATGCTCTTTCACATTTTGGATGTTTTGAAACGATATCACCATTTTTTGATCTCTTTCCCTTTTACCGGCAGCGTTTTTGGCAATTAGCGGGCTATTGTACAACTAACTGTAAAGTATAATATTACTATTGCGAACAGCATGAATAACTGTACGAGAAACAACTGACAAACCATATCCATCCAAAATCGCAAATGCAGTTGCATGTCTAGCCACATTTTGCATAGGCTGCCACCGGACTAATATCACCTGTTTGTTTTCAAATTCGTTGCACTTATTTTGCATCCGCCATCTGCATCATTAAAATGGGCTCATTTCTTCGATAAAATTGGTTGAGGAGTTCACATTCAATAACTCGACTGCTTTTTGACAGTGCACAGTGAGACAATACTTGCTGACCTAGTCTGAGAATGAAGTCCAGTAATCTATCAGGCATCTATGGTGTCAGCAGTGGTCAGCTTCTGTTAATAGTCTGAATGTTTTGAGTTTATCACTTATTGTAGGTACGATGACATTTTGGGGATAAATTTTAAAATATGCATCAATTTTCAAATACTAGCAATAAATCATTTAGCTCGGTAACGTGTACTACATAATAACAAAAAAATAAGGTTGATCGTACTTTACACAAAGTAGGCCTAATGTATTTCTTTGGATTTGCTATGACAGCAATTGAAACTAGATTTAAAGTGCTTTGATAGTTGTTGTTTAAAATGAGTAAGTTTGGTTGCGTATCTGAATTGGTAAATAGTTCAAAGTTGTAGTGATTTTTTGTCTTAATTGATCGCTGTAATCATGTAATAGATGTTAGTCTCTAAAATAAGTTCCTAAAGAAAGTCAGGTGCCATCAAATGCAAAATTTGAAAACCAAAAATACAGGTGAAATGACCAGCAAGGTGAAATGACCAGGCATGCCGCCACCTTCCTTTTCCCTTCATATGATTACACCTCAGATAATTATTTTACACTCACTCAGTGACATGATATTTTTGTGTGAATGCTGAATGTGATGGCAACTCATTAAGTTTGAACTACTGGGCACTTTTCTAATTTTTCCGGCAGTATTGCAATGGACTATGTAATAAATATTTCGGTAAACCTCTGTGCTCAAATTATTAACATTTTTTATTTTATTGGCAATCATGCCAAAAAATCTCTTCCACTAAGCCACTTCCAAGATACTACTGAAAGTCCATATATTTTTGACACTGGAATGAAACAGACTGCCAATAAAAGTGTAAAAAAAAAAAAATTAAGTATTCAAATATGTGACTTTTGACAATTCCATAGCCATATGAGAAGCAGGAAAAACGACTTATATCATCAACTACAAAGCAGCAATATGCGACCTCGGGCATAAAAAGTAAAACAAGGCATCAGATCAGAATTTTGCTAATGCTAGCTTGTTAGATGACTGTTCAATGGCATAAGGTCGAGATGATAATGATTTTCCTTATGCACTTGCTAAGTGACTGCAAGGTTTTCTGTAATTTGATTTGAATTAAAAATTGATGCTGTGTCAATAGTTATAATGGAGGAAATTGAGGATCGAGCACAATTTAATTATTAGATTTACATATAGGTCTGCTTTTCCCTTCTCTACCATCCCCATAGCCTACAAATCCCTATCCAGTATTCTAAACTTGTATAATATATAATATATATATTCTAGTAATATTCACATTGAGATAGAGGTACAATGAAATTTATACTTCTGATTTCAATTCAAAAGGATGTGTAGAATAAAATGGTGTAACACAAAATTCTCATATCCCTTTGTGTTTATCATTATATATCACCTAAGCGACCTACCAGCTGTCATGCACAGGGACTCTGCACTCTGATTACGATGGTCATACTGATAAATTCTATTGAAATGAAAAAGAATTCAAAACTATGATGAACTGGACGAAAATTTTAAGCCTAGTGAAGCACCCCAATTTTTCGTTTGATTTCATTTTAATCCCGAGTAAAGAGGTGAACTAGCTTTTCAAAAAAGTTTCATGATGGGATTAAGTCAGCTATTGGTCATTTGTAGCATATGCTGCGCACAATTTTTTTTATATTTTTATGCTGGGGGGGGGGGGGATTGTTCTCATCTAATGTGATATCATTATCACAACTTTTGTTTTCTTCATTGGTCACATATGTACACCTGGCAAATGTGGCATGTGAATATCAACAATTGAATAGCATCAATATTTAGAAGAAACAAAATAATATCCGCCGTGAACATACAGACACAAGCCATAAATGTGGTTTGGAGCAAACACAATGATACCTGATCATTAATATGAATTTATAGATCAGTGGTAAAATAGATAGCTTGGCTATTTGTGGAGATATGCCATCAGTATTTGTGCCAGGATCTAGAATAAGCTAAAGATCTGGCAGCTTTTACGTTACTCATTGGTTGACTTCCCAGTAACGACCTTCAAAAACTCAGGCAAGCTACTTAACAAAAGTTTACAAGTGTCAGATATTCTAAATTTTGAACTTGTGGACCAATCAAAGATGACAAATGCAGTCTAGCAACCATATATAAATAGCCATGCACTTGTTCAGGATCAGATATGTTCCCGTCATCCATATACAATAACATCAGTGTACCTGATAAAAGGTTACTGGCTGCACGGACGTTCTCACCCCATCACCAGCAGGTTAATGTGGAAATTATACCGCAGTATGTACCAGTAAAAGTTTTAAGCTTATACTTGGTAACATAGAAGCAGATGAACATACCTCAGCATTGTGATATATATATATACTTTTATTTATGTGATGAAGGGTATCGCTGAATGAAACAAGAGACTCCTGCGTGTTCCTCAGTATTATAGGTCTCATGGGGCACTGTCCAGGCTTATCTCCTCCGTTGTTGTTAAGGTTTGCAGTGGACAGGTCCTCAGCATTATCTTGAGTGGCAATGAGCTGAAATGCAGATTTGTGGATCGTTTTTATACAGGATGGACTAGTTAAAGCGCTTAAACTGTGTCGGCATAGCTGGTAGTGGCATTTCATTATCAACCACTTTCCCACTCTTGGTTGGGAAATTAGTTGATAATGAAATGCCACTACCAGCTATGCCGACACAGTTTAAGCGCTTAAACTAAGGATGGAAATTTCGGCCTATTGGCCTATTGGCCAAGATCAAAGTGCCAGTTCAGTTTTGGCAGCTCGCTGCACACCTACGTTCAGGAGGTCTTCTATGGCCTCACCCCTAGGATGTATTCTAGTTTTCTAGGATGTATCACATTCTCAGTATGAGGATTTAGGGCACCTTGCGCCCCTCTTTGGGGGCAGCTCAATCTTCTGTTTCTTACTAAACAGCAAGGATGGACATTTCAGACGTCCAACTGATTTATGTGTTGGGAAGTTGGATCCTATCAAAGCATCAAACAGTTAGATGTCCGATCACTGGTTGGAATACTAGTCAAGCATCCTAACATAAATTACTAGACAATAGGTGAGAATAAATGTTTTAATTCTAGTCCCAGTTTTTGTTTTTTTTTCGGCATGATTTTTATTTGATGAGATTCATGTTCATCAGCCAAAAGTGCCAGCGGGTAAACCACGCTGTAGTATGATTCATTATCAACATATGTTGTAAGTAAGTTAGCTTCATTTATTTAAAAAAAGAATAGGATATACGCATTGAATTTTACTATTCCCAGAATGGTATCATCAACTCACCATTCTCCAATCAAGGAGCTGTATTTCCCAATAGACATAGATAAAATATCTCAATGGACATCAGCTCAGTCCCTAGTAGGTTTTTGGATCATGCCAAAATTGTTTGGTGATTAAAAAACATTTTGCTGTGAGCAACAAGTTGTTTGTTTAATAGCCTTTGTGTTTTATTCTTGATGTGATTCTGACAGAACAATTATTATCCATCTCTGTTGTGATAATACCAAACAGAAAAGCATTATTCAATGGAAAGTTTAGCGGCTACTAGTAGTTTCAGTCTGTTGACTGTCACGTGATCTACTAGGGACTCACAGACATAGATAAACCTTTTATTCTCTCAATATCACTGAGGTCAAGAAATCAAGTGAGTTTACAAAAAAATCCCCTCAACTGAGTAGATACAGATTATAAGGCTATGAGTGAGCTGCTGTTCCAGATATGGAATTCAATGGATATACGCGAAACTGGTTATATCTCCAAAAACGGACGTGAGGTGAAGAACGTTAAGAAATAAGGCGTAACATACTAATAAAAAGTACCTGTGAGGATTTGTCGGATTCATTGTGGTCCTTTGACGCTGCATCAGACGTAAAGCTATTTCCAACAGTGATCTTAAATTTCTTCAAAAACAGTAAGCATGACCCCAAACTTGTCATGCTTCTAGTTCAAACTGACTGCCTTTGTGTTGTGCTCCACTTGGCAGGAAGGGCAATTTCTGTTTACCGTAAATAACGTAAGCTTATATTGATAATTTCAAGCTTCTGTTTTATTGAGCAAACGACAATGGAGAAGTAAGTGTCAGACAAATACGCTAATACAACAAGGTAGCTTAGTGAGCAAATTTGTTCTGGTGAAGGAGGGAAATTGATGGTAATCCTTGCGCATGGTTAGTCAATCAATAGATAAACTATATAGCTTGTGATGGCTATTTCAGTAGTATAATGAGTGGATTCAGAGTAAGCATCAGGGGAGAAAATTGGGGTTTAAAGTTATTACCAAAAGGATATATACCTCTACTCTACCTAATAAGTCACGCATTGCTGATAGATACAACTGTTACCAACACTAAATATCTAGCGCATCATTTTGATTTTGATTGCCTATCAAATAAGTTTGCATGTTAATTTTTGACTTCAGTAAATTTCCCTGACCCTAACACCCTTTGCCTCTGTGCGTACCTTTACGTCCCATGTAGCCAGCTGAAGACTTGTCACGTCCACATTTGTATTATTTGCCATGTCAGTGGAGGTCCTTTAACTTGTCACAAACAAAAGTGGGCATTTTAACTGCCAGTTTTCCTGAGACACTGGCATTGGCATGTACCTACTCACACTGTTGCGTAGCCTGGTAATGAGCGTCCTTCGACACTGAAATAAAATTTTATAGCGCTAGAACTCTGTCAAGATAAAAAATTATAAAATACTGCTCCTTGCAAAATTAGGGTCAGTTAGCCAATTTTAGTTTAATCCAATCAGAAAGCTATACAGAGCTACTTCAATATAGAGCGATCATGTCATCTAAAAATTAACATAATAGCCAGCTACTGATACCTAATTGAAATACACTCAATCAAAGAGTAATACACTGTAATTGCGTTATGAAAGCTTCTACCCCTGCAGGAATAAAGATAGTGCTGCCATTGCAGGCACCGCACCACTTTCTGTGTCGCAAGTTTTTCTCGCTGTCATATCAGAGCAGTTTATACATTAATATCAACAGCTAACACAAAAGGGTCTGATTTCTTTACAATCCATAGAGCTAGTAGATGGAAAGTTTTTGAAATAAATGATACTGCTTCATGTGTGAGTTCCCCATATCCAAACAAACCTAGAGGGGTAAGAAATCTCGCAGTCTTGAAATAGAGCAATAACTGACTGGCTCCATTCCTAGCTAGTCAAAACTGGTGCTAGCCACATTCAGTCACCCCAAGCAAACTAAATTGGACTCAAGCTAGCATTGACTGCTCTAGTATAAGCTAGATCAAGCATGATCCAATTTGCCTGCATTTAGGGTTTGGGCCGCCTGCGACTCGCCAGTAGAATGGGTATGATCTGACTGCGGGCAAAATGGATCAAACTTGTTTTAAGGATAACCTATACCTAAAACCTACTACACTCCATGGTGAAATTAAAAAAAACACTCATGGTTCAATACACAAGTTTAAGCTGCATTACATTACATGGTCTAAGAGTTTTTATAAAACTCAGTGTAAGTAGCCATGGCAATGTAAGCATTCTATATTATATTTTTATGTTAATTGTGATTTATCTATTAAATATTTTGAACGAACAATTGCAGGTCACCATTGATTGTGGGAAGTAGGTTCAAACTAACCTAACCTAATCTTGTGGTCCGGTGACAAGGTTAAACTAATTACAGAAGATAAAAAAAAAGTGCCCCCCATGAGGGGAGGTAACTCTCATCCTCCACATTATGATGTCATAGTCTCCATGAAGTGTAGTCTAAGTGCCCAGACGGCTCTAATGCGAGTTATTAGCATCACATTATCAACCAATCATTACATAAAGTGCAATACAAGAAACAAACACTTTCCCACACACCCACCCCTGACAGCCTGCCCAGGCTAATTACAGCCTATGTTACTGCTGGAACTCTTGTAAATTGAAGTTAAATACTTCAAGAAAGGTTTAGATGTCCTTACAAGCGGAACATCATCCACCAAGACGAGCTACGCAAGCGTAACAAAAACTAATCTAATTGCGATGTCGATTATTGTATGATTTGGCCACAAGGCTGCTGCGGTGTGAATCACCTTTCAGTGAGTAGCGATCACTCTTTCAAACTTCAAACTTCAGTCTCAGCTCAAAGACAGGATCTCGCAGGAATGAATACTCAGAGCTTCTTGATGCTGGCTCCATGTAAAAGGGGCATGCAGTGATAAAATGGCCAGGAACATATTAACGCTGTCAGTAACAATATCTCAGTGGGATTTGTATCAGCATATTTGAATTGATTAATGCCTGAAATTATTGCTTCCAAGCACATGTAATCAGTGTGCATAGGCTGTCCTATCTTTATACAGGAAGAGAAAACTCTTTGTCATACAACATACGTCATTGAGAATCTGGTAAATCAATAGATAGACACACATAAAAAGACACACTGTGATTATGTGCTTTCGAGTTAGATAAAAAAACACTATATAGCTTATAGTAATTAAGACAGTGTTCAGAACTCATCAAGGCTACCACCATACAGATTTGAAATGCAATTCCAATTGTTAGAACATTTTGGATGTTATACCTATTAAAAAAGCTGTGGTTGAATCATGCAACAATCAGATTAAAAAATTAAAAATACTTTTTACAGTCCAAACAGCAAACAAAACGACAAACAACCAAAATCAGACAAATCATGAGGAAGTCAATTAACACTGACAAGGAACTAGGACATGAAAAAAAACAAATGAAAGAATGCTCGGAAGATAAATACATTTTGATATTTAGGTTATAACTCTGTTGTGTCAAGATTGATTGTGGTATTCACTTGTATCCTAGATCTGCTGTTGTCAACACCATTTTGGGGTACAGACACTTATCCCGGTTAAAAGTTGCCTTGACTCATTTCCAGTTTACTGGTAGCTCTGTGATACTTTTGCACTAAATCCGATTAATCAATGGATGGAATTAAGCTCAGGGCTGCTTCAAAGTAGAGTATCGGTGATCGTCACTCTGATCTGATGTGTGGATGAGGGTGTCATAATTACCTGTGATAGTAACAATAGTAATGAGGTAGACTAAACCAGAATAATATTATTCTTCAAACAGTCTGATATCATGCAGCACTATTTACTCTGCATTTTAAAGAAAATATTCAAGCAATGTCAATTTATTGACGGTATGAGGACAAACGCAGAGAACATACCATTAGAACTAGTGATTGGTTGATCAGATTCAGGAAAGTTGCCTCCCCTTTCAGCTTCAGTTGGTTGAAGTGTTGGCCTTATTTTCAGTTCCCTGCTGTCTATGTAATCATAGCTACTGCTATTTCTTGCTTCATCATTCGTTGGAGTATGAGTTTTGTTGTAGGGATCCATTCTATTGTACTTGGCTAGCTTTAGCGAGAGGACAACTACTGTGATACTGAGTAGTGCAAGTAGAACAAGGCCACCGCTTCCGACCGCAATGATCAATTTCTTGTCAAATACACTAGAACAGTTTCCTATAGCTCCATCATTATCTACATGTGGTAAAGCTTAATGTGAATTCCAGCAATGATATGTTAGGGTATATAAAAACCATGTGCAGTTGATATAGTGTTGAGTTACTAGTATTAACAACATTCCCACAATGCATCATTTGGAATTCCCAGGATAATCTGGCCAATGGATGTAAGTTATAATCCACCTGATGTTTTTAGTAATTCCAGATACATAGGCGATAAGGATATTTGGGTACCAGCAAGGTAAGGTTGTTATCAGGTTTTACCTTCTTTTTGGGTGGAAAAATTTCCAGACCTGGTCTGGTCACGATCATAGCCATATTAATTAAATATTAAATCATAAGTACCAATTTGGAAATTAATAATATTGTCTTGGGAGAAGGAGGTTTAGAAGGGTGCCAGTGGAGTTGAAGGAGTGGGTGTTGGAGTGGTTTTTAACATTATGTAAAATCAGCCAACATCATCGACGATTCAATTATGAATGCATTTTCAAAGGATATAACAAATGGTTGAAGGCTGAAACAAACCAGGACAACAAGACAAACATCGTAAAAGGATGGCGTTTAAATTTATCATTTTTTGTGGTGGTGTCTGGTGGTGGACTGTGGTTATTCAGGTTATGTAAAATGAGCCAACATCATCGACAATTCAGTTACAAATAGATTTTCAAAGGATGTGACAAATTGTTGATGCAAACCAGGACAGCAAGGCAAACATAGTAAAAGGATGGCGTTAAAATGTATCATATACATGCTGTACCATCAGCATTCTCTCTAGAGGTATCTTTTTGGTCATTATTCTGCGTCTTTTCACTGAAGTGTATTGTGATCTGCTTGGCTCACCTGTGGTGGTCTTTTGGGTTGAGGTGACTGTGATTACTGAAGATGAACTCTTTCCGGTATCCGTGGGAGTGGTTGAAGTCGTCTCTCTTACAACATTTCCATTTGACGTTGATTTTGTTGGAGTGGTAGTTGTTGAGACAGTCGTTGATGATGTCTTTGCAGTTTCTGTTTGAGATGTTGTTAATTGGTCTTTCGAATTACAAATCGGCCTGTATGGCTGCCATTCTCCATCTAGTTCACATGAGAATTTTGCTGAGGTTACTGAATCTGACAGCTGGTGTCCTTGATCACAGGTAATGTTGAATTCATTTCCTTTCCCGTCTTCAGCACGTTTTGTATCAATAGCATGGACAGGAGTTTCACACTTGACAACTGTAACAATAGGGTTAGAATTCTTGGGGCATTAGTCAAGTAAAATAATATTATAAAAATAAAGAAACTTCCACTTAGGCAAGCAAAGAGACCCAATTGACACAGAGATTTCCATGTAGGCGGAGTCTTAAACTACAAGACTAAATCCAAAACGAGCATGCATAGACAAAAATATTTATGTCAGACAATAAAATGACTCTCGCCTATCAGGAACACAGGACATGTAAGCTACTTATGGAGCTAGGGAGTTAGGGTCATGCGGAAAAATGCATCAAATGACATGATTGGGGGTCCGGTAACTTCCAGCAGCCTTCGAACGCATACGAACAAAATGATTGTGTAGGTTAATTACCTTTGTAATAGAGAAGAAATCCTTTGCTGCCTGTATTTCTACTCGCGTAAGAGAAATCAAGCGTTAAATTTGATTTATCAAGGACGACAAAGTTTTCCGAAAAGGACTCGTTATATTCGCAGGACGAGAACAGTAGAGCTTCAAAATTTGATATTTTGAGCACTGCAGAGTCAGTATTACATCCCTGTGAGGATTCTGTGATTTGTAAAGAAATCAGGTCTATGTAGAGCCATTTCAAAGATGTTTGAGTTGCTACAGAGAAGAGACGACTTCCACTGGGTGGTGGAAAGTTATGAGCAGAAAAGTTGAATCCTGGATGACTCATCAAATAACCCTCCTTGGGATATTGCCAAGGTCCTGACACAGAAGGTGATGACATTATCGAGATATTTGATGATTTTATGACTGAAAAACAACAATCATAATACACCAAATCAAATAAATGCCAGCTATATGACTCAAGCTATTTTAGCAGTTTCCATGTTTCCGTATCAATCAGAGTTTAATTCATAGAAGTTTCAATTCAAGGTTGAGGTACCATTTACATTATCAGGATACTCAACAATTTGATCAATACCTCATCGATATAAACATTTTCATGTTAAATACCTAACCCATCTGCTGCCTTGGCTCTTTGCAAGCCGTTAGCCAAGGTTGATTACCAAAATAGCACCAAAGGACTGGACTGAAAAGAACGGATTTTCATTATAGGTTGCTTGCCTTGTCACCTGCCTATAATTGAAAAAGGGCTGGTCTAGTCTATGATGAAGATATGAAGTAACTAAAAAGTGATGGTCTTTGAAATTGTGCCACAATCTGCAGATATTTGTTTCCATAACACTTACTTTTCATGTTTATCAGGAAAGCAGAACCATGTATTCTTGGTAGCTCCAAATATATTACATTAGCTCCATATATAAAACTTGTCCATCGGTAATATTCTGTGCCATTCAAAGTCAAGGGACATGATTGCTGCCCCTCCGACCTCAAAGTCGCACCATTACGGGCTTTCCTGACTATGTATGGCGGGTCACATTCAGTATTTTGCGAGTTAGGTTCGCGGTAGAGCGTGTCAATAAGAAGCGTTATGTTTTGTATATTGATTTCAATCCAGCAGTTGCTGTTGTTCCAAATTGCCTCTGAACCATTGTAATCATTTGGATAACCAGGACTGAGTATGGTCAGCTCATTCATCTCCTCACTTATGTTATACGAATACAGGCTGTCGCTACAGAACATCAAGCTTGATGAACCTGGGAGAAATAGTACACATAGTTATTATGTAGCCTTACTAGAACAAACACAAACCAAGCCCCCATCTTTTTTTATATATTGAGCATTTGTTTTATTTTAGTTCGGCAAAAGAAACAATAAGGGATGTAAGCAATATAACTCACCAAATGATGCCCTGCAGGAAAAGATGATGATAATTAGCCAGATGGTATCAAACTGGCCTTCCATTTTTCAAGGTCCGTGTGTTTTTATCAACCAACCAACCAACCAAAGGTCAAAAAATATTCTGTGAGCTCCATTGATCAAGCTGTTAAAAGGCAGTTCTCTTCTAATCTGATTGACTGGTTAGTCCAACTTCCTCATCCAGGTAAATACAGAGACCTGTATTATGAATGTGGATTAATAATACTGAGTGCTAGTGTACATAGTGACTCACCTGACTGTGAAAGAACTTCTCTCTTCCTTTGTAAAAAATAAGACAAAAGCAAAATTGAAGTTGATTCTGAAAATAATACTTAACGCAAATCGATATTGAATGACATCTCTCTACTCGAATTCATCACATTAGGGATAATTCTTTTAGTGAGCTTGTGTGGTTGTCCCCTCTTTTATCATGAGGAAATAACTCTTTGTAATCTCTGGTTACCCTGATTGAGGAGCTGACAGATGAAAAGTGCATACAGTATCACAGAACCTTTTTGTATCTGTGTCTAAATATGTAAAGGCCAACACTAGTATTTTGAGGACAAACTATCATATAGACAACACAAAAAGAAAAAATGATCAGAATTAAAAAGAAATTTAACATTGATGCTTGGTCTTCCGGTTCTATGAGGTTGACCCAATTCACAACAAAGGGAAGAACCGGTGTTGCTCGTCGCACCACTCAGGGTATGAGTTAGTGTCTCAATTCAGATAAAATAACTGCACCACTACTACTTTTCTAGTTTCTCTGTGACACATCTAGCTAAAGCTGAAAAGGCGGTTGTGGTATTACCAGGGAGTTCACATTTGTTCAGAATGATTTATGTTATAATATTCATGATCATTATTTTGCGGAGATATGCCGATCAGGTTTGTAGAGTTTTCTGGACCAGTAGCCATATCAATTTTCACACGTTTTAGATATGGGCATGACGCAAAGTCATCAGTGTTAGAATTATGATAACAGTTGTAGATAAAACTAGTAGGTTGTTGCTTATGTTTCACTTACTAAAAGCAGCCCTGGAAGTGCAAGATGGTGAGACAAGAAAGGTACTGTTGGCTTCTAGAAATTTCATCGCAGGACAATCAGTTAGCAGCCCTTCTTGTGGTGATGGTAGTGTTGCTTGGACTATCGGAGTGCACATTGGTCCGCTTGATTGCCATTTTACATCAAAGTCTCATGCGAATATTGTATGGTTTGTGTGATTGGACAGCTAATAGCCCAGATCACAAGTACCACTAAGTTCATTTCCTTTTCCATTCTGTACATGTCTAGCACTTGCAGCGGTGTTTGGAGTTTCACACTCAACAACCGCATTGGATAAATATGCCGTTGCTGTTGAGAATGAAAGTCATTGACAGGGCTCTATCAATATGGAAAAATGTTCATTTTTTATGCCAGCAATACACAAGTAAACATACATAATACCTTTTATTATTGTATGTATTTGATATCAAATTATAAAATGAAAGGGCTATCCCAAATGTAAAGAACTTGATGAATTCAATAAATAAAAAACAGCATTCAATATCAACTTGCAATTGGTATCGCTACACATAAATCAACTTCCCTTTTGCTATTGTCTTATTTTTTAGAAAGGGAGACAAAAGTTTTTTCACTGTCAGGTGAGTCACTATGTACACTAGCACTCCGTATTATTAATCCACATTCATAATACAGGTCTCTGTATTTACCTGGATGAGGAAGTTGGACTAACCAGTCAATCAGATTAGAAGAGAACTGACTTTTAACAGCTTGATCAATGAAGCTCACAGAATATTTTTTGACTGTTGGTTGAGTGGTTGATTACAAAACACAGACACTGAAAAATGGAAGGCCAGTTTGATACCATCTGGCTGATTTTTATCATCTTTTCCTGCAGGGCATCATTTGGTGAGTTATTTTGCTAACTGCCCTTATTGTTTCTTTTGCCGAACTAGAGTAAAACAAATGCTCAATTCACTATGTCGCCGAGACAAAAAAACTGATCATGATATAGAAGATGGAGGCATGGTTTGTGTTTGTTCTAGTAAGCCTACATAATAACTATGTGTATTATTTTTCCAGGTTCTTCAAGCTTGATGTTCTGTAGCGACAGCCTGTATTCGTATAACATAAGTGAGGAGATGAATGAGCTGACCATACTCAGTCCTGGTTATCCAAATGATTACAATGGTTCAGAGGCAATTTGGAACAACAGCAACTGCTGGATTGAAATCAATATACAAAACATAACGCTTCTTATTGACACGCTCTACCGCCAACCTAACTCGCAAGATACTCTATGTGACCCGCCATACATAGTCAGGAAAGCCCGTAATGGTGCGACTTTGAGGTCGGAGGGGCAGCAATCATGTCCCTTGACTTTGAATGGAACAGAATATTACCGATGGACAAGTTTTATAAACGGAGCTAATGTAACATATTTGGAGTTACCAAGATTAAGCGGTTTTGCTTTCTCGATAAACATGAAAAGTAAGTGTTACGGAAACAAATATCTGCAGACTGTGACACAATTTCAAAGGCCATCATTTTGTAGTTACATAATATCCTCATCATAGACTGGGCCTGCCCTTTTTCAATAATAGGCAAAGGGGAAAGCAACCTTAATGTTGAATACGTTAAAGGAAAATCCAATCCTTCCAGTTCTTTGGTGCTATCTCAGTAAAAAACCTTGGCTAACAGTTTGCAAAGAGTTTGATATTTAACATCAAATTTTTTATATTAATGAGACAATGTCATGTTAAAGTGATCAAATTGATGAGTATCCTGATAATGTGAATGGTAGCTAGGCACCTTCCCGCAACCGGCATGGTCACTTCGCTGATTGAAACACTGATTGACACAAGTTGAATAGACAAACATAAAAAATGCTAATAGAAATAGCCTGTGTCATATAGCTGCAATTTATTTGAGTTAATGTATTATGATTGTTGTTTTTCAGTCATAAAATCATCAAATATCTCGATAATGTCACCACCTTCTGTGTCAGGATCTGGACAATCTCCTAAGGAAGGTTATTTGATGAGTCATCCAGGATTCAGCCTATCTCCTCATGACTTTCCACCACCCAGTGAAAGTCTTTTCTTCTCTGTGGCAACTCAAACATCTTTGAAATGGCTCTACATAAACCTGATTTATTTAGATATCACAGAATCCTCACAGGGATGTAATACTGACTCTGCAGTGCTCAAAATATTAAATTTTGAAACTCTACTGTTCTCGTCCTGCGAATATAACGAGTCCTTTTCGGAAAACTTTGTCGTCCTTGATAAATCAAATTTAACGCTTAATTTCTCTTACGCAAGTAGAAATACAAGCAGCAAAGGATTTCTTCTCTATTACAAAGGTAATTAACCTACACAATTATTTTGTTTGTATGCTTCGAAGGCTGCTGGAAGTTACCGGACCCCGAATCATGTCAATTGAAGCATTTTTCCGCATGACCCTAACTCCCTAGCTCCATAAGTAGCTTACATGTCCTGTGTTCCTGATAGGCGAGAGTCATTTTATTGTCTGACATAAATATTTTTGTCTATGCATGCTCGTTTTGGATTTAGTCTTGTAGTTTAAGACTCCGCCTACATGGAAATCTCTGTGTCAATTGGGTCTCTTTGCTTGCCTAAGTGGAAGTTTCTTTATTTTTATAATATTATTTTACTTGACTAATGCCCCAAGAATTCTAACCCTATTGTTACAGTTGTCAAGTGTGAAACTCCTGTCCATGCTATTGATACAAAACGTGCTGAAGACGGGAAAGGAAATGAATTCAACATTACCTGTGATCAAGGACACCAGCTGTCAGATTCAGTAACCTCAGCAAAATTCTCATGTGAACTAGATGGAGAATGGCAGCCATACAGGCCGATTTGTAATTCGAAAGACCAATTAACAACATCTCAAACAGAAACTGCAAAGACATCATCAACGACTGTCTCAACAACTACCACTCCAACAAAATCAACGTCAAATGGAAATGCTGTAAGAGAGACGACTTCAACCACTCCCACGGATACCGGAAAGAGTTCATCTTCAGCAATCACAGTCACCTCAACCCAAAAGACCACCACAGGTGAGCCAAGCAGATCACAATACACTTCAGTGAAAAGACGCAGAATAATGACCAAAAAGATACCTCTAGAGAGAATGCTGATGGTACAGCATGTATATGATACATTTTAACGCCATCCTTTTACTATGTTTGCCTTGCTGTCCTGGTTTGCATCAACAATTTGTCACATCCTTTGAAAATCTATTTGTAACTGAATTGTCGATGATGTTGGCTCATTTTACATAACCTGAATAACCACAGTCCACCACCCACTCTGTCAACTCCACAGACGCCATTCTAACCTCTCCTTCTGTTCTCAAGAGACAGTCTAACTAGATTTTTAATTTTCAAATTGTGGCTAATGACTGATAATCTAATTCATATATTTACGTCAACAGTTCAATTTTATGATCTGCATGCATGAACTCTTGAACTTTAGAAGTGGACATTCAGCTGGAAATTGTTAGCTGGAAATAGATTCATCTGCGGGAGTTCGAAGCTCGAATAACCAATCAAGAAATCATCCAAAAGATATATCAAATCCATACTCATTCAGTGCCTATCACATGGCAGTAAATATCAAGTTTGCCCACTGATTGAGTCATCTCACCATCAAAAAGTCACAACTGAAAATCGTCATAAAAATATATAATGTATTTGTTTTCGTTCCAGATTGTTTATTTTAGAAAATTGTATAGTTGTATGACAAATTTTTGTCCCTATAGAACATGATAGTGAACAGATGTCAGGGATAGGAAGATTCTTTGCTAACACAGACAACATCATAATTGTGGCAGTATCTTGTGGTGGCCTGTTTCTTATCATCATTATAATAATCATCGCTGTAAAGCTAGCCAATGTTAAGAGGAACGACTCCACTAAATCTGATGATACTACCAGCAATGATGAGGAAAATTATCATTATGTCGGCCAGGAAATGACTGAGAGGACAGCCACCTTACCGCGTTCTGAAGAGATCAGGCCACCACCTAGACCTGCACCTGCTCATACTGGTCTACAAAACCATCAAGTTAACGGTAAGTCAAGGTCATTGTCAATCGTTATTCGTTTTAAAGATCATTCAAAAATATTATTGTCATCTTTACATTTATAAAAAACTTAGCCAGCTTGTGAATATGTTAGTTATATGGCAAAATGGATCAGCAGACATGGTCACTAGTACAAATAAGAAATATTGACAACGACCGTATCGAAAGGCGGTCATTCATCAAGCTTTGTGCCGATTACATCCAATTTATGACTCAAAGAAGTTGTCTTCCCATTGTTGATTGATTGGATTTGGTCAATGCTCAATAAAATTAACGTTTGATGAAAACTGATCGAGGTCATAGTCAGTGTGGCTGCTTAAATTCAACATGATACCAAAAACATTGTCACTTTTGCAGGTAACACCCCCACCTTTCGAGTATCTGATGATTGTGACAACCAGAGATATTCAAATGTAGAGACAATCTTACGCAGGTATATAGCTGTACTAAATCTCTTTCCCTATTTGACCTATGTTATAACTCTCTGCGACAAATACCTTAGTACATGTTATTTAGCTTTGTTAT
This sequence comes from Membranipora membranacea, assembly GCA_914767715.1. Taxonomy (NCBI): domain Eukaryota; kingdom Metazoa; phylum Bryozoa; class Gymnolaemata; order Cheilostomatida; family Membraniporidae; genus Membranipora; species Membranipora membranacea. The sequence continues at coordinate 17,493,261 of OU612067.1, read as the reverse complement.
TGTTGTTGTTACCAATATGGTGATATAACAAAAATGAAAGTTGTACTGTCGAGCAGGGCGCACCGTCTTAGGCAGGGAGGTTCATGGTGAAAGTCTTAAAAACGTTTATATATTGTTGGCTACATATTCACTAATTAGTACTTTCAAGGTTAAAAGATATTTATTTACGCTGGTGCAGGTCCACACTCTCACTAGTCGAACACTGCTCTGCTCTCAATTCAAAAAACAAGGCAGACTAAGTGCCTGCACAATCTAGGTCAATTCAAAATCATTACATAATAATGTCTGCTACATGTTAATCCACACAATATTAGCAAACACGCAAAATCAACATAATTAACTAATAAGCTCAGGTAACTCAAACAATCTGCAATCAATATACAGGGCATTAAGTGAGGTGTTTGATTCATATACTGGTTGGCAACAAAAATTGTTATTAAACTACACCATCACAACCAATATATATGCTGTTGGGGCCAGCCATGAGGAGGTTGTTCTAGAGTAGGCCTTGAAACAGAGCTTGACTCATGGTTTCTAGCTGACGACCAGTGTGTTGTGCAGCGGTATGTGCACTACTGTATGTTGTATCCTATGTTATATCAGTCACTGTGATTATTGTCTGCACAGATAGCTGGACCTTAGAATAGAATGAAGATGGAATTGAAATCGCCTCAGTTATTTCAGTAATTAAAAAGCAGGATAGTTAGGGTAATCTATCGCATTGGCATAATAGATAGATAGATATTAACTTTATTCATCACCGATCAATGAATCTTTCACAACCCATTGATATTTGTAGGGAGAGGGAGGGTACTATAGAAGATATGTATGCACCCATCCAGAAACAGAAGAGGAAGCCGCCCCAGCCACCTGTCGATATGAGGGATAACGATCTCTACGGGTCCACAGATAACTAACATAATCACTGATGTGTTGACAAGGGGTCTTTCAATTAAAAACAGCCAAGGTCGCAATCTGATCACTCACTCAACTCGCTCACAAGTCACTCACTCATTGATGGAGCTATATACACTCTGAATGAGCGATTTGGGAACGAATTTGGAACACCAAGCGAGCAATAATTTTGAGCGATGTGATAATTTGCTTTATGTAAATCATCGCTCATTCCAATTGAAATACCCCTTTGAGCGGCTCTACCTACGCTAGATTAATCAAAAGTACCGCTTGCACTTTTTTTCGTATTCCATCCCATGTCACTACAGATACCGGTCAGGCCTGATTGGGCCTCTTCTTGAGATTTATTTTACCATCGTTAATATTATCATCCCGTTCAAACGTAGATCAAGTTTGACTGAATTTAGCTGCATCCAATTCGATCCCGTCCAGGTGAGCTGCAGCCGGCTACAGGGGAAGCAACTCCGAATGCAGGCGATATAGATCTTGCTTAATTGTCGATTAGACATACACCCCTCCAATATTATTTATTATATCTAATGTCTCCACTCACAATGGCTACATGTATGTATATATAACCTATTTGTAGAACGCTTTATCTCCATCGAATGGAAGTGTAGCAAAATCCTTTCTGCTTCCTGCCCCTCTTCTGTCCAAAAGTTTTTTCTGTCACCATATTGACATTGCAAAATTAGCCTCATTTTCATATCCATTTCTTATTTTTTTATGATGCTTACCATAGCCTGAGCAGGCTGCCTGTGTCGGGGTGGTTGGGTGTCCGATCCCTACATACATCCAGCAAAGGCAGTGTCCAAGGCTATACTAGTACTCATCCTTTTTAGTTTAAATGATTTTTAAACTTTGAAACAAGGTTAATTTGTTTAGTGTTTATGAATAAAATCAATACCACCCAACCCAACGTCTCATACCAAGCAGCTCACTTTGTGATGTGAAAAATTGGTTATTAGGGGATTTTGTGTGGTTATACAATTAAAGGTTGGTTTGGGTCCTCAAACAACTTCATGCTGGATTTTTCTATTATCGAGCATCCAACAATCCTCGCTTGGGACGCATTGAGCACCCAAACTACGTAGGCTTTCATCTGATCGTTTTTAAAATGATAGCAATCTATTTTGAGCAATGCAATTAATGGTTGCATTTAAAAAATACTGTCATAATGCTTACATCAGATTACAAGCTAGAAGGAAGTTTAGAGTGCAAAAAACTTCAATTCAAACTCTAAAAAGTTAACAAAACGTAGCTCTAATGCCTTTGAATAGCATAAAGGCTTCACTAGTACTCACATTACAACTTCTCGATTGAATCAAAACATGGATGCTGATTTTGATTCAATCGAGAAGTTGTAATGTGAGTACCAGTGAAGCCTTTATGCTATTCAAAGGCATTAGAGCTACGTTTTGTTAACTTTTTAGAGTTTGAATTGAAGTTTTTTGCACTCTAAACTTCCTTCTAGCTCGTAATCTGATGTAAACAATACGACAGTGCAAACATTACAATCTGAACTCAAGGGTTTGAAAGTTATTTGTATTTCTTAGGATGGAGGAAGTGAGATAAATTAGGTAAGCGACCCGTTTGACCTGCTGCTGATTAATCATAACAAAAAACGCAGAGTTGCAATTTGACACAGACGATTCAGAGCATCAACCCTACAGGCTTATTGCTTGAGCCAAAACACCTTCCTTGAATACATTGAAGCAACTCTCTAAATATTTTGTGGTGTAAGTTTGAAAGAAACTTAGACAGGTGTGGTTATACAGAGGTGCGTGTGGATCCTGGTGAGGAATTCCGATTAGGAAGTGTTACACAGCGTGGTGATGCTCAGAAAAAAGGGATGATGTTACTGGCAGTGGCTTTTATCCTTGTGACAGTCGGAACTGCAGCAGGTGAGTTGACAATTGTGTGAATTGTGGAGAGAGAGTCTAATGCCAATGGCGCTGAAACTATATTCATATTTTACTCTTATTATCAACAATATCTATTGTAACACTGCTGTTTGTGTTAAATTGAGCCAACAACTCAATTCAGGAACATTTTATTGTTGTGGTATAGGTGGTTCACCATAGCCTTGCTAACACTATCAGCCTCACAAAGGGCTCTATAGTCGATCCCAATTCTCATATGGCAAGACTCACCCTGTCTTTTTATTTTTGTACATATAATTCATCAGTATTTAGATAGCTTTCAACCATCTATATATAATACAAAATCCGTAACAAAAACCACATACTAGCGGAACTAAACTGTAACTGATCTGGATGTGTTCTACCAGAAGCAACCTTGGCCATATGGTCCCATACCATACCACTACAAACAAAATGCGCAATACAAAGCATTGCTTTTTGTTATTCAGTTAGAATTACTTGAGTCACAAGTGCCCATCAATTTGGATGTAACTGCATCATATAAAGCGATATTCAGTAGAAATTGTTCTGACTGATAGCTCTCTCAGGTTCTGATTTGGGGAAAACCGGACAGTACTGACTCAGCATGATGTTGAAAACGTCAAATTGTTTGGGAAGCTTTGATAGGGCAAATGATCACACCTTTGCTATCAAGCGAGAGGTCACGGGTTAAATTCCCGCTCTCGAGGGATTTTCCCTGGCTTCTCCCTACCACAAAACTCAAATCAACTTCGATCAACAACTGTCACAAATCACCCACATCTCAAACTCAGAACAAAACCAACTGATGGATCATACTCATCCTTTTAACATCAAGGATGTGTTCTATCAGTAATAATCATAATTGTACAGGTGTCTTTGAGCACTAGGGGTGTCAACTACTTGTTCTCTGGAGAGTATGGTATAATACCACTACCACCCCCACATAAAACAAGACAGGGCCATAACATGTATGGTAGTGAGAGTTGAGTCTGGGTAGAGTAGAACATGACTGATGTAGGTGCCTCATACTTACTAACCTTATTCCATTCTTATTTCTGCAGGGACCTCCAGCTTGATGCTTTGCAACAATACAGGCGTCACACATACATACAACAAAAGCATCCCAATAAATAAGTTCACTGTGCTCAGCCCCAACTACCCAGATAGCTTCAACACTTCCACAGCGTGTGTGGTAACATTTAAAAACATCCCTAAAAATAAAAACAATGTGACTCTTGATATTCTTCATGAGTGTTATGAACCGACCAACAGATGTAGGCCTAAATATCAAATTTTGGCTAAGAGCAACAAAAGCTCATTGCATCAGAGTCCATATAACTGCACTAATGGTACAAATTTCTGGACAGGATTCATTGAAACTAATGACGATGGTGAATTTCGTCTGCTGCTACCACCAGCAAATGGAGCAGCATTCAATGTCTTATTGATAAGTATGTACATATAACTACATGAACGTATCAGGTGCTTGTACCAGAATCAACTCAATGCGATGTTCTTTGCTACCAACACATTAATCATCTCTAAGCATATAGCATTTCTGGCTAACATAATCTTCAAGGTGATTTTGATAATTGAAGTACTAACGATTCCCCCATTATTATTGAAATAAATTTTTTTCCCACAAATTACAGTTGGGGGAAGTCAAAGTGAAGCATCTACAGCACAATGTTTAACAAATGGGAGAACATCACCACCTCCAGATGAAAATGAAAGCCTTCTCTCCAAGATGAAGAAGTTCTTTGCAAACACAGAAAACATTATCATAGTGGCAGCAAGCGGAGGTGGAGTTCTTCTCCTGATTATTATAATCATTCTGGTAGTCAAATTAGCCAAGAAGAATAAAAACGGCAGCCACGAGACAACCAAACCAAGGACAGACAGCGTAAAAAAATACGATGCTGGGTATGATTCCATTGATGATAATGAATTAACTGAGAAAAGGGGAAGTGACTCCACCCACACAGATGATCAGGTTCCCTCTCAGGATGAGCAAACAGATTCTGATGGTAAGCACTAAAAACATTGTGCTCTAGGTGCCGATTAATCTTAGCCTGAGCATCAACACAACAATTTTGTTTCGCTTAGGGATGGCTAGTGTTTTTGAAATGTGGTGTAGAACAAGTTTAATCCAACTGCATATATTCCAGTTGCTCCCTTTCACTGACATGACCAGTGGTCTAGATGTAGTGTGAATAAGCTGTTCTCCTGGCTTTCCTGTATGATACAGCTTCGACAGAGTCAACTGCATATCTGTATTTGTTGTGGTTTTTTACTTCAGATAAAACTCACATACCCATGACTGCAGAGAGAAAATCCACCTCATCAAAGAAATACAGTCAGAGATACACAAACACTGACACTATATTACGCAGGTATGAATGCAAAACATCTGATAGTGGGTATGAGGGCATATTATCCTTGACTTAGTAGGTTATCATCATAGACTTGATAAAAAAACCTAGACAGGACACTGTATGGAGCATTAGCATTGAGGCAGTGAGGCACTAAATTATGGTGACGCGACGTCACTGGAGGGTGTAGAAACAGTGATTTTTACTCATAGCTATCATTGATTTACCTGTCCCAGCTCGGGTTAAATGTTGATAACTCAACTGGCTTCAATCGGAATTTAAGTTTGAAAATTGCAATAGATTCAGCAGCTTCTGGCGATCACTTTGATAGTCGGTTTAGCTCCATAGCTCAAATATTATCAAAAGAGCAAGGTATTGAAAACGGTGCATAGACTCAAAGCTATAATTTTGTCCTGATTAAATGCTTATATCTCAACCAATTTTGATGGAATTTTGAGTTTGAAAATTGCAATAGATTCAGTAGCTCGTGAAGATTATTTTGAAGGTCTGTTTAGCTTTGTAGCTCAATTATAACCAGGGAGTTTAGGACTTTCCTCGTTGGTATAACCGAACAAGCAAGCAATTGAAAACCGTTATACTACTAATAATGACACAATTATTGGCTGATGGAAAGGGGTAGCAAAGAAGAAAGTCCTGAACTCCCTGGTTATACTTGAGCTACAAGGCAGAACAGACCATCAAGATGATCTCTACAAGCTACTGAACCTATTGTAATTTTCAAACTAAAAATTCCAACAAAATTGTTTGAGATATTAGCATTTAATCAGGACTGAAACCGGAAAAAAAATTTATAGCTTTAAGTCTATGCACTGTTTTAAATAGCTTGCTCTTTTGATAATATTTGAGCTATGGAGCTAAACCGACTATCAAAGTGATCGCCAGAAGCTGCTGAATCTATTGCAATTTTCAAACTTAAATTCCGATTGAAGCCAGTTGAGTTATCAATATTTAACCCGAACTGGGAACGGTAAATCAATGATAGCTATGAGTAAAAATCACTGTTTCTACACCCTCCAGTGACGTCGCGTCACCATAATTAAGTGCCTCACTTCAGCTATATACAGTGTCCTGTCTAGGTTTATTATTAAGTCTATGGTTATCATAAATAGGAAGTGTTGGCCAGTGGTGAAACTTGATAACTTCGAAGTTGTGATTCCATGTCTTAGGGGAACGCAACTTCTACTAAAGAGACATAATTTATTTCCAAAACTCTCTGCTGTCTTGATTGTATTCAATATTTTTTTGAAAATAGTACAATGTGAATTCTTTTGTAGCATCAGTACCTAACTTCTGCCTTGTGAAAAGCCTTGCATATGCGTTTCCGATAACAAAGTTAAACTGAGAGATCATCATTTCTGTTTCATTCTCAAGTCAAGTGAAGTCTAAAACCTACATTATCGTTTTGAACTGATGCTTTGATTTTGAGACAGTTTTTTAGCTACCAGATGATGGTAGTAGGTGAAATTTAGAAAAAAAATGCATTTCAATTTTCTCATAACATACACTGACGTAACATAAATACTTGCTTCCATAATTTAGAGAGGCGGAAGGTACACTAGAAGACATGTATGCTCCTATTCAGAAGCAGCAGAAGAAGCCGGGAACTGAAATCGATATGATGGAAAACGATCTCTATGGTTCAACCGCCGCTTAAGAGAGGATAACATACACACTGACTACAAGATTGCTCTATATTATATATACTTGCTATGTGCCACCGACTTATTATTGATTCGGCTACAAGGATTGACTCATGGTCCATCAATGTCTTTTAATTGAAGCTTATGACAATAACTTACTCACACACACACACATGTGAAAGACTGTTCTCAATTATGGCAGCGGGATGGTACTGTTGAGGGCGCTTGGGCTTGAACAATCTTTATTTGAAAATGCAGCTCTTGTTGTATAAGATTTGACTATCACTTGTAATGAAATTTCACATTATTATACTCAGCCTTACTAAGTTATTATAACACAATAGGTGACACCATTTTTCTCTCTTCACAGATACCGCTGAGTACCGAATATGCAGAGATATTATATGTTTAGCCAATATTATATTGCTTTTTATCTATTGCAACACAAATTAATCGGATTTCCGAAAATACGGCTTCCATATCCCAAATTCCTTAATATTTCGGATAAGTTAGTTAATTGTCATTTAATGATATAAGCAAGTTGGCAGGTGACATCCCATTTATCTGATTGGTTAAACAAACTAGCTCTGCGGTGGGTCTGGTTGTTTGTTTGGTAAGGGGAGCGTATAGCTCATAAGTAAATCACCCCCTTTTAATCCTCACCTGATCGCCGTCACTGTGAAGATCGAAGTTACGGGATCATGAACTGAAAAACCTACAAATCTTTGGACATTCTTGTACTATTTGTTGTTTAAAACATCCTTTCTGTTTATACGCTAGCGCTTTGTCCGAGTAGAGCCTCCATAACCCCTTAGCCTAGAATCTACCCATACATCCCTGCAGCTATATGCCATGTCATCTTTGATCTGCTTGCCTGGTCTCACATTATTGATGAGGTGCCTTGCAGGATCATCGTCAGGTTTTCAATGAAACTAATACACATAGTTTTCATGTAATCATTTTCATATATGTAACGATCATTTGGCATCAAAAGTTCAGTTGATTTTGTTCACGAGCGAAACATTAAATGCATAAGTGTATGAGTAATTTTGACTTCACAGTTTACATCAGTTCTAAATTAAACTTAAAACATCATCATTATTGGCGTTCATATTAAATTTGAGTGGTTTTGAAGGAGGCAATAAAATCCTTGCCAAACATCCTATTTATTGGATTAAAACAGTGTCTCAGTTCCACCGAGTCATCTTGTCTTATCATTACAAGTGTAAGTAGGTACAAAACAGCATTACCATGTATAACTTTCAGTCTTCCTCAAACCAATTCAAGCATTCGTTCGTTATTGTTCATCATCAGTTTCCATCTTCGTTATTCTTCTGATTTACATTATCAATGATCAATTTCTTCTCCTCATAACTTTTGTATTTATATATATATATATATGTATTTGTATGTTGTATTTAGGTTTACGGCTTCGAACACCCTAATCGTTGCACCAAAGGTCTCATGTGAATTTGTCGGCAATTTGGAGGGGGGATAATAAGTACACTACCCATTTTGCCTAAAGTCAGAAGTCTCGGTATGTGAGACACATATTAGGGCCAACGGGGTAGGCCCTAATTCAATCATAGACCTTCATCCCTGAAATTGTTCAAAATTCTGAACACCCATTATCTACATATGGGATTGAGGCGCAGCCGCATGCAGTAAGGGATCTGAGGTTTTGATCAATGAGTTTTCATTTACATCACTAGGCCCAAAGTTTGACAGCAAGGTAACAACAATACCCTTATTCTGTTGATTAGGTAATAAGACTATATCTGATTTAGTGAGTTATCTAGCTTACCAATCGAAATTGACTTTATTATAAACAAAATAGGAAAATTTTCAACAATATAGAATATGGCATATTTATCATATCATGGTACTTTTTTAGGCCTCAAGATAAAAAGCTACCTCTCACCGATACTGTTTATCAGTACCTGCTAGTTCAACTGCTCAGCACACAACCTACCGCGGAGGATAATGGCGAAACACATTATAAAGATGTGCTGGTTGATGGTTATTTTGTTCTATGCGACAATGGCAATGGGTAATTCTTGCAGAAGATGTGCGGATTTTCCGGGCCTATCGATCAGCAAAAAGTCAGTAATTACCGGTAGCAATCACTTAGCTCCAATGCATTGATTTCACATCGATTATATTATGAGCTATCAAATCGTGGAAATAGTGTTGTTTCATTTTGGTATGCAGTTCGTTTTCCTTCATTCGCTTTTACGTTGAAGTCACGTGGCTGAGCGGTCTGAATCAAAGACTGTGACAGGGTAGGATTCCCAACCGCAGCAGAATTTTTTAAAGTTTATCATCATGGAAACTGTAACCATCCCATCGAATTGGGAGTGGTTTACTTCATTCGAAGTGCAAAAATCGATGTATAGAAACTAAGTGAATGTGAACCCTTGAAAAAATGGGGGTTAAAATTGCAAGTCTGTTTCTGTCCGAAGACTGAGAAATAACAGTGCCTTCAGTGCTCTCAGTTTTCAGGCAGGTCGGAGCACAGTAGTTGGTAGACTGCAGTGGGACTTGAACCCAAGACCTCCAAAACTTGCGCATAAGAGGGCAGGCCTCTAACCAACTGAGCTACCACCTACTCTTACTTTATTACCTACATTGCTGTTATACTACAAATACATTTCTATAAATTATAGTGATGACAAATAAATTATTTGTGACCACTGATATAGAGGATTGAATCCATTTCAATAGTTCACATCTCATTTCCTACCTTACCATTTTCATATCTTGTCTACATGATGACATATTGTTATTGAATTACATACCCAGCTCATAGTAAGCTTGAGGAGTGTTCAGTAAATAGCTTTTTCTTAATGGTTGCCCTAGAATTTCTAAAACTGGCAATACAAACTATGTATTCCACACGAACAGCAAAATTTGAGACTTTGTTGAAATCTGTCAAAAAATATATATTAGGAAAGTGTGTTAGGTTATATGTAGTATTGGTTTGAAACAGACAGTGTTTGCCTGACAACACAACACCACTTTATCTAGAAGGCCTATTTTAATATTTTCACAATTGCCTTTTGTTGTAGTACACCAGCACCTCCACCTTCGGGGAAAAAAAAGCGAAGAAAACGAGAGGTGCGAGGAAATTTCAACTGGAAGTACTTAGAATACTAGAATCACAAGAAAATCATTCCATTTCATTCATTTACATCATGATGTTTTTTGCAATCTGTTTGGTTGTCTGAAAATGTTGCATTTTATTCGTAAAAAGTCAATAAAAACCTGCATTTTACTTTCTAAGTCTTGTCGATGAGTATTATTGGTTTAAGTTGTTGAGGAGGACCAAACTCATAGACAAAACACACAGTACTTGTTTGTGTTTCGTCCATGTGCAAACTAATAGTTCAGTAATAGACTGAGAACCATGTAATTCAGCCCAGGACGCTCAACTATAATTACACTGAGATGGTTTAGATCAAATTTACTTGCTCTTCGATTTTGAGCAGCCACCAGTTCACCAGTGGCATGGGAACTACCTGAACGCAGGGAACCTGGATCAAACTCGGTCTAGAGTCTACTTAGTGTCAATTTGATTTGGTTCATCTCAGCTGCATAGCCCATTATTGTGACCTTGGTGTCATCCCATTTCCTTTTTATTTTTAGGCTTTTCATGTTCATAGTACAGTATAGTTTTCTTAACAATGTCATTGTTATTGATCACCACTGCTATCAGGAACTGTAATTCAAAATCATTGGAATGTTTATAAATTGGAGTCGATTAAGTATTTGACTTAAAACTAAAAAATTAGTCTTTTGATGGCTACCTTGACACATTCCAAATTGTATTCAGGGACTGTCAACCAACCATCAACTATATTTGAAAATTCTTGCAAGTTCACTGCTGACGTAGGGCTGAGAGTGCAATATCATCGTTGTTGACGATATCACTATTCAATCTGGTTATGGAACTATTCGGACAATGCCGTCCAAAAATTTGCAATGTCACTGCCTTGCACGACGACATTAAAAACAGGTTAACCATGTGATAATAGTCCACGTCCTCAATTAATATAAGGTAATAGGTTTTTAAAACCCTATCATTGCAAAATACAAAATACGACGGTCGAGAGGCAATTCGGTAAATGTCCACTATTTCTCGATTTCTGCTTTCATATCTCAATTTAGGTTTTAAGCCGTGCTGAAGCCTTTGCCATAGCCAGAAACGGGATAAAAAATGCATTACGTCATTTTTGCCGTACAACAATACCAATTTCCGGAAAAGTGAGGAAAGTTGAGATGCAATGTGGTAATTGTCCGTAATATATTGATAACCGGACCTGGAACTAACTCCATATTTATTGATTGTGTCAGTTAGTACTTTGCTGCACAGGGCACAGGTCATTCAATGCTCTACTGCTACGTTTTCATTATCATGTTGCAACCTACCAGGGCAAGAGATCAAGCTATAAGAAGAGAAATATTCATACATTTAATCTCTCATTTATTATTTCATTAGTATTCGATATGTCATGGATATATTTCAATGTTGTTTTTAACATGGTGGCTAAAAATAAAATATATCAAACGCTACTTTGTCATCATAAGGACGTCTCCTACTCTAGTATTTTCTTTTCGATACTTCCGCCAATGGGGGATGTAAGCTTCTATTGACAGATAAGATTGTGGTAGAGTATGTTTGTGTAAGAAGGTTATACAATGGAGATTAAAACAACTACATTGTCATATAAAAAATAGCTTCTTCCTCAAATTCTGATTGGAGGTCATCTGATGATACTACTCTGATATCTCAAAATGTGCCAGCATAGTGCAGTCCTACTGATCTTAAATAATCTGGAACATCTGAGTTAGTATGAACTGTTTGCTGATTTTACCCTAGCGCAATCAATCTCACCCAGCCTCGTCTCCCTCTCCTATCTTAGATCCCCTACAAAACAAAAATAAGGGTCTTCGAGGTTTTGAGGTAAGGCTTTTATAAACCAGTCTCAGCGAGTCCTAGACTAACTAGTGTTAACCACGGAGCTAAAGAAGTACTTGAGCACGCTTATCACGTGATTCACTATTGCATGTATATCTCTTCGATAGAGAGTGAACTAATTCACTTACAATGAGTACCATCACAAGGAATTTTGATGTGACGATCTGTGGTCAATTTTACTAATTAGGGACAGGTACATGGTAGGTACTGCTACAAAATTGACTCTAGCGAACAGAGTTACGCATGTTAATAGTGTTATCTCGATGTTGGTGTAGTACTTGTTTGCTCCTGCTGAGTTGGAGTACCTGTTTGACCAGTTTAAAAAAAAATTGCTTCAGACTCTCTCCCTACACATGGAGATGTAGTCAAGACCAAAAAGATTAACCAAAATTTTTTGCTATAATATTTGTAGGGTTGAGCAGGTGTTCAACTGAAACCTGTTCACGCCCAATATCCTGTGGTCACTAACTATTGTTCGTTATATATCCATTTGTTCGGAGATTCATTTGTTATATATTGGGTTTGTTGGCTCCGGACCGTCCAGATCCGGCTTGGCGACATAAAGCTTATAATGACACTTGTCTTCTTTTGAGGTTACTTCCTTTGACAAGGAAGGGATAGCTGTCACTTGTATCAGCCACGATCGATTTTACTTGCATCAAACTATTTGTGGTGAAAAAGCAAAAAATCAAGAGTCATCTCTTTGAATAGAGATTACTGATACAACTATTGAGCTGCATCATATTTTACCAATAATCACCTGATGACCTTGGGTGGTTTCTGCTGAGTTTCCGAAAATGTGCCAGTTGGTCCCCATGAAGAATTGTGAGGCAGGATGAAAAGAAATCCACAACTTAATCACTACCACAAGGACTGATCTTGGGTTCCAATCAAGCTCATTCGTTATTTAATAGGTGTACTCAGAACCTGCCTTAAAACTGAGATAAGTTTGATCTATTGCAAAGTACCCCATAGACTTGTCATACTAGCCACTATTTAGCTGCATAGAGGATATCTTTATCAGATTGTTGATTTTACACCATTACAATATTTGATATTCTCTAAACTTCTGAACATCTGAAATCATAGTATCAATGATGATATTTTTTTAATTAAAATTGTGATTTTTTTTGAGGATGACTATGCAGCTAATTATTTTGTTTGTTGTGTTGGCACTGTTTAGCCTTTCTTCGGCTATTCTGGAGCCATGTACCGGTGATTTTGAGTGTGAGAAAGATAATTTAAAGTGTACAAATCTGGAATATGTTGGACAGCCAGAGCAGTATGATTATAGCCTACCTTCAGCATTCAGATTTGTCTGTCTACCTGTTGACGGAGATAATCAATAGTACTAATAGACAACTAATTTATAAACAAAAGTACTAACTGTTTTGTTGACATTCTATATATGATTTAATTTCACTGTAGTTGTGTTTTCAATTTTTGATCATGCATATCAGATATTGCTTGCTTAGTATTACTTCTCTTATGCGAATTCCAGAACGTTTGGAGACCTCAAACTCCTTGCTTTGTAAATTTTGTTTATTGGTTCTCCATTTTTGTTACAGGATTTTCCCTATAGAAGACAAGGATACTTTGGTGACTGTTGATGCAGATACTGTTTTCCTCACCGTTTGACCGATAGTTACATCAAAATATTTACACACATTATCTAAAATCTTTTAACTCTCTGATAATGTTTAGTTCTTAATAAAAATGCAACAATAAAGATACAATTAGAATCCGTACAGGATTTGATGGCGAATTTCATGGAGTAGATTCGGAGTTGTCACTCCAATCGGTAAGGGGGACAATCGTAAATATTATAAAATGTCTTACAATTGTAGCTCCTTGCTATCATTGAATGTTTTTAATGCTTGAGCATTGTCCCTACGTCATGACTGTCATATCTGTGTGGCATAAACAAAGTCAGTTAGGTATAAACAATAAAATAGCAATGGAAGTGATAAATTGAAATGCTGAATAACAGTAATAAATAACATGTTGGATTTTATCAGCAAGACCCTAATCATGTATACAAGGTAGTCAATCCATTCATACTGCATAATGGCAGGGAAATTACAGATGTTTCATAATCTCTCCAGTGATGAGACTTTGGCAATCAAGCATTAAGCAACATCCCATAGTGAACTGCATTTCCAGTGTAGATATACTGCAGGCACACAGAGGGCACAGGCATGAATATTTCCAAGTTATTGGTTTTGATTGTTTCTCTGGCGATGGTGGGTTATTCCACCGGTGTGCTGGAGCCATGTATTAATGGTTTTGAGTGTGACAAGGATTGGATGAAGTGTACTAATCTAGAGTATGTTGGGACACCTGAACAGTTCGACTACAATCTACCAGCGCTGATGGGATTCGTCTGCCTACCACATTATGAGGTGGATAGTATTTAGATACTCTCAGTGAAAATAAAATCTATGTAAGTATTATGCGGAGGAACACTTAAAAAGCTGTATATCGAGGCGCCTCAATACACAACATTTGCAAGATCACTTCGCTACGACAGAGAGAACAAGCTTGCTCTAAAGATTTCATAGGAGAGGTGATAGCATGAAATATCTCATTTAACCCTACTGAAATGATCACAATAGATGATGACTTTTCCATCTGGTTTGGTAGCAAAAGGATTTTGCGGTGTGAATGATACACCATTTTCACAATACTTTTGACATCAGACCAAGATTACAAATCTATTCTCTATAGCCATTTCGCTTTTATGATACACAGTCAGTGATTGTCATATGCATGGGTCCTACCAAAGCGGAGAGCTTTAGCAAATTGCCTTCTGAACTACATTCCCAAAAAAATAACTCAGGATACTTTGCTAAATTCCAAGAGAGCAGCTAAATAGGTTGAGTACAGGAACAGGTTTCGGCTCATTTAATCGTTCAAATTTTGAAAACCTGCGATGCAAGATCTTTGCAGAAATCTTATTGCACACATCTGATATGTGACTTTCAGCTGTTGATCGTTGATAACACTAGGCATATCGGATAGTGCAATCTCCTCTTTCATTTTTGCAGGTATAAATTTACAAAGGATTGTCGCTGAAGAAAAATAACCTGAGATTCAAAGCCTACTGATTTATGATAATGGATTATGGAAGAATTATTCAAATAAATGTTTATTAGAGCAAGAACCTTATCAATTGATCAACTGGTTTCCAACATTCCGATTTCAGATTAAATACAGGCAATACAAATGACATCTGGTTCAAAGTTTGGGCCATTAGACTGATGGCACATAAGAAAATACTGAGTTATAGTAACCTTTAGGTTGTCATTGTGCTTTTTGCGGAACAAAATATTAAACTTCCACTCTGATCATTGCTCTGATCTTACATACAAATCAACTCAAATAAACTCTGTTGGGCATGAGAACATGACTCTTAAGTGCGAAATACATTTAAATAGGCCAGAGATGTCAAAGCACCATAGACCATAGACATTATAGCATATTAAGTCTATGGTAATGACAGCTTCAAATCTAGTTCAGTTGTATAAAAAATATATCTATGTATGCTGAATCTCACCTGAGATTATTTAGTTAGTGTGTGGTTGTTGTCTGTGAGAACAGTCAGATGGTGGATGTGTAGAGGCAAGAGCCAAAATTCTGTGCATTCATATTCATCCTAGCAGAAGTACAAACAATCTATTATTGAGTGAAAATTTTACACAAGTCTTACCATGAGGACTGCTTGTCTTATAGTTGTGACCTTTTTGGCTGTAATATTGGGGTTTTCAAGTGCAAGGCTTGAAAGGTGTCTGACTGGATTCACATGTAAAAGGGAAGGCATGCGATGTACCAACGTAAAGTATGCCTATTCATCTAAAGCCTACAATCACGAGGCTCCCGCACCTCTTGGTTTTGCATGCATGCCAGACATGGAAGATCTCAGTCTAGGATACTATTACTAGGTGAGTAGTAGTAGGATAAATATATCAAATAGTTTCAGGATCACATGTTTCTGAATAAAGAGAGACCACCAAATTATAATATAATAGGCACATTCATGTAGGAGGAATTTACATTTACAAGGGAATCAGGGGCGTATATTCTAAAATATTTCAGTCACTGACTTTTCAGAGATGAGCATAATAATCGGGCGCAGCTCGATCCACACGCCGTAGGCGTGGCGGGGAGGGTGTGGGAGGGGCGCTTAAGCGCCCTCCCACCACAGAAAGTTTTGCATATCGGTAGAAAAATAGTGCAAGCAGAGAGGTATTTCAATAGCTCACTGAGCTGTTGGGTACTTTCAGAAAACAACTCAATGGCAGTAGAAGATTACGGTAAAAATGCTCCAGTTATAAAGCATTAATTTGAAAAAAAACTGACCTCAATAGGATTCGAACCCACAACAATCTTATTAACAGTGATCATTAGGCGGACGCTCTACACACTGAGCTATTCAGCCACACACGGATCTCAGGGGCCGTGAGTGCTAACCTACCGCCACTGAAGGGAATGCATGTCCTATTACGACATAAAAAATGATTATTCAACAAAGCTTTGGATATTGAGGCTAAACCGTTTCATCATTTTTCATGCTCTTAAAACCATGTCCATATATCATTGGGAAGTTTTCGCCTTGAGACTTTCATTCACTTTCACTAGCTTGTTTTCTCTGGTCTGGCAGCGGAAGGACATCGCAAATGTTTGATGCTAATATTGCCGACAAAAGATTTACCAATTCAAAGTTAAACGTATTTTCTTGAACTGTGACCGGGACCCTTTGCAAGGCTCTGAGAATGGGCTAGTTGTTGATAATCTTCACATTTTTTTCAGGCAAGGTGACAATATAAAGTTCGGAAAGCTAATGTGACCATGGACCACATACATCAACAGGTGATTGAGATTTAAAAAGGCAATACGAATAACCAAGTATATGTAAATCAGCTGCATAATTCTTTCAAGTAATTACTCTGAAGAGATAAAACAGTTTAAATGTTCACACCCCCACCATACTAAGTTTTGTTCAATAGATGCCAGCCAGAGTGGTGCAATAAGAAAGAAAGAGTTATCTGTCCTTTAGGCAGAAGCAAACAACTCTCCTCTCGCTTTCTGGCTTATTTGCTAGGATAAGTGCTTTGTTCAGTTACTGACAGTTTTCTGATGAGTATTCTAGTAGGTTATACTTTCAAGATTTGAGAATGATTCACATAATCGATGTGCAAGAATTTACTGGCAGCCGGTAGGACTGGTTCAAATCTTGTTTATTACCCAGCAATATTACAGTTCATTTAGCATTATTGGCAGCCAGACTGGCCTGTATCATAAACACATTTAAAAGGTAAAAGGAGCTGAGTTTTACATGTTAGTTTCACAGGCTAAAGTCACATTCTTGTCAAGTGAACACAAAAGCGCACCCCAACCCGCTATAATGTGAGAGCAGATAGGTTTCTTATATGTGGCAGATCAGGTGGGACAGCCTTATGGAACACATTATCCTCTCTCTTACTCCAAAAACAGACAACTACAAAAATAAATGCAGCAGATTTTGTTCCTGCACATAGTTGACGCCAACATCAGATAATAAAACATGGCACTTATTATTGTAATAGGAGCCCCTTAAGATTAAACGCCTACAACATCACCGCTCCATAAAGTTCCCAGCACACAGCAGCAAAACTTAGTCGACCCCACTGTTTCCAATGGCGATGACTTCAGAAGCAAAAATAGATCTGTCATGAGATTGTTACCATGGCTTAATGTGACACAGCAGAAACATCTGATTCCTCCTTGATTATTTATGTGTCGCACGTGTGAGTAATAATGATTATCAGGGGAAGGGCCTGCCTATAGCTAGTCATTCATCAATTCACGCAGAACAGTATAAACAGTGCACGGTGACGCCAGAAAAGCTCACAAGTTCTTACTAAAACATCATCATTTTAGGGGATGCAGCCGTACCCCCAACAATAACAGTGATCGGAATGAAGGAAGTGGCAATTTAGATATCCGATATATCACTTATCAGGAATGTCACCCTTGAATAGTCATAAAACTTTGGTGCAATTATGAGCAGTTGATATGTTGTAAATGTAAGGATATCGGATGTTGTATCTAGTAGCTGTGTGTATAATGTTGTCCGGTTGTGATATCTAAATTGTTACTCATTAGATAACAGCGTCCATTGTAAAGCACTCAACTTATGCTGATTAAGGAAAGAAGATTCTCACACAAGTGCATTCTTTGCCTGACCTGACTATTTTAGTAATGAGCAGCTTCAGTTTGGCATTTACAACCTGATTTACAAACCTTCTGCCATACTATTCTAGCAGCTTTCAGCTATTAGCAATAATCAAATTCATTAACCCAGCGGCAATCATAATAGACAGCATTTGAGTATTTGTTCGGAAGGTGAAAAGCTGTACGGCTATTCAACAAGGAAGTGTTTCACATCCTACATACAAGAGTACGGTAAGCTTGAAAAATACACACTCATATTCTAATATAGAACAAGTTTGTTCCCTCTGTGGTGTGTGGTGGCAGAGCGATATTGCAAATGTTTGGTATCGCGGCGCCTCAATACCAAACAATTGCAATATCCCTCCGCTGCTAAAGAGGGAACAAACTTGTTCTTATTCTTATCGGTGATAGTATGTACATCCCTTGCATTAGGTTGTGACTAGCTACATTGCATTGTGACTGAATGGACCACAGGGCCACGTGATCTAGCCCACCGGAAACTTGGGGTGTGGACATGCAAAGACAGTGGATATGGGTCTTGATCATGGCTGAGGCAGGTCTTCATGTCTGAAAGTGAAGATTGTTACTTGCCTTTGCGATGATGATTTTGTTTATTAAAACAAAACTGTATGAAGAGTTCAGACAATTTTAGGAATATACAAGAGGGGAGATTTGGCTATGCACTTTGTTTTTTATGTCCATTAGCGTGTTACCTGGCTAACATTCTCTGACATTGTGCATATCTGTGAAGTAGGTTGTGCTCGGATCCCATTGCGGTATCTAAGTATCTAAGTAGCATTCGGCCTCTCGACCCCTGGACACTGACAGGGATCTTATCTAGCCTGGGCAGGCTGTCTGTTGTGTCGACAGCCTGCCCAGGCTAGATCTTATCTATAATTTAACCTATGTGGTATAAGATGTAACTTTAGAATAAATATGGTACACGAGTAAATGATAACTGGGGCTTACTTTCTCTAGTTGGGGTGCCTTGGAGTTTGTGAGCACCAAACTAATGGAGTTATGCGCTCAAAATTTGTCAGGACACCCTGTTGGGAAAGTGATGACGAATTTATACTACCAGCACAAAAATCAGAGTAAATAAGTCCTAGTTAGCCATAGATTTTGCCATTTCAACCCTTTCTAAAATGGCTCAGTGTTTCAGTTGCGACTGCTTTACTCTTCTAGGGCGTGTGTTGTATATACGCTATGTTCTGATATTTTGCAGGAAAGTTTCCAAGATGCCGGTTACACACACAAGAACAGTAACTACAACCATACCGGCCAATACCCGCGTCACTCATCATGATCTGAGTCTACACGGCAGAGCTGGGGCTATCCTCACTCTGATTCTTATATGCCTGGTGACTTTTATCGTGGCATTCAGTACGGCTGGCTGGTCTCAGACAAGATACTCATCATATTCTCACCAAGGATTGTGGGAAGTATGCAACCGAGGAGGCGGAGGTAGGTTAAAAACACAAAACAAGCCAAGTACTCAACACCTTGACAAGTGAAACTCATCACATAAGTAGTCTGCCGACTTACCATAACCATACCATGTACCAGGGGTGGCAGACATTTCGCCAATGTACATTTTGCCAATGCTATGTTTTGCCAATTACATTTCGCCAATCATACATTGCCAAAGACATTTTGCCAATCTTATTTTGCCAATCACATTTCGCCAAAGATGTTTTGCCAATTTTATTTTGCCAAAGACATTTCGCCAAAGATGTTTTGCCAATTTATTTGCCAATCACTTTTCGCCAAAGATGTTTTGCCAATCTCATTTTGCCGATCATAAATTGCCAATAACATTTCGTCAACCCCAATTGCCAATTAAGGCGTAGAAATTGGCAAAATAAGATTGGCGAAATGTCTTTGGTGAAATGTGATTGGCGATTTGTGATTGGCAAAACATAGCATTGGCAAAATGTACATTGGCGAAATGTAGCGGATTCTGTACCAGTAACCACCCTCTTGATACTGCAGGGTACCTTGTCTAAGTGTTCAGACGGCTGCAATGCGAGTTCGTGGTATTACATTATCAAATTCTCAATGAGCGATTGATAATGTAATGCCACTAACAACCATCTCAACTTTTTGTCACTGTAGGGGACCTAAACAAACCGAATAAATGTATTCGAAGTCAGCAGTTTCACTTTAAAATCAGTGTTTCAATGTGACAATTCTTCTACATGTTTTGCATGAGTGATTCTGAGATGGTAAATATAATAAACTCTAAACTGATGTGTCTGTTACAGATGTGGCTACTCAGGTACTCATGTGCCTGGCGTTGGTCGGACTCGTTGTGGCTGTCATACTGACCTTTCTCTATCTGTTTGTAACTAACATCAGTAAATATCAAGTTCTTCTCGGCCTCGTCATTGATAGCTTTATCACATGTAAGTAACCAGTATTCAGTCAGTAATTTTGTATGTTATCCCCCCCTACCGTCAACTCA
Organism: Membranipora membranacea; assembly: GCA_914767715.1. Taxonomy (NCBI): domain Eukaryota; kingdom Metazoa; phylum Bryozoa; class Gymnolaemata; order Cheilostomatida; family Membraniporidae; genus Membranipora; species Membranipora membranacea. The sequence continues at coordinate 17,472,754 of OU612067.1, read as the reverse complement.
ATAAATAAAATTGTTAGAGATATTGAGATATTGCAGTCAAGCTAGTCTGAGCCCCCAGATTATTGCCCACCGCCCGACGGCCTCCCGGCAATGGAAACAGTCAAACAGTTTTAGGTTGCGTGGTGAAAATATTTAGAGCAGCATTTAGCTCTCACCAATTAACAGATTGCAGCCCTGTAGCATGTTACCCAGCTTGAATTGCTTCATTCCCTGTAACTAAGCTAACTGCTTGAGCCAAAGGCTAGGTTAGAGTCAGAAAATAAGCAGGCAGGCAATAAAATGAGCTTACATCAGCAAATATACAGACTACAATTCAATGAGCCCAATTAGGAGAATTATGGATATTACTATCAATTTAATGATCATTCAGATGCACATCTTGAAAAAACAAATGTTAGTCATTTGAAGTGATTCTTGAAGCTATTGGAAAACATCCACTGTAGGTAAAATACCTGCCAAGTAACTACATCTCTCACTATACTATAAGAAATTTGTTTTGAGCAGTCTTCTGTATTCCCATCGAGTGGCCACACTTAGTCTAAGTGCTCAGACCGCTCCAATGCGAGTTAGTGGCATTACATTATCAACCACTCAAATGGTTGGTTGATATTTTAATGCCACTAACCCGCATTGGAACCGTCTGAGCACTTAGACAAGGCCACACTAAAATACCAACTAACGAAAATTCAGACTGTGTAGTAATACTATTCTTTTATTGTAGTTGCTCTGATGCTGGTGGGTATTATTGTATATGGGGTCAGATTTGACGATCTCTACTGGTCATACGGAGTGGCTGTTATATCTACAATACTGTGTTTGTGTGCTGCAATTGTGGCCGCCATACAATTAGCCAGATGTTAATTCATTAAATCTGCCACCAAGATAGAAATATATTAAGTTCAAAGAGTTGCTGACACCAAGAATCTGCAATACCAGACTATCAGCTAGACAACAATCGGGTGAAGATACCAATGTCCACTTGGATGTTGCCAAATTATGTAACGCCACTGTGGTGACAACAGAGAGCAGATGCTGAAAAACACCATAGTTGTATTGAATCGCTGAAATGCTGAATACTGGCCTTCTGTGCTCATGAATAACATAAGACTTTTTTTTGGTGCACAGATGTTTGATTCAGATCATTGTAAAACAGTCTATTGAGCACAATGTTTAGGCTTACTAGACAAGCTATCATTTCAGGAAAGCTCATCTATCTCGCATAGACATCACTTGAAACTGTGTCATATTGAATCACCAAAATAATGTGTGGTCCTAACACATGTGATATCTATTATTTTTAACATAATGTGACTAATGTAATGTTAGCAAAAAAAAACATTTATGTCTATATCCTTTATCATTTTGTTTATTTTAGCACCCTGCTTTTTTCTATGACATTTTGTTATTTGTATTGAGACTGATTCTATGAATAAGCAATGACTAATCAACTATGACAACATCAGCCTACCATAAAATGACAAACTTGGCAAAATAACATGATAAATCCTACTAATGTTCCTATCAACAACAAACTTTGAATAATGTCTTTGGCCAAAAACTGTGATAATGAATAACGATAAGAACGATGACAAACATTCATGATATGCCAGTAATTATTTGAATTTGAAATAAAAATTATGAATAACCCAATAATCTATAGAGACATTAACAGTACATGATACTATAACCAAGGAGTTGTAGGTCTACAACTCCTTGCTATAACTAGGCCAAGTGTTCAAACAGACAAGTTTTGGGGGTATGGTAATTTTTCTTCTTACAGGGCGCAATAAAACCCCACTACGTGATTCAACCACTTGAACTGTACAGATGCAAGATCAACTACTAATGATGTAAAAAATGATCTCATCATAAGAGGGAGTGATGCAAAACCCAAAGCCTGATAGCTCGGATGTAATGCACACATTAAATATAGACATGGAGAGGCTAATGAAAATTGCTATACTGTATTATACCGTATCATATGGGCAAAAAAATTAGAAATTACCTAAGTATCTACTAAAGTTAGCTCTTTGTAGAAGAATTTGAATATGGCGAGTACTGTATAGATTTCTGATGCTGTTCTGTAGCGTGATCTTTAAGCTTCCAAAACTCCTCCTGTATGAAATCTGTTAATCCTTTCCTCAGCTTCATCTGTAAATAACACAACGAAACGGTGATAAAATTAATTTAGGCAATGATTGTAACCAGATACAAGCAAGCCAGTAAACAGGGAAATATCAATTCGAGAGATGTGGTGACAGGGATGGGCAACTCCAAATTACACAAGCCAAATGGCAACTAAATAGGTAATTTGAGGGGAAGAGATATCAAACCGTCATCCCCTCACACTTTTCCTTAACATCAGTTTTGTGTATCATACAGTGTTCAACCTCTTTGTTATTAAATATGATTGGATTTAAATCGATAAACAGAATTCCCGATGAAGTCACGGTGACAAAACATTCTTGAAGAGCCATTATTGCCCTTTGCCTGGTCAAAATAATTGTTGCAATATTTCACTCATCACAAATCCCACATGAGTGTCAAAATGTAGGAAAAATTCTGATGCCAATGAGCTTTAGTCCAAGTTTCCAAACTTGGAAAGTCTGATTTGGTTAAAAACTTCATCGCCTCCTCTCAGTCTCAGGCACCAGGGAGGGTGGGAGATCCCACCCTCCCTGCAGGCACCTACAACAAATTGTCTGATACAATATTTTATGAAAACTTACAGGGTCTGTGGTCTCGCTCTGTAGCTTCTTCACGACCGGTTCAATATCCAGAGGCTCACCTACATATATGGATACTGTCTGAAAAGGACAAAGCTTTGATGGAGAATATTTAACTATGCACGATCTGTCAATCAGAAATTTTAGTATCATATTATTCAATTTCTTCACCGGGTCTTGATCTTGATCATTCACTGCCTTATGAAATCCTTTTCTAATTTGGACCCAAATAATTATGATGGCAGTTCATCGACGACCATCTTTTCCCAACAAAAAAATAGGGATGAGGGCTATTCTTGAATACATGACTAGAATTCAGTCTGAGAATGCCGCAACGATATTGGGCGAAACCAAATTGGGGACAAATCGCATTAAAAAAGGCATTGGTAGGGAACATACTGCTATTTTACCTTAAGGAAAGTGTGGATCCGGTTGAAAAAAGACCCAAATTTTACAGATGCTATGTCACTTATGAAGGAGGTGGGTGATCTCGCACTACTAGCAGATCAAGTTTGCTATGAAACGTAAAAGCCATGAGGAAGTACTTGTGACCTGTTATCATCATCATGCAATGAAGCTAAATGTTTCTGCGGGTATGGCAGGGCTCCTCATCAGTTAAGAAACCTAGGCACATTTACTCAGATGCTAGGGTGCATTGATAACCAAACATGGAAGATAAATAGTAGTGCAAGACAAGTCTGATCCAGTTTGCCACATTCGGAATATCTCCCCTCCGACGATAAGCAGCCTGCCTATTTGCCTGCAACTTCCAGTAGGGGGGAGCAACTCCAAATTCAGGCAATTGGATCATACTTGATTGGTATAATTCAGCAAAGCAAAGTAATCCAGATCTTGGGTTTTTGCACTTACTTGTCCTACTTGGGGAATGTACGGTTTCTTATTGGGTAATACATCATCCATACCAAAGAGCCAGATGGGTATAATTTCTGGTATGATATTTGAGTCTACTATCAGCCGCCCAATACCTGCAAACAGAATCATAAATATTCAACTGATTATGAAACTACCTGTTTGGGAATCGAATATAAACTCCCAGCACATTGGAACAAGAAATTTTCCTCCCTGATTAAAAGCTGAAAGAAATTGTAGAGTTGCAGCTTTTGGTGAAAAAGATAATAGATCATGTCATGTGGTGTTTCTAAAAACTTGTAAATCACACCGCCTAGAAAACTTCTTACTGCAGGTTATAATAATTGGAATACAAAAAATTCTTCCGACATGATCATCTTTGATTGAATGAGATGAGAGTAACAGGTATTAAATACACAAAAAAAAAGCTGGTTTTTCAAACTTAATTTTTTGGTTTATAAAGTAGAGATGCCTTCAAGTTTACTGGAAGTCAACAGTTTGCATGGGCCTCAAACATGAGGTGACATCTAGACAAATTATACTATGAATAAGTTTCCCTGCATTCAGAATTGTTTCCCCTTTATGATTATCGGTGAAGTCATTCCGAATGTAGGCAGACTGGATCTAAATCACATCAGGTCCCTGCTATGTAAACCACACTGAGCGGATTCCTTACCCCACTTCAATCTTTTGGTATCATCGAGGTTGATCTTTCCTGAAATGTAAAAATCATTTAATTTTTGAACAACTGTTTTATGAAGATCTGATAAAATGGTTACAGAAATAAAACATAGAAAACTTTTTGATAGCTCTCTAATTAACAGACAGCAGTTTCGAGAAATGACAAACGTCATCGTCATGACATATCACAGTTAACTATCATATCAGTGTTAACTCTCATAGAAGACAAATAATACAAATGGGGTGGATTTTCTTTAACGTTGTTGGCATAACTTCATTCACTGAGAATGTTTTTCAAAATGAGCCATTTGGAGAAAAAAATTTCAATCAAGATGAAATGAAAGGTAATCATAAAAATGATTCACTTTAGAAAAATTATTCTAAGGGTGATATACTTTCTAGTTCTCATACATACATAAAATCAAAAAATACCCACCTTCAGGGAACACATGCATCCACTGGTTTTCATTCATCAGGTGCACACAGAAGTCCATCCCCTTCTGGTACACCCCTTGCCCCCTGAGTACAGGCACACACCGACCGTGACCAAACCACCACTGATACCATCTGGAGTGGAAGGTAAACTCGGCAGCTGTCGGGATCCATCTCATCTCACCAGAGAAAATATCCCGCCACCTTAGCATCGCTGCAAAAGTAAGCAAGTGTGTCTCTAGGTGTGACAAGCCAAAGTCCCATTAGAAAGCTTGTGTAATCTATTAGTAAGTTTGAGACTCAAATGCACCCAAAGTTTTTATTTCTGTCGTCAAGCACATAATTTTGCATCATGTAAGCACATTTTTCTACACTTTGGAATGATCAGATATATCAGAGTATGAATTTCACTGTTTTACCATTTCTCATTTGTCTACTAAGAATTACACTTCTCTAGGATGTCATAGCGTTTTCAATTATTTTTGAACTGCATTTTTCTACAGATCTCCAGATGTTATATAGTCTTCTTTCGTTAATATAATATTATAAGGTGACGGTACACTGATCACATAGTAAACCATCACACAATATCTCTGATCAATAATCTGTGAATAAATAAATCTAGCTTGAGTACCTTCAGATGTAGTTTGGTGTGAGGGCCCAGGTGTGATGGCCCAGGCACACATGAGGTACTCACACTAAATTGACTCAAACGATCAGAGATAAACATGCTAATGCTGATCACACTGACATCAAGACTACACTATTATCATGTGTATCTCTGATCACTAGACTCAATTTGGTACGAGTACCTAACATTTGTTCGTCCCAAATTAGTAAAATTGAACATGGGTTGTCACACCGAATTCCTTGTGATAGAACTCAAGCTAGATAATTTATTCACAGATTATCGATCAGAGATATTGTGCGACAGTACAGAGTATATCACGTCATCAGATTGAATGCTAACGCCGATGTTAGAATGGGGTGATAGCTCTGTGACTTACCTCCCCATACAAGAGGGTCATCTATACATGAGTTGTGATTGCATATGGTGATCAGAGGTCGATTGTTTGTTCCACCATGTTTTCTCTCTGCAATTCTGCTTTCTAATTTTTGAATAAGTTTCTCTTCATTGTATATTCTCTTCTTATTCAGGGGCCAAGCTATAATGCAAGATACATTATAAAAACCAGGTGCAAAACAACTACAAAATCTTTCTGTGTTCAATTGAGATAGATCATTCAACAGAGCAATGCCCGTATTTTAGGTCTGTTCCACATATTTAAACATGCATTTGATTTAATTTCAATCAACACTATTTTTATTGAAACTCTGACTTTGCAAGTGCTAACTATAGGAACACTCACTAGAGAAATCTCCCCTTAACTAACTCAGTGCCCATGTCACATGATTACAAACTTATAGGCTTTATTCAAAATGGAAAACAACGCCAGATATATTCTCCTTATACAACAAGGAAAGAATGCATTTACTCTATAAATTAAACTGGTACATATGCTAGAAATGATTTTTTCAAGTTGTAGCAACAGTGATTGATCAATGAGCTCTTTGGATTGATTTATGGCAGTTGAAGGTGTGGGTTGCAAGGCCTAGCCATACCAAGGAATAAGTACTCTTCCTTTGTGGTCACATGACATTTCTGCACACAACCGACCCGTCTTGCGTCGAAATCTTACCACAAACTTCATAGTAAACTCATATTCCACATATCTGCGCAACAGGTAGTGTCAGTACAGTCAGAGTGTCAGTGTGTGCCAGTATACTATGAGTGGGCGATATTAGTATTGAGTTACTAAGAGTGTGGGTCTCTTATTATATTTATTATAAGGGAGAAGGCTAGACTAGAGTGAGTTAGTAAGCTTGAGAGGGACTCTCTGCTGTTACTTCTTACGGTGCTACAGTACTTCTCTTAGTAACTCACTCCTATAAGTCAAGATTAGTCACTCTAGACTTAAGTTACCAGTAAGTAAGTTACTCACTGCATTCTCCCTGCTCACTGTGTGTTAGTACTCTGTTGAACTTGATTTGATTGAACAACTTTTCTTGAAAGCTAGGTAGGCAAAAGTGAAGTGTGAACTGAATTGTTACAGAGTGACTCACTCACATGTTGAAACTTTGGCTATTCCAAACACCATGGCCTGGACCAGTCTGCTGCTGAATTTCCATCCTCTCCTTTGATGCACATTGCCTGCAAAAGGCCATTCCCATCCGGTTAAATCCCCCATGCAAATTTCTTTCTGGGGGCTGACATGACAGTTATTACGTCACATGTGCAAAATATTAAACCACATAACAGCTACTAGAGTATTTATTAGGAGTTGTCCTCTAATTGTTCGTGGGGAAACAACTGATGACAGGAGCATAAGTTAGATGAATTGTGCAGGAAATGCACTAAGATAAACCTCCATAGGCACACCACGCTATCAATGGTAAACCAAGGAGTAAAATACTCTTTTTTGCTCCTTGGGTAAACTCCCTGTCATCAGTTTTCGATTCTCTTCTTGGGGCAAGAGATTTAATGATGCATTTATTCCGTCAAGGGGTTGGAAATGATGCAATATGTGATATCTATTGATTATTATTTGTACAAGTACTTCTTTTTTACATTACGCTTTATTTATCAGCTCTGCAAGGGTAGCTTGGCTTTCATAAATCACTGGCATACAAAAGTTTGCTTCAAAACAGTATATAAAATGAAAATAATATATTATTGCAATATCAACGCTTTAAAATATTTATCAACACAATATGTCCGCTTATGCTCTAGCATTTAAAGGTATCCAAGATAGACCTACCAAATTTAGTCTGCAAATACAAACTTCAACATGACCACAATCCATAAAAAAAAGTTTAGAAAATTAAAATTTGTTAAAATTTAAATAATCTATCAAGATGTGCAATTCGAATGCGAAGAGACAATTATGAGAGTTGTATGAGTAGGATTGTATGGGGGTGCATATGTATAACAACTGGTCAAAGCATGATTACAATTTGGATATTTAGTCTCAGATCAGTTGATGGATGATGCAATATTCAAGTTCGGTGCTGTCTATTTGTTTTACAATAATCTAAGAATGTCAGCTATGAAATATGATGAGCATCGATAGAGTTGGTATCTGACAATCAAAATAACAATGTAGGGGTGACTATACTGTGAACTTCAGATTGAACATCACTTAATTGGAGTATTATGTGGATAGAACAATAAAATTAAATATGCTTTTGAAATTCCTTGCAATTTTCTACAGTTTTTCAAAATAAATATTAACAAATGTTTCAATGTTTTCACAATAGCATCAAAGTTTTTCTCAGAGTCGATCAGGAGCAATGTTCATGATAATTAGATATAAATACCGGGCACCAATCAACTAAGCATTTAACTGAAAAATCGTCACAATCTTATGCCTTAAAATTCAAACTTGCGAACTTGTTTTGAGAAAATAGGAACCACACAAATTGATGTCATTAAATTGTCAAAATGTGAAAGAGCATAATTGTCTGCTCTTATTACGAATAAATAAAAGTGTAATAACAAATTACCAACTTTTCCGTCATGATCTGGCTTATAAGATGTTCATCGATTTCATCAATTTCCTAGTAACTGCAGCTGAATGATGTCGTTTCTGTGTGCTGGCTTCTTTTCTCATCAACTGCAATTAAATAAAATGTTGTATATCAATACGATGTCAATCATTCAAGCAGCTCTGAGGGCTCAATCAGAAACCAAACAAGGCCACTCAATAGAAATAAAACTTAGAAATCATTCTTTAAAACTCCTAACAGTGTTACTTAGTTCTGTGTGAATTTATTTATTTAAATAATAATAATTATAATAACATCCACTACGCAAACAATATAATTGCCAGCTTTAAATGGTATATATTGTAAGTTTTATATATTGTAAGTGAAATATATTAAATTGTTATCTTTTGTTTGGTAACACAGTAATTGGTAGCCTGTCTTGACAAGCTTTGTTCAGACAAAGCCTGTCAAGACACACTAGGTAATTGGTAGCTTTCAGCATATATTGAAGTTTATTGAAATCAGATATCTTAGAGATTAATTGCGTCTACGTGAGGATTGTGTTTTTGTTGATTGGTCAAAGATTTGGAAAAACGAGAAAGCAATTATGTCACCCTTAACTCTTATGTCAGTTATTTTCTCATGATAACTTTCAAAACCATAATGCTATAATTTTTGAAGAACTGAGCACATAGACTATATGCATAGATCATAACCACTGATATACATTATAAAATTAAATTAAATAAATTCATATCAATGATGGTAACATACCAGCCACTCGTGCCTTGAGATCCTGATAGCATTGCCTTCCGTGTTGCAGACTCTCGTCAAACAGACTCAGGTCTAGTCTGAAGAACCCGCTGAACGGATTGTCAAGGTCGGCGATCACATAAGACATGATAGAGATCGAGAACACTGTGATCATACAGATACCTAGAGACATCACCGAGCTTTTAGTGTCGATCAGAGCTACGCCGAAGAACGAGAAAAATCCCAACAACTCCAGAAACGTCCACCTGTATAAATTGAAAATATTTATGGTAATTGATAAATTAAACATCATGAAGTTACACATTTGAAAATGTTTTGATTTTTATCAAATGTGGATGCCGGCACAGAAAACGATTAATAAGATGTAATACGTTAATGATCAAATAATAATATTAATGATCCAAAGCGTTATGTTACGTTCTCTCAAGATTATTTGTTCGTGATTCTTGCAGGACAACCCCACAAACCATTATTGAAATCACATAATACTCAGTTCAGATTTGATTCACTATCTGTCTGTACTCACTTCACTGGATGTATTCTGCCTCTAAAGTGCTCCTGATCTTTACTGTCTTTGGCCAGTTCTGTTGTCAGATAAACCAGCTGGCCAATCACAGACTGGGATACCAAATCTTCCGTGTCATTGAGCGAAACAGATTTCAGAATTCCAAGAATAGTCCAAGCATTGCTTGATCCTGAAATTTAGGATAGGTAGTTACTAGATAGTAGATAGGTCAGTAGATAGTACATAGTAGATAGTCAGCATATTGTCAATTTCGATTATTAGATAACTTAGCTTCATTGCTTTATGCCTTCAGACGCCAGCAAAAACCTGCTAGCTGGTTACATACAATGATGGGGGTTTCAGTCAAAATGAAAGGTAGCTAGAGGAAATCAGAGATTCATTTTGTGCGAAGGAAGATAACATTTAAATAATTTGTATACAAATTATGGTGTTAGAGAGAGGTCACAGTTCACAGGTAAAGGGTTACAGGCAAACACCAATCAGGTTCCTTACCTGTGTGACGTCCTAACAACAAAGTGAAAAACAGTGGCTGAATGAAAGAATTTCCCCATCGAAGATACGATAAAAAATGAACCCTGATGTATTGATTAGCCTAAACATTTTTTTTCTTAATTTGGCTGCATTTTGAGTTGCTCCACCTCCGCTGCAGCTTATCAGTTGAGGGGAGCATCGATGACTTGATCTAGTATTATTCCATATCCTTTTTCAGGTGCTGCGCACGGAATCAAGGTTGAAAGGCAACTGGACAAAAATAGCAGGAACTTGGCTTCAATGTCCGAAATTTAACCATATTAAATTCTCTGTATGTTTATATATACTTTTATTGGCAACCAAAGTCATCTCATTCGAAATGTTTTGCACTCGGTGCCAGAAATTTTTTTTTTTAAAACAAAAAAAAGAGAAACGGAAAGGAAATAATATCATCAATGATGTTGGTCAAGTCGATAATATATGGTTGAATAGTAAAGTTTTGAATGAACTGAACTTCCCTTTAGATCTCAAATGTAACGGTAAAGAATTGTTTGACTTGCTGGTTGAATTTCTCTTCCCTATATATTGACCCCGATGCACAACAGTACATGCACTTGAACAATCTGGACTATAAAAATCTGGTGCTGTCAGCAAGGTTTTGGATTTGCAGTCAAAATGATGCAACGTCATCTTTCATTTTGAAGAATAGTAATTCAAAGAGCCGGATTTGTGACCTACCAATGATGACCTAATACAAATTTCATCTGAAGTGCCTAACAGTAAAAACAATTAATTGCATAGCTTTATGAATTGAATTCATGACAACTCTCTTTTAGCACTTAGCTACAACTAAATCCATAAATATATACAACTGATTATAAAACTAATTATATTGGAATGGAACAAATATTGACCGATGTTGCTAACCTTTGTTTCAACCAGATAACTACATGTCGGGCGTAGTTTAGGAAAAATCTTAGGGGAGGCGCAAAGACTTTGAGGGTGTGAAGTGGCCCCAGGTTGGCTATTGTAAGCCCCTCCTGTGGAGTCTGGGGTTAGCCAATACAGTGTTTTAATGGTAGTAATAGCAAATTCAAGCCCCAAATGAGCTGATTCTGACATGGAAGAGTCAATTACAGCATTTTAAGGCCACTCTATTGGGCATTCTAGGGGTGGCAGAGCGTCCCTGCCTCCCCTCGAACTACGGCCTGATATGTATCTCATATTTCAGTCACAAAAAACTATCTATTATTTGTTATTATGTAATTATTGTGATTTTTAATAATTTATTAGATTGTCTTCCATCAATAAGTCAGTCTACCTCTCAATTAATAATCAACATTTGTCTCATAGATTAACTTTGCTTATGATAGTAATAGTTAAGTATGAAGTGCTTTGTAAGAGCTTCAAGTGGTATAATCCCCGGTAATATTTACCTTTTGGTCCGCCTTTAGTGATGGGTTCACTTTTGCTGAGACCTTGAAGCTCTGACATAACGTTGATGGTTTCTGACTTCACTGCCTATAGAAATCAAAAAGCAGTAACATTTTTTTAAACTGATGATATAAGAAGTTCACACAGACAGTGGTTGTTGATAATTGCTAGTCTAAAGTCTAAAGCTGCATTCACACTACACTGCAGATTGCCGATCAGATTTACCAATAAGATTCTTTGGTCTGACCTTTGGAACATCCAAAAACCTGAATTTTGTAACATGGTCACAAAATTAAGATTTTGTTGCTACATGTGATTGCTTATTAAACCAAAAACCGGATGGAAAAACATCTGACGGAGATGTCCAAAAAATCTACAGTTAATACAGCTTAAATAGGTACCATAATTGTTATACATAGATGTGAGATTAATACTCTCTATTATCCAAATGCAAACTGCATGATTAAAACAGATGGACATACCTTCACAATCTCAAGCTGTTTTACAGCCGGAATGTCAATCTGATCAGTGAGACAGTAAATTAGATCTAGCTTGGTGACTTTATCCCTTAGTTTTGCCTGTAAATCACCCAGCTTGTCCGAGGCGGAGGTGAACGCTGATGCAAACACAGTGGCATATACTAGACCTGAGAAAGGAGATGTGTGGAAAAAGAATGCGGTGATTGTTTACCACTTTATATTATATTTTACGTAAGTTATAAATGACAAGATAATGGGGTGTTTAAATTTATTTACAGCTCATCTGATCTGAATGGCGTTTTCAGAATTAAAAAAACACAGATAAGAAAGGCAACACCGAAAGTAGGATCACAATTGACTTCTACTGAAGCACGTAAATCAAATGTCAAACTTGTGAACCTCATTTTAAATACCTGCGGGCGTAAGAAAACAGGCTATTGCATCATTGACATTAGGTGGAGTGTCCGCTGCAGGCCACATCAGTGTCACCAGTTGTGGGTAACAAAACAGCACCACTGGAGCCTGAACTATCGATATGAGACCAGGAGCAGCTATCGACGCCAAATCTGTAAAACACAGATAGGTTTGAGTTAATTCCTATCCCTTTCCCTATTACTATCCCTTGGAGCAAGGAAGTATATCAAAATGGAACCTCGACTTCACTGAAGTCATACTATTTACTTGTTCTTGTTGGTTTGTACAGCCTGAAATGGTTAAATATTGCTTCCATTGATGTAGACTTTTTTTGGACAAATTTTGATTAGCAATAATTGTTTTGTTGGTTAAATGTACATCGGTGAACTGTTTGCCACCATGAAATCAGCCCACATTATGGGCATCTCTGTAACAATGATTAGAGTCGATGTCTTCTCAATGCTATGAGAGTGTTATAGAAATGTATAGTGGTCAGAAATGTGCCAATATTTTCTGTGAGGAAAGAGAGAGGAACGTGTAGAGCAACACAATCAAAGGAATTCTTGTCAATTCATTTTTTAAATCAGATATCCAAATGAACCCAATGTAAATATTATTCTCACTCATGATGATTTTTTTATAAGACGTTTTACCTGCGGCGGTATTATAAAACTGATGGAACCCTTTGCACACTTTTCTGTCTTCAGTCGTGAGAAAATCATCATCTGCGACTGATCCAAATGCTCCTGCTTCATTGTCAACCTTGGCAGGAAAGACACTCCTAAGGGAAGCGGAGCTCAGACTAAAGGGGGATGATTCTATTTTCTTCGATTTGCATCGTCTCTTTACCAGAAGAAAGACCAAACCTTGAAAGAAATGGTTGTTATATTACAGACAAGAACAAAATGGATATGCTATCTCTCGGTTTACTGAGCTCACAATTATACAGAAATGATAATCAAAAAAGGTTCTATATATAAAATCAACTTTTAATTTACTTGGCTCGTCGAGATCAGGCGCTTTCAATTTGTCTCTGAATTAAAATCATCAAGATTCATATCAAGAAAATCGCAAACTCATTTAAAATTGTCTCTCTCTTCATCCCCATAGATTGTTATCAAACACAAATTATTGGTGTCCATCCTTTTAGGGTTCAATGTTGGCATTGAGTGAATCCAAAATTGAATTTAACTTTAGAACAAAACCACTCACCAGCAATAATGAGCAGACAGAGAAGTGCAGTTGGTATGAGTATATCCTGAGCCGGGGTAACCAGGCTCTCCGCTAAAGGCTCCGGCTCTCTAAGCGATGGCTCACTTGTCGGAGTATTCTCAGGCTCCGGCTCTCCAGATGGCTCACTGGTCGGAGTGTTGTCAGATTCTGGTGTGGGCTCGGCAGCTGGTGCCGATGCCATTTATTCAGAATATAGCAGTAGCAAGTGTAAGTAGCAAATGTAGGGAGAAAGCTGTCGACTCAGTTCAGAGGTCACAGTCAGATTTCCTCTGTGATGTGCTGGTGAAGTCACTACCACCAATTATCAGTCACCTCTGTAAACGAATATACACAATAAGATTTTAATAACTTTGTTGCTTTTGTAGCGACAACTAACAAAGGCAAGAGTGATTGTGACTTCAACCAAGGAGTTAAAGACAATATAGACTATATTCAACAATATAGATATCGACAGAGAATATCATTTTTGAGATGATACATATTCCGAAAATTTCTTAACACAGCTGCAAATGCTCATCGCGACCCTAAGCAGCGAACAAATGGCAAAGTAAAGCAGGTCTTGCTCCTTTTTATGTCACATTACCAGCAGTGTAAGTAGTTCTATTGGTAGCCCAGGAATATATCCTCCATTAAAATACTTTATATATATATTAATATTAACAACTAGACTAATAACATTAACATTTTCCTTATAAATATTTAACAAGATTATGATAAGTATTTATTAATGCCTATGATGTTCTCAGAGGTGTCACGCTACCATATTTTATTCGGCACGTGACTAGGCTAGGTGTATTGTGTGAATGGACATAACGAACTGTTCAAACTTCAAAATTTATTTGCTTTCAAAAATTGACCTTACTATAATTTACCAAGTTTCTATGTTCCAATGAAACATAATATGCGCGTGAAACCTATAATACTTGAACAACAACCCAGGTCCAGATCCGGACTTCAATTTGATCAGATTTAAATGAAAAATGATTAAAAGTTTACCCACGTCTGCTTTGTACTGCTTTGTACTTCACACATCACACCTCAACACCAGAATACTGTCACGTCATATGTGATTGATTTACACTTGTGTCTTATAAGCGCAGCCTACTCAGGCATCGATCACATTATCAGCTACTTTAAGCTAAATCAATACCGTATCAAAATTTCAAATTTATTCAAGGGAGATTTAACAATTTAATTAATAATATAATATTTATGTAATCCATAAGTTCATTCATGCACATTCCGTGTGAGAGTTTCGACAAATAAAACATCCGATGCCCCAACACTAATTGACAACCAGCTGAATCCTTGTATTCCAGTTTTATAATTATGTAATATTATATACATTTTATTGCTATTCCCTGCCCCTTTCAGGGAGGGAGGAATCAGAATGAGAATTAAGATCAGCTTATCTATTTAACGCACCCTTGTACATTGTAAGGGTGAGCAAGCTTGAGTAATTAATGAAGAGCTCACCTTCATTAGCAGCATGAGTAGTGACTGAGATTCGAACCTGCAACTCTCAGTTCGACAAGCTCGAGTCCCAACCGCTACTCCACTCTGCCACTCCTTGAGTCAGAGCAGGGAGGATTGTGTCCAAAAATTAATGGACAAAAATTTTTGCACAAAATTTGGTGTCCAAAAATTAATGGACTTTTGTCTTTCAACAGAAATCAAAATCAAAATAAAGTTAGAGCTGATACTATATTTCCTCGAAAACAAAAAATTACCTGTTACAAAAGTAAAGTGTAGAGTAAAAATGTAGAAAAGTAAAAAAGTAAAATAAGAATGCAAATAAAAATGTAAAAATGTAAAGTAAAGAGAATGAATAGTACACTAATCATGGCTAGACCATGCCTAGACATTGCGTACAGTTTTTCTTACCTTCTTCGATCCCAATGGAATTAATTTTCAATTCTATCTCGACTTTCCGGAAGAAGTGGTGTTACAAAGGTTTAACAACATCTTAGCAGTAATTAAAAAAATGTTAAACAATACCTAAATCAAACTGTCACATTGATTAAAAAATGTAGACATGATAATACTTATTGATTTTTAAACACATTGATTGTCCTCTGCACACTTCTTAGATGAATAAAAACAAAGACAGCATTAATTAGATCAACAATCTTGTTCAAAAGATCTAATGAAGCCAGAAAAGTACTATGGTCTCTGACCGCTCACAACAGGTCACCTTAATCAACACAGCATACTTTTACCCTCTCAGTGTCAGGCTGTCAGAACCAAAGGGGTACCTGTCTATGGGTGTCAGCCTCAATCACAAACACTCATGGGATACGACTGCAGGTGGGCCTGCTAGACAACACCATTATTTATCACTTACACAAAAATATCATAAACTCTTCTTTTCTCAAGGCACTGTATTCCTGTGTAATGCATATACAATCTAATCGGTGTGTATTTAACGTTTTCAGTCTGTATTCATTTATTTGTAACAATAATACGGTAAAAAACAAAAAATACTAAAAAGTTGATAAGCTGTACAATATGTTATAATGTTTATGTAATGGCAATCATTCCTGAACTGATATGATGAAGTTTAGTACAGATCTGTTATAACCTATGATTGTGAAAACCAACCGTCAACTGTTATCATTTGTCTTCTCATTAGACGAGAGAAGACAAATGCTAATAATTACGAAATTATTTTGCACATGATATTATCGAGGAGGAATCATGTATACATGTTACTAATTGATATTGTTAATAGTGGAATATATTAAGACATATGATATGATATTAGGACAGAGTATGTCGAAAAAAAAGGCCTGGGTCACAGGTCAGATAATCACCACAAAGATTTTTGCCAGTAAAATATGGCAACTTAAGAATGAGAAGGATATAAAAATATCCTAAGAATGGCGATGTATAAAGTTACTCCATAAGCTTGCTTCGAAGTTACATCAGTATAGATATGTGTCTCTATGATAATCTCCATCGTAGTTGCTGTGATAAAATTTCTGAGTCTAATAAGTGGGAGCTGAAGCTTCTGAAATGATAAAATATATATAAATTTAATATTTTCATTAGATATTATGATTCATGTCGCATTTTGTGTTAGTTGTCCAGGCCTTGACGAGCCATACAAACTGCACTGCAGTTGGCCTCGGCTATGTAGTAAGGTTGTATCCAGTTTGCCAGCATTTAAAGTTGCTTCCCCCAACTGATTGGTGGCAGCTTATCAGTGGAAGAGGAGCAAACCTGAATGCAGGAGAACAGGATCAAACTAGATCAAAGTACTGGTAGTCTTGGAAATTTTAGTTTAGTCTTGGTCTTGATGTATTTATGTCCAGATGATTCCAAGGCCAACTGCAAAATTAGTCAAATTCGGCTGAAATCCAACAAGGGCATAAACTCAGCAGACTTGCAAAATGTGCAGCTGCACACTTTCTTGGAATCAGAATTTCAACTAGAAAGTCGCAAAAGATCATCAGACATGAATGATACTTTTGCTCGGCCATTTTAATCTGGAAAACATTTTCTAGTCCAAGCATAAACAACCTTGAGAACTCAATCAATCATAGCTAGAGTGAAGGGAGAAATTACAAAGTCATAGCAAAGACTATAAATACTTGGTCATACTATATGAATAGATATGCTGAATTGCAAAAGCTCCGATGTCATAAATTATGGGTATTTATACAAAAGATTATAAGTGAATAGGCCTACCTCCAGGACACAAAAATGTATTTACAGAATATGCTGAGTCATTTCACAGCTCTATGGCCATGACTAACCTTCTTATGCCGGAGGCTTACTAGATGTCACTTACGAGCCTTATGGCATGAAAATTTTTTTTGTAGCCGCGTGACAAGGCTCTATCAGTACCACCTAGACCAAGTTTGGTCCATTTGCCTGCGTTCGTTCGGGTTGCTTCCACTCCACTGGTCACGCTGCAGTGGACGGGAGCAGCTGGAATGCAGGCAAATGGACCAAACTTGGTCTAGTAGCACCTTATTTCAGCTCAGCTTAGTTGAGCTTGTAACTCACCAGCTTCTTTTGAAGGAGGATAACCTGGTCCGGGTGGATAGCTTTGAGCTGTTGGGTAGCCTGGATTGCCAGCAGCTGGTGGGTAAGCTTGAGCTGGTGGGTAGCCCGGAGCTGGTGGATAGCCTTGAGCAGGGGGATATCCTTGAGCAGGGGGATAGCCTGGTCCACCAGCAGGATTTCCAGGGTTGAGCGGATATGGAGTCCCTGCAGTTGCTGCTTCATAACCTGGAGGTTGATAATCTGGCTGAGGCATAGGTGGATCTGAAACAACAAAAGAAATAACTTATCATCAAAAACAAATTAAACATCCCACAGATTACTGAGCTTTGAAATTGATTGATTGATATATTCAGTCAACAAATAAAATTTCTCGATTGTGTGCTGCTGATGTTGTGACATTATATGCCAGGTCATGTCATGTCCTTGTTCCTCTGTTAGGAGATGTTTTTTGAGTTATTGTATGCAAACTGCACGCATCCAACGAGGTCTCATATGTTTGAGAGATAAATTTTATCAGGCCCTCTGAGCCTGACAACATTGTAACTGTCTCACAACCTTATCTATGTGCTGCCCACACGGAATGTGACACACAAATCATCTTAGACATTTGACTGAGCCCTGTAAGCCTTGTAACATGCGAGTGCGATGCTCCAAATACGTGAAAATTTGGTAAGCGGCTGTTTCCAAAATTCAAATTCCACTTATTTCATAAAATATGCCACAGCTGAACAATTACAATTAGTAACCTTAGCTATGTGCACCCAACGCAGTGTGATCTATGCCAATAAATTTGTCTCAAAACTTTCATTGAGCACTGGGAACTTGGTCTCTTTCAAATGCGTTGCCCTAGATAACTGGAACTTGGTTAGTCAGTTTTTTTGAAAAATTCAAATGCCACATTATTTCTTTACATCTTCATACACGGGTCCTTTCCCTCTCAGGGTTGCCCTGATAGTAGACCAGGTTTGCTCCATTTGGCTGCATTCAAAGTTGCTCCCCCTGCACTGGCCACGCCGCAGGCAAAGGCATATGGCGTGACCAGTGGAAGGGAGCAACTGGAATGCAGCCAATTGGATCAAACTTGATCCACCCTGATAGCATGTGAGAGAGGGTTATGTATACTCAGTATTATTTCTTTATTCTCTAATAGAGTCAGCACAGATTAAACGCCACTATGTACACAATGAAAGTAAAGCTGGCTAATGTAATCAATGGTATCAGTTAAATTCTGAAGAGCAAGGCACGGTTGTTACCCCTGTTGTTAACATATCAGTGGCTGCAACTTACTCCAACCAAAACACAGCAAGATAAATGTGACACTTGGGGACGTCATAACCTATTTAATGAATAGTTATCTATTCAAAGCATCACAGATTGCACTGCCTTTCATAATCATTCGCCATTGCGGTAGTGAAAGTAGTCAAGCTTGGTGAAAGGTTGAACTTGTCATTTCCAGCAAATTCACTTGATATAAAGGAAGTCGATACTAGCCTATATGCTGGCCAATCGAGTATTGTCGAGCTGATACTCAATCAGGGTAAGCCCACTGAGTGTAGCCTTATATCAGCGAATCCAATTTGTTGTTTTTCTTGGAAACAAACAACAAAAATGGAGAAGCTGGTATAAGGCTAAGTGGGAGTGGTAAGGAGACTGGAAGCATAATGTACTCACCATTCTGTTGGGGTTTATTATACACGGCCATAGATGTATCGACTGTGTGATCATCGTGTCCTCTATCCTTTTTACAACAGCATTTACATATACAGACGAGAACAACTATGAGAACTATAACCCCTATGATTATACCGATAACCGCTCCTGCTGCCCTGCCGCTCCTGTAACCAAAAATAAAGTATAAAATATGTGATGATGTCAGCTAATATTATTATGGTGAGGGCCGAGATTATGAAGTGGAGAGATCAAAATTCAGAGACATCCGAATGACGACTGGTATTATATTATATTATATTATGCGGATACTATTAAAACTGTTGAAAGCAGGAGATAACAAAACTAGGACCAGTATCACATAACACTGCCTGTCTAGTTTACTTTATAAGACTTCTTTGTCTGCAGGCCTAGAGTTTTGAGTGTGCCTCATTTAGTTGAAAGCTCATACAGCTAATTTACTCAGATGGAAGGGACCCATGCGTTTTCCCAGGAAATTAATCTGGAATTAGTTGGCTTATATATTCTGTCCGTTGCCATCTCATATCAAAGTTATAAAACAGGTAGTATTTACTAGTCCCTCAAATGTTTGCCTTCTTTAGCCCTGAAGAGCAAGGTAAACAGGTGGACAATTGTGGAACGAGGCATCCAATGGATTTATTTACAATATGAGTCAGAGTTAGGACAAGCTTGTTCTCTCTGTGCAAGCGGAGGGATACCTACGAACATGTAATCGCAATACATCAATACAAGTCACATCATACAAGTCACAAGACTGAGCATGACGAAGCTTGAAACATATAAATACTAAATTATATGTCTATGGGTGATACTAAAGCTTGCATCACCTAACAATACACATAATTATCGCCATATCTTATCATTATTCATCATTATTTACACATCATGACACTGATTCAAGAAGGTTATGCCTGGATGAAGGCTAAAAATAAGAAAAAAACAAAAATCCCCCAAGCTTTGCTTCCTGATTATTATTTCTGGCTACGTCCATCAGCATTTATATGCCAATCTCTCTAGACCAAGTTTGGTCCATTTGCCTGCATTCCAAGTTGCTCCCGATGTGAAAGGGAGCAACTCTGAATGCAGGCAAATGGATTAAACTTGGCTAACATGTAAAATTTCCAACGCCAATCCACAGCCACCACTTAGTGGTGGGTGGGAAAGCAGCCGCGGCCATAGGCAGTTGTTCTGGGAGAGTGAGAGCGTAAGTTAGGAAAGAGATAGCAAAATCTAATAATCGCCAATTAATCAATGCCCATAATGAAGTCATTCACACCAGCCATAACAACCAAAAAACTTGTTAGAGTAGCGGAACAAGAACAGACTTCAATAAAGCAGATGAAGGTTAATAATTGATAGAATAATAGTTCCGTTTCTCTCACCGCAAGAGAGTTGTCCTTTACTATTCACATTACTAACAATTATGGTGTGAGTGCATCTATACCCACACTGCTTGCACATCGACTCTGTGACACGAGTCTCTCTGCACCATAGGGACAATGCCACAAAATGGCCCAATTGACCTAATTCAAACATTCCTATAGAAGCTAACTCTTATCCAGTTCGGGTTTTGTGGCTTTTCAGTATGAGAACTCAAGCACATTTGAATTAGTTCAGTCGCTACGGTACAAAGATAACCAACCTGAATTGATTGGTGCACATGCGCAAAGTGTCTAATACCTGATCAACTGCATTATGGGATAGTTATAAGCTCACTTACCCGGCCCAGTATCCACAGCATGTCTGTTTAAGTGCGTCTCCACAGCAGTAAGTATCACTGGGTGAATCGCTATCCTTATATGGGCATACAAAGTATCCAAGTGAAGAAGTGTAGGTGCCATTGTCCAAGCTTCCTGGGTTCTCATTGAAACAAATATCTGGATCTGCAAAATAAAGACTGACGTCACATTTGTCTGGCCAAGAAAGTTCTTGTTTTTTTAGTCTTCTATCATCAGGGTTTTTGGGCTCGTACAACTGTTTTTGTTGTAGCCATCGTTGAATCATTGAAGATACAATGTTCTACAAAAGACCAACCACCCTCTAGATGAAGACTTCAGATTTTTCAGCCAACATGCTCAATGCTCATGCTGAAAATTTTGCACTTCTATCAGGCAGGATGGTCTCTTGTTATCGTATATGCTGACTTCTGGCATGTAAATTTAATTCCGCACCATTCTCAAACATTCTTGTATTCCTTTCAATGTGATACAGGTAGATAAATATGACAGCTTTATGGTACCTGCGCGGTAGTGCCGAGTACCGTAGTATCTGGTCCTGTAGCGACTATATCCAGCTATATGATATCCCACAGCGAACGCAGCTCCATAACTGGCATACCTCGTAAAAGATCGTCCACTGCTTGTTTTGAAAGTGCTACCGACTCTAGTGCTAGTGCTTCTGCTGGTGCTTCTGCTGGTACCGCCTCTACTAGTGCTACCCCTTGATCCTCCACGGGAACCTCCTCCTCGCCCTCCGCCTCCTCTTCCTCCTCGACCCTCAACCACTGTCAATCAGAACATTACTGTTATAGTAGTTGAACAGAGAAATTCAATAAAGTCTGGTTTTGCTGAGTAATGCATGAGCATAAAAAGTTACATGACCCGCATTAGTATTAAATTCTACGAAGATTTGATGTTTGATGTGCCACAACATTTCGGATTCAGCCAATTTCAATGTCTTTGCGGAATTGTGAGTTCCATCACCTCAATTGCTTTAGCCTACTACTTCACTTGTACTCAATTTGACTATCCCGTTGATCACATGATAATGTTATTGCCGCTGATGAAAAGTAACGTTTTTTTGATAGGGAAAGTGAATTACTAAACATTCCTCTATGGCCTGCCACTTATGATAAATCAGGTCAATTCTAAACAGTAGCTTATCATTGCAACCTATTAAATTTATAACAACAACATTATCAAGCCTCACCTGCTATAGAACAGAATAGTGCCACCACTGCAGCCAGGAGTAGGATGCGTTTATCCATCCCAGTAATCTTAAATCTACAATAATTAATGTTTCTCAACATGAAAAGGGAACAAAGCGCAGTCCAAACAAGGCCTGTGTCCGCAGCTACTGGCCTAAGCACACTGGCAACCGTTGCAGCCTCAGCAGAGTCTCAATTAGATTTTATATACATATCAATCCTCTGGTTCGGGTTTATATGATCATAATGTGACATCATGCAAAACGCTCTGCACTTTTAGGTTGCAGCCGCTGATCAAACCGCTGAGGATAAGCTTAGGCCGCTGTCAGCATATATGATAACAATGGCGACGTTGTGTAAACCTCTCTTGTTCCAAATTACAGCCTTCAATTAGATATGGAATATCAGCAAGAATTGCCGAGGCGTTGGGCCCATACGCATGTGTACTTTGCCAACTTCCATGATGAGTTGAAGCAGTGCCACTGTCTGCACACACAGACCTAATAATAAGTCTATGGTATGCGGCATGCGGCACATCGAATACTAGCAACCGCTTGATAACCTAGATATATGGCAAAATTAAACGCCAAAAAATTGAACATACCTTTCCAATGCCCAAAGATGTGCGAATAGGATTGTTTAACCTGTTTCACTAGTACTTCAATGCACAGTGAAAGCAAACTTACCTTCTCGTAGGTGTAAAGTTATTTCAAGTCCTCCTTGTTGCAATATTCAAGTGATACTACTCTAGTGTGCTAGCAACGTGCTGAGTTATATCACTACGATAAGCACATGATCTTAGTGAAGGATAATGAGGGTTTAATATTATAGCCTAAGCTTCTATGAATATGATGATCTTTGAAGCTGCCCTGGGCATATTTGTGCGTATGTAATCATATTATCAGAACTAAGGCTTACTTTATATTTAGGGCAATGACCAAGCACACTTATAGCCAGAATACAAACAATCATTAATTATACGTCACATAGGTTTGCATAATTCTATCGCAAGAATGTTATCAAAAGGGCAATCCTTCAATCAGGTTATCGAAGCAACGACGAAGGCAATATTTATTATTGAATCAGGTTTATTTATAGCTATGAGCAAGGAAATTTCCAGCATGATTCATGCTGAGTTTGTTCCTCATGTGATTCCTAGCCAAACACAAACCTCCCCCCCCCCATCCCGACTGCCTGCCCAGGCTATGTGGTTCCACTGAAGAAGAGCCTCAAATGACCCCTCGAGCATGGAAGTACAGATAAATAAATTGTTATACCAGGCTATTGCAATCAGGGTATTTGTCAACCCCAATCCCCAATGTATACTTGTCTACTGTACGTCACAAACCTAAATTTTCACTGAGGAAGTTCCACCTTTTCCTAAAAATACACTCAATTGATAACCAGTCCAGGATGATAAAATAGTGTATAAGCATATATATTAACATTTAAACGTGACCAGTGGAAGGGAGCAACCGGGATGCAGGCAATTGGATTAAACTTGATCTAATGCCTCCCCTACCCCTCCGCTTTCACATAATTTGCTTCCCCCATCTGCGGAAGAGGTGTTACTCTCATTCACACATTGCAACAATACATAATCAGCAGTAGTGTGTAGTTACTAGTGTAATGGGTTTCATCAACCTTAGCAACCATTTACGTTATCCATTGCCTTGATAGTAAGTGACCATGTCGTCCTACAACCAAGACATATCTCTACAATATCATCGTAACTCATTACCAAACCAAAGCAGTCATCAGATGATCCAGTTAGAAGACTCGAGCTACGACAGGTTCCCTGAGGAACTCACCATGCATCCCTCAATGTTAGTAAAAATCGAGTTGAAATCTTGCCTACCCGATCGGTTTTTCACCATTTTAATGCGTTCTACTGCTTTGTAATTTTACTGTCGGCATGTCATGTGCTTCAGGTTTGACATATTAAGTCTGTCAAAAATATAGTCAAGTTTGGCATGTCTATGGCGGGGGGGGGGGGGTCGTTTTGATAAGACTACTATGTATGTTATTCTGTGTTGATCGCTAAATACCAAGACTATTCAATGAAATTGCAATGTCAATTCCTGGTATTAGTTGGTTCGGTCTGTTTTGCTGTATCATCCATTGACCAATTCCAAATATAGATGAACGATGTTATAATGATTCTGTATCAAACTAGTCTTATGATTTTCACACGTCAGAAGAAGGATAATTACTATGGTGAGAGCACCCTCAAGTAAGACCCCTGGAATATGTTTACACCCCTGCCGAGCTAAAAGTGAAGAAATGCAACGCTCACGCTTTTTGGACCCTGTAAGAAAGACGTTCAAGTCAGACTTGGGTAAGTTATAATACTAATTTTGTGTCAGATGAATTCTGACGTCATTTAAATAGCTAGAGGCTTGCCATTTGTTTAGTAGCACACCCAACCATGCTGCATGGACTTGGCTGATAAAATGCATTTTCTTAATTTAGAGTCATAGGATTACCAGCTACAATCAGACACTGTATAGACTAGACAGGGGTTGTAGGAGTAGGAGTAGACAATTTCTTAAGCATAGCAATAGTCACTTCTATATTCCTGGAAAGTTATTGCAAAGCTACTCTAGGCACACAAAATATTAGGTAAGCATAGATTTTTGATTCAAGTGTTTATGTTTAAAATTCAATAATTTGACATAATTCAATGTTCAGTTCAATAGTACTTTTCAATAAAAGTGGTGACAGTTTGGTGACATCATTTTTGAATGAAGCCACAAAGAGATTTAAACTAAAACGCTGTCCATTATATTTCTTTTAAATGATGTTGCCATAACGTCACATTTCTAATCCCTACACCCAAATATGTCACAACGCTCCTCCTTAGGTAAGCATGATAGACCCAAACTTCCAATCTATTCCACAACCAGCAATCACTTGTTAGATACCCTGGAGGAGTTAAATATTCTCAGTAGGTAAAGTTGGCAATTGTGCACAGGCTTCAAAAATTGTAATTTATAGCTAGCTTTTTCTTCAACTCAGCGTCATTAATTGATTTTAAACTCCCACCTTTGCTATGGAAATTGGTGCTAGCTATTATTATGTCACCCTCAAATAAGTAATCTAAACTCTAGCTTATATTAGAGTAGTCCGATGATTATCGACTATCCTTGACATAATCATATTCCTGGAAGGTTAAGCCATAGCTACTCTAGTCACACAAAATATGAGGTAAGGATATATTTGTTGAGTCAATCTATTAAGTTTACAACTCCATAATTTGACATGCATATAGTTTGATAATTTAACATATTATATTCAGTTCAAAAGTACTTAAAAACAAAAATTTGGTGACAGCTGTCCTACATCATCATTTTCGAATGAAGCCACAATTAGATTGAAAACTAGAACACTTTTGTTTAAAGTTGTTGTCATTACGTTACGTTTCTAAACCCTGCTCCAAAGATGTCACAACGCTCCTCCTTAGGTAAGCTCCATAAACCCAAACTGTTATTCTCTTCTTATATACCCTTGATGAGTAAAGTATTCACAGTAGGAAAAGTTCACGTTAGCGCACTGGCGCACTGGCACACATTAGCACACTTGAAATTTATGACCAGCTTTTTCATTTACTTAACCTCATTAGTAGCTAATGAAAATTGTTGCTAGCTAACATTCAGTCATTATCAAAACTCTAGCTAATCTTCAAACTACATGATTGTTACGGACAAGCCTGCGCAAAATCCTTGTACAAGTTAGAAGTCCTTGGTTAGAGGTTATCCGCTTCTTGAGAATGGAAAGATAACTTCTTACACATATAGCTCATAATCGAGATTCAATAAGTTATTAACAACACATCCTTTATTGAAAAAAATATTTCAAAGTAATCAGGCTTGGATAATGTTCATGGTCAATTTTAATTGTGCCTTGTAGTTATCAATTTACATATATCACAGCATCTATTTCAAATTTTGGTCTTATTTACAGATGCCCATTATCCGGACCCGAACATGTTATCGGCTTTGTTAATTAGCGGACTGACTCCGGAGGCGAAGAAGATCATCAGTCAGCTGAGGGCGTCAGGTACTCAGAGGAAAAAATCATCTAGGTAAATGGCACACTGACATCGAGACTTCACTATTTATCTGTGTATTTCAAATAAGTACAAGTACCTAACATGTACCCACCCCTAATTAGTAAAATTGGAATCGGGCCATCACACCAAATACTTTGTGATGATACTCATGCTAAGTGAATTAATTTTCTCTCTGTCGATCATCAGTGTGGGTATATGGTCATTAATACCAACGGGGTTTTAGTTTTGATAGATAGTCGTCCCTTGGAGATCTCATTGTATTTTATTTCAGATTTCATGTTTAGTAATCAAAGCCCCCCCCGTCCCCCCTCCTCCGTCAAGGTTTAGTAATTCTTCTGAAATTTGAATTTGTAAAAACAAAAGATCCAAAGTGTGCCCATTTGGAAATAGAATCAGTTTTGGAAATGGTAATCATACAACAAACCCCAGATCATTTAGCGGCATTAACAAAACTAGGTTGTTACTATCTAATATCATATATTATGATATATATTATTTGATATTATCATAAATATTACATAAAAACTCAACTCATGTCCATTTATAGTCTTAATACCCTGCGGTACCGTGTGAGAAACCTTAATGTTGCTTGTTTTTTTCGTTTCCGGTATCAGTATGGGTCTACGGACTGCATACTTATTGTGGTACAGGAGCATTTGAGGTCGGCTGCCTTTCCTGACACCATCATAAATGTTATATCTTATATCCTATTATTATATGATATGATATATACATTTCATAAACATTTCATAACAAGTTCAATCTTGATTTTCTCTCTCTCCAGTTATAATGGCCAAGTTGACATGACCTTTCACCAGCTCGTGTACGACGTCTCTTCAACACATGGAGCTCCTCCAACTGTCATCACTAAACCAGGCTCTGAGTATGCTCAGAAAAAAGTGAGTAGTTCTTTATAACTTCGTAAATCCTATAGTCAATTATTTACCAGAACTTCACATGAGTTGTTAATATGTGACGTGTTCACCTCTGCATGCTGGACTGGCTTGCACCGGCTTTGAAATTTCATCAGCCATTTACTACCCAATTATTATGTCTCCTCCCTTACTTTATATTAAACGTAAAAAGCAGACACGGCATGCTTGGCAAAACTATCGAAAGTAATAGTTTAGTTTTAGTATATAGTATAAGAGAAAATAAGCTATACATTTATGTTATTGCACCGTACAAAGCAAACCTATGAGGTAGAGGAGACATGTACTATTAATAGATGTTGACCTGATGGAAGTATGCTGGGGAATACATTCTGTCCTTGGTACATGTCAATCTACAAAATAAAACCAATTTCAATGATTAGCTGAATTCCCTGTGATGAATTGTAGTTCAAGTTAATATATGAGAGAGTGAAAAGTATAAATTTCTACAAAAAGAACCTCAAAGAGTTATTTCGAAAGGCTGTACGTCTCATAATATACCAGCGCAATCTTCTAGAAATGATCATGAGCCGATGTACCGATGATTATCTTGAGGTCAAGGCTATGCAGGAATTTCTACATCACCACTACAAAAAGTCTCCTTTCAACAAAAACGACTTCAGAAAGCGGTGAGATTATATCATTATATTATATTACATTATTATAACATTATAAACCCCATGGTTTCTGTGATAGTCGCCTTAAATTCCTATCTGATCTTATTTTATCTCAATGCTTGATGTGAGGACCGCAAAATACCTCATGGGAGCAATGGTCTCGAGAACAGTGACTGTAGGTGTCCTCATCAGCCCTGTTAAATGGGATCCTCATTCTGTGTCCAGGGTCCAAACCTCTTGCATCTATTGTCCTGATCAAAGCAGACCTGGTCAGGATGAATGGCCAGCAAGTGCTTAATCAGAAAGGCATCCGAAATTTGGGAATTAAACCTGAAACCTGTGATCACAAGCGCTTATCCTTCATCAATATGACGCCTCCTGACTCCTTCATATCCCACAATGCAATTTTCCAAGACTGACATCAAGCAAATGACAACATTGACTGTGTGATTTACCTGACCTACCTTGAAATTCTAGGATAAGGATTCGGAAATTTGTTAATATTTCTCAATGTCTGTCACAGGGCTCACCTATCCCTCCTTAGTCTGAGCCCCCAGACTTTTGCCCCTCCCTCCCCCTCCCCCCCCTCCCCTGTCTGTACAAACTTTTTGAGTCTGAGTCATGCGGTATTGGAGCAATAATGTCAATGTATGTGACCATATTCCGGGTCTGAATACAGACACCCCAAAATACTCATTGTTTTACTCCTTTGACACGCAGATCACATGCTAAGATGAGCCGTCACATGATGTATGCTTTACAAAAAGAACCAGAGGATCGAACACCGAAAGAAGTAGAACAAATCAAGGTGAGAATTACCTTAGTCATATCAAATATCAACAATTGAGAAAACTGAATGTTTGAAGGGATCTCAGTACCAAAAGCTACTGCAAATACATGAAAGTGATACATTCGCAGCACTTCCCAAGGTGAGCTCAGAAAAATAAACTATAACTAGACAAAAATTCCAGCTCTCCAGTTTTACCACTCATAGCAATATAACCTGGCTTCTCGGCCTATTGGCTAAGATCAAAGTGTCACTGCCAATGGCCGATTAGTGCCAGTTCAGTTTTGCCAGCTTGCTGCACACTTATGATTAGGAGGTCTTCTATGGCCTCACCTCTAGGATGCATTCTAGTTTTCTAGAATGTATCACATTCTCAGTATGAGGATTAGGGCACCTTGCGTCCCTCTTTAGGGGCAGCCCAATCTTCTGTTTCTTAGCAAACAGCAATATAACCAGGCCTATTGACTGAGATCAAAGTGTCACTGCTAATGGCCGTTTAGTGCCAGTCTCTGTTTGGGCAGCTTGCTGCACACCCAACTCAGGAGGTCTTTTATGGCCTTACAGCTAGGATGCATTCTAGTTGTTTAGGGTGTATCACACTCTCAGTATGAGGTTTTAGGTCACCTTACGTCCCTCTTTGGGGCAGCCCAATCTTCTGTTTCGTACTTAACAGCAATATAACCAGGCAGGTCAAAAATTTATGATTTATGGCTCATCCTAACTTATCTCATTCAGGAGTCGATGCCACACATGAATATACAAATGATGCTCAACTTGATGGAAGGCAGATCTCAGACTGCGAGAAAAGACTTTGCCAAGCTAATCAGGTTTAACAGAGTAACTCCTGGAAAAATTATAGTGAGGCAGGGTCACCAGACTACAGGCATATATCTACTCATCAAAGGAGAGGTGCTAGTCTTCCACACAACATTCGACAAAGAAAAAGGTAACCACTGATATTAAAGTTTCCTATTCTCAGTGCTTCAGACTTGAATCAGATGGAGTTGTCTCTCATTCATTTCTAACAATCCTGGTTATGAATCTATGCCTACATCTTTTTAACCGCTACCCCAGAGGTTAGACAATTATCCTTAAGGCTGGAATGAATAAAGCTATAAAGAAACTTTTGAAGAACCAAATAACATCAGCTTTACAAATCAAGGGAAGACCTGCTGTCTTGCACCTCGCAATCACTATGTTTCCGTGTGAGTTTTGAGTTCGAACTGAGGCTAATTAGCCTTAGTTTCGAGCTATGGAACTGCCTCCGAGATCGGCCTGAGCTCCAAGGTTCAGCTCGCACATATCGGCTCACACTACGGCAAGCTTGGCCCGAGCGGTTAGCATCAAAGAATCTGACGCGGGAGGCCGGGGTTCAAATCCCGGTGGTGCAGGTTTTTTTGATGTTTTTTTCTCAGTTCTAACATGGAAATGGCTGCATATTTCGAGGTCGAGCCAAGAGGTGACAACTCAGCTCGATCTAGCTCAATCTCAAACTCACATGGAAACATAGTGAATGAAACAAATATCTCATTGCGTTTTCTCATCAGCTAGATGTTTTATGTTCGTGTAAAGCTTGTTTGGCGTAAAACTACTAAATGGTATAGTTTTCAAACAAGTTCTGCTTTATTGAAGGCTGTGCTGTCGCGAATCTTATGGCTCTAGAGACCGATGGATACGACTTTGGAGTAGGGACTGATGGTTTGAGAGACTTTAGGCCATATACAGTTGTATCAAAAGGTAAATGTCAGTCAAAAGATCATGCTCTGTAAAAGAACAACGAAAATAATAATCATTATAAGGTGTTTACATAAATTACTGTAATGGAGAGAGACGGTTGACTTCGTTTGAGTGAGTGCTGTCATAGTGATCATAAATAGCTCAAATTGGATTAATCTGTCATTTTGAGTGACCCACCCTCAGCCCTATACCGCACACCAGTAGTATGGAAGCGACTTGAAATGCAAGCAAATTGGATCAAACTGATTGCACAGTGAGTGACGGTTCTCATTTGCTCTGTTGTTATGATTCTGTAGATACATGTGACATCGCCTGGATTGACAAGGATGACTATCAAGAGTTCCTCAAAACTGTAGGAGAAACTGATAGGATCAAATCTCGGGAATTCATTCTCAAAGTATTCCCGACAAGCTCGGTGATAGAAGAAGAATCTCTAGAGTTTCTTCTGAACCATTGTGTTTATCAGGAATATCCTCCCGGCACAGTAAGTGTATCGATAATCAAAATGGTGTGTTTTTGTATTCTCTCAACACACAAAGGAGAGGAAAACTAAAATAAGTAAAAAGTAATGTTGTCAATACTACATCATGCTTGGCTCTAGTTGGATTCTTTTGGTGCTTTTTATCAAATTTTCTAAATCCAATTTATTTTATGTCTGTGATATAGTGCTACTGTAATACCATTCACCGTTTTTCGATTATGTTTCAGGTCATACCAGTGAAGGAGTTTGTGGGGCGTAGAGGAATGCCAAAATATATATTCATTGTTTATGATGGAGAATGCCTACAGTATAGACACCTACATCTGCTTCAACGAAAAGATAGGTTCGGTAACACAATCATCAGATTGGACAAAAATCAACATAAACAACAACAAGAACAACAAGGTAAACAGGTGATCAGACCCCCTGCAATGCTGCTGTGTTTTTTAGTTCATCATTCAGCTTTAGTAAGCATAATAAATGACATTTTTGGTTTTAAAAAAGAATTGTGGTGGAGGACAACTTCTAATACCATAGTGCTATGAACTTTTTCAATGTCTAAAAATATTGCATAACTACTGGCGAACTGACTGCAAGACTGTATATAGGTCTGGTCTTATAGAAGTCGTTAAATTAATTCATCCCTATATTCCGAAAAGTGCTCTCTCTGATGTCAATTGCTAGTCCTTACTAACTGATTTCGACTAAAGAAAATCATTTAATGAAGATGATGATGATGTGTATTAAAAGAGAAATTTTTGCCTTCTTGAACAAAATATCCATGATGCAAGGTTGAATCTCCAGACACTGGTTGACAAATCAAAACCTAAAATTTCATAGACATATTTTTTTTAAATATTTTGGAAAGTGGAACTCTCATGAAACTGGTATTTTTGTAGCTGAACGACCTAGTACATCACAAGACCCGCGACAGAGTATTCTTATCGCACAAAGTGAGAGATGGTCTCTACATCCTGGAAACTATAGCCCACGTGAAGGTGTTCAGTTTATCCAACCAGCTCTGGAGAGTGTGCTTGATGTTCAAGGTCACCAGACAAAAAGCCCATTACGACGCCTCGAAAAGGTTTGTGCCTTGTTTCATGATTTTGACACCTTGGAGGGTTTGCATATGAAACTCTGACTGAAACCAACCAGCCATAATTTACAATAAATTCCATTCTTATGATATCATTTATCAGGTAAATAAATCATACTATTTATATATACTTAATATAATTAATTAAATTAATAGCATAATTAAATGAATATAATGACATAAATGATAAATTTAGTTAAAATTATTGATTAATCATCTCAATTTGTTTACAGATGTATTGTACCTCATGGTGTTAAGAGAATTGAACATTGATTTCTAACTTTGTATTAATTTTTAATTCAAATTGACATTTTATCATATATTATATTGGTATTCATAGAATAGACAGAGTTGGCCACCGCAGGTGAACAAGTTATTTGATTGTGCTGATTGTGAATGTAGTGATATCAGTGAGGCAAGTGATGAGGGCCAGGGGAACAGTAACTATTCTTCCTTCCTCCCGCCGATCAAAAACACTGATGGTAAGAAACAAGAAAAACAGAAAATATCTGACCTATTTACTGTAAAGTCACAAGGTCCTTTATGTGTATTACAATATTTTGTGTCAGGATTCCTAGGTTTTCTAGGTTTACTTCAAAAATCCGTATGAAGGTGAACCGGCATTGCTAATTAACACGTTTAGAATTGTGTATTAATTTAATTTGAATTTGAATGTTTACAGGTAGCTAGCTATCAGCAGATCATATCAGAAATCTTTATATGTAACGCTGTAAGCACTTCACAAGATACAAGACCTGTGTAACAGCGTTCAAGCATTTTCATTCATGAGTTTTCTTTCCACAAGCAATGAGAAGACGATCACTGAGTGTATGGTCATATCAAATAAGATAAAAACAAACACTAAATTACTTAAAAAACGAGAGTCTTTTCTAGAATTCTCATTCATAAATCTCATTGCATCGCCTTGCTTTATTGTTTGATGTGTATTTACCACACAGCTAAAGGAAAAGGCTATGGAAGACGAAGTTCTAAGCCTTCGACAGAAGCGCAGTGTAAGAAAGGATTAATTCCTAATATGATCGGACCGACGGGATATTTTGGTACAGGCGAGATATCATCAAACACCTCATTTCATACGCCGCCAAATAAATCCACAGAGTTTCTCGTTATACCTCGAGATGCATTGGAATCTAAAATGACCCTAAAACATCAACTGCATATGATGACAGATAAACTCGACTATCAAAGGGTCGCGTCTCCTGATTTATATAGGTATGAGATATTCAAGACAGACAGTTTTAAACGTGATAACAAGGGAAAAATTATAGTGATGGTCTGTGTTGAAAATGTAGCAAATATAAAACTCTAGAAGGAAGAGTAATGGATTTACATGAGAAGATGTTCGGCATTTTGAATAAACATGCAATGTTGAAATTTATGGCTAGTGAAATTGGTGCCCCAACTATAGCTAAACTAAGCTCTAGCTAATATTTACTCATCTAAGGTAAATTGCAAATACATGCATTTTAGTATTGATGAAAATAACACAATTTATCAGTTTATCCAAATAGAGAAAATGGCAATATTAGTTTGAGCTCCCCACCCCCCCCCCCCCTCCCCGAATAAAAACACCAGCAGATGCCCCCAAGTATTGAAGGTTGACAACTGGGGTTTGGTTGGCCCCAGGTGTGCTCCGTCCTGCCTACAAACAGAGCAAACTGGCGCAGAAATTGCAACCGCCTCCTTCGGCATCCAATATCTTGCCGCCCATGCTTCAGGGTGTGGTGTGAGATAAGACCCTCTGATTTTAATCAACCGTTGTTTCAATAGAAATACCTGTCTACGAAAGATTTTTAGATTACTCTTATTTTCCAGCATCAAAATAAATGGTGGGGAATTGTCATCTAGCTTTTTTTAAATTGACCGATCATTCTAGCCATTGTTGTTCACAGTGATTACAAGCTGAAACATGAGTGGGAGGATTATAAGAAAAATACAGTACACGAAATCATCACCAGACCAAAGAATCAGAGGAAAAGAGGAGGCCAGATGCCAGATATACGCGCAGGAAAACTTCCCATCACCAAATACTGGTAGCCTTGTATGGGGTGATAACTAACATTTTAATCATGATTATAGCGAGTCCAACTACTAGACATCTAGGAGTAGACAATAACGCTTCAACAGCAACAACGTCTGATTGACAATAGTTACTTGTTATCTGAAGACAGCTCTTTCGCTGATTTTGAGCAAGGATTTTGAGCGAAGGAGAGTTGGAATGTAGTCAATCTTATGACTATATATTACACTGTGATTCTCTAATTCTTGTTTTAAGCTGCCTGCTTGGGGTTCCGCTGACAGTAGCCTGTCTTGACAAACTTTGTTCGGTAGGGGGGGACTTTGTTTCCCCCCCCCCCCACCGAACAAAGCTTGTCAAGACAGGCCACGCTGACAGTAGCTCTGCTGCAAAAATGCAGCAGCTGTGGATGACAAAGTCATTATGATTCCACCGCGCACATTTTTAATTTTCATATTATGAGATTAGAGGGCGCAGCTTGAAGTTGATCTTGAAACCAAGTTTCATTTAGATGCTATAATTGTTATTATTATTGATTGTGTACAAATAAATTAAAACACAGAAAATATAGCACCCAGTTATTCACACACTACAATCAAACTTCATGATTTGGAACTGCTTTGTGAACCAAAAATGACCTCAAGTATGCATGAGAGAAGACCTCGTTTGAATTTGTGAAACCCTCTAACAAAACACAGCACTAGACAAAAACAAAAAACTGGGAGGTCCTCGCTGATAACAGTCTATCTTGCTGCTAATTGTATCAAGACTCCTAACACACCACTCATAATCTATTTCTGTTTTAAAGGCAGAGAAAATGAGTACCATGAGAAGACAACTAGTTAAATCTTGTTTGATTCTTAGAGTACTATAATAATTTTATTATGATTTATTTTGAGTGTGTGCAGGGAGAATGGTGTGTGTGAGTGTAAGTAAGCAACACACCTACTGATTTTATCCCTATAGATACACAAAAGTGAACATGAAAAATAGTCTGTGACAGAACCTTAGAATTTCTATGGGTAACTGAGCACCACTATAGTCGATGCTGTATTTAATGCAAGGTTGATATAAATTCATAATATGCTGCGGAAAACAACGTCAAAAGTTTTGTTTTATTGAATAATGTACACTTAAAAAAATGAAGTAGTAACAAATTTGACTTGATTTGATAACAATAACAATAACAATTGATTTGTAACAACATTCTATGTTATCATGGTTTAAAAAATTAGTATCTAAAGTTTCTGACGCTGCTACTGGCTCACTAGCATTCATTGAGCAGCTATTGACTTGAAAAAGTATACATGATATTGTGGTCTCACTCTCAATGTCATCAGAAACCTGATTGACCAATCAAAATGATAGCAATAGATGCAAAGAATATTATTGATACTCTCATTCTGGTACAGGTAGGGCTATCCTGGACCCTCTTTCTAGTCGTTCCACTATCTTCTCTTCCAGAAGACCGCCAGTGAGCACTTTGTGACCTACAGTACTCCCTATAAACCTCCCGATGAACCCGCCAACAATGGCACCCAAGCAAATTCCAAGTCCAAATGGTAGCGGAATGAAAACACCAATGAAGCCACCAATCAGAGTACCCCCTGACGACCCCAGAGAAGATGAGACATTCCGCATCAGATTTGCTGCAAACTGACGGGAGGTTATTTCCTTCTTTCTCAACATCCAATAGTCATGGGCGGTGACGAATATGAAGAATATAACCTCGACAGCAAGGGAGGCGGCTGCTCCTATGGCTGTAGCTTTCAGTGCAGCAGTAGTTTTGGAAACGCCATTAA
The DNA here is from genome assembly GCA_914767715.1 of Membranipora membranacea. Taxonomy (NCBI): domain Eukaryota; kingdom Metazoa; phylum Bryozoa; class Gymnolaemata; order Cheilostomatida; family Membraniporidae; genus Membranipora; species Membranipora membranacea. The sequence continues at coordinate 17,436,980 of OU612067.1, read as the reverse complement.
AAGCAGGCTTTAGCAATGGAAGCCATGCGTCATCCATTCCCCCTAGCAATATACTAAATAGCTGATCAGGACTTCCACTCTTTGCGATGAGGGCAGGAAGTTGCATAAGGTTTCTGACAGCCATGCTTAAACCTTTTTTGATAAACAAGCTTGGCATATCGATTACCAGATCAACGACGTTTGCGACAAGATAATGCTCTTTGGCCTGGTCGCTGATGCCATAGCCTAGCAGCATTTCAGTAACAAAATGCTGACAATTATTTGAGGTGACTTTGTAGGCAGCAGTGCCAATTTTCTCATACACTTTACTAACAACCTCCTTCTTGTCAGCAAAGTCACTTGGATAGTAAATATTTCTCACTCGGGAAAGTTTTCCTTCCAAAAGCAGTTTTATGATGGAACCTGATTCATCCTTATCTGTGCCTTCATCAAAATACAGTAACCATGATCCATCTGCTAACACCTTAAATGAGAAATAATATACACTTTCTTATGGCAGATAATATCATCCAGGACGGATGTTTTCCATAATGTACCAAAGAAATTACGGCAAAAGTTTGAGCAAAAGAAAGAGAAAAATAATGATGTTTTGTGTTTAGAGAATTGATTTGTATACCATATTATAATGTCTATAATGTCTTCAAGAAGACAGAGACTAACAGGCTGTTAAATTTATGAAGCGAAATGATACAGTAACATTGTGAGTGGGACCAAGGTAAAGGAATTAACTATGTTTTTGTGAACATTTTGCATGTCATTTTGGGACTTCAGCTTTAGTTTTTAAATTGATCATAAAAAGTTTATTTCAGGGCCGTAGTTAGCTCATTATTTGGGGTTTAGGAATGGCCGTTGATTGTTCGGGGTTGGGTTCATTCAGCGAGCACAACCGGATAATGATGAGTTGTTCAAAGTAGGTGCTTAATTTGTTATATATGAATTGTCTTGAAAAAGACAATCGTAGAGTTGTCCTTTTACCCACGAAATCACTTAACAACAAACACAAACATGCCCCTGATCTGGCTTTGAAGGCATACCTCTTTGCTGGCTGAAATCTCGTGTATCTTCACTTCTGCTGCAGAGGTTCTAGCTATGGTAGCTTTTAATACATTGAATATACCTCTGGCCGCACCTTTGATGTCATTTGTGTAATGGGCTATTGTCAAAATCACTTTCTGTAGAATAGATAAAATGAATTAAATATTTCTGGAGCTCCACATTAACAACAGATTGGCAAGTTATAGTCAGAATGTAAAAGTCTATCAGAATTTTGTGATTAACTTATCACTCATTATCCTAACTCATATTTTATGAGGGTAGCAATGACAATGGCTTGAAAAAAGAACACACAAAATCATGTCCATGTTTCAAACACTGCCAGCCAGATTCTTCCGTTGTGTAACGTAACTTGACGTAACGACTCACACACATACCTTATGAGTTTGACGAACGCCCAGAGTGATTAGATGGTGTGTGTATGCAGGCACTAAAAAGGAGCCTCCACCCTGCACCTGGAAATGATTGGCATGGTTGTATTCCGCATCATCATCAGGTTTGAATAACTGGAGCAGGCCATCTGAATTGGGCTCAAGATTTTCTGGTAAGTTACACTGCAATGGTTAAAAATAAATAACATAATGTTGCAAATGACCAAAGAAAAAGTTGCGTAATGAACCAACAAAGTATCATCAGTTGCAGTAAATGACAACATGAATCTAATTTGAAAAAATTTTGGTCAGCTTTTCCGGACTAACCGTTAATAGTAAAATTATCTAGCAAACAAAGCATGGAATTCCCTCGGTAAAATATCAAACATCCCCTTATGGATGCCGAAAAAAAATGTCTTCGGTTCAGTTCAGATCTCACCTGTATAATAGTATCTGTAAGAGTTTGAGGTATTTCAGGTTTACTCAGCGCCATACTGAATACTTATTCTCGAATCAGAGACAGTAGATATTTATATAGATAGTCTTTGTATTTACTAATCAATTTGCTAACCTGTTTAAAAAACTGGGCATAAAAACCACACAGGTCTAGTTTTATCCAGCTCCTGCTTCTACCTTTTAGTAATACTAGTGCAATAAGAAACAAGCTCTCAAGTTGAGAGTTATTATATATACTGGCCAGAGTAAGTCTCTTTTCTTTATCTTTATCAATGTGTGCATTGGAATTATGTATGAAGTTGCTAAGGGCGTCAATTTTAATTGCATCAGCTGAGATAAGAGTGATGTTGTGAACGAGTTTAGATGAATGTTGTTCCGCGTAATGTGAATGCTAGTAGAGATTGTGAGTATGAGGAATTTTATGTATTACATTTGCTAGTTGCCTTCTCGTGTACAAGAGAAGACAACTACAAAGTATCACAAATATGTTAAACAGTATGAATGAGAAGCCCTAGTTCATACATGAATGAACATGGATGATTAGGGAGAGTGAGTGAGGTATTAATAGCAAGTAAAGCGCTTAGCTCGGGGACTCTTGATCCACCGAGAGAGCTGAGCACAACAAAAATATTAATTGGAGCTGAAATATGTGGCAGCAGGACCCAGATATCTAGCCACATATTCAGTATTAGATAGTATTATAAAACCGCCAGAAAATAACAACAAAAACAGCAACAAACAACAACAAACAACAACAAACAACAACAAACAACAACAACATGATTGCGTGATTGTGAGTTAATATCTTGTTCTGTTTATATTTGTATATGTTTTCTATCATATCGTTGTCTCTCACCCATGTTTTTGTCTATCTCTAGGTTCGATATCACCGTAACAGGACAGGTCGATCAGGATTAAATTACTTTGATGGTTGTCGATTCAGAGGTAGGATAGTGTAATTCGGTGAGTTGTATATTTATATGAATTGAGCATCTGCCATTAACTAGTTGTTAGTGTACACCCCAAAGTGCACCATTTAGAGTGTATCAGTGATAAGAGAGATAAGAGTGATTATTGGATTTTACAGACAATGATCCACCCAAGAAAGTATTCATAACTGTACATAGCTTTGCAATTACTTTATCAGCAATGCGTCATCTTTCTGCAAGACAGGATTTTGGGAAATCCATTCCTATGTTTGATCTAGTTTCTAATCAATCAACTGGTCTGTTTGTGGCTTATCAATATCTTGCACCATCAAATGCCAGCCTGGGGCTGCATTGAAGTGGAATATGGTTGATCAAAATGAGTCATAGAAAACTCCAGGCATATGCAATAAATTGCTATTTGCGGCGTCAGCAGAGATTTTACTGCTAACAAATTGAGGCCCAGAATATTTGATTATTCGCAATTCAATTATTGTTGCACAACAGAACACAATAACCTCCTAATGTTACAATTTTAAAATTAGAAAACCACCATTTGATATGAAGAAGAAAACTCAAGTTAAGTTCTATTTCATTTAGTTTTGTATTCCGTCAAAAGTGAGATTTGTTTCAGTCATGCTAACCTCGAGACAACAATAAAATTCATAATAAGAAGAAACTGAAATATGGATACTAAAATAAAAAAAAGACAAAATGATACATTGATAAATGTTGAAGAATTAAGAAAAAGAATGCTCTCTCTTAGGGTAGCTTGATATATAATATTAGAAAAAAATGGTCATGGTCACATCAACAAACCATGTGATATTGATATGAGCATCGTCTAAATTAAACTATGAAACAAGCAGACAGAAGAGGGAAGTGTTAATGAAGATTTACAAGCAAAAACGTATTGCAGCCCTAGGAGTTTGAATTCTATGGAACTAGTTTATTCAGGGAGGAAGGGTGATGTCCCACCCTCCCTGGTTTATTACAGTAATATGATTTACAGATTGTGAGTAAGTAGGATATGATAAAGTAGTGGTTAAATTTGTTGACAATTCATGGCAGACAAGGAGATCAATTAAATCGGATTTGTTTTTTTAAGTGAGTTATACGCGAAGTTGAACAATGAGGAAAATTACCGGGAATACATTGTAAAACTGGATCTAATACAGCTTTGTAACAGACTAAATTATATAAAAAAAAGAAAAAATGCATAATACTGCATTCCAAATCTATATCTATAGCGATGCAGATATATAATATGTATATAATGCTATGTATACGGATGTATGATTTGGCAATAATATAGAATGTATAACCTTTGTCAACATACTTTTGACATTTGTAAAACCTTACATATAATACATACACTGTACAGCAAAATTGATAATGCAAGTTTGATTAATAGATGAAAATGTATATAGTAATATATACCAATAAAAAGAAGAAAGTTCAATAATATAGGAGAGCAAAGGGCTAAAGGGAGATTGAAAAAAGTCCCCACCAAGCGAGATAGTTTTGATGGGTGTTTTTGTTGATTACACGCTCTTCAGGCACATATATCTATGCATGATATACCACATGGAGAGTGCACAACTGCCAATAGCTGGAAATTACTAACTTCCAAATGACCTGCCTCTAGGTAGTCAAGTCTATTCAGTTGCACGCATGTATACGGGATATTTCATGGCAAGCACACAACTTCCAATAGCCAATCATTACTATTTTACATACGGGGGAGATCATTCTAATTACACATAGACACATTTGATTTTACGTCGGGGTGCGTCGTAATTGCCTGCTAGGTAAAATGCCGAGTAGGATAGTCTCTCATCACCTGTGTGCAGGTGTAACTTTCTCTTCAGGTAATCTTCGTATGATATCACCTCACATTTTTGTCGGATTGCTTGTATATCATTCTCATCTATATGTTCTGATGTGAAGAGAGCTCCCTAAAAATATTAAGTTAAAACATATTGAAAATCGGGAAAAGAATTTAAATTAGCATGCCACTCTCTTGTAGATCGGATATGAGCGATGAGAACTTTGAATTATTTCTGCCATGAATTAATGACCTACTTATTAAGCTACATTCAAATCCAGCATGAATACGATCAAGCAGTTAACTCTGCAACCAGGACATCCTCTCGGGCCAGCCAAACATTCCGCCCTATCCGATGCCGTACTGCTAAACGGTCTAATAGCTTTTTTAACTACTTCATGACATATTACGATAATGGTTTCATTTATAAAGAGTAGATTATTGTCATTTTTTAGTAACCATCTTAACCAGCTGTTATGCATTCAGTTTTGTCTCCTCGGAGATATTGTTATGCACAATACATCAAAGTCAAGTCAAAGTAAAGAATATCAAAACACTCCAAAATTGCTGAAGAATATCCCGTAATGCAGTAAAGGTTGGAGGTTGAATTTGACATGATATCCTTTCTAGCACATAGGTTTGCATTGTTAGAGCAACATACTGAGTTAAAACTGCTATATTGAGTTAGCTGAGGGAACATGGAGACCTACCTTGTGTTTAGGTAGTGATACCCTGACCTCTTCTAGTTCCTCAGGATGATAGAACCACTTAACACTGACGACCATCTTACCACCCCATCCCTCCCACATGCTCAGTATCTGTCCTATATAAGGACGTGCGGTCGGTCCTCCTATAGACTTAAACACTGCACAGTCTCCTATCTGTAAACATGAAACGGAGGAGATAATCATTGCAAGAAAAGGTGAATGAAATACCAGATTGTTTTAAGCGGAAAAATGTGTCTTCATTATTTACAACAGGCCAATAGCATGAGACAGTGACAAAGCCTCATTTATTGTCAATAGTGTAAATAATTATACTGGCTGACAAAAATTCATTGAAATGGAAAGCAGTGTGGAAGACAACTCCAAAATATGACAGAATTACATACTAGAAATTTAAATCAAAGTAGCCAAAACTTTATTATTAAGACTACAAACTAGAAAAATAAAGGTAGCTAGTAAACACATTTAGGTTATATATGTTCATTTCAAATAAATCTAGCGGGTAATCCACAGAGTTTCTCGTTATACCTCGAGATGCATTGGACTCTAAAATGACCCTAAAACATCAGCTGCATATGATGACCATACATGACAAGTTGGTAGACCAAGAAATCAGGAGATCTCCGCGGATGAACTCCCGACCCGGAGTACCACTCTGCGCGTCCCGCAGTGAAGGTGTAATTTGGCCGTTGTTGTCATTTGTTTTAGCCAAAATTAGAGAGTTAATATTATGAAATGCATAATTTTACCTGATTTTACAAATTATATTGTTGCACTTTATCCGAACGAGGAGAGATGGTATGTAAATAGGCACACTGCGTTTCATACCCAAGAATTGTTGGACAATACTGTACAATTCTAGAATTGTTCGAAACTGACCCATATATCATTACCCAACCAGCAACAACTATCGTGTAATTACCCCTGCCTGCTAAATAAATTACATTCATCATTGCTATCGTATAGTTATAGTATAAGCCTTTACAGTTCTAGTCAATATTATATAATTGGATTGACATTGTATCAAATGAGTTTGTATTTAGATGACCAGGCAAGATCTCCTGTAATGAATAGATATTGCTGTGCAAGGTAGCATCAAAGTCTATAATGTTGGAGGCCCAGGTTCAAATCCCAGCAGGAAACAGTACAAAGAGTGTGAGTTCCCCATAAAAAACATTACCAGTTAGGGGTTTCCCCAAATAAAATTAATCACTGTCAGGCTTTTATCAATCTTTTGGCATAAAATCATATAATACAACTTGAAAACGATTTGTTTCATGGTGTTTCCCCATATAAAACAATTCCAGTTAGGGGACTCCCCAATTCCCATAGACTTTAAGTCGCCAAATCAAATTAATAAACAAAGTTAAACGTAATCATTTGGGAGCATTGCAACTAAGTGATTTCTAAAATATTGAAGATAACTACCAGGAAACAAGTGAGAGGCCTGTGCTCAATTACAAAGATAATATGACATAATAGGACTGAACAGGAAGAGTTGAAAGTACTGGGGACTCAGTCTAAGTATCAGCTCACAATCCCCGATTGGGATTTTTCCAAGGGGAATTCAGACTTGTGCTGAGTTTTTCCTCTTACACGACAGATACTTACTACTGAAATGTGATGCTTTATATTTGTCTTTTCCACTGGATGGGACTGAAAACGAGCCAACCAATTTCAACCTTTGGCACTCCTGCCCTGATGAAGTCATTTTTTGGAAATGAAAAATTCCCTAGAAAATCAGTAAGAATAAATCGGAGAAAATTTGAACCGTAGGAAGTACCTCATTTAAAATATATAACCGGTTATTCACACGATAACGCTTGCAGTGTACACATGAGAGATGAGATATCAATGGGCATTACTGACAGAAAAATGAGCATTAGGGAGATTCGTGGTGATAGCCTCCAAAGCTTCCAACTGTGTGGATATCAATAGGTAAAGACATTGTGACCTATTCACTATGTTTCCATAGATCGATTTGACACCAGTTTTAAATTTGATCGATACATGGGAATGACCTTTAATAAGTCAACTTCCGCTTCTGCCGAATGACATTTTTTGACGCGAATACAAATAGCTTGTTGAATCAAACAATTATTCCAAATAGGCGGCGTGGTGGCTTGCACACAATGCCTTGAAGGGCAATTGACGCGGGCGATCCGGGTTCAAGTCCCGGCCGTGGCAGATGTTTTTCAGTTTCAAAATCAAAATTGGACCACTCATTCGAGGCATGGAACCATAGTGAATGACATGCAGGCCTGGTTTAAAGAGCAAAAATACAACCAATATAATGATTGTGTATCTGAGAAGCCTGTATTATGTCTATCAAACTCAACTCTCTCCATTAGATTGAAAGGTTTATTACTTTAAACGGTGTTGCTACTAGTCTTAGTCTAACATTTTAATACTATCTGTACTAGTGCCAACACCTACTAGGGAACTACCATCCAAGAGTGAGAGAGAAAAATGCCAAAATTGCTTCCTGTACACCATATAACTGAGATGGCTGAGAATGATATAGTATAACAACAAACAAGAGCTCCTTTGTAGACAGGTAATGAATATATACCAGGCTTACAAAAGTTGATTTAACTTTGCCTCCCTCAGCCCACATACCATAACAATCAGAGCTAACTCCATGCTCAGAGCATCTTTTGCTAACAAATAGAAATAGCTGAGAGCCATTCACTCTCAATAATCACAAGAAGCGTAGTTTAGACGATGCCAATAATCAGTACTCGTACTACTTGCTGTGACACCAAGTTTGAGTTTTTTTAGCATCAGTCAGCATATTTTCAGTAGTCAGTGGTTCTGTGGAAAATATGGCCTCATTCACGTATCACTTCTCTCCACTTAGGCATGTAGGACAATTGATACAAAGTAATTCCTCGCTCAACTGGTGAGCGATGTTGTACATTTTTATTAGTAGCAAAGTTTTCTGATAATTCTGCTAGCATAGTTTAGCTGATGTATTCTATTTATGCAGTTGCTGCCAATATTAACAGATTGCACAAAATATAACGTAGGGTATGGTAAAACACAAAAGAGTTGAACATAAGTATTTTGTCGGGTCATCATACTCATTACTAAGAGTTTTCTGTGCTTACAAAAATTGTGAGCGGACAATTCGAATGGAATGCTTTCGATTTCCATCATGACGAAAAGAAAAGATTTGCCCCGGCGGGAAATTGAACCTGGGCCTCCCGCATTATAGACTTTGATGCTACCTTGCACAGCAATATCTATTCATTACAGGAGATCTTGCCTGGTCATCTAAATACAAACTCATTGAATACAATGTCAATCCAATTATATAATATTGACTAGAATTGACTATACAATAGCAATAATGAATGTAATTTATTTAGCAGGCAGGGTTAATTACACAATTATGGTTGCTGGTTGGGTAATGATGTATGGGTCAGTTTCGAACAATGCTAGAATTGTACAGAATTGTCCAACAATTCTTGGGTATGAAACGCAGTGGCAATTATATCTAGATATATGTACTGTGGGGGTAGGAAAACATAGTTTTTCTTGCAACAAGAAGCTTAAAAAGTCTTCTGGGTGAAGGAAGCTGAAAAAAGGGAGGAAAAAGGGAGATAGGGAGGAGGTGGAAAATACCCCTAAAAACTGGGAGGCTCCCTACCAAAAAGGGTGACTTGTCAGGTATGATGATGACAGATAAACTAGACTATCAAAGGGTCACGTCTCCTGATTTATATAGGTATGAGATATTCAAACAGACAGACAGTTTTAAACGTGATAACAAGGGAAAAAATATATTGATTGACTGTGCTGAAAATGTAGCAAATATAAAACTCTAAAAGAGTAAAGGATTTACATGAGAAGATGTTCGGCATTTTGAATATACATGCAATGTTGAAAGTTATGGCTAGTGAAATTGGTGCCCCAACTATAGCTAAACTAAGCTCTAGCTAATATTTACTCATCTAAGGTAAATTGCAAATACATGCATTTTAATATTGATGAAAATAACACAATTTATCAGTTTATCCATATAGAGAAAATGGCAATATTAGTATGAGTTCCCCACCCCCCCCCCCCTCCCCCCGAAAAAAAACACCAGCAGATGCCCCCAAGTATTGAAGGTTGTGGGTTTGAATCTCACTGCAGTCCATTGACAACTGGGGTTTGGTTGGCCGCAGGTGTGCGCCGACCTGCCTACAAACAGTGCAAACTGGCGCTAAAATTGCATCCGTTGGAGAGTTGGAATGTAGTCAATCTTATGACTATATATTACACTGTGATTCTCTAATTCTTGTTGCCTGCTTGGGGTTCCGCTGACAGTAGCCTGTCTTGACAAGCTTTGTTCGGTAGGGGGGGACTTTGTTTCCCCCCCCCCCCCCCCGCCCACCGAACAAAGCTTGTCAAGACAGGCTACGCTGACAGTAGCTCTGCTGCAAAAATGCAGCAGCTGTGGATGACAAAGTCATTATGATTCCACCGCGCGCATTTTTAATTTTCATATGTGATCAGAGGGCGCATTTTTAATTTTCATGTTATGAGATTAGAGGGCGCAGCTTGAAGTTGATCTTGAAACCAAGTTTCATTTAGATGCTATAATTGTTATTTTTATTGATTGTGTACAAATAAATTAAAACACAGAAAATATAGCACCCAGTTATTCACACACTACAATCAAACTTCATGATTTGGAACTGCTTTGTGAACCAAAAATGACCTCAAGTATGCATGAGAGAAGACCTCGTTTAAATTTGTGAAACCCTCTAACAAAACACAGCACTAAACAAAAACAAAAAACTGGGAGGTCCTCGCTGATAACAGTCTACCTTACTGCTAATTGTATCAAGACTCCTAACACACCACTCATAATCTATTTATGTTTTAAAGGCAGAGAAAATGAGTACCATGAGAAGACAACTAGTTAAATCTTGTTTGATTCTTAGAGTACTATAATAATTTTATTATGATTTATTTTGAGGCCAAGAGCCTCTTTGCCAGCGTGTGTGCAGGGAGAATGGTGTGTGTGAGTGTAAGTAAGCAACACACCTACTGATTTTATCCCTATAGATACACAAAAGTAAACATGAAAAATAGTCTGTGACAGAACCTTAGAATTTCTATGGGTAACTGAGCACCACTATAGTCGATGCTGTATTTTAATGCAAGGTTGTTATAAATTCATATGCAGCGGAAAACAACGTCAAAAGTTTTGTTTTATTGAATAATGTACACTTAAAAAAATGAAGTAGTAACAAATTTGACTTGATTTGATAACAATAACAATTACAATTGATTTGTAACAACATTCTATGTTATCATGGTTTAAAAAATTAGTATCTAAAGTTTCTGACGCTGCTACTGGCTCACTAGCATTCATTGAGCAGCTATTGACTTGAAAAAGTATACATGATATTGTGGTCTCACTCTCAATGTCATCAGAAACCTGATTGACCAATCAAAATGATATCAATAGACGCAAAGAATATTATTGATACGCTCATACTGGTACAGGTAGGGCTATCCTGGACCCTCTTTCTAGTCGTTCAACTATCTTCTCTTCCAGAAGACCGCCAGTGAGCACTTTGTGACCTACAGTACTCCCTATAAACCTCCCGATGAACCCGCCAACAATGGCACCCAAACAAATTCCAAGCCCAAATGGTAGCGGAATGAAACCACCAATGAAGCCACCAATCAGAGTGCCCCCTGACGACCCCAGAGAAGATGAAACATTACGCATCAGATTTGCTGCAAATTGGCGCGACGTTATTTTCTTCTTTCTCAGCATCCAATAGTCATGGGCGGTGACGAATATGAAGAATATAACCTCGACAGCAAGGGAGGCGGCTGCTCCTATGGCTGTAGCTTTCAGTGCAGCAGTAGTTTTGGAAACGCCATTAAAAGCAGGCTTTAGCAACGGAAGCCATGCGTCATCCATTCCCCCTAGCAGTATACTAAAGAGCTGATCAGGACTTCCACTCTTTGCGATGAGGGCAGGCAGTTGCATAAGGTTTCTGACAGCCATGCTTAAACCTTTTTTGATAAACAAGCTTGGCGTATCGATTACCAGATCAACGACGTTTGCGACAAGATAATGCTCTCTGGCCTGGTCGCTGATGCCATAGCCTAGCAGCATTTCAGTAACAAAATGCTGACAATTATTTGAGGTGACTTTGTAGGCAGCAGTGCCAATTTTCTCATACACTTTACTAACAACCTTCTTCTTGTCAGCAAAGTCACTTGGATAGTAAATGTTTTTCACTCGGGAAAGTTTTCCTTCCAAAAGCAGTTTTATGATGGAACCTGATTCATCCTTATCTGTGCCTTCATCAAAATACAGTAACCATGATCCATCTGCTAACACCTTAAATGAGAAATATATACACATTCTTATGGCAGATAATATCATCCAGGACGGATGTTTTCCATAAAGTACCAAAGAAATTACGGCAAAAGTTTGGGTAAAAGAAAGAGAAAAATAATGATGTTTTGTGTTTAGAGAATTGATTTGTATACCATATTATAATGTCTTTAATGTCTTCAAGAAGACAGAGACTAACAGGCTGTTAAATTTATGAAGCGAAATGATACGGTAACATTGTGAGTGGGACCAAGGCAAAGGAATCAACTATGTTTTTGTGAACATTTTGCATGTCATTTTGGGACTTCAGCTTTAGTTTTTAAATTGATCATAAAAAGTTTATTTCAGGGCCGTAGTTAGCTCAACATTTGGGGTTTAGGAATGGCCGTTGATTGTTCGGGGTTGGGTTCATTCAGCGAGCACAACCGGATAGTGATGAGTTGTTCAAAGTAGGTGCTTAATTTGTTATATATGAATTGTCTTAAAAAAGACGATCGTAGAGTTGTCCTTTTACCCACAAAATCACTTGACAACAAACACAAACATGCCCCTGATCTGGCTTTAAAGACATACCTCTTTGCTGGCTGAAATCTCGTGTATCTTCACTTCTGCTGCAGAGGTTCTAGCTATGGTAGCTTTTAATACATTGAATATACCTCTGGCCGCACCTTTGATGTCATTTGTGTAATGGGCTATTGTCAAAATCACTTTCTGTAGAATAGATAAAATGAATTAAATATTTCTGGAGCTCCACATTTACAACAGATTGGCAAGTTATAGTCAGAATGTAAAAGTCTATCAGAATTTTGTGATTAACTTATCACTCATTATCCTTACTCATATTTTATGAGGGTAGCAATGACAATGGCTTGTAAAAAGAACACACGAAATCATGTCCATGTTTCAAACACTGCCAGCCAGATTCTTCCGTTGTGTAACGTAACTTGACGTAACGACTCACACACATACCTTATGAGTTTGACGAACGCCCAGAGTGATTAGATGGTGTGTGTATGCAGGCACTAAAAAGGAGCCTCCACCCTGCACCTGGAAATGATTGGCGTGGTTGTATTCCGCATCATCATCAGGTTTGAATAACTGGAGCAGGCCATCTGAATTGGGCTCAAGATTTTCTGGTAAGTTACACTGCAATGGTTAAAAATAAATAACATAATGTTGCAAATGACCAAAGAAAAAGTTGCGTAATGAACCAACAAAGTATCATCAGTTGCAGTAAATGACAACATGAATCTAATTTGGAAAAATTTTGGTCAGCTTTTCCGGACTAACCGTTAATAGTAAAATTATCTAGCAAACAAAGCATGGAATTCCCTCGGCAAAATATCAAACACCCCCTTATGGATGCCGAAAAAAAATGTCTTCGGTTCAGTTCAGATCTCACCTGTATAATAGTATCTGTAAGAGTTTGAGGTATTTCAGGTTTACTCAGCGCCATACTGAATACTTATTCTCGAATCTGAGACAGTAGATATTCATATAGATAGTCTTTGTACTAATCAATTTGCTAACCTGTTTCAAAAACCGGGCATAAAAACCACACAGGTATAGTTTTATCCAGCTCCTGCTTCTACCTTTTAGTAATACTAGTGCAATAAGAAACGAGCTCTCAAGTTGAGAGTTATTATATATACTGGCCAGAGTAAGTTCCTTTTCTTTATCTTTATCAATGTGTGCATTGGAAACCAATTACGTTTGGCAAATCCAGGGTGTTTTACCAAGAGCAGTTCAACAAAGTATTACAACTGGACTGGTTATGATGGGTTGAAGTGGGAAGTGGGAAGTGGGAATCCCAGATAATCTGATGACTGTAACAATTGTCAGTATGAAGTTGCTAAGGGCGTCAATTTTAAATGCATGAGCTTAAAGCCAAGTATTGCATCAGCTGAGATAAGCGTGATAAGAGTGATTATTGGATTTTACAGACAATGATCAACTCAATAAAGTATTCATAACTGTACATAGCTTTGCAATTACTTTATCAGCAATGCGTCATCTTCTGCCAGACAGGGTTTTGGGAAAACCATTCCCATGTTTGATATTCAGTTTCTAATCAATAAACTGGTCTGTTTGCGGCTTATCAATATCTTGCACCATTAAATGCCAGTCTGGGGCTGCATTGAAGTGGAATATAGTTGATCAAAATGAGTCATAGAAAACTCCAGGCATATGCAATAAATCGCTATTTGCGGCGTCAGCAGAGATTTTACTGCTAACAAATTGAGGCCCAGAATATTTGATTATTCACAATTCAATTATCGTTGCACAACAGAACACAATAACCTCCCAATGATACAATTTTAAAATTAGAAAGCCACCATTTGATACGAAGAAGAAAACTCAAGTTAAGTTCTATTTCACTTAGTTTTGTATTCCGTCAAAAGTGAGATTTGTTTCAGTCATGCTAACCTCGAGACAACAATAAAATTCATAATAAGAAGAAACTGAAATATGGATACTAAAATAAAAAAAAGACAAAATGATACATTGATAAATGTTGAAGAATTAAGAAAAAGAATGCTCTCTCTTAGGGTAGCTTGATATATAATATTAGAAAAAAAAAATTTACTGCTTTTCATGGTCATATCAACAAACCATGTGATATTGATATGAGCATCGTCTAAATTAAACTATGAAACAAGCAGACAGAAGAGGGAAGTGTTAATGTAGATTTACAAGCAAAAACGTATTGCAGCCCTAGGAGTTTGTATTCTATGGAACTAGTTTATTCAGGGAGGAAGGGTGATGTCCCACCCTCCCTGGTTTATTACAGTAATATGATTTACAGATTGTGAGTAAGTAGGATATGATAAAGTAGTGGTTAAATTTGTTGACAATTCATGGCAGACAAGGAGATCAATTAAATCGGATTTGTGTTTTAAAGTGAGTTATACGCGAAGTTGAACAATGATGAAAATTACCGGGAATACATTGTAGAACTGGATCTAATGCAGCTTTGTAACAGACTAAATTATATAAAAAAAAGAAAAAATGCATAATACTGCATTCCAATTCTATATCTATAGCGATGCAGATATATAATATGTATATAATGCTATGTATACGGATGTATGATTTGGCAATAATATAGAATGTATAACCTTTGTCAATATACTTTTGACATTTGTAAAACCTTACATATAATACATACACTGTACAGCAAAATTGATAATGCGAGTTTGATTAATAGATGAAAATGTATATAGTAATATATACCAATAAAAAGAAGAAAGTTCAATAATATAGGAGAGCAAAGGGCTAAAGGCCGATTGAAAAAAGTCCCCACCAAGCGAGATAGTTTTGATGGGTGATTTTGTTGATTACACGCTCTTCAGGCACATATATCTATGCATGATATACCACATGGAGAGTGCACAACTGCCAACAGCCGGAAATTACTAATTTCCAAATGACCTGCCTCTAGGTAGTCAAGTCTATTCAGTTGCACGCATGTATACGGGATATTTCATGGCAAGCACACAACTTCTAATAGCCAATCATTACTATTTTACATACGGGGGAGATCATTCAAATTACACATAGACACATTTGATTTTACGTCGGGGTGCGTCGTAATTGCCTGCTAGGTAAAATGCCGAGTACGATAGCCTCTCATCACCTGTGCGCAGGTGTAACTTTCTCTTCAGGTAATCTTCGTATGATATCACCTCACATTTCTGTCGGATTGTTTGTATATCATTCTCATCTATATGTTCTGATGTGAAGAGAGCTCCCTAAGAACATTAAGTTAAAACATATTGAAAATCGGGAAAAGAATTTAAATTAGCATGCCACTCTCTTGTAGATGGGATATGAGCGATGAGAACTTTGAATTATTTCTGCCATAAATTAATGACCTACTTATTAAGCTATATTCAAATCCAGCATGAATACGGATCAAGCAGTGTGAATATCAAAACAGTCCAAAATTGCTGAAGAATATCCCGTAATGCAGTAAAGGTTGGATGTTGGATTTGACATGATATCCTTTCTAGCACGTAGGTTTGCATTGTTAGAGCAACATACTGAGTTGAAACTGCTATATTGAGTTAGCTGAGGGAACTTGGAGACCTACCTTGTGTTTAGGTAGTGATACCCTGACCTCTTCTAGTTCCTCAGGATGATAGAACCACTTAACACTGACGACCATCTTACCACCCCATCCCTCCCACATGCTCAGTATCTGTCCTATATAAGGAAGTGCGGTCGGTCCTCCTATAGACTTAAACACTGCACAGTCTCCTATCTGTAAACATGAAACCGAAGAGATAATCATGCAAGAAAAGGTGAATGAAATACCAGATTGTTTTAAGCGGAAAAATGTGTCTTCATTATTTACGACAGGCCAATAACATGAGACAGTGACAAAGCCTCATTTATTGTCAATAGTGTAAATAATTATACTGGCTGACAAAAATTCATTGAAATGGAAAGCAGTGTGGAAGACAACTCCAAAATATGACAGAATTACATACTAGAAATTTAAATCAAAGTAGCCAAAACTTTATTATTAAGACTACAAACTAGGAAAATAAAGGTAGCTAGTAAACACATTTAGGTAATATAGACTGCCAATAAAAGTGTAAAAAAAAAAAAAAATTCAAATAAATTTAGCGGGTAATGAATAAGTCCATGCAAGCTACTTACACTGATACTCTCTCCCTGGCGAGTTATACTCTGATAGTAGTTTTTACTACCTCTACCTCGAGCCTGCTTCTTTGTAGCCACACCGGACCATTCCCAATGTATAACAGGTGAGACTGGAGCATCTAATAAACAATATCAGGTTAATATAACACAATTTGACAATTTTTGTTTCATCGATAGAGGGAACTTCAGAAATTAATTGAATTCAGTTTTGAAATTTTGCAGTGAAAGATGAAGCATCATCAGGCAAATGACTCAAAATCAGATAATCAGGAAAAATCCCATAAATGCACTGGTGATATCTGCTTTATCCCACATGGAGATGAAAAGACTATATTATGTTTATGATGTTAATTGAAATTACAGTCAACGTTTTCCAAAAGTGTTTAAATAATTCCACTAACCTTCGATATGTTCATCATCCGTAGACTGGTCGAACACCTCGCCTTCTGAATCCTCATCCAGGGACGTGGGAAGAGAAGATTTAGGGGGCCGTCCTCTACCACGCTTCACTGCACTGGCTTTTTGTTGAGGTGACAAAGGCCCTGTGGGGTCTCTGTAAATGTGAACATAATTTATCAGCAATGATATACTGAACATATCTGGTCCCTTATCAGGCAAATTTCAACTTGACCTGATAAGGCATTTTAGCTGTAGACCATATTCACCATAAATCAAATAAATAGATATAAGATATCAGTGAATCATATATTATTACTCCAGCAAAAAGCTAACAGCGTAATGATAGAGTGTTCCCAATGCAGACTACAGATAAAAGCTCATCCAAATTTTGATAATTCGAAAGAACTAATGCAGCAGATAAGACATCATCTAAGGTTTACCTTGGTAAGGAGCTTCGTGCCAGTCGTCCCCTGTTAGTAGGGGGCGTTGTCATACAAGGAGGCGTCTCGGGCACCGCAGACTTCCGGCGACGGCCCACAGGTATCACATTAGAGGCATCATAGTCTGAGTGTGGATAGTCCGGAGGTAATAATCGTATCTGGTGCAGAGGAAACTTCCCACTGTAATGTAAGAAGAAATAAATTAAAAACATGTGAAAAAAACTAAATTAGTAAGCATTCATGTATTATTTTATGTTTACGTTTTTATATATTTTATTTCAAACCTAATCTATCAGCTGAATGTACCTTTATGTTGTAATGAGATCAGCCAGACAAATTTCACTTAGTGGACCAAAGCTCAATTTGGCAGACAACTACAGACATTTTATCTATTTTCCAGGCTCAATACAAAATGATGACAAGGCTGTCTGCATACTATAATCATTTCCATAGAGATCTTGCACACTTTTTGTGATAGCTTTCACTTGGTCATGTGTCATTGTGCAATTTATAATGAAGCATCTATCTTATATCTGTCATTTGACTAGTGGAATTTGGATTTCCCAAGTTCCATTGATTGAATGGTTGATTGTCAAGCAAGTATTTATCATCTCATGCCAACATTTGATCTGTCCAGGGTTTGTTTCCTATCGAATCAGGCAATTTCTCTTTGACACTTATTGGATGGTATTCTGCCTACAGGATAGTCTTGTGACATAGTCTATCTCGGCAGCACAGAGGTGATGGCGCTGCCTTCCATCAAGAAAGGCAACTCCAAGAGTTCAAGGTTAAACCCATAATTTACATAAGATGTCCAAATTGTAGGTTTACATTGTTTTTTTTTCTAATTTAGGTACTCAGTCAATGTGGTTTAATTCATGCTCTTTGCTACAGAGACAAACATATGCCCCACAGTTCGCATATGCGAGAGCGGCAGAATGGTGTTTGCAAAAGAATATTGACCTTTCTGTGAAATGGAGATTAAAACTCACCTGTCACCGTCGTCATACTCTATATCTATGAGATGTTGATTTTGTTTGCCAGCGTTAGGATAGAGTGCAGTGACTGTACCGGGGTAGAGACAGCCAATCATCTCGCTCCAATAGGCGCACACTCTGGTGTTAACAGGGAGCTGGCTCAGATGTACCGGGGTTAGGTTAGTGAAGGTGTTGTGTAGCAGCTCCTCCTGTGGGGAAAACAAGAGCGAGGACATAAAGGTAAAGCCAATCCGCCTATTTCGAAGATTTTGAAACATATGAATTTAGTATTTGGTCATTGGTCGCTTATGATGAAAATGGAGGGGTATTAATAATGATGTGTGTTACGGTAAACTTTAATTCCATGGATACACACCTAGAGAGTCATATACTTTCCTCAATAGACAGAGGAGTCAAGCACAATAATATATCCTGCTCAAACTACAGCCAGTGGCTATAAACACACCAGGAAAGTGTGAATGCATTGCGATTTGCTAATAAAAATCCTACACAATATCTCTGAGTTACGTACCTCTGTGAAAATCCTAGGTTTGGAATGTCTCTCGCCATCGATGATAACGCCGTAAATATCCGGAGGCTCGATTGGGCGGATCCTAGACTCGTAGAACACGCCTTCTATATTTGTGAGAATCATCTCGTCGACAGAGAGGAGCTCAGATTTAGTCAGAGTCCTACACTCCAAATTCTGCCCTGGTATGCTGAGCGGCGCCAACGCATCCTAAAACAGCACCAGAACTTCATGAAGCACAATGGAGTTTGGTAAAGAGGGTCCTATTTTCTTTTGGTGTTGTGCAACAAAGCAAACACAGCAAACACAGCAGTGAGAATAAAAACGATCTTGTGACAAACATTTATAACTATTAAAAGCGGTATTTTGAAAACTGGCAATATTGGTATTGCATCTTTTAATAGGAAACGATCCTTGGAGAAGTAAATGTTGGCACAAGTTGATAATTTGCTTGATAATTCAAGCAATCGCTCAGTTAAAAGGAGCTGGGAAAATCCGAATCCATTATGCATTTGACAGATATAAGATTGACATTTCACTAGAAACTTCACAACAAGACAAGACTCACCAAGGGTTTTTGATTGCCTATATTAGCAGCTTGAGATTTAGATTTCTTCTCAGCCTCTGTTTTCTTTTTCCTACCAACTTTAATAGGAATCTTTACTATGCTCTCTTTCTCCAAATCTAATTCTTCATCATCAAACTGCGAAAACAACAGAAAAAATAATCATGAATTCATTGCTTGTTTTCTTCATTAAAAAGGGCAACCAAGGTTTCGCAGCAATGCATTAATGGGTAGGAATAATGTGCTGGGCAGCATCAGCTTTGTGCATTACGCGATGCAAAACTCAAAGTAGTTGCTGACTCTAAGCTGGGTAACACTTCAGTTTAGGGGAGGTTCCAAGACTTTGCTGTAATAATTATAGAGCACAGGCTAAATAATAACAGGAACAGCAAACTGCTATGTGGTATTCTCTTTTAGTTGAGTTTGAGTGCCTGATGGAAGAAATGTTTCACAAGAATTCTGGCTGAATAATCATCCGAATTATATTTTGTCTTTTTCCCCATGCAGAAGGTGCAATCTGCTATTAATCAATGGCCATCAATGAGAAGTTGTTTGAAACCTTGGTTGCCCTTTAAGGCTTGTTAATTTGAAACACAGCCAGTGAATTACCAAACTAATCAAACTGACAAAAATGAGCTGTTCAAATGTAAGAATTAAGCCATGTGAGGGTGTGAGAATCCCATTACAGACATGAATAATAAGTTGATGCCGTTAGGAAAATTAACGGAACGCTTAACTCTTACAGAGTAAATATTAGCTAGAGTTTAGTTAAGCTCATCAATTTTAGCTAGCACAAAAAGTTGTAGTTTGTATATAGTAATCAGGTAGAGTAAATGTAAGCTAGCCATAAGTATTTCAATTCACCATTTCAGGCTTGTGCAAAATTTCCTGCCAATACTATTAGGGGTGGAACGGATCAGGGTATCGGATCGGTCTATAAATTCAACCTCGGATCGGATCCGGACCCGGATAACGCGTAAAAACGCTTAATTTACCAGTCACAGCAGCTCTTCTTTTGCACCATAATATACAATTAAGGTCATTAAATGCTTGGATAAACACCGTCAACAATCTCTTCCCTGAACCATTACCCTAATTCAAATGTGCACATATCAGCTTGGATATAATTCTTTACAGGAGCAACTTATCACTCACACAGCGCAAGGATCACACAAACAGATTATTTAAAAAGATCATTTAATGAGTTCTAAGATCTCTTGACAACGAGAATTTGTGCATAGGCACTCAATTTGCCAGGATCACTCAAACCCCGATGTTAAAAATCACTGAGTTTGAACAAACTCCCTGCTCCTATGTCCCAACAGGGAGGTATATCCCACCCTCCCTGGTCCCAAACTCTCTGTTGTGATTAGGGATAGGAATTGTCCTCCTACTTTGAAAAAGCAGAAGAGGATAATTACTTTGTTCATCAACCTAGACATTTTGTTACAAGGAACATCATTGGACAAAATTTTGTCTTATGTCACAACGATCTGAGTAAAGATGCTTCTATCAATTTCAGCAGAAAAAACACATCCATCAAATTTAATCAGCAACAATATAGATAGCTATGAAAATGAGATAGGTATTGAATGCCTACTGATCACCACTGAGTACATTCAGCCAAACTCAATTATCTTATCTGAACTACAAATTAATGACTATCATACTTCCTCCCTTGTCATTTTCAGTGAGATAAATGATGCTAAGTAAGTGTTGATTAAAAACGCATCATCTCGGATCAGACATAACACATATCCGACCCGGTTTGTGGTTGGATCCGAGGTCAAATATCCGAAATTCAACTCCAACCTCAAGAGGTCGTTCCACCCCTAAATACTATACTTATAACAGTTATAAAAATATCGCCACTGCCAATAAAAGTGACTTAGATTATATTTTCCAAGTGATTATTTGTCACTCAGATTTAGATTCAAACGCAACACTCACCTCGAATATATCTGGTTCTTCCTCCTGATCTTGACTAGCTCTTGACTTAGCCTTAGCTGCAGCCTTCATCTTCAAGCTCGGGTGGCTATCCGACCGCACAGAGAAACTGGATAACTTCACCGGTGATGTGGGTATCGCCTTTAATATGTCCTGAGATTCTGTATAATGTAGTATTTAAAAGTCATAATATGAAGTATCATCATGAAAACCATAATATGTTTTGCAGCAGGATATGTCATGTAATAAACAAAGTCTTGTTTGATTCAAGACTAGTGACAGGACCTGAGCAGATTTCATATTCTCTGATGTTGCATTTTCTGCAGCTCACACCAGAGAGCATTGTTTTGATCGGCATGTTGATCGAAACCCTTCCCTAATCGATGTATGTAGTGCACAAACAAATTTGACAGCCCCAAAGCCCTTATCCCCAGTTGAATACAGCAGTCATAGAATTACCGATCATATAATCCAAACTTCACTAAAGTCTTTTTCAGCTAGCTCCAATACTTACGCTGTGAGGCGCCTGGCAGCTGAGATAGTAAATAGTTACTACTAACTGATAGCCTAGGCCTGCAGGGAGCTCTTGTAGATAAAAACTACTATCTATGATGCCTACTGTCAACTAAATACTACTACATGATAAGCTGCTCTGATATGCTTGGCTTACTTTTCTGTTATGCTTCACAGCACAAATATTGTGTTTGTTATTTAGAAAAAACTGGGTCAACTTTTTATCGAATAGCAAGGCAGCTTTTCAACTAAGTGTAGAAGTTTTCTTTATTTTACAAGGTACCACATTCCTCATTCATTCAATAGAATGCACTGATTAAAAATACTTAAAGTAAAAGAGGGTATCTAGCATAAAAGTTTTGAAATCGGGGCTGTTCAGTTTTGAAATTGCCCTCCCCTTACACAGTATATGAGCATCAGCATGGAGCTCAACCTCACCCTCCCTGACTTTACTACGACAGACCAGTAAATATGACTATCAAACGAGAGTTGGGTTTACATCTCTGCTATTCCTCATGCATTTCGAGGGAGTCTCAAGCAATTGGCAAAATTGAATTTTTGTGTGAAGTGGACAACCTTCTTTCCTTCCTGTATCGAAGACAAATCTTCTATTGAAGAAGATGGGATCACAATATTGATGGATGGATGGTAGGCCTGTTTGTTTTCATTTCTGAGCTTACCTGAGTTGCCTTTCTTTGTGTCCGTCACCGAGGTCGAGGTTGAGGAGAGCTCATTCTCAAGTTGATCCTGATGTCCACTGATTTGTTTGTTGAGAGCTTTGAGCCGAGATTTCAACTTAGATTCCAGCTGCTTCAGATCATCATCTATAATTATGACACATCAGCGACGTTCAGTAAAGCAGGCAGCAAACTATGAAACGACTGTATGACACAAAGTACTGCCCCGTACTATTATGTTTTTTTGGGTCATAGCATGATGAAATAGACAATATGACCTTTGGTGAATCATAGAGCTTTGCCTCCGTTTGAAAAAACTGTTTTTTTATGAGGAGTTACGTTGTTTTGTATATTGTCTGTGAATTCCCAAAACCATTCTAGTCATACTTTGGGAATTTTGTGTAACAAAGAAATACCAGTTTCATTTTGAATCCCCAGGGTGAGCTTATCTGAATTTTTTGTTGGCTGGCTTTCAGATTTCAAGGCACCTTTCCGAATGCTGATACAAGGACAGGACACGAAATTTGATTTGTTGTTAAAAACAAATTAATCAATCATAATAATCAGAACTTATCATAAAATTTGAACATAAATGATGGCCCAAATTTTTTAAATTGGCATTTCCATTGCTTTCTCATGTCTGACATTAGGGACTACAATCACCATATCAGTTTGGGTGTATTTTTACAGTGCTCAACTATCTTCACCATAACAGCCTTAGTCTACCACTGATGGACCTAGTCGTAGTCCCTTCCCTTCCTGATTGGGCCCTTAAAACCTACATTATGCCTTGCAGACTGAAGGATGCACTAATTAAATTTCCTCTCTCCCTCATAAACGATATAAGTGTCACCAATCATCATACCAATATGTTATCTTTATAAAGTGCTCAGCTATTACCCCCACTATACCATGGGCAATGAAAGATGTCACTATTGTAACACAATGGAGCATTTCTTAATAAGATGGAAATCACAAACTAAAGTCCCCCTCACCTTGGCATATGTCGTATGCTTTCTGGTTATGTTTGACGATGACAGGATCTAATGAATCTTCAGCCCACAGGAACGGCTTATTCTCTATGTCTGTTGGTATAACAAGGTCCGGCAGCGATTCCTCTGACAACAAAGCCTAGAAAAAGCAGACACAATTGTCAAATTGCAACGGGTTAAAATGAACGACTTTAGAGTTGTGCTCCCAAAGGATAATGTTTTTTTTTGCAAATAGATATAATTTGCAAAGTAATGTAAATGTGTGTATCAGGCTAAAAAAAACAATAAATTATGCACTGATGGATCGAGTTTGATATGATTGGCGCGGACTATGCAAGAGTGGGCAAACCCAAAAGCAGGCAAAATAATTGAAAAAACCTGTTAAACACAAGAGCGCTATTTTTTATTTTCGGAAGCCCCCGAGATGATAAATTGTATGCGTGGTCAAAGTTAACTTACCTGACTACTATCATCCATGGACTTGCTCTTCCTTTTTCTTCCTTTAGGTTGTCTAGGCTTTTTCTCACCCTTTTCTGGTTTCTCAGGCACCTCCTGTTTGACTACTGCTGACTTGCTGACATTTCCAGCTCTGCTGGCGGCAGCCATATCTTTCAGAATCTCCGCTATAGGCTGGGCATCAGATTTAAGTTTATTTATATTTTCAGCAGCTTTAGTAGCAGCTTGCCTTTTTCTCGGTGGTGACTCCGCTTTAACAGGTGACGCTTCTCTTGAGCTCTCAGGACTTTTAGGTAATGACTCGACTACATTTTTCCTTTCTCTGCTACTTCGCCTGCTGACCGTCTTGGGGGCAATTCCTGTGGCCAGTTTTAAGAGCTCAAATGGATCAGCATTTGCTGATGATTCAGTGCTGCGTTTTGGTTTGGGTAGCGTAGAATCTTGCGTGGACGTTGACGATGTTGATGACGTGCGTGATTTGCTTTCTGCACCGCGACCTCGCAGAGTGGTTGGCTTGACAAACGGCAGCGGTTGAGTATCGACAGGAGACACCAAAGTAGACTCCGGCTTAAATCTGGCAGGAGCTATCAGAGGCTTTGACTTCTCTGATGGTATTGTCACTGATAAAGGCTCATCAATTTCCGACGATACTTTTCTTTTATTGTCTGTTTCGGATTTGTCTATCCACGCTGACACTGATGATGATTTTGTCGGTTTGCTTTTTGAGCGTGATCCTTTGGCGTGTTTCTCTCTCTTCACCTTTTTGGCAGGCGGGGGTGCACTGTCTGAGCTATCTTCTTCTCTTGGTTTGTCTTTTTTATCACTTTTTGCTGAAGATGGTGTGTAGCTAGTGTTAGTCTTTATGACAGATGCGTGTTTGGGTGCTTGAGATGTTACTTGAGACATTACTGCAGGGCTTGAGGATGGTATAGCAACATCTGATTGTGTTTTATCTGTAGCTTCTGAACAAACAGACTTTGCCTAGTGAATAAGAAAAATTAATTATAAAGTAGGGAGCCTCGAAAAAAGGGATAGGCAAGGGACTCTCCTGCTGACGGAGCCTACAAATTTCACTATCCTGCTTTCCGCTGACTGTATCACAAGGTTAACTCATGAGCCAAGCCCGTTACTCACAACGAACACATCCAGATTAGTCAAAAGGTACCGACACCAGCCAATGACGTTAGCAACAATTTCTCACATTTAACCCTCAGGAATAAATCAATGACAGGGTGTGAATGGATATGGTAAAAACACACTCTGTGAGTCCCTGACTATGGCAGCCGGGTCAGGAAGCAGAAAGTGATAATTATACCGTACCTCGCTGTTTGAAGGGGACGGCTGACGGCTAGTCTCGCGCCTCTGGTTAATCTCGTTCAGCTTTTCTCGCGCTTTGTCTAATGGTGACTAAAAACATGAACATCAGATAAAGCCTTAAAAGTTTGGTTCTTTTAGAAACCAGGTTATGACATTCACAGCTTATCGGTTCGAGAGTAAAAAAACAAGCTGCTTCGACCAGGTGGAAGCTTGTAGGAGTTCTGGATTTTGCGGGAAATTACAGAACTATGACTGGAATTTTAAATATCTTCCTAGCATTCTGTAAATTTTGGGCCGAGTTCGTAAACAGTACATTGGTATGTTCCATTACAAATACTGGGAGCAGAAAAATAGGAAAAGGGAGCCCATTTAGGAGGGCAGAGTCATAGGCACTCATGATGCTGAAACCCCTTTATTTTGTCTTTCCTACCCTGTTCTGTGATAACTAGGTCTAATAACTGTATATTGCAGTCTATTGAAACGATAAATTGGAAAGGTGGCACAACTACTAACAATATGTTTTCAGTTATGAAGGGGACATTTTTAACAAGGGAGTTTTGTGACTGGTTTGACTAAAGTTTTACCCAGTACAACAGGTTCTTGGAGGGGTTTTTAACTAGATCTTAAAGGGTGAAATGTCAAACAATGCCAATATGGTGCAAGGAAAGATAACATATAGGAGCAGGATTTGGTTGCGTTGAAAAAACTTCAATTGTGCCAATTATTCAAAATCGACATATCAAATTGAGGAACATAGCCAACAATATCTGCACCGCCAAAATTAAGCATTCATGTTTCTTAGAATCTTTGCGAAACATCATCCTGCACATTCTATAACTGTAATCCAACTTCATGTTGCATTCAAAAAATGACTGATATTGTTGAAATTAAATGCAATCAAGTTTGTGTTTTGCAAGAATTTCGTAGCTTTCAACCGTGCAACACGGTGAGATATGTCCCCAACGGTGAGATATGTCCCCAACGACACAATATCCAACAGATTTGATTGACACAAACATTTATAGCACCACAGAATCAAGTCACAGTAATTGTTTTCTATCACCATTTGTACTCAAGATCTAGAGGCTAGAACAATAAGTGCTTTCAAGCGAGCCAACCAATAGAGTCACCTACCATAGCAACTAATGTGCCATTTTCTGTATTATTGCTTAGTTGCTGGAAGGTGACAAATGAAAAATGAGTAAATTCACCCTCATATAGGCGACATGGTATTATATTTCATTTATGTTTCATCGACAAGAGAAATAGGTAACCAACTGGTCTATATATTATTATCTTGCAAAGACCCATGTTCTGAGGTACTCATCCAGGCTTAAGGCCTAGGAACGACAAACCAAACACCATTTCTATTCAACAGGGAATCATAACCGAACCATAACCCTTGCTCCTAGCTAGAAGTGATGCTTAAAATAGGGTAGGCTACCATGATAATTT
Source organism: Membranipora membranacea (assembly GCA_914767715.1). Lineage (NCBI taxonomy): Eukaryota > Metazoa > Bryozoa > Gymnolaemata > Cheilostomatida > Membraniporidae > Membranipora > Membranipora membranacea. The sequence continues at coordinate 17,410,334 of OU612067.1, read as the reverse complement.
AGGGGTGCTTGAGTATACCAATGATTAGTAGTCTGCTATCTCTGAGTACCATGTAAAGAGCTTATCAAGCGTGCATAACCCTGAGACACAGCCATCAGCGACATTCCATTCAAAGTATACAGGGAAACAAATAGGAACAAGTTTGTTCCAAAATGGCAGCAGTCCGGTCATTTATATTCTACTGGTGAGCCGTCGGCAGCTCAAACCCTATTACTTGATCAAGGGACACATACCTTGGGACTAGATGCGGCAGACATAGGTTTGTTAGGAGAAGTGCTGGCGTGTGCTGTAGACTGAGAGGTTGATGTCTTCACTGTCAACTCCGGCATCACCCCTATAGGCTGGTGAGGAGCAGACCCTGCCGCGGCTATGGGGAGATATGCGTGAGGCGCTGCTGTCATAGCGGCCTGTCCGGCAGCAAACATAGGTCTGTGTGGTACCATATACATGGGCGACATAGCTGTAAACAGAGGATGAGGGCTGTTACAGTACCGACATAGATAGAATGGTTTTCAACAAGTAACATACTAGGGACTGGACATTTACAGGGGTTCATGAATAACTCGGGACTATTGAAGTACTGGGGCGTGGCTGAAGAAACATTATTTTATGCGCTGTGGTCATTGTAAGCTCCTAATCTCGAAAGGCATCCTGAAAATTACTGGCGGCAAACCATTACCCTATATTCTTAATGATCTCTTTTGCAGCCTCAGCATACAAAGTACAGTTAACCCGAACCCTACTATGGCCTCATACATAACCAGTGCACTGATGACACTGATGCCAATTAATAAATGCATTATTCATGATTCATGCTATTGGCTGTGTTGAGCATTTCACACAATTTTTTCTTTCGAATGACCAATATGGGAGTTGTATATTCAGGCACCCAGCAAACTATTTTACTGATGTTATTCACCAAACTCAACGCAGATGGCAGAATATCAATACTTCTGATTCAAGTGGGCCAATCTATTGAACTTGAAGTAGCCATACGCCCAGGTTTATCAATACTGGCTATTGCAACATCTAAATATCCTATCTGTGATGAAAATACATTGCATAAACTTGAACAATCATACTCCCAAAGCCCTCGACAGCGTTTGAACAATGCTGACTCAATAACAAAAGGTAGGCCTTAGCAGCAACTTATATTGATCCAACAGTCTGAGTCATTATTTGCTTCTTTGTATAGATTTCAGTCTGAATGTTGTTTGACAGGCAGCTAAACTAAACAATTCAACGGCTCGTAGTCAAGGCTAGTTTATTCCACAGAATAAGGATATTTACTCTGTGATTATTTATTGAAAACCAAATCCAATCGCAAGCTCCATGTGATTAGATAACACTGACAAATTGTTACTCAAGATAGGTACGACCTTTACCTAAGGGAGAGTAAGATTTCTAGTCACCTTAGAATTATCATCAATCATTACACAGCTTGGTATAACAGACATACTCGACAAAAAAATTTGCATAACCCGAACATCCAGAAGTACAATGATTATAACTTGAAGAATTTGATGATATGGATCCCCATAGGGATGATAATCACATGCCACTGAAAAATCAGCTCTGGGAATTGTATAAGCACTAGTCATCCAACCTAACCAGCCAACATTTTTTTATCTAGAAAACAGCTGCGACAAACTTTTTACAGAAACAAGCTCATTTTTATGCCTCAGAGTAGAGCTTGTTGTGCCAAAAAACATAATTAAATAAGGAAAGCAGTAAAATCGAAAATACTTTCCTTGGATGATCACTAGCCAAGGAGACCAGCGAGGTGAAATGTAACTGAATCAAGTCAGTATGTTTTGAAATTTCAAGGAATTTGATTGGGGCATAACAACTAGATAAAACCCAGGTGTATTCTCTCAGGATTACAAAATTATTTGACCAGGTTTCGACGAATTTCCATGGCACCGATAATGATAAGAATTGACTTGGTCTTGCAAAAAAAAAGTATTTTCCATATCATGACAATAAATATGAAGTCTTGGCAGACAGTGCGAATGGCAACTATGAGGCTACGTACATAGAAAGACGGAAAATTGGCATCAACAAACCGATGTAGTTTCAAATAGGTGGGGCTTGGCGCAATTTTCACAAAATTTTCCTCGCAACATTACAACAACCAATATCAACTACCAGGATGTGTGGTGTAGCATGGAACGTTTGTCAAAGCAACCCAGACCAATTAGCTTTACAATAAGGCTAGTTCGCAGATTATGGGTTGGTTATATGGCGAGAAGCTGTTTAATCAGTCGCAGTGAGCCTTGTTCAGATTCTGTTATCAGGCAAAGTTGGTATGATAATAACCCTGAACAAGTGAGAATAATGTGCTAGTGCTATGTATCACCCCTACTAAGCAAACAGTAACTGATAAAACTGGGAAAAGGAATTCCCGATGACAACCAATGTTAGAAGTCTCCAAATCATTTAGCCACAATTTGAATTACAAACCCCCAACATATTTCATGCTATTAGAAAATGATGTATCGATTTCTCATCAACACTAAGTATAGCCAATGAGAATCTTAGGATCAATTTTACCCTGTACTATTTCATCACTTAAAATGAAATTGAAATTGAGTGCAAATAAAATATCATTATGATCTATGGTGCCAAATTCTCACCAGGCAAGGCCATCTCAGATATAAAGCATAAGTGATTATATTTATAAAGTACCTTTTAATATCCACTATTTTCTCTAGAGTTGATTTCAAATAAATCTTTGCCCTACATTAGAGAACCTATCAATTAGTCTGAACTGGATATACACAGGCTTAATTTTACTCAAGCTTTTTGTAATCGTTCACGTTCCCATCTAAAGCCACCAGATGGCAATCATCTGCCTTAGTTAGATGAAAATTACATAACCATTACTATGTCTGAACCTAAGAATTAGCTGGAATGACTAGATGGCGTTACTGAGTACAGAACTGACTTTCTTTTGTAAACGTGTTTACGACATGTAAGAAGTGATGTTAGCTTTAAATTTTCCGTAAGAAGCTATGATAGGCCTGTGCCACTTTGTTAATAGTATGATCCTTTAACCAAGGAGGGCTGCTTTTACCAACCCTGGCCATCCCATAGTCGAAATATGATGGAAAAAAGTTTTGCCTACCCGATTATTTGTAAATTTGTACAGTTGGAAACTAAAAATTCCAACGCAAAACAAACAGAAGACTTACTGAAGTGTTGGTAAGGATTAGTGGTCATATAGGGTATAGGTGCTGCTGGAAATCCCCACTGAGCCGCTCCTGGTACTGCGGGGTTTGCCGACGCACCACCAGGTGTAGGCTGTACAACGGTCGCCGGTGCGCTAGTTGAAGGAGTGCTGGATGTCCCGGCTTGCGGTGTGTTTGAACTTGACGTAGAATTTGTTTCAGATTTCTTTGAACCTATAAAATACAGCAAAGTGGGATATGAATTAAAGACGTATGTACAATTTGAAATCCGATCCCTTGATGATAATAATATGACAATAGGCTTTCGAGTCTAGGGACACTACTTTGCAATCAATACATCGATAATATTGACATCCCACATTCAGGAGAATCAAGTTACATTTATTGATGGCTTTGTCGAAAGTGTCAGCAATAAAGCATCCACATACGACTTCAGGACTGACATAACACAGAGGAAGGAAAGTGGCATCAAATTTTAATGATGTCTCATTCGCTACTTGAAAGTTAAAAAAACTAAGCAAGTCACAATTTTGGCTCAGTAGTCGTGTTGGATTTGTGTTTAGCTGATATGCCAATCCCTAAATCCAACCACTCTGGGACAAGTATTTTCAGGAGTGTAGGTCTTATGTGACACAGTCTGAGAAAAATCCCAGGGGTGTGAAACAGCCAAAATCGCAATCTGATTGCTCACTCAGTGAGTGAGCAATACCTGCTGGGCTCTCGCTTTCAAATTACTCAGTCAATAAGGGAACTATAACATTCTGAGTGAGCGCTTTTGTCTAATTGAAAGACCAAGTGAGTGATAATTTTGAGCGATGTGATAGTGATAACTTGCTTTAGTAAAGTATCGCTCTGCTCTTCTAATTGAAAGAGCCCCCAGAAGAACCTAGCGAAGCGACTTTGGCCAGAAAGTCTGTCCTATCCACTAAAGCCAGCGACAAAATGATCGCCACTTTGTTGAAAAGAATTTGGATGAAATCCTGTTTACCAAAGATCTGTAGCTAGAGGAAACCATGTTGTAAAGAATCATACCTGCCTACCTGGGCATTATGCCAAAATCATTACACCACATCCCGACTATTAATGCCAAAATGAATAAAAATCTATGCATATGAAGGGAATTAACCATTATTTCTGAGACCAGCACTTTGGAAAACACTTCAGAGTGTTGGTGTCCAGTAGCGGTGTTGCCAGAACTGTTATAGGGAATTACTGGTCATAATTAATAGGGGAGCAAACTCATTTATCTATTACAACAATCACAAAAACCACAAAATACCAACATTGACCCTGTGTGCTCATCAAACTCCTAATTGTCAAGCCGCAAGACAAGAGTGCAGACAAAGATTATAAATACTCATTGGTGCAGATGTGGCCATGATTAGCTAATATTTGATACATCCATCAGAAACCCTGATCCAAGGAGCATTGACCTCAAAACTAAGTTTTTTTTCTTGAAAGTGAGGAGACAAGTTAATCGGGTGTCGGCAGGTATACTGAAAGATATTTTTGAGAAAATTATAACACAAAGCGCTATCAGCTCTATCAACTCTGAAAAAAAACAACAACCGCTCATTTTATGACCTAATAGAAATAATGTGACGCCTAAAAGATCATGCGCAGCTACTTTTTTAACTTATTTGTATCAACAAACCTTTATGCTTGGACGACGCGCCTGATCGTTGCCTAGCCACAGCGATGCCCACGGGGATCGCTGATTTCCTGCCGTCATCCTTAGCTTTGATATCCTTATCGTTGGCTGATGTAGGAGTTGCCGAGGAGTGACAGTCAGATTTCTTCGACAAATCAATACCTGAAAACAGCAAAATAATATATCTTGATGATAAACAACAGGATGATTCGCTTGCGCTGTCTGCGCGTGTTACTATTTTTATCAAGCATCGTGTGCGTGAATCAATGACAAGAGAAATGCTGACGTTTCAATGATCTCTATGATGTAGGCGTTCATGTGTCAGGCGATATAAACATCGACCTTGCTTTTCCGACTGATCACAATTATAGAATGTAGAGTTTATTGTATACTTTGAGAAAAAGCTGTGATACAAGCTGAAGAATTCTTCCTGATAAATAGGTGAGAAATACTGTGTGGTGTTGATGGATAAGGAATAAGAAATTGCTCGAGATTTTACACCATTGAGCACAACAAAGTAAAGCAACTATTCACTGAAGATTTATCTTGGAATTGGATGTGTGGCCAGACAATGTACTTTAAACAGAAACAAATCTGCCTGAATCTGCCGCTTGTGAAACAGAACGATCAATAAATTGCAGTGTTGCGACTGTGAGAACATAGAAATGTCGCCAACTAAACCTGACTCAGGTTGAAAAGCATGACTTTTAAAGGAAGGTAGGGTGACACAACAAGCTGAGCAGCTATATATCTTCTATTATCACTGACTCTAGCCCGTCTTAACAAGCTTTGTCGTGGGGGACAACCCCCCCCCCCCCACCCGCCGAACAAGGCTTGTCAAGACAGGCTACACTGACTAATGCCCCCAGGGATAACTCTTGCAACATCCTCAATATAATGAAAACAGAAACAGGTGTGAATAGGAAAATCTAATAAAAACAAAAAAGTAGGATGAGAAATGATTCATAACAATTAACACAGGTGATATGCACCAGGCTTTCTATTATATGACTTACATGTTGATGTAACGAGACTAGTATAATTTGTTAACTATATAATTTTACTTATGAAACTGCTGTTTTGACATGAGCTGAGAAATGGTGTTCCGATCAAAATTTACATCCGCAAACGCTATGGTGAGAGGGGTTGACGGGACAGGAATGGAAAGTTTTCTAATGCAATAAGATCATTTCAACTGACTAAACATTTTCCAATTTAAGACCGGCATAAAATCCAACATGGATGATTATTTTTCAAGCTTTGCCAACCACAACCAATATGTATTAGTAGATATAAGGAGCTCTTCGACAGGCAAGCTCATCGGAGTGGGGTTCTTTCAAAGAGGAAAGAAGCATGAAATAAGGGAATCAGGCGGGGTGAGGCAACAAGCATTTTCTATATTTTACTTGTTTTGTGAGCATCTCTTTCTAATGCATTGTTTCATAGTTTTGTCACAATTTTATAGCTGCTTTATAGCCATAGCTAGTAATAGTAGCAGATCTGTGCAACACGCAATATATACAAAAATTGATAGCTAGCGTTAATTTGCGAACATGTTGAATTAATCGGAGAGCAATTCCGTCCGATCAACATAGATAGGTTGAAATAGGCATGATAAGTGTATTGTGGCGCCAGGCAAATGATTTTAGCCAAACATTAACTTGCATTACCCTTATTTAGTTGGTCGTCTTCTTCATATGGATTGATAACATAATAATGAATTGGCGGTCTATGGACCCCAGCGTGACCATTACCATGGTATGTCAAATCTAGAAACACAGTGGGACAGTAATCATGAAAGATAGCAGACAACAAAATATCTGTATGCTTGAGAGAACAGAGTGGACTTAGGCCAGACAAAGATCTATTTTGTGCAAAAAAGGGCGCACCAACTGTATCCTGGAGCTAAAAGGTCTTAGGTTTTATACAAGTGGACTCAGGTGATGTGATGATGTCATGCGATGCCGCTGATTAAAGGGGAACTTTCCTCTCCCAGAAAATAAGAGTTGGAGCTGTAATTTCAACTGGCGGAAACACAAGGGAAGGGAAGGGGAAATTTTCATGCGAATGTTTTTCAATCAAACAGAAAATATGAGTCAATGTCAACAAATGAAATAGTTAGCAAACCAATACCTTAGGAGAGCGAGGGAAAGTTTGATGAGTCTTGTCGATTGATAATTATATGTTAAAAGTACCTATCGCTGTACAGAGGCATCAATTAATCTTATTATGCAAATCCACAATGTTTTTCTTCTTTTTGCCTTCGCTATTGCTAATTCCTACAGGAAAATCGCACAATCTCATTTTTGTTTTCCAGGACTTAGGAGGATGGGTAAAACAAAAAATTGTTATTTTTGGAACAAGTTTTTATACCAAATCCATCAAATATCCATTTAGTAGCTAACCACTGGCATGATTAAGATTCTTTTAGGGATAGTCATGATTGTTTCAAACTACACCTGAAGGCTAAAGTGTATATTTTGGATACTTTCCATTGGAACGAAACTCTGATTTATATAAAGAATGATTACAGCTATTCCATAGGTAGACTCAACGATGCAACAAGACAACATTCTGTACCAGGACTTTGAAGCCTATCCTAATATTATTTTGAGATAATTGTACCAGACAACCACTGACTATTAGAAGGAAAAAGAGCAGTTACTCTTTGTTACAAGAAAAAAAGCATCGTACCAAAGTAGCAGAAATGACTGGCTTTTTGGCTTGTAAATCATGAATTTGCCACCTATTAAATTGCCTTCATTGAATTCTTTCTTTTTTGTGTGTACAGAGTATAACGTTTTATGTCATGTCAGCACAGCTTCGTAACAGACCAGAAAAAAAACTTGTAATTGGCTTTTTGGGGATATCTGTCACACCTTAGGCAAATATCATCGAAATTATCATTAATTGTGCTAACTAACCTGAACTAGTGACAGTTGAGCTCATCTTAGGACCAGAAGTGACCGCTGTGGTAGTTCTGGTACTGTCCAAAGGCACAGAATTTGTAGTCACCGGGGTATCTGTAAAAAAAAACATTGAGTGTGAGGCTATAAATAATGTGCTTTAATGTCTGATCCGATTGGTCTAATTAAAGCTGAGAGTGTGAATTCTAACCGAAAGTACTTTAAATTCTTGACACATGGAGGTCATTAGGTGTGGCCTCTCTTACTATCCAGACAGTACAAGATTCTCAAAGTAATGACTTGAACACCACAAATCTGGTAGACAACATCACAGAACACAGTGGCCATAGCCATGACAACGCTAAGAATTCTCTAAGAGACAAAACAGCTTAATGAGCAGTATGGAATCTATCTAAACTTACATTTTATTCATTTAGGTAATGGAATTTGAATTACAGGTTCTTTTAAAACCTCCAAGATTACCAGTATCCATTTTAGATAACAATTTGGAGCAATTTTTTTGTAAAAGTTTGAATATAATGCAGAAATTCACTTTTAGTCAACCTAGGAACTTGCTTTTTACCTATTATAGAGCTCTTAATGAAAAATAAAATATGAAAATAATGAAATAAATATAGTGGCATGAGTGAACCTACCAGATCGGGAACCGCTACCACCAGTGTATGGTGAGAAAGCTCGGAATGCTTTATTAGGTCCAGCTCCGAGTAAGAAGCCTGGGCTGTTTGGTTTAGGGCTCTGTATGCTGCTAGCGGCCGGGCTCTGCCCTGTAGCTCTGCCGGGTGGATCTTTAGGTTTGACAACCTTTACAGAATCATCTGCAATAAGACATTAAAGTTTGCAAATACAATTTTTTTAAATCCTTTGACTTTATCCCTCAACATACAGCTGGTAGGATTGATGATTATGTCACATTGTCTAGTAGCTGTAGGGTAAATTTACTGTACTATGGGCCTACGAGTATGTTGTAACCCTAGGGGCATGGCATGTCATGCCATAGGGAAGGGTTACCAGGGAAGTAAAGCCTACAAAAGGCTTGATGTGGCATTCTCCACAGTGAGCAACGCGGCCACTGCACATACTGAAACTGGTAGCACGTGGCAGAGTCACGCTTTTAAAATGCCCAACGGAAAAACAAACCGATATAAGCTTGACTTAGACGATCCCCCAGAGTGTTAGCTGGCACCGAGATAAAAATTGTACCCTGGTATAGCATTTGTAATGAGGAAGTAGGCCACACAGAATACCATGACATTTCCATATATGACATTTGCTACCATGCTGGCAGTGTCTAGAGCAAATGACTTTGTCTAAATAAATACAATTAATCCATTGTACTGCATTAGACAATTATTAGAATCCAGGCACCAATAGCCATTCATTAATTATATAATCTAGTTGATAGACATTGACTGAATGTACTTTTTATTGACAGCGCTAGGGTTTGATAATGAATCATGCACTTACATCTGCATGAGTAATGAAATAATAAATCTCAATTTTCAATTCGTTCACATCGATCACCTTTCAAGTAAACTTTTCCAATTTAAATGTAGGCTAAACATTATTGAATCGCCTGAGAAGTTTACAAAATTAAAAACAGTCTAGGCCTACACAATGCAGACTTCACTTTCATGCTAGCAGAAACATCATTTGGTTCACTCGCCTAAGTGAGCCAAGAGGACACCAACTGAAATAATATCAAAATATTAGTATGATAGGCCTACAAGACCTTGTGCCTCTATTCACAAACCTCTAACGCCTCAATGAGGGACAACAGGATTTTACTATAATATATTATGGGCAATTCGCTGAACCACATTATTTCTGCATCACTATAAGAGCTTCAGATCCATGCTTCCTAACAATTTTTTTTTCACAGACTCTTGGTTGATGATGATTCGTCGCCATTAGACTTGAGATATCAATAGACGATGCCTGATAGGTCACTCTGTGATTGTGATAGCCCCTTATCAATGCAAAACGACTTTGGCCAGGGCGCTGATTAAATAGACAGTAGAACACAGATAATTATAACCTCTACCTTTATTCCTAGGTGAAGGCGCAGCTGCCGACGACGAAGCTGCAGCGGCATTGGCTAGGGCAGGTAACGACGTCGCGCCTGAAGCTGCCGCCGCCTGTGCCTGTTGTTGCTGTAGATATGCCATCTGCTGCTGATACATAGCTGCCTGAGCTTGTGGATAGCCTGCTGCCGCCATCATCTGCCATTGCTGCCATGCTTGAATCTGCTGATAATACTCTACCAAATAAAAAGATAAATTATGATTGATGATTACTTTATTGATCTATCTAGATCAAAAAAACATATATAATTGTTATGATTTCCATAATAAATTTAGGCAGCAGATGTTGATGTGTGGATTGTTTGTTTTGGCAGTAAATGTGATGGATTGACTTTATTACTGTCACAAATATAAGATTATGTTTCCAGACTGATTGTGTTCATTTCATAGAATAACTCATTTTTGACTCCATGCTTAAAAGAGCCAGCACGTCATGTAGAGAAAGGGAAAGCATCAGATCTGCATTGAGGGGTGTATCGCTGAATATCACTCAGGATATGGATCAGATGTCGCAGGAAACAGTATCAAATAATAGTATACGATAATTGTTGTCTAGGCCTACACATGCACACAACAAGTGTCAAAAAAAGAATATCCCCATCATGTGGAATAGATGATATAGAATAGAATAGATGTGGAATAGAATAGAAGGCCTACTTAGTTATAGGCTACTAGACAGTGAAGAGGGCACATATTATTTGAAAAGCAATATTTTTTGATAAAAAGCCATCCGAGACAACAGGATGCCGCAAGATATAAGTCTGCTCTACTTCAGAAAGAGCTGATCAAAACCTATGATTGTTGCTAGGAGGCGAACGGCCTACGCTAGCTTCCATGAAAAGTCGACCAACTTAGTTTGCATCATATAAGTGTTTGCTTTTGGTTGATTTAATGACAATAAAATCTAGTTAAACCATTAGACATTCTAGAGCTGTAACTTTGAGCCATACATTGCTAAAGAGTCGAGCTGCTGATTTTTATTACCCAGATAAAGTTTGTCAACAGAAAGTTTTTTTAAAACGTCCCGTCCCGAGTAACAACTACATCAAAATCCCTCTACTCACAAGGCAATGTATGTATTGTGTATGTGGGATAACAGCATCAAACTGATTAGGTAATGACTAAAACAGCCACATTCTGTGAACGCATCAAGCAACATACGATTAAAAAGTTGTCAAGATCCACATGATGTTTTTCCTTATAAGCACCATATACTGAAGGACATCAAGATAAGGTGATGATAAGTTGACACTAGTCATGAAAGATTGACAGGCTTGAAGGGCACCTGCACCAATAATATGACAGGTAAGGCCATATGTTTTGACAGAGGATTTTCCACATGTACTTTATGGTTGGATGACCAATCTTACAGTTTAAAAATAGTGCCTTCTTAGTGCATTTGCATCCCAACAAAATCAGACTAAACTGGCACATAGACTGTTTTTGAACATAGAACAGTTTTCTAAACTAGATCGAGATTTCTCAAATGATACCAAAAACCTGCCCCCTTCAAACTCCCTTCAAAAATGATCCAGGGACAAAATTCACAAATAATAATATGACAAGAGTGATGTTGTATAAAGGAAAGAGTGCAGCTTGCCAAAAGATACTGCTTTGACAGAGCAAGGAGTTGGACAGAGTAAACGGAAAAATACATGGTAGCCCACGCTGTGGTAGAAAACATACATTTGAATGCCAAGCTTGAGTTCAAGCAAGAGATGAACATACTATGTTACTGTAGGATGCGAGTCAATGAGACCGTCTTAGATCACAAAAAGCTCATCACTCCCTTGTAGTTCATGGTAGTCATAAGAAAGTTGTTTTTCTCATACGCAAATAAGCTTTATTAGGCATCGAATTGTTTAATTATCGTCTTATGAGGCACATGAGACCTAAGCTTGTCTATCACTAGCAAAAATCTCTAACTTGAAAAACAACTCTCAACATAATTAGTCCCTGGAGGCTTGAAACATCGTATTCCGCTAAAAACCATTCATCAAGCTTGGTTAGGTACTTAGCTAAACAATGCCAGGCCTGTCGAGCTAGCGGTGAGTACCTTGTAAAGTCAGTTCTATCAAAAATAAATCCTGTTTTATAATTATAATTTGTTGACAACTGTTATGGTCTTGACAACATCTTCTTCATTTGAGAATAGATTGGAGCAGTTATAACAGTGCTTTCAAAGCATGATGAATCATGATTACGGAATTCTACCAACCTAGTCTCACAAAATCTAGCTCTTGCATGAAACCTACCTATGATTAGTGTTATTATATATAAACATTACGAAATTTTCTTCAATGAAAGTCCTGCGTATGTATGTTTTGATATTGATGATCAACTCATTGTTTAATGGGGCATTGATAGAGTTTGAATAGAACTGGGAGAAAATTTGTGAATAGCCCTTTATATTCTTGAGGGGCATTTTATTCTGTTTTCTTTGAACAGTAAGCAGATGGCGTTTATGATCAAAATGTGAAAAGCTTTTAATCCCAGCAGAGCCTTCATATGATAAACCTGCTTTTTCCATACACAATGCAACATCCCGCCCCATTAATTTATTATCTTCGATCCCATGAGTTTTCAAACTTAGGAGCGATATTTTTTTGTTAAAATACAACAGCACAAACTAAAACTGTTAACCCAAGCAACTGTTGCTGTTATCATCTCACATTAGGCATACGCTAAATTTAAATCTCAGTGATCAGGTATAATGAGTTTTAGATGGAGTTTCTAAACAAAATGTTGCTGCTGTCGCTTTAAAAACAGGACACATTCTAATTTCACAGATAAGGTATGATAAGTTTAAGAATGAACTCTAAATTAAAAGTCTGATTTGGTTTCCAATAAAAATAGGTTCTCATTGGAATGATAAATCGGCTACACGATGTTGATAAAACAAAAATACTTCTTCTGAGCCTGCAATATTCTAATAGTTAGTGCTCAAAATGAATCCAAATACTGTTTCTTCCAGGAAATCCATCTCATTCAGTCAGGCTACAGGTTATTATGACTCACCTTGAGAGATTGGCACTGGCTGCATAGGCCAGGTGGCCTGAGGATGTGCTGGTCTCGGATGAGAAATTTTATCCTTATTATCGCTACTCATCTTTGTCTTTTATCTGAAACGCAGCGAATAACGACAAAGTTAAGTGAACAATGTAGTGACGGCTAGCCATGCAGGCTGTATAAATAAGCATCAGGCATAGCGCAAATACTTACTGACCGTAATACATCCATTTTCAATCCTAATAAGCCACATGTTACTGTTGATTCGGGTTAATTCTCAAATAGCCATCCCTAGTTTGTGCGCCAAAAGCCTAAACGGTTGAAGGCCTATGCTAGTGATGGAAAAACAACAGTATCAGGATTTTTACAGATATGATTATGATAAGGTATAAAACTGAAATCATTCCGGATTTAAAATCTGAAATCATGAGGATTTGGATGTACAACTGATATTCAAGCAATGAGCAGGACTGTATTGAAGTTGTGACATACAAAGTTAGTTTTGCTGCTTGATAAAGTAATCAGCATACATATGTACGCCTTTGTTTTTGTCAGAAAAAAGCAACCTTAGGCCTACAGGCTACTGGCATTAAAAACTCTCCCCAAATTAGTTATATTTGCAAGGCTCACCTGTATATTTAGCTATTCTTCATTCTTTCAGTCTCCCAGTCCCACACACTTCTATCCTGATGTGATTTTGGCAAGTAAGAAGATAATCCAGTCACAGCACAGTGGATGTGGTAGAAAGAGCAAATAATTATATCCAAGCTAACTGCAGACAAGATGCTTGTTATGGGTGTTGCTCTTTTGTCTCATACACTGAGTGTGTCAATTACTCAATCAGAGTAAGAGAGTGGGTGCTGGATCAAAGCTAGTCTTGAATTCTATCAGAGCTCTTTCTGTCCTTTCCAACTCCAGTCTTTTCTTTCTACTATTTTTGACAAACGAAGACTATTTTTTCTTTTTCAAATCAAACTCCTTCTTAGTTAGTAGTGAACTGCTCCTTTCTTTATCAGGGAAACTTCTTCTCTATCTGTGTATGATGACTATTTTCCCTGCTGTTTCAATCAATTGATATGCTGAGCGGATTAGTACTCAGAGTATTAATGGTATTTCAATACAAATCTGGGAAACTCTATTTAAACCTTCGTCACTGACAGTCTAACCAGCACAGTGGAATGCAAGTGAATGCAGGTTGTTTACACTTCAGATCTGTGCTTTAGATCATTTTTCTATTAGAGTGTTGATTGGTTAGTTTAAGCCAACACCCAATAATCTTTTGAGCATCATTATAATAAAAACAAATTTTGGGATGTCAATGTAAGCCATTAATTTTAGTCTGAGAGAAGCACTAAAATCCTGTCACCAATAGGGAAGTTCTGAAAAGTTGTTACCTGTGGCTAATTTAGTGCCTCTCCTTTCCACAAAGAGTAATTTGTATTTTGGACTTTTGTTGAGAGTGTGTGCTGAATTATTGGTCACAAGTTGCAATGATCTGCTGAGACACTGTCTATACCTATTCAATTAATGAATTGAGGATATATTCCAGCTGCTAGATTAACTCTACAACACAGATAGTCTGCCATGGGCAGGAAAAAGAAGAAAGCATCTAAGCCATGGTGCTGGTATCCTTTTTTTTAGTAGTTTTAGTAAATTTTAGTTTTAATAGTTGCTAGTTGGGTCCTATTAAAAGTCATACAATTAATAATTCAGTGTTGTTATGTTTTTTGTATATGTTATGTGAGAAAAGTATCTTACTAATAGGAATAGCTCGGCTAGTCATTGATTGGAAAAAAGTTATGTAGTTAAAAGTAGAAGAAGAAGATAGATTGGTAACAATGATATAGATGGTGGTCAGAATAAGGGCATATTCCTGTTACAGGGATAATATGCTCTTATTCTGTAGCTGTACCTTAGGTAGCTGGTTTGAAATGAACTTCCAACACCATAATAATCCGTAATGATAATGTAACATGTTATAGAATAGATAGTAAATAGTGATTCTCCCTGATGCATCCTATTGTCTGTTGTTCAGTTGCTGTTTGTTAGGCGATGATCATTGGCATTGGGCCAATAGCCTAGTTGTACAGTAAAGTCTTCTTGAAGCATTAATTTTAAACACTCCCCTGTTTGTTTCTGTGATATGTTACCATAATCATCATTGCCTATGTTAATTCTTTTACATTCTTTTCACACGATTTTGTATTGATTAATTATAGGTCAGTAGCTGCTGTATCAATCGATGTTTTTGCTAGGACATGTATCCAATAGTTAGTGATAGGTTATAAAAAGAGGCCTGTTTTGAAGGAGATTGATTATTTGTGTACAAACTGGTAGTGGTGGTAAAACAGATCTAGCTAAATTTAAACATTTTCTGTAGATAGAGTATCAAGGTTTTTTACTGTAGTTTTTGGGTGTTCTGTTGAATACAGGGTCTGCGTATGATCGTATGCTTCATTTCCTTAACTCAGACTCTAAATAGGTACTGCAACAGAGAGTTTGAAGATGAAAAGATTTTGATCCAGCACCAGAAAGCCAAACATTTCAAATGCCACATATGTCACAAGAAACTCTACACAGGACCTGGTCTACAGATCCATTGCGCTCAGGTAAACAGCTTCCACAAGCCGGGAATCTTTCTTGATTCCACAAATGACCCGATCAGCCTGAAATAATTATACTACACTGGACATACCGATCTTTTGTGAGCATCTTCACTTGCTTGTTAATCACTGTTATCTTTTCAAATCACAATTGGACATTTTACGTGGGAGGGACTGAGTGCCCCAGTCAACATTGTTCAGTAAAATTCAATAGCAATTTCATTTGATTTTTTTTTAATTAAAGTGGTATTGAAATTTATAAATTTAATATTCCAACTGCCAGACTTCAATCTATGTGTTATTTCATTAGGTACACAAGGAAAAGTTAGAGAAGGTTCATAATGCACTTCCGAATAGAGACAGTACAGAGGTAGAGATTTATGGTATGGAAGGAATACCTGAAGAAGATATCATAGCTCACGATAAGAAAGGCTCAAATCATAATCAAGCACAGGCTGCTGGGGCAGGTAAGAGTGAAAAACAGAAATACGAAAATACTGAAATGATAACTTTATGATTAGAGTAAAGCATTCACATCCCATAGAATCCAAGCTCTTAACAGCAAGCAGCCAACTGAAAACCTTCAAAAAGTTGATTTTCCTGCTCTGACAAATAAGGGTATCTATGATTCAAGGGATATTGATAATCCCCTGCACAATGTCATTTCTCAAAGATCATGTTGCACTGTTTCTTGCAATATGAAGGTACATCAATTTATTAGAATTGGCACTTGTAATTGCTTGTAATTTAGACAGTCGCTGTCAAGATAACAATCTTGCATATACTGCAATTTTTGCACATTTAAGCGTCAATGAATTTGAACCTTGACAATTTACCTGAACTGTTTTGAGTACTAGGGAAAATGAATACTTGATTTTCCATTATTTTAAACCATGTCATGTCCATAACTCCTGCCACATTGCATTAACACCTGTGTGATGAAATGGGTTAATGGATGTCACTGGTGGTATGTTTTGCTATATTGAGGTCTTATCTGAGTGTGTAGGAGACATAAACCTTCAATAATATCCGATGCTCTTTACACCCATATGTCAAATGGATTGAGATAAAATCTCAACCTTCCAGTGCTTTATGTGCTTATCAATAACAAAATTTAATCCCTTGGACTTGCGCTATCGCAGTTGATTAATTTTCTTGTACGTATTGCTTCATTTTGCCTCAAAGTCTTGGTTAAATATTAGCTGTCATTGTGATGATGGCGAATCTTTTTACTTGTGTTGCTAGCCAGTCTTCTATATTGACTTATTTATGTGATAACTGCAAGCACCTCCTAAAACTAAGACATCAAGTAGCTCGATCTATTATCACTTAATTCTTTCTTTTCAAGGGGAGTCCAGTAAGAACCCACAGAATCCAATGCAGCCACCTCAGCAGCAGCCCCCGTTCGGAGGACCTCCCGGGATGAGGCCTCCGGGACCGGGTTATGGACCTCCACCAGGTCACGGGTATGGTGGTCCCCCGATGGGAGGTTTTGGTGGATACGGAGGCCCGCCAGGATACGGTCCTCAAGGAGGATATGGACCACCTCCTGGTGGTATGGGCGGTCCACCTCCGATGGGTAAGTCAAGAATAATGTTTTACAAGTTAGAATTATTCAGTGTGTTTTTTTTATTATTGTGAATTGTGTGGGTGTTCTTGACAATTTTATTACTCAGTGTCATCTGCTATTTAGGAAGATCTTTCTATCACAATGAGGAAAGGATTTTTGAGCCAAATCCTTGCTATCACCTAGCATGAGAGTAGCTCTGGCGTCTCTCACTCATCTGAACAAGAGATGATCAGAGAATGATTGAAAGAAAACCTCTTCCCCTTACTCCAACCAATAGTGATATGATGTTTTCCGCAATGTAAGGCAGCCCTGTTTCTGTGAATTCATCATGTTGTTAAACTTTCTCTAATTACACAGGACCAGGCGGACCGATGGGAATGAGACCTCCGATGGGATTCGGAGGACCTCCTCCTGGAATGGGTGGACACCCAGGTATGTACATTCTCTAGTGTTAATGACTCATATGAGCAGATTCACATGAAATATGTGGGGAAATCGCCAAAGTGGCACAATGCTAGTTTTGAACGTCTAGCAAACCTTAATCACCAAGTCCTAAGTAAGCTGACGTTGATGCAGAGTATGTTGCGACTTGACAGATGTGTCATACCCCTTTGAGACTGATTTGGGATCGATATTTATACCTAGTGGCTTTTTACTAGAACCTATAACCAGGTTATGTACATCGGTGCAGGGGAATTTTTTTTATCATGATATGAAGACTTATTTTTGCCTAAGGATTCTTTGTTTGGAGTCAACCACCTGATAAATATATGACTTTCTTTGATGCCTATGCCGATGTTTCGCGAGTAATGAGAATTTATGTTAATGATGCATTTTATGGCCCACTTTGGCTTCTGCAAACTTAGAAAGTGTGTTAATTTTACAAATCGACCAATTATCTTTGCTTACAGGTATGGGAGGCCCACCAAGAGGCCCACCGCCGATGGGAGGGCCACCCCCTCGTATGGGTGGACCCCCACCACCAGGTATGTGGGGACCTGAGCACAGAGGACCAAGTGCTGGCCCACAGCCTCCACCTAATATTGGGCCCACTCGACCTCCTCTATTCCCAGCTGCTACTTCACAGGTACGTGTGTGTGTCTTTACGTCATGTCTGTCCGTTATCGGCTTGTCCAGTTTCCTACTTAGCTGTTCCACTTTTTGAACTGCTTGTTTATTGGCTGATGGAGCTATTCAACTTAAGTTACATACAGAAACCGCAAATAATGAGTTTCAATCAGGTATAATTAAGTTCAACAGTGAAAAATTGGCCTAGCTTTGATTGTTGTTTCCAAAACTCTCTGATTACATTGTGCAAATTTTGGAATTATGTCCCCTTTGATATAATCCATCAATGAGTAAGCAACTCCAAGTTACATACATAACTGTATCGATTGTTAGATCTTCCTATCGTAAAGCCCCACACTGATGCAAGTTGTATGCTGAGGTCTAAAAAAATTATTGCCATGCCTACTATTTTAGGCACCTCCGCAGCCCTCATTCACAGCTCAAGCTGAGGCTAATAAGAACATGCCAGGATCTGTACCATTCCCTCACCCAAACGCTATGCCTCCGGTACCACCGTCTGCGGCCCCACAAACTTCAGGAGATGCGGGGCCCCCTAGCAACCCCCTACCTGCAGGTATCAGGAAGTTAGACGCCTCAGGCTCAGGTCAGATTATTGTACATCCAGATGAAGATATATCTTTGGTAAGTTTCTATGGTTACTCAATGTGTTTATTGTCCGCTGAGGTTTGCTGATTTGCCAATTCATGCATCTACTACTATAATTGATATTTTCGTTACATGGAGCTTATTTTCAGGAGTTGACTGTCATCTATACAACATGTACGTCGGCTGGTCACTGAGGAGCTTCAAACTTTGATGAGTACATGAGTTACATATACTCTTTACTGATATAAAAAATAATGTTTGGGGGCAATATTTAAATAAATTTCTATCAGTTGAACAGGGTTTTTGTCTCACGTGTCTGCTAGCTAATAAGGGGAGACGACTTTGTTCTATGCTGATGTTCATGTGACAAGCCATTTAGTAGAGCCAAAGCGGTGGGGCGCCTTGTATCATCATGCTCTTATGTCATTGCCCATAATTTGGCTATACGATAAATGCTGATAAAACTATAGTAGTTAGATGTAGCACAGGTTTCTTTTACTGTTGGGGTCCTTTGGCAACCTCAATTGACAGAAAGGAATAAGCGCTATCTTGCAGAGATACAGACCCTGGCATCAGTGAAAGTGTTGATTGTGCAACAGATGAATCTTTATTTTCAGGAGGAGAAGAGAGCCAAGTTGCCAAAGTATGCAGGAGGAGGCAATGCGGGCGGTAATATTCACTATTCATCCGGTATGGTGCGATATTAGAGCCCTTGCTGCTAATCTATATCTGCTGCGGGTCAACATCAAAAGAGCTATGAAAAATCTTGTATTCAACTGACTACATAGCAAGGTTAGGTTTAGATTGGGTTATAAAAAAACATGTATAAAGATTTAGCAACATAATTCCACATTTATTCTTATCGAAAGACTTTGTGGTACTAACAGTTGAATCATGTCAGAGTATGTGAAAGGTAGGATATTACTGTAAATATCTTACAATATCTAGGTTGGTTCAAACGAAGGGTAGGTGTACATTTTATATATACGCTGGCATACCTGTTTTTATCGATGACATCGCAGGTAGGAACACTAACATTACTCAGTAGGTAATCAAGGCAAAGTAAATGTCAGCGTTGTTGATATTATAGTGACAGTAAGTTCCATGTCGTAATGACAGTAGACAGTATATTATGAAATTCCCTATTGAGAAGCTGTTAGATGTAAGAATACACATGCTGCTCATAAAGTCTAGAATTTTGTATCCTTGTCTTTTAAGCTAATTTTGTTTCAGATGGATGTACCTCAGACTTCGCACATCTTAATTCGCTTGCTTTTCCTGTATATATTATACAAAATTAATACAACTCAAATCAAACTGTTAAATAATACCTAGCATCATCCTCTTTCTGATACTAATGAGCTTTGATCAAATTTTGATGTCAAAATTTGATTTGTAGGCCTGACTGTCGTGGTATGCACACAGATATGCCTCAGTCAGTACTAAAATTTAGTTCATGTATTTCTATATTTACTGATGCTGTCAATGACTTTGGACGCGGAAGTTCTGTCAATCTTTACTGCTATGATCATCGTAAGCTCTCCATTAACTTGAGCTATCGGTTTTGATTCTTGTAGATGAGTTGTCAATCATTAGGCGTTGATGGGACACGGTGGATGAAAATGAAGGCAAGTGACACTTTCTTTTCTTGGTTTCTGTCTTAGCCTGTGCTACAGGAATGCACTATCAGGCCAGCCAGCACGGCAGCATGTCATATTGGGATGACATTGTGTTGACAGGTGGCACAGGCTAAGGCAACAACGAAGAATAGTTGGTCACAGCCTTTGTTGCTGTTGGGGCACATTAGGCCTTACTTAACGGCGTTGAGAGGTGTGCCCTAATATCAATCATAAGAAATGAAGATTCTGTTTTGTGATTGAGGGCATCCCTCTCAGCGCAGTGGTATTTGGCGTGTCCCCTGCCATAATGGTCGACCAGTTTCTGAGTGCCAAGTGTGGCAGCGATTTTGAATTGAAACAAACGCACCCACACCACCATAAACTGGCCAGCCAAAAATTGGCAGTGACTTTCTTTGTGATTTAAAGCTCTTTTAACAAATTAATTTCAATTCATATAAATATTGTTATTTGACTGGTTGTAGCTATAGTACAGATAAAATTCAAAAAATTTGAAGCTAGTTGTTCAGATACAGATGTTTAATTTAAATGTATCCTGGTCTATGTTTGAGTTGTATCATGAAATGTCAGTAAGGTTTGCAGGTTAGGGATTGTAGGATTTGAATGAAGACGAGCTCGGTTTTGTCATACTGGCTCTTGGAGATACATTCTTGTATGTGTCTGTCTATACTAGCGATATAAAGAGAACAGATATAACAAGATTTTGGTAAGTTGCTTTGGTTTGTTACCAACGAGTTGCCTTCTAATGCAGCATGTCAGAACTGTTTTTGCTGATGACTTCTGCTATCAATTTAAGTGTGAAAAGCGATAACTGTAAATGTATTGTGACTTGGGGAAAACATGGTTAAGATGCACTAGTCCAAACATTTAGTGAGGGCAGGGGGGAGAATCACCATCTGCCATCTTGCCAACCCCCCCCCTCCCAACTAGAGGTGGACTCGCTGAGAGTGTAAACAAGGGTTCATCCAATTCAAAAGCATAAATGAGATGCCACTTATTATTACATCATTTGTTTTTTTTGCAGGAATCAATCAAGAAATGAATCTGTGCAGCAACACACCGGAGTATCAAACACAGCAGACTTGATACATTTTGAAATGAATAACATTATGCAAAATATTCACTTTTCAAACGACATGTATTGTTTTATGTCCAAGAAGAACGAATTACTAATAATACTACTGAAATTGGTATTTTTTTGAGGTTATTAGTTAGCTACACATTTTCTTTTTTCAATCTAAATAACAACAAATACAAGATGTGTACTATGACAACAAAATCTATGACAATTGCTGAAAATGGTCTCAGATGGCAATAAGTCCAACTTGATTTGTGGTACAATGATAAGGCCAGCAGTGCTTTCGACCATCACGACAAATTTTGTACTTAAACAGAATGAGTTACAAATACATGACACAAATGACAAATGTGCTGCAAGGAAATGTATTCAACTTCTGTGGAGTAACAAAATCTTGAACAAGTCTTACCCAACGTAGGCCAATGTTTGTCTGTTGGCTTCTGGTTTGTTCATACTAATTTCATTCTCAGCATGAAAGCAAAATCAGGTATTAGACACGTTTCCCTCGGCTACCCCTGCAGTATGTCAGGGTGATGATGAAGCTTACGGTTTGGAGCAGGAAATTATGTGCTTCATAGGCAATGGATTCAGCACCTAATAGGACAGGATATTTCGATTCTCTTGTGCATTAGAGCAGAAAACAGATTTGTATTCAATTCAGAATCCATGTCGATCTCTATATTGTAGCAGAGACTAATAGACATATATATGTATTATCTATAATCTCTGATTATTTATCCTTCAATACTTATTTATCCTTCAATTGTATCTGTTCACAGACCTTGTTATCACCTGTTGAGAAGCTAAATATTATGGTTTGGAATATGTATGAGGTTTGGTTGGATTTACAATGTTTAATTTAATGCACTGACAAATTTGAACTTGACATGTTATTAAAAGAAGACCATTAGGTGAGTTTATTGCCAGTTGAATGCAGATCATTGACTGCGGACTGAATCGATCGAGAATCACTACATTTCATTGATATTTTGCAAAGTCGTTCACCGCCAATTCCTGTGATCATGCCTTTTCAAATGATACATTCAACTTACGCCCATGTTATTTCTGGTCATGTCCATCAAAATTTTGACGGTGATCAGTTGAATCGCTAAAGATAGGTTGTACCAAATAGGCACATGGTTTAATGTGGTAGTAGGGTTGGGTGTTTTTTAATTTTATTTCTAATGTGGTTTAGTGTCACCTTTCGAAAAACAATATTCTTGACTAGGTTATATACCCTGACGTTTGTATTTTTGTAAAATACAAAATACTCACACCCGTCTGAACTAAGAAGCGAACTGTGTCTTGAAGCTGTATAATCAATTACACACTAATTTAGTTTATTAATTGAGAAAGCGTATCAATTGAAACGCTTCTCTTGAAAGTCTTGATTACTACTATAATAAAAAGTATAATAATAATAATCAAATATTTCACTTCGAACATTGACTGATTTATTGATAGGTATGATATCAGTTATATGTCATTGAACAACACTTCAAAGAGAAGTATTTATCTCGATATGTTTTAACCACAGTAAGCTAATGAAGTGTATACAAAATTACACGGGTTGGTAAGATGTTTGAGTTTATTACCCGTCTCTTCTTCCCCTTCATTGGCATCCCCCACCAAACATTGTTGACAATTAAGTTCAATGGTATATAACTGATATCATTCCCTCAATAAATCAGTCAATATTGGTGAGAAAATCAGTCTGAAACAACGAGGGTAAGTTGGATATAAGTCAACATATAGTGATATAACCATAAACACTAAAATAGTATAAATATTATACTTATAAATACATGAGTATTTATATGTTAATGGTCTATGGATATAACATACGTGGATCATTTTTATAACATCGACAATTTGAGGGTCTTTTCAAAACCCTTTTTTCTTTCTTATAATGTAACATATTATAGGGGAAAAAAATATGGGGCGCTTCACGCATTTGTAACCGAAAGTGACGATCAACGCCACTGTATATGTTGTTTGGCAGACAGGGTACTTGCCATAGTATTAGATGTTTTTAAATCTGGTGCAGAATTGACGAACAAATGAACACCATCACCAGGAAATTGTTAGCATTTCCACAATGGACGACATAGGTTAGTGATAGGGAGGTGGGAGGGAAATTGACAGACTTATTCTCTTTCAAGACCGGCGTGGTGACCGGATGTAGATTGAAAGAAAGAATATGTGAGTAGCTGTGAACAGTAGTTCTAAGAAAGCCTATCATTGGCTGAGATCAGTAGTTCTAAGTTTTCCTTACCAATAAGTTGTCCTTAGTTGGTTGAGGGAGGGCAACTTTTTATTCAGTTGACCTGGATTGTTTGTCATGTCTTGGGACTGATTGCCAAGACAAGGGAGGTGTTATAAGGGCAGAAAAAAATCTTTTTTGTACCAAAAACTTTATTTTTTCTTTCTTATAATGTAACATATTAAAGGGGAAAAAAATATGGGGCGCTTCACGCATTTGTAACCGAAAGTGACGATCAACGCCACTGTATATGTTGTTTGGCAGACAGGGTACTTGCCATAGTATTAGATGTTGTTAAATCTGGTACAGAATTGACGAACAAATGAACACCAAACCAATTGTATTGAGTGAGGCACACCTAGCAAGCTCAGAACAATTGTTTCGCCAAAACTGCACCTTAGTTTATCAAGATATATTTCTTGAAGGCATCGGATGACCACCTGCCAAAAGATCTTATTCTTGAGCCCTGAATGCTAGCCCAGGTAGCGCCACCTCGTCTCAGTGAGTGAGGAGTGACCCAACCCTCTATTTTTGAATACTTTAGGACATCACTGAACTCTTTTCTGAACTCTGCTGTTGTGACTTCAAACAAAGGGCTGCTTCTGGAGGGTTTCAAGTGTTTTAAATACCTCTTAACGACGCGAACTGGGCATGTCTTTCCCCCTACTGCTTTAGTCATAATCCTTGCTGACTCTGTAGAATTCTTGAAAGAATTAATGTGCACTTCCATGGCACCCTTGCTAAAACACACATCGCCAACAGACATATGATGCCCTGCTGAGGATATACAATACTCGCTAGGGCGTAAGAATCCATAAAAAGCACAAGATACCATGGCAGAAAAGCGCCTCCCATCTATACTCCCCAAGACCTGCTCTGCCTTAGTGATCAGAGTGTGTAGTTGGTCAAGAGATATCGCCTGTGTTTTCTTTTGAGTTCTACCCTGTGAGTTTTTTATACCCCTCAATATTAACTTTAGTTTATGAGTAGCAAAGGTAACCTCACTGTTCTTTTTTACGCAAAAGAATTTTACTGCTGACACATGTGACAGCATTGCACTGTGTTTCTTTCCTTCTTGTGCCAGGTTTTTTAGCCACAACTCCATTGACGAAGTAGAGAATTTTTTGAGCTTGTGCTCAGAGCAGAACATTTTGTATTGGTTGTAAAATCGATCGTAAGACTTCTTTGAGCCCTCGGACAAAGACTTGTCTAAGAAGCCCCTCGCCTTAGCCCTCAGACCTGAAATAAATAGTGAAGGGAATCTTTTATGTATCATGAGTACATACTTGTTTTTCTAAAATAAACATTGCACAACAATAATTAATGTCATGTGTTGCTTTGACCTTCTCACCCCCCCCCCCCCCCCGCGCTTCACGTCCTGAGGCTCAAAGGTCAATTTTGTGCTTATGATTAGAAAAGAGAAATAGTTATTATTATTTGTCATCTTACGACCAGTATATATCTTTTACCCTTCTTGGACACAGGTGTACCGGAAAGCTAGTTGGACAGGCAGCCATGGTGGGAAAACGGAGTTTAAATTCTCTGATTCTATTTCTGGACAACAAATCTGCAGCAATGTTCTCTAATCCTGGGATATGTCTGGCCACTAGGAGAATATTTTGTTGCATGCATAGGAGCGCCAAAAGGCGTAGTAGCTTTCTCACAACAGCATATTTACAATACAGATGTTCTAAAATAGAGACTAGGGCCCCATTATCTGTCCTGACCTCAACCACTGAATTTGTAAATTTTTCCTTCCACATGTGCACTGCTACGAATATGGGGAACAGCTCTAGAACTGTGATGTTTAAGTTTGTCCAAAGCTCATCTGGCCACATCCCATGGAACCAGGTGTTTTCCCAAAAACCTCCATATCCTATTGATCCTGAAGCATCAGTGACCAGAGTGAAGTCTACAGCCCCTGCTACAAGATATTGGAACTGTTTACCGGGTACTAAATAAGACAGAAAATCTCTCCATACAACCAAATCAGATCTGGTCTCACAAGATATATGCCGCATGTGATTTTGATCAGATGACATGATACCCTTTAGACTGCCATACACACTACTGAGGTATGCACGACCTGCTACTACAATCTGGGAAAGATGGCAAAGTTTACCTAGTAGTCTTTGCCAATATTTTACTCACTGACGATCTTTAGATAGAAATGCATTGATGTGATTTAGGGCATCTGCTACCTTAGCTTGAGGAATAAATAGACTCCCCTGTGCAGAATCTATCCCTATCCCTAGAATGACAATTGTTCTTGTAGCTTCTTCTGTTTTGTGAGCAGAAACAGGTACCTCTACATCCCTGCACATCATTACAAGCATCCGCCCCAGAGGCAACAATGAGAAAATCATCTAGATAGTTAAAAATGCGACATTCGTGATTTTGTATAGTGATGAAGAGCCATCGGAGCATATCACTTATCCTTTGGAAAATCTTGCAGCTGCTCCCTGCCCCCATAGGTAATCTAGTATCAATGTAGTATTGGCCATCTACCTTCATACCTAAGAACTGCCTTTCTGATTTGGTGATGGAAACCTTGATATGCACCTGATATATCAAGTTTGGCAAAATAGGCCTGGTCATGTTTGTTGAGTGATAAAACATGTGTTACTACATCTCTTATGTTACAATATTTAACCTCATGGTTATGCGTGGGAATATTATCATTTACTGATGTTCTGTGTGGAGCTGATAGATCAAATATCATGCGCCATTTTTCAGAGTTAGCTTTTGGAATGACATAGATTGGGGAAATCATCATGTCCTGAATGGGAAGTTTTTCAAAAGGTCCAATGATGCGGCCAGAGTCTACTTCAACGTGAAGTTTTTATGACATCGACATCGATATAACTACATGAGTATTTATATGTTAATGGTCTATGGATATAACATACGTGGATCATTTTTATAACATCGACAATTTGAGGGTCTTTTCAAAACCATTTTTCTTACAAACCTATGTTTTGTAATTTATTCGTGCAGTTTTATAATCTTCCAAAACCACCCTCAATGCATGCACCACCAGGCTGTTTTTAGATCTGAGTTATCTCGCCCTGATCAGATCAACAGGCTGCAGGGGCAATTCAAAAGTTCTGTCCCTATACCCTGATATTTGCTCCGATCATTAAATAAATTGATGCTGTCTTGCTATCAATTTGTAGGATATGCCAAAAGTTATGTCGAAGTAGAGAACAGTTTTATATAATTGTTGCAAAATTCTACTTGCTCTGAATTATACATTTATTCGTTTTAGGTGGCCATGGAGAACGTAATGCTTCGAGCATGTATTCTATGCACCCTGCTTCTCTCTGCTTCACAGTTGGCAAACAGCAATGGTAAGACATGATGAGTATAATATAAAAACCCATCGGTTAAAAAGAAAGCAGGCAATTTGCCAGAAATAGCTGATGCTTCATCCAACATTACCCCCCCCCCCCCCCGATCGATGATAATAATAATACTTTTAACAAATTCACTTGAATAATTTTACCATTTATTTCTGTTTGTGCATGGTCTCATATGTCGAAATGACTTGATCAGCTAATAAAAAAAAAAAATATATATATATAATATATATGCTCATTACACTCTACCTTATATATCCAGAATCCGTGGAGACCTGTACTTGTACACAGAATGGTAACATATACACACCACACTACTGCTGTCAAAAGTTCTATCAGCACATCGACCCCAACAATAGAGAAGAGTTTGGGTCACAGGACTGTCCCGATGGTCTTATATTTGATATAAATACCTGCGTGTGTAACTACCCAGAAAATGCGATATGCTCATCGTTCTGCAATGGTGAGTAGTATTTATTTATTTATTGACTTTTCTAAAAATTTATAATTAAAGTAAATTAAAAATACCTTGTTTACCTCACATACATTAACATAGAAAAACAACTTGAATATAAACATATAAGTGTAGGGAGGTAGGCCTACATACTACGTAGTAAGTGGGATAATGAAAGCATGGTAGCACAGATTAAGTGGGAAAAGAGAAAAAAGAAAAGAAGAAGAGAGCGGTAAACAAAAATGCAAGTTAACAAAATTAGTTAGGACTAAATGATAATGATTCATGAGGCTGGTTCGATTTAGTTACGGATGTATGAAATAAATGTTTAAAAAAGCTGCTTACCCTAGGTTTGATCTGAATGAGGGTTTAATTATTGAATAGATGCTATGATGTGATAGTGAATGTCTGCTCAACTTGCTAATGAGATGGAATATGTGCTTAGTATATTTGGGTATTCTATCAATAGTTGAGTTTCCTGGGGGTACTCCACCTTACTTGATTTTGTGGTCCGGTCCAGCAGGCAGAACACTTGATGAAAAAGGTTATCGACATAAAAAAATCTGTATAATCTCATTTAATAATTTAATATATTTTTTAATTATGATTATATTTAATATATAATTACAATTGAATATTCAACAAAAATGATGATTTTTAGAACCGAAAGCTTGCCGAAGTATGGATTAAATCATTTTCATCCAGGGCTAGTAGTTCAATCCCATAAATATCTTCATCCAGTGGGGAATTATTAGAATTTATTTAAGCTAAGTATGAAGACCAAGTAAATGTCTTCGTTGTGAGTAGGTATAGGCAATAAAACCTTTTCTGGGATATTACCGCAATATATAATTATGATTTTGAAATGGAATTGTCAATTGACAATGCGAATGACAGCATGCCTTTATGACTATGCCTCCTTTTTTAGAGTCAGCGCCCTGATAATTAGGGTTGCAGTGCTAAAAAAAGCCATAAAGCTGCATTTCTGCAGTAGCACAAGTTGATTTGCAAACAGGCCGATATATGTCATGTCATATGGCTTATTCGCCTACACTCCTCTTAGTTAGAATCAGCTAAAATAAAACGCCTTGAATTCTTAGTGAAGGGCAATAATTACTGTACCACCTGAAGCCAGTCAACACTATACGCAACATTAGCTGAAGCGATAGAGCTTGAGGGCCATAAATGTTTTGATTGGGTTTGTAGTGGTACCTGCCGCCAAAAGTCACCAATGGCGGTACATACCTCTCCCCTCCCGATAACAAAAGATCAGGCGCTCAAGCCAAAGGCAGTGGAAGCAAATGCAATGAGTTGATTCTATGGTTGCACTCCTCTACTTATTGAGATTGTTTTGGTCATCCAATGTGCAGTCAAGGAATTATCACATGAACCTTGAATCAATAACATTCGACTTGATCAACAATCAATCCACTGGTACCATTCCAGTAGTAAGTAGTAGTAATGTTGTAGTCATCATCTCTTCTTACATGAACAGATAAGTCCTATAGGTTGCAATCAGGGAGTCTGGGTCCCAAACTCCCTGTTGCAACCCAGAGTATAATATATGTGCTTTCGGTTTGATCCTTATTCAGCTACTATAACCAATAAATATGTAAATTGTCTTTCCCTGGTTTAGAGGTATCATTGACTTGGAGAAAGCAGGAGAGGGATGTCAACAACTACATTAAACAGGAGAATCTGCCAGAGATGAGCGAACTGACTCTGTGCTTCAGATTCAGACCTCTTGTGATTGGCAACACAGATTTACAAGGTCAAACATATGTGATGAGTATCTCAGATCCAGGTATGTGCCAACAACTCCAGTTAGCATTTGCTCAGACAGCAGCAATGCGAGTTAGTGGCATTATTGATAATGTAATGCTACTAAGTTGCACTGTAGATGTCTGATCACTAAGACTAGTTAGCATTGTGCTGACTAACTTGTTGTACGAGTATGAAATTATTATGAATGGCTTGGGCATGAATTAAAATGATTTGTTTTCCACAATGATGCAATAGCCTTTCTGACAAATCCTGTGGCTGGATGAACATCAAAAAATTTAAAATCATCATAATATACTGATCTTAATAAACAATATATGATTTTTTGTATCACACTTAAACCATGAGGGTAAGGAATATCCAGTTTCTTGCAGAAAAAGCATACTTTTGTTTGCCTACTTTACCTTTTCATAATGCCCTTGTTCATTTCTCGCTCAATATTCAGGTAAAACGAAGAGGTGGAACCTTGGTATTAAGTCAAATCCTCCGCTGGCTTTTGGTATCTCCCCCGACAGCTACTTTACCGATGGAGTAAATAATGCTGAAGAGAATGATCTTTGGAGGCAGGAGCACAAACATTGCTTTGTGTGGCAACAGAACGGACCTTTCAAGGTAACCAAAACCTTGATTATATTTTTGAGCATCCCATAATGCAATGTTATGGATTTCCCATATTATTTGTGATTCGATTTAAGCATGACCCAGATGCTGAGAATGCCACCATTGCCAATGGTTATAAAGCTATCATATTCATTGCGTGGAGTTTGAATCCTGATCGCACTTTGAGAGTCATTTCCTCTTGACACACACCTGACACACACCTGACATTGACAACCCAAGCCTGAGTTTTCAAAATTATAAAAGCAACAGTCGACAAGACGCCCAAGTTATGTCTACATTTTACTGTGAGCCACATGTGAACCAACCCACTTTTGCACCTATAAGAGCTTAGTGAAATTTTATTCGCTTTGTCCGCTGTCATGAGATCTAGTTTTCAACCTACTACAACCTATTATAACCAATTGCATTTAGTTTAAACTTTTTTACATAATATCACACTAAACGTACTAGAATTGGGCAAATTGTAGTTATCTCATAATCATAGAACAACAAAAGCAAACATTTTAAGGCTTTGGTGCCTTGTGTGCTGCCCCGTGCCGCTGCTGGTAGGCTTTAGGGGTCCCCAAGACCAAACCCAGTCTGCAAGTTGATACCAGATATAGAGCCCAGCCAACTTGTCATGTATGGGGAAGCCTCGCCATAGGGTCATTTTCCTACGTTTGATTTACAGCAATGAAGATGATAACTTGGACAATATGGACAGGACTGAGACAATCTATCTTCCTGCCACTTTGATTTTTATTGTTATCACATTTTGTCGCAGCTAGATGACACTACCTACATATGATAATAACTTGGATGATATGGCTAAGATTGAGACGTGCTGCTGGTCGCTATCTGATAATTAATTCATGTTTTATTTAAGTGGTTTGTTGACAACGATGGAGGACAACCAGGACAGATTGTACTATTCAGAACTGTAAATCTGAATATGGTAGACACCATTGAATCAGGAGGTGTCCTGATAGCTCTACAAGAACAGGACTCCCCAGGTAATAATAGCGCATGATCACCTGTTAAAGAAGAAACTGTGGTTGGGCTGGCACTACATCTCCAAACTGAGGGTTGGTTGCATAATCAACTAGAACGCATCCTAGAAGTGTGAGGCAATAAAATGCCTCCTTAACTGTTTTTGGTGCGAACACAAAACTGCCAAAACTACACCAGGCACTAATGGGTCATTTGCAGTGATCTTTTGATCTTACCCAATAGGCCTTACCCATTCCATGAATAATACAAAAGTAAAGATACTGGGTTTTGATCATGATGCATTGAAACGGTTTGTCTTTTACCCTTGTGTGAAAGTAAAGGAGGAATAGTTACTCCTTGGTGAAAGTAGCCCCTTTTAAACACATTTTACAGGTGGAGGGTTAGATCCTGATCAGGTTATACCAGGCTGGATTGCACAACTGAATATGTACAATACAGCCCTCTCTGATGACGAAGTTGTTAGAATGGAGATGTTCTGCAATGAAAAGGGAAATATTGTCAACGAGGACACAATTACCATTGTTGGGACTATGGAAACTGACTCAGAGGATTTTGAATGCCTAGGATGCTGAAAGACACTCATGGAGATACTTCATTATTTATACTTCAGACGGCGTGGTTATAAAGTTACAACATTTAATATAATGTATAATGTAATATCCTGCAATTCAATTAGTGTAAATGAGTATTATTAATATGATAACATTATTATCATACATTATTATTCATTGTTACGCATTATCATTACATAATTACAATTATTATACAGGAGTTGAGAGTGCATTATTGGAAGAATGTAAACAATATCACATTAATGATAATTGAAAGTGTCAACTTTATAGAACATTATGGAAATCATTTTTTGGAATGACAAATATCTCAATGTAAACTTGGTGCCTTCAAAACAAGATCAATAATCAATACTTCATCAATTGTGTCTATGGGATATTCTGGTTGTGGGTAAGATAACTTCCATAGAAGAAATGTGTGTTGGCACGCAATTACTTTTAAAGTTAAGTTTTTCGATGAAACCTGCCCCTTACCAGAGTGAGCAACTTGCAGTGACTTTACTAGTGTTTTTGCCCATGATTATACCCTGTTTGTCTATGTAATCCTCTCAGAGAAAATAGTTATATACTATTTGTACTATATATACATTTTAATTAGATGAGATTGTTATGTAATTTAGAAAAATACCTGCTGTCGTTATAAAAACATTCATACAAAAGTATATAATATCAGGAAACCTGTCGTGAGTATTGATGCACAAAAAAAGTGTGGGTAACTCCGAAACAATCAACAAAAAAACAGTATAAGTAGGAAATGCTGCGATAGTATGCACAAGAATATATCACAAGAATTATCTGATATAGATGGGTTACCTACTGATTCGTATCCACATCGATACTAGATCAGAGAAAAAATGACTACAACATGTGGCCGTTTCCGTCCATGCAACCCTGATAATCGAACTTGCATATGAGTTTACCACCAATGCTGTTAGTTTTGGCGCGTTGAGCTTTGAACTGGCGATGAACTGAGATGCATTACTGTGTGTGTGCTTTCCACACCAGCAATAACAGTGTTTAATGTTTCAAGTTATAGAAATGGAAAATTGTGTGATCGCTTATTGTCCATGTGGCACAGTCATGATTTTAGAGACATATTGACATGAATTTCAACATTGAATTTAACCCTAATTGGGATAATCAGGATTTCAGCACAGTTCAGTGAGTGATCGGAGTCTATTTGGTAGTTGTACTATATGCTGGCGGAAGTCCATATTCAGTTTGATATTTTGTCTCATCTACACCTTGAGTTGTTGAGCTATATGCTGAATTGGCGACTGGTGCCTGCTGCCTCGGATATGCCTCTGCTGGTAGAGTAGTTCCAGAGTTTGCTGGAGGTTGGGAAGGCTGAGCGTACCCTATAGAGGCTGTACCCATCGGCATCCCTGTAACCGGATTTAGGCCTGACGCTCTTTCTCGCCTAGCTCTGCGGATAATGTAATATCGAATGCCCAAACTGAGGCTTATGGCTAGAATAGCAATAAAAGCTCCGATCGGGTAGAAGATCCTGAAATAGAAATGGAGATAATATTATTGTTATGGTTGATGAAAATCAGGGGCTTCGCCACGCGCCTCATCCCGAAGCATAGGCAGCTAGATATTGTTTGCTATAAGAGCAAGGCTGCAATTGCTCTCTGTTTGTATAGGCCAGTCGGAACACTTGCGTGCCAACTACACACCGAGCGGAATTCGAACCTACGACCTTCAATAATTGTGCTTACCAACTGAGCTACCTCCAACATGAGCTATCGGTGCTCTGCTGAGTAGAACTTTTCAATCATGATTCGTTAATGATGCCTCTATCACGTGACCTATCAGATGACCTATTAGGTGACCTATCAGGTGACCTATCAGGTGACCTATCAGGTGACCTATCAGGATGACCGATGATGTAGATATTTGTATCTGTAGGGCCATAGTTTTGGAAAAATGGTAGGGGAGGCGAAAATCCTTGAGGGTGCGAAGGTAACACCAGGTTGAGAATTGTAAGCTCCTCCTGAGTTCCCAGTCCTCAGCCTTCAACGCGTTTTAAGGATGTTTATAGCAAATGGAAGTCTTAAACAAGCTGATTCTGACATGGAATATTCAATTACAGAATTTTTAGGCCTCCCCTAGAACTACGGGTCTGATATGTAGATATTTCCTCTGTGGTGGCAGAGGGTATTTTATTGCAAACGTCGGGAATCGAGGCGCCTTGCAACATCCCCTCTGCCACCACAGAGGAAACATACTTGTTCTAGATATCTACTCACCACTTGAGTATATGTAGCCCCTGGGTCAGTTCAGGAGGCCCATCATCATCATAATCAGTGCCGTTTTTCATTCTTCCGGAAGATAACAATGTCTTATCCTCAGTGTCGAAATTTGTATATGTTTCCGTACCCTTCTAAGAACTGAGGTCCTACAAATTGTAACTACTGAATTAGCTTTATCTCAGCTTTACTGACTGACTCTGACAAGCGCTAGTAGGCTGTCATCAGCTATCACATGATTATGATTGTGCACATTCTAAAAATATAATACCTATTGGCAATGCTACAATTTTATAGCATGTATGTCTATAGTACACATTGAGCCCATACCTGTGTATCCTTTATCTTGTTGCACAACATTCTTCTTATATTGATTATATTGAGCAAATTTCTAAATTGTGAAATTCAGATGCAAACGATTACTACTACTACAACACACTTTGTTTGCATCTGAAATTCACATTGTTGATTAAATATCACATGAGTCTTGTCGAATGATTATGGTTTAATTGGCAGAAATGAGCCAAGGTATGTATAGCCTATGACTCTATTTATATATATGCTGGTGACAGTGAGATCAATGAACTAAACCTTTAGTTCATTGGTGAGATAGGGGTAGCCACATACCCAACAGAATTTCTAGGCTAGGATGGAGGGGGGGGGGGGGGTGGGTGTGGTATTTCAATCAATCGTAATTGCCTCCTGAACTGTGTCTGTGCTAATACTGAATTGCCATTTGCAGTGAACATTTGATCTTAGCCAGTATACCTTGATGTAAAGTAAGTAATGGGCTGCCCCTAAATAGCGAAGCAAGGTGCCCTAAATCCTCATCCTGAGAATGTGATACATATTAGAAATGGGTTTGCAACTTGCCGAAACTCAAACTGGCACTAATCCGCCATTGGCAGTGACACTTTGATCTTAGCCAAAAAGCCCGAGAGGCCAATAGGCCTTACCCATTCCATGAATAATACAAAAGTAAAGAAACTGGGTTATGATCGTGATACATAAATAAATCACATAATGATATAAGATGATAAATCATATAATGATACATAAATACGTCATGATACATTAAATAAAACAAAAAAATACATAATAACGGGGTTGTTTTCTACCCTTCTGTGATGGTTGCCCATTTTCCCTTTTTTTTCAGGTGGAGGGTTAGATGCTGATCAAGTTATACCAGGCTGGATTGCACAACTGAATATGTATGATACAGCCCTCTCTGATGACGAAGTTATGAAAATGAAGATGTTCTGTAATGAAAAGGGAAATATTGTCAACGAGGACACAATTACCATTGTTGGGACTATGGAAACTGACTCAGAGGATTTTGAATGCTTAGAATGCTGAAAGACAATCACGGAGATTCTTCATTATTTATACTTCAGACGGCGTGGTAATAAAGTTACAAGATTTAAATATAATGTATAATGTAGTATCCTGCAATTCAGTTAGTGTAAATGATTGTTATACATTATGATAACATAACTATTATACATTATTATTCATTGTTGCGTATTATTATTACATTATACATATACAGGAGTTGAGAGTGTATTATTTTAATAATGTAAACAATATCAAATTTTGATAATTGAAAGCGTCAACTTTATGGAACATTATGGAAATCATTTTTTGGAACGACAAATAAGTCAATACAGTTTTTTAAGAAAAACTTGATGCCTACACAGCAAGATCAACAACGAATAATTCATACTGTCTATGGGATATTGTGGTTATGGGTAAGATAGCTTCCATAGAAGAAATGTGTGTTGACACACAATCAATTTTCAGGTTAAGTTTCTCGGTGAAACCTGCCCCTGATCCGAGTGAGCAACTTGCAGTCAGTGAATTTGCTTGAGTTTATGCCCATGATTATACCCTGTTTGTCTATATAACCTCTCAGAGATAAAAGTTATATACAAGTAATACTTTATTATATATATTTATTATATATCCTTAGGTGAGGTTGTTATGTATGTTAGAAAAAAAACCTTCTGTAGTTATAAAAACATACAAAAGTATATTATATCAGGAAACCTGTCTGAGTATTGATGCGCATAAAAAGTGTGGGCAACTCCGAAACAATCAATAACAAACAGTATAAGTGGTAATTGCAGCGATAGTATGCACAAGAAAATATCACAGGAATTATCTGATGTAGATGGGTCAGCTTCTGAGTCATACCTACATCAATGTGGGATCGGAGAAGAAATGACTAAACATGTGCCCGTTTCCGTCCATGCAACCCTGATAATCGAACTTGCATATGAGTTGAACACCAATGATTCTGGTGCATTGAGCTTTGATCTTGCAATGAACTAGGATGCGTTCCTGTGTGTGTGCTTTCCACACCAGCAATAACAGTGTTTAATGTTTCAAGTTATAGAAATGGAATATTGTGTGATCGCTTATTGTCCATGTGGCACAGTCATGATTTTAGAGACATATTGATATGAATTGCAACATTGAATTTAACCCTAATTGGGATAATCAGGATTTCAGCACAGTTCACTGAGTGATCGGAGTCTATTTGGTAGTTGTACTATATGCTGGCGGAAGTCCATATTCAGTTTGATATTTTGTCTCATCTACACCTTGAGTTGTTGAGCTATATGCAGGATTGGCGACTGGTGGTGCCTGCTGTCTGGGGTATGCCTCTGCTGGTAGAGTGGAACCTGAGGGTGCTGGAGGAGGTGGAGCGTACCCTATAGAGGCTGTACCCATCGGCATCCCTGTAACAGGATTTAGGCCTGACGCTCTCTCTCGCCTAGCTCTGCGGATCATGTAATATCGAATGCCCACACTGACGCTTATGCCTAGAATAGCAATAAAAGCTCCGATCGGGTAGAAGATCCTGAAATAGAGATAATATTATTGTTATGTTTGATGAAAATCAGGGGCTTCGCCACGCGCCTCATCCCGAAGCATAGGCAGCTAGATATTGTTTGCTATAAGGGCAAGGCTGCAATTGCTCTCTGTTTGTATAGGCCAGACGGAACACTTGTGTGCCAACTACACACCAGTAGTCAATTGACTGCGAGCGGAATTCGAACCTACGACCTTCAATAATTGTGCTAACCAACTGAGCTACCTCCAACATGAGCTATCGGTGCTCGGCTGAGTAGAACTTTTCAATCATGATTCATTAATGATGCCTCTATCAGGTGACCTATTAGGTGACCTATCAGGTGACCTATCAGGTGACCTATCAGGTGACCTATTAGGTGACCTATCAGGATGACCGATGATGTAGATATTTGTATATGTAGGGCCGTAGTTTTGGAAAAATGGTAGGGGAGGCGAAAATCCTTGAGGGTGCGAAGGTAACACCAGGTTGAGTATTGTAAGCTCCTCCTGAGTTTTCAGTCCTCAGCTTTCAACGCGTTTTAAGGATGTATATAGCAAATGGAAGTCTTAAACAAGCTGATTCTGATATGGAATATTCAATTACAGAATTTTTAGGCCTCCCCTAGAACTACGGGTCTGATATGTAGATATTTCCTCTGTGGTGGCAGAGGGTAATTGCAAACGTCGGGAATCGAGGCGCCTTGCAACATCCCTCTGCCACCACAGAGGAAACATACTTGTTCTAGATATCTACTCACCACTTGAGTATATGTAGCCCCTGGGTCAGTTCAGGAGGCCCAGCATCAAGATAATCAGTGCCGTTTTTCATTCTTCCGGAAAATAACAATGTCTTATCCTCAGTGTCGAAATTTGAATATGTTTCCGTGCCCTTCTAAGAACTGAGGTCCTACAAATTGTAACTACTGACTTAGCTTTATCTCAGCTTTACTGACTGACTATGACAAGCTAGTATAGAGGCTAGTTATCAGCTATCGCATGATTATGATTGTGCACATTCTAAAAATAAAATACCTGATGGCACTGCTTTAATATAAGCATGTTTGTCTAGGGTACACATAGAGCCCTTATCCTATATTGAATAAGAACTTAAGTCAACATTCTTCTTATATTGATTATATTGAGCAAATTTCTATATCACCTAGTCGATAGGAAAATGTAGAGTGAATTTCAGATGCAAACAACACGCTTTGTTTGCATCTGTAATTCAGTCATAATTATAACAAAAGCCCTGTCAAATGGTTATGGTTTACTTGGCGGAAATGAGCCATGGTATGTATGGCCTAGATGGC
Source organism: Membranipora membranacea (assembly GCA_914767715.1). Classification (NCBI taxonomy): domain Eukaryota; kingdom Metazoa; phylum Bryozoa; class Gymnolaemata; order Cheilostomatida; family Membraniporidae; genus Membranipora; species Membranipora membranacea. The sequence goes on along the minus strand of OU612067.1, from coordinate 17,372,457 downwards.
CGCTCTATTAATGGCAAAGAGAGAACCAGTAGCTGACAACATTCATAATATATATTCTGGTGACAGTGCGATGGGGGTAGCCACGCACCCCGACAGCCTATCTAGCCTGGAGGGATGGGGTCAGGTGAAAGCTGGTAATTGTGCATCAATATTAATTTGGAAGGTAAAACAAAAAAATATTATTGCAATGCCTTTGATAGATCTAGTACATTATTATGAGTTTACCACCAATGCTTTTAGTTCTGGTGCGTTGAGCTTTGAACTGGCGATGAACTGAGATGCATTCCTGTGTGCGTGCTTTCCACACCAGCAGTAACAGTGTTTAAAGTTATAGAATTTGTCCAAATTATCCTAATTGTCCATATGAGCATAGTCATGAATTTAGAGACGTGAATTGACATGGCGTGACATGAATTTCAACTTGAAGTTAACCGTAATTGGGATTATCAGAATTTCAGCACAGTTCAGCGTCTATTTGGTAGTTGTACTATATGCTGGCGGAAGTCCATATTCAGTTTGATATTTTGTCTCATCTACACCTTGAGTTGTTGAGCTATATGCTGAATTGGCGACTGGTGCCTGCTGCCTCGGATATGCCTCTGCTGGTAGAGTAGTTCCAGAGTTTGCTGGAGGTTGGGAAGGCTGAGCGTACCCTGTAGAGGTTGTACCCATCGGCATCCCTGTAACCGGATTTAGGCCTGACGCTCTTTCTCGCCTAGCTCTGCGGATAATGTAATATCGAATGCCCAAACTGAGGCTTATGGCTAGGATAGCAATAAAAGCTCCGATCGGGTAGAAGATCCTGAAATAGAAATTGAAATAATATTATTGTTATAGTTGATGAAAATCAGGGGCTTCGCCACGCACCTCATCCCGAAACATAGGCAGCTAGATATTGTTTGCTATAAGAGCAAGGCTGCAATTGCTCTCTGTTTGTATAGGCCAGTCGGAACACTTGTGTGCCAACTACACACCAGTAGTCAATTGACTGCGAGCGGAATTTGAACCTACGACCTTCAATAATTGTGCTAACCAACTGAGCTACCTCCAACATGAGCTATCGGTGCTCGGCTGAGTAGAACTTTTCAATCATGATTCGTTAATGATGCCTCTATCAGGTGACCTATCAGGTGATCTATCAGGTGACCTATCAGGTGACCTATCAGGATGACCGATGATGTAGATATTTGTAAATGTAGGGCCGTAGTTTTGGAAAAATGGTAGGGGAGGCGAAAATCCTTGAGGGTGTGAGTTGAGGTTGAGTATTGTAAGCTCCTCCTTAGTTCCCAGTCCTCAGCCTTCAACGCGTTTTAAGGATGTATATAGCAAATGGAAGTCTTAAACAAGCTGATTCTGACATGTAATATTCAATTACAGAATTTTTAGGCCTCCCCTAGAACTACGGGTCTGATATGTAGATATTTCCTCTGTGGTGGCAGAGGGTATTTTATTGCAAACGTCGGGAATCGAGGCGCCTTGCAACATCCCTCTGCCACCACAGAGGAAACATACTTGTTCTAGATATCTACTCACCACTTGAGTATATGTAGCCCCTGGGTCAGTTCAGGAGGCCCATCATCATCATAATCAGTGCCGTTTTTCATTCTTCCGGAAAATAACAATGTCTTATCCTCAGTGTCGAAATTTGAATATGTTTTCGTGCCCTTCTAAGAACTGAGGTCCTACAAATTGTAACTACTGACTTAGCTTTATCTCAGCTTTACTGACTGACTATGACAAGCTAGTATAGAGGCTAGTTATCAGCTATCCGCATGATTAAGATTGTGCAAATTCTAAAAATAAAATACCTAATGGCACTGCTTTAATATAAGCATGTGTGTCTAGGGTACACATAGAGCCCTTATCCTATATTGAATAAGAACTTAAGTCAACATTCTTCTTATATTGATTATATTGAGCAAATTTCTATATCACCTAGTCGATAGGAAAATGTAGAGTGAATTTCAGATGCAAACAACACGCTTCGTTTGCATCTGTAATTCAGTCATAATTATAACAAAAGCCCTGTCAAATGGTTATGGTTTACTTAGCGGAAATGAGCCATGGTATGTATGGCCTAGATGGCTGCTCTATTAATGGCAAAGAGAGAACCAGTAGCCGACAATATTCATATATATTCTGGTGACAGTGCGATGGGGTAGCCACGTACCCCGACAGCTTATCTAGCCTGGATGGATGGGGTCAGGTGAAAGCTGGTAATTGTGCATCAATATTAATTTGGAAGGTAAAACAAAAAAATAATATTATTGCAATGCCTTTCATAGATCTAGTACATTATTATCAGTTTACCACCAATGCTTTTAGTTCTGGTGCGTTGAGCTTTGAACTGGCGATGAACTGAGATGCATTCCTGTGTGCGTGCTTTCCACACCAGCAGCAGCAGAATTTGTCCAAATTATCCTAATTGTCCATATGAGCATAGTCATGAATTTAGAGACGTGAATTGACATGGCGTGACGTGAATTTCAACTTGAAGTGAACCGTAATTGGGATTATCAGAATTTCAGCACAGTTCAGCGTCTATTTGGTAGTTGTACTATATGCTGGCGGAAGTCAGTATTCAGTTTGATATTTTGTCTCATCTACACCTTGAGTTGTTGAGTTATATGCAGGATTGGCAACTGGTGGTGCCTGCTGTCTGGGATATGCCTCTGCTGGTAGAGTGGGACCTGAGGGTGCTGGAGGAGGTGGAGCGTACCCTATAGAGGCTGTACCCATCGGCATCCCTGTAACCGGATTTAGGCCTGACGCTCTTTCTCGCCTAGCTTTGCGGATCATGTAATATCGAATGCCCACACTGAGGCTTATGGCTAGAATAGCAATAAAAGCTCCGATCGGGTAGAAGACCCTGAAATAGAAATGGGGATAACATTATTGTTGATGAAAATCAGGGGCTTCACCACGCGCCTCATCCCGAAGCATAGCCAGCTAGATATTGTTTGCCTTAAGGGCAAGGCTGCAATTTCTAGGCAAGTCGGAACACCTGTGTGCCAACCACACACATGTAGTCAACTGACTGCAAATGGAATTCGAACCCAAGATCTTCAATAATTGTGCTAACCAATTGAGCTACCTCCAACATGAGCTATCGGTGGTCGGCTGAGTAGAACTTTTCCATGATGATTTGTTAATGATGCCTCTATCAGGTGACCTCTCCAGACAGGCCTGTAGATTTAGGGGAGGCAGGGAGGCACTGCCTACATAGAAAGCTAAATACAGTGGCCTATAACATGTTGAATATGTTGTGTCAGAATAAGCTCATCTGGCATATCCAATTGCTAATACTTGTCTTAAATTGCTTCTATCACCGCTCCTGGTGGTGCTTCGGCCTTGCCATGAAATTTTGCCCCCCCCCCTACCCTTTTTTCTATACTACGGCCCTGCCAGATGACCGAAGATCCGCAGAGGAAACATACGTGTTCTAGATATCTACTTACCACTTGAGTATATGTAGCCCTTTGGTTAGATCAGGAGGCCCATCATCATCATAATCAGTGCCGTTTTTCATTCTTGTGGAAAATAATAATCACTTATCCTCAGCGTCAAGATTTGAATATGTTTCCGTGATCTACTATGAATTGAGGTCCTACAAATTGTAACTACTGACTTAGCTTTATCCATAGATTTAAAAACAGTATAGATAGGACATTGTGCTTCAATAACTTTGCATTATGTCCCCACCCGTATCGTCATTGTGCCACCCGCAGTGTCGCGTTATGTATAGCGTAACTGCCAGTGGGTTTATACTCAGCACTTTTTGCCCACCAACCATATTGGCCTGGATGGCTGAGCTGTTAGCGCTGGCTGTTGTCTTTTGTTCCAGGAGTTGCAAGTTCAAACCATACTGCAGGCTCTTTTTTTCATGCTAATAGTTTTAGTTATTTGATATAGCAGGAATACAAGTAGTACAGTTGATGATAGGTGAATCAGTGACCTTCATGTCCGGTTTTATTAAAAGCTGATCTTCAAGCGCACCTTGTTGGATAGATTTTTGTTGACAAACATACTTGTATCTTATATCTTAGTCACCTGATGAATCAATTTTCTGTAAAATTATGCTAAACACTTGAATAATTTACTTGTCATAACAAGCAGTAGCTCACATATATATGACAATTAATTCATAAGTGCTGCCCCAGGATTTTCTGTTGAAAGAAGCTATTTCATTGTTGGGCTCTCGGTGCACACGCAGACATGTAACAAATGGTTTCGATGCATTTATTGACATGAGAGCAACCCATCTCCCCTTCCCTGGAAAAGAATAGCAGTTTATGGTGTATAACACCAAATTGATGATGAGTTGTCCTCTCACATGTCATGAGAAGACAACTCTTGATGATACCTCATATTGGTATATAATCCTCATCCGTTTCCAAGAGGACATAACAGGGAGTACCTTGGCCAAAAAGATAATGCATCAGGATTGGATAAATTAAGACATCAAACCAATGAACTCCCTGAGGAAGAGGGAGTTCATTGATCAAACTATTTCAAAGGAAAACTAACTTTGTTTATTTCAGTGCAACATGGTACAGGAAATATATATTTTAGCAAACTCTTCTGCTTTTAAGGGCGATTAACTTTTTCATAGCCCTCTGAAAATTAAATAATGCTCTCTCAGGGCCTTAAATGTTTATTAGCATGGAATTGTACAGATAAGTTTCAGCCAGACAGTTTCTCAGTGCTACTCTCCCACAGGTTGTTTATGTTGCGATATCGGCTATCATTATATATATATGTGGTACAGCCTGTTCGTTCCATCTCTCGGGCCCATGTTAACGAGTCTGCTCACTGTGCTAATGATCGCCTCCCACTCTGATTGAAGCACTGTCCTCTCTATATCAAAACACCCGAAGAGAAATATAAGTTTAGAACATTTTGTTCACCAAAATACACCGAACAAGCTAAATGTGGCGATTCTTACAATAAAGTAGGGCCTTGATGTTTGAGCAGCAACACACATCTTAGATATCCAGGGCATTATTGTTGGATTAAAATTTGGCTTTAAGACATTCATATCTCAAATAGTTATTTATACCAACCTCCGACTGCGCCTGTTTATAGCTATGATTATCCTCATACCCACTGGGCCACTACCACTGCAAATTGTGGCTGTCCCTTCAACGCCAACGTTTTTTTTCTGGGAATCTGTGGCACATATTACCAGCCACCTCATCTAGGTAGGGCAAATGAACCTGAAATAATCATAAGATGCATCTTGTCATATGACTACGGCAATGGCTATTCTCTTGTTAATTTGAAGAACCTGACCTGACTAGTTCTCTCCTTTGCTCTAGCATGATGATCTGCCATACTCAATGAGTGTGTACAGACCAATAATAGGACAGTTATTGTTCTTAACTTCATGAATCTCTAATAGCAGAACATGATACTTGTTGGTCTGTTGAGAACATAATTCATAACATCAATCAGCCAAGAACATATTCATATTTATAATTTAGGTTGTTATCAATAAACTAGTATTGAATAAGTAGAACTTCAGCAGTTACAACTTACCAGTGAGTTCTTCTTTCATCATTGGGACCCTGTTTACACTTGACACAAAGTAGAGGCAGCTCTAGTTTTGTATGGATGAAAAGAATGTATGTAGAAAGTAGTTACTGAAGGAAAGTACATGTAGTAGTGCAACAATTAATAAGACATGTCCATCACTTTACTCAACTTTACCTTTAATGATGTTAACCTTATCAGAAAGTGTCCAATGAGAGAAGGCTATACTGAGTAAAACAACTTCTGAGCCAATCACAATGTTGTAAGAACAATGAACATGATTGGCTGGAAGGTCGTTTTACTAAAAGTCATGTGACACCCAGCCTTATGGTCTAGATTGCTAAAATTCCTAGATCTGAGGCTAAAGTAGCTATCATATTATTGGATAGACAGGAGCACACAATGTCCTATCTATACTGTTTTTAAATCTATGGCTTTATCTCAGCTTCACTGACAAGCGCTAGTATAGAAGTAGGCTTTTATCAGCTTATGATTGTGCATATTCTAAAAATAAAATACCTAATGGCAGTGCTTTAATATTAGCATGTGTGTCTAGGGTACACATAGGGCCCTTATCCTTGTCTTCAGTTAATATTGGATAAGAATCTTCTTATATTGATTATATTGAGCAAATTTCTATATCACCTAGTCGATAGGAAAATGTAGAGTGAATTTCACTTTCAGCAAGGAGTTAGTTAGTTAAATCTGTTATTTCATGTAATATTGAACCTCAAAATTACACGAAGGAACTAAAAAAGGCCTATTTTGAAGGCAAATGTGTACATAGAATGTGATATTCAATAACAAAAAAAAAATATATAATAAAATGTTCTTCTAGGCTATTTTGAAATATATGTGAGAATTCTAATGTGTTATTATGCTGGTGGTGTAAGATGACGAGATGATGGGTGGAGCACCTGAGGTGGTTTGTTCGATTATCTGGCAGATACGGCTCAACTGATTATATATATATGTAAATATATATTTATATAATATATAATTTTTTTGTTTCTTTTTTTGGAATGACAGGGCAAGGATTTCAATCCTTGATTTCAGATGCAAACAACACACTTTGTTGTGAACAACGTTGCGAACCTACGCTTCTGTCATTGGCCAGTTGGTACGATAGAGCGTATTTAATTGGTCATTACTCCTTACTCATTGGTCATGGCTCACTCACTTAGCAATGTTGTCACAAGGTAAGGAAAGTGGGTGTGTTTAGCCTATGAAGACACGCCCACCATGCGTGGGAAGACAATTCCACGCATTTCGTGGGCTCATGTACAAGGACTTTAGCGGACTTTAGCGGAAATGAGCCATGGTATGTATGGCCTAGATGGCTGCTCTATTAATGGCAAAGAGAGAACCAGAAGCTGACAATATTCATATATATTCTGGTGACAGTGCGATGGGGGTAGCCACGCACCCCAACAGCCTATCTAGCCTGGAGGGATGGGGTCAGGTGAAAGCTGGTATTTGTGCATCAATATTAATTTGGAAGGTAAAACAAAAAAAAATTATTGCAATGCCTTTCATAGATCTAGTATATTATTATGAGTTCCAATCCTCTCTGAGCAATACTTATGTGATATCTCAATTCTCAAGTTTTTTATTCAGTTCAAACCTCCTAAGTATTTGATATTTACATTTAGTCACAGTGGCTTCATAAAGTTAATTTTAGCGTAAAATTTACAACTTGAGCTGCCTGCTAGATTATTGAGGTGTTTGATACTTTTTTTACCCAAATTGTATTCCTGGAATCGTTTAACCAGTTGGAAAAGTAGCAGTTTTAAAATATTTAATGGCTACACATCTCTGAGTTTTACAATTGATTTCTTCAACAATTTATAAGGTCATTTCTTGCCCCCCATGCGATCTGACTCCAGTCATGCAGATGGCCAAAGTAGTATACTACTCCGGTCTTAGAATATCACTACCATCATGAACTTTACATTTACTCTACAGAGATAATTAAAATGATATGGTGGTGTTCAAACACAAAATTCGCAATAAAAAAATTTTGTTTTTAAATATAGTATATGAAACAAACAGCAAAGCGGCTGTCTTCTCTTTTGTCATGTCATGACAATCCTCAATAATAGTCAGATTATGTACTCCCCCCCCCCCCCCCACCATAAAGGTGGGCATCGGCAGCGATCGCTGATATAGATGAGACTCTGACATTTGGATGAATGGTTGCTGACAGAGAAGATGCTGTATAGGGCAGTAAGCTAACCTTTTGTTTTACTCGTACACAAAGAAACAGCTGCACTGATGCATCAAAAGTCGCGATATTTATGTTTTGATGGGCTTGTCCTAATATTTGGAGTTGCTGTATGCTATCATTATGACAGATCAAAAAGTTACCACTTAATGCAAACAGATTGGTATGGTATGTACCATGTGTACGGATGGACATGTCAACCTTTGCGGTCGCCAATAAACTCTTCCTGATGCATTCTGACGAGATTTTGGCAGGGTGAACATCTGCAGAAACAATCAGGGATGCATAAGCGGTGCATTCAAGATGATCACTATACAATGACCTTTGGCATATTGGCATATTGGCCTCGTGTCCCCCTCATCATAATCTTTTAATCTATAATTAATGAATATTTATTCATTAACCCATATTCTATAATCTTTAATTGGCATATAATCTTTGCGAAGAAGTGGATTATTTAGATTGATTTCACCACAGCATGCGTTTTTTAATCTATTCAACATTCTGCATTTACAGTACCTACTAAGTGTCATGTACTGTGTGTTCAATACTGTGGTAAAGTAAGCAGGGGGGGATTTTGCGAAGATCATCTCATGTGCTGAATTTGGGTCATGCCGGATACTAAATTGGAAGTGGAGGTGTATATCGTATGAGATTATTGGATATTTAGGTTAATGATTATAAAACTTAGTTAAGGCAACCAACTGTTCTTTGATAGGATAACTTTTTCTCATGATCATATATGTAGACGTAAATCATGGTAAGTATACAGGAAAATTTGTATCTTTGATGAGTCAGGATGATTTAGCAGAAGATGCATGTCACGTAAATCAAAACATATTTGGCTCTTATTGAAGTCATTAGTTATAAATAAAAGTGCCAACGAATTATTGATCTTGAGCGTGAAAGTTGACCGAAGTAGAATACATTGTTGGAAGAAGTAAGATTCGTGTTGATGGATGTGTAAAAGAGGTAAAAAGTCATACGCATGCATATTAATAATAATAAAAGCCCTTTCCTGTTATAGCTTCTGTAATCATCGTTTTGAGTGTTGTAATGTGTTTTAGATTTATAAGTTGAATTCGTTTAGAAATGTTTTTGGTTGGAGTTTTGTGATACAGAATTAGAACAACATTTTGATGGGCAAAGTTTCTAAGATGGGAGCAATGGAAATTTTGCGTAAAAAGTACTATATTATGTTTTCAAAAATATTTATTGTGTAGACTTTATTGACAATCGTACGCCAGATTGTCAAAATTCATGCGTATTTTGGTAACACAAATAATTGAATGTCAGGAAGAAATATGAAAATTGCGTCATGACATGGACCTATTGCAGATCATTCTTAATAATTATCCAAGCATTTTAAAATAAATAGGGGTTTATTTCATCCTAATTAGGATTCATGATCTCCCAAATTATTTTATGGTGGCAATAATTCATATCGTCTCATTCTTACATTCAAATTCAACGGTGCGACAAAAAGACTACTTTTTTATGTCAATTCACATAATCATTATAAAATATTATCCACAAAACTTCTATTTTATGATTATGAATAAATGCATGTGTATTTAAACCCTCATAACACATATACAGAAAGTACTTTTTGAAAATAGAAAAAATGGCTGAATTTCAGTTCTGTCTTCCATTTCTGCCATCCATTTACATTTGGTCCTGTGAATATAAATACAATTACTAAAATACAAAGCCGTACACTATCAAAATCGACCATATTTAATATATTTCAATACCAGGATAATATTCTTGAACAAAATTACCTGTTTTAAAACACAGCCAAAAAAAAAATTTTTCACACCAGTCATTAAGCTAAAATTTTTTTATTTTCGCTACCGCATTCATATTTTATTGTTATTAATAATATGCTTGCAAGTTAGTTAGTAATCTTTTATTTTCGTGTACAAATTTACAATAGTACAGAAAAAGCCTCTGTTTGCAGGCATATTATTAATAACAATAAAATATGGATGCGGTAGCGAAAATAAAGAAATTTTAGCTAAATGACTAGTGTGAATTTTTTTTTGGCTGTGTTTTAAAACAAGTAATTTTGTTCAAGGATAATGTTATTGTCCTAATATTGAAATATATTAAATATGGTCCATTTTGATAGTATACGGCTTTGTATTTTGATAATTGTATTTATATTCACAGGACTAAATGTAAATGGATGGCAGGCTGCATTATAATGACAAATGAATGTCAATGTACTTAGCCCATGGCCAGGTGACTATTTATAGGGGTGCCCTACCGTCCTAATGGGAATGAAACCCTTAGTGCCTGTAGTGGTATGGGTTGCCACATTTGGTTTCTTGCCGTTGGATATATATATTATGAATTGTTGAATTTCTGTAAAAACTGAATGCACACCGGTCATTTTGCTTTACATATTTGGATGGAGTAATAAGTTGAGGTATTTATGATTTTACAAATAAAAATGTTTATATGAAACAACATGTCATGAGGAAACTATGCATGTTGTATGAGATTCTAGTGAAGTTGGTTTAAGATATAGATTGTCTGTAGAGGGTGACTGTAGCAGTAGTAGTAGTATTAGTGGAGAGTTAACATTATAGTAACCACGCCTTGGCTGACGCCATGGGCGTCAGAAGGATTTACCAAGGGGTGCTCCTTTTAGCTGTGGAGTAGTAAGTGGCATGTGTAAGCGGGGAGGGTGCGGGAGAGGCGCCCAAGCGCCCTCCTGCCAACGGAAATTTTTTGAAATTCAAGACCCAAAAAGAGACATTCTGGTACATACCAGCCAACTTTTATGGATGAGCAACACCAAGCATGATACCAAAAATATTTAACAGCAACAGCCTCTTGCCCGGGCCCCGATTGAAAGTTCTAGCGATAAAAGAAAACATTGAGTCCCAATTAATAAAAAAAAAAAAAATTTAAACCTCCCAAGGGGTGCTTGAGCACCCTGAGCACCCCTTCTGACGCCCATGGGACGCCGTGGCAGGTATAAGGGCAGAAAACTACCCTGGCGGCCCGATAGGCAATGAAGCCCCGTCTCTGCATGAAAACAGACTAATCCGTGCTATCGTTTGGTCTTGCAAACAGAGGCTTTTTCTGTACTGTACTATTATAAATCTGTACACGAAAATGAAAGATTACTAACTAACTCTTCAACCAGACCAGTTGAGGATGTGCTAATAAAACTAATTACACTTCATTTGCCTGATATGTCCCATGAGAGCAATTCAAATCTATTGGGGGTGAAGAAATGTTACTGAGAAAAAGAGTACATAAAGACAATAACTTTCTTTGTCCATTGGTCTCCAATTTTTTTGTGATCAAGTGATTTTGGGATTTTGTGCACCTCATAGTGGCTCATTAGAGTTGTCTTAGTCTGTCTTGACAAGCTTGTCTTGACAAGCTTGTCAAGACAGGCTAGAGTTGTCTATACTTCTCACATAAAAACAGGATATAGAATGCACTGTTATCAGGTAACACAAAAGCAGAACATCTGATTCTGAAGAGAGAGTACTTTTCACTTACTTACATCAATGAACTAGTTCATTGCTTACAGAGGCAGTAAGCACCTAACTTTGTCAATGGCAAAATCATCACTTATCATGTCTTCAACTCACCAGGTTGAGTGCATCACCATTTCACTCCTTGATTCTTTATTTACTTATCATCTCTTTATATACGCAGTCTAACCAAGGAGTTACCTTACCTAGGATTAATCACTCCTGGCCACTCCTAGTCCTTGTGTGAAATTGACTGAATATTTGATTTTGATTGATGGTTATGTTATGATCACACCACACTGTCATTTTTATTGTTATTATCTTCCATTAAATTGAAAAATAAATCTGATAGTTCATTATGACTAAAGACAGATATGTAGGCCTACAGCTGTTGGTACAGGTACAGGTACTGAAAAATTAAATTACCGATCTACTTTTGCGGACATAACCCACCCTCAAAACCAAGATCCCAGCTGCAAGGGTACATGAAGTTGCTAGTGCTACATAAATTTTATATCATGCAAAATAAATAGCCATGCCCTCCTTGAGATTGACTTACTAATCCTACTTAATCAGTTAACAAGAGATGAAAGAGGTCTCTGTGGTGCAGAGGAATTTAATTATGAACAGATATCTGATGGCAGGAGTTGGAACTGGAACAATCTCTGGGCCCACCCATAAAGTTTTATGTGCCAGTCAGAGTTCCTTTGTTGACACTATGTAGGAGTTAGTCTATGCACTTTGCAGGATATGCTTGGATTTTTCCACTCATTACTTGTACATTAATCTTACTTCATATAGCCTAGGGTCCAATAATACACATTGTATGACCTTTTGTGAATGTCATGAATGACCGCCCTTATTCAAAATGAAAGAGATTCTGGCTGAAATTTTCTTCACTACTTGGCAGTGAATATCTCTGCTCATGGGTATTTCCCAAACATGAGGCTACTTTTCCCAGAGTCTGACTGGAAAACTCTCATACCAGGAGCAATATAGTAGGTGGCATGAATAGAAATCAATAGATATTGCAGTTTTAGTGCTCCCCTTGATTAACTTATAACACTCATGGGCAGACAACTCCAGCAAGATCCTGCATTGTTCTCAGACTTTCTCACGCCCGGGGGGGGGGGGGCCGTCTGGGGGGCTCAGACTATATAGGAGTTAGAAGTTCATGCATACATATATATACTGGGAATATAAACAAGATGGTGGGGGGATTCAAGCCAAACGGTAACAAAGTAGAAGGGGTTATGTGTATCATCATTGCCTTGCCGGGTAGTCAAAGCAGAGCCCCTCTTGCTTCAGGCTGATTCACAAAGATCACAGTCCGATACAGTTTTAGATTTTAACCAAGGAATTAAAGACTCTAACTCCTTGTTTTAATCAAAAAGACTTTCCTCTAAACCTTGAGCAAGATACTGAATTTCATAAGTCCTTTCTTGGGATACAAAGCCTCCTTTTCAGGAATTATCCAATCAAACCGTTGTACCATAAACCTTGGTGCTTAAATTAGCATACCACTCTATTATTGCGCTATCGATACACCAACATGTGTTTTATAACGGTTACAAAACCCTTGCACATGACAGAGCAGTATTTATCATCACCATGACAAAACAGATGTTATCTTGAGGAAACTTCAGCCTGCAATTTGCTGATAAACTATCTTCCAGGAAAAGAGTTGCGGAGCAGTTTGGACAGCTTGATTGCTGGTGCACTTTAAGTCAGACGGAAATATAGCAACTGTCTGATCGGTGATTATTCATACCTTACAAGAGGTTGGCCAATGTTGAGCACCCGTCATTAGCTTTCGATGTTACAGGAACTTTTCAAAAAAGCGATGATGCATGCATGATAAAACGGTACAGGTATCTAACATGGTACAATGATTACAAGACTGTATTCTAGCGTATTATAAGCTCACCGAGGCTAGTCATTGGTGCTAATGATAAAGCAAGACACAGAACATAACGCAGGATATCAGTACCAAGTGCAAAACAAAACCATGAAAACTGTGCTTCCGTTTGGAGCCATCAGACAAAAATGTTAGCAACATTGGATTTAACAGATCTGTTTTATTTTATATGACTATGATTATGATTTATTTTCACAGACGGTTATTTTGCAGGAAACGATACATTCGCCACTACTGACGCTGACAGGCAAGAGACAGCTGTCTCCTTACTGGATCCAAGATCTGTTTCTTTTGGCTTCGCTCATAACTTTCAAGCTTCACCATACCATGACCAGAATTAAATCGAGTACAATAAATAGCTTGCAGGTGTTCGAGTCACTTTTTATTTCTCATCACAACTGATAGCTGAAGATCCAACACACCATTTTCAGAAATAATTGTAGAACATCTTCGTGACTTAAGCTATGTAGGTCCCCAAAACATGCCAAATCCTTGTCCCATTTTTTTTGGACTCATCTTAATAATCTCCACTCTTAGTCTTTTTTTACCCAACATTGTAAGCATTCACTTTTATCAACTAAACTAAACTTTCAATTGTTACCTTTTAAAAAATATTCCTTTATCAGTTTCCAGTCAACCTCATCATTGGAAGGTTGCACCACGCAATATAACTTTCCATTTTTCCTGGTTTCCTGATAGTCATGAAAAAGCGTTCCTCTTATGCAACATTTAAATATAGCACAACATGCGTATAATTTAGTCATCCCCTACAACAAGTCACCTCTCTGCAACTAGTGTAAAATGATATAAGATAAAATCAGGGGCATTTGGGATCAGTTAGAGCCATTATACGGTAGAGCTAGCATCGGAGAAAGTTTGTCTCTTTAAATTTTCTGGGAAATAACTGACACTACAGAGCAAGTGAGTAAAAAGTGTGACAATTATTTACTTTGTAATTTGAAATAAAATGTGACAGTTATGGTTTTAGAACTTAGTTCATGGATGCAAATTTAACAATAAAATGGTAAAAATTAGGAGTTACCACTTATAAACAAATGATCAATGATTTGAATGAAACCAGGATTTGGTTTCATATAGCCTGACATTTCGTACAGTTTAGATATTTTTCAAGCTTTCACAACCACAAATTGCTTATACCATTAATTCTCATCGGTAAAATAATACCAAGCTCTCAATTATTTAATTACTATTATTTATGGGTCTTGGTTGGTTCAAAATGTAGATACAGACTCGTTCTGTTTGATAACCTGTTATGAAAGCAATCTATGGAAAGAATAATTAATGGGGATAATAGCTAGGGGTTCTTGAGTTCATGAGACATCGTAGGTTTCTCTCATCTATGGTGATATTGGACAGTTCCCCCTCCCAAGCTCTTGACGAACTCACAGTAATGATCCAATACCAATCAAAGAGGAATTTTATACCATTATAAAACATATTATTTATCTGAGAACTGTTATCTTAGATTAACACTCACCGTGTGAACATGGAGTCTGCAAACACAGAGGCTTCTGGTTACGACCTCATATTCAAGAACATTTCAGTGACCATCAACAAGAGGGAGATACTAAAGGATGTCAGCGGTCTTGCTCGACCTGGAGAGATGCTCGCCATTATGGGTCCATCGGGTGAGTAAATTATTTTGGAATATGTGGTTGGCACATTATTATTATTATCAAACTCTATCTTTCATGTCATAGAAAATGTATACACCTGAGGGTGCTGGGGGCTGGAACATTCAAATCTTCAAAGCTCCCCCGATGGGATTTGAACAAACATCTCCTGCAGCACCAATCCCCTGGCAGTGAATAGCAAGCGTGCTAACCCATTGCGCCATCTCAACATCTCACCATCCCCAATTAAAAATGCATGCGCACAAGCACTATCTTGCACTGGAATAAAGGAAAGTTGAGTCAGAAAGTCAAAATAGCTAAACCCAATACTTTGTACACCACTTTGCTGGCTAGCAAGCTCTTACCAACTCAGCTACTGTGCCTTTTTAGTATCAGGCGCTTATTACTTGGTATTAATTTTCTCCAAGTTTAACTTTGAAAAATTACAAAATCTCAATCATAGAAAACGATAAGAAGGTCACAGCTGATGACAGACCGCCACTTTTCTACTTTGTTTAATTGTTGCACGCAGATACAAAATTGGGTCCGAGCGCGAACAGTCTCATTGATGGACATAAAAATTGACAATGTTTCGATTCATAAAACCAACACTTACATAATCATCATATTGATATATAATATATATATATATTTATGTAACTTTATTAACAGGAGCTGGAAAAACTACACTACTCAATTGTTTGGCTGGTCGGAGAGGCATTGACTCAGGAAAGATATTGTTAAATGATACACCAATGAATAAACAGATGAGACGCAAAGTATCCTACGTACTGCAGAGTGATATCTTCTTATCGGAGATCACTGCTATGGATACAATTTGGGTAAGGTTTTCAAGGTCAATGACAAAATAAAGGTACTTTGGGAAAGCCTTCCCACAATGCAAGACCAGTCTCGATTTCACAAACATAAAACCGATTGTAAAACAATTCATCATTTATTTATGCAAATTATTTTTTTACCAAATTTAACACGTTGGTATCCATTCATTTGGCCTGTCTTGACAAGCTTGGAATGATGATAATAATAGTTATAGATGATTATTTCATTTGTTGAAAGTTGGAAGCCTTTGAGCAGTCTATTGTGACACCTGTCTACTTGCTGTTTGCTAAGAAACAGAAGATTGGCCTAATCATAATTGTGCAGCAAGCTGCCAAAACTGAACTGGCACTAATCGGCCATTGGCAGTGACACTTTGATCTTAGCCATTAGGCCGAGAACCTGTCTACTTTCTAAAGGATGGAAATGCCCGTATTTATATTTGAGGAATTTGATTTGCGCAGTCATGATGATGATATGTGAAAAACAATGTGATCTTAGTCGAAACAATGCGCATATATTTGCAGGAGGAGCAAACCTACCATAAATATCTTCTACTTTGTGTGATTCATGGCTTTTGTCCTTGTTTTACAGTATACTGCTATGCTGAGACTACCAGATTCTATGCCTATAGCTGAGAAAAGAAAAAGAGTTGACCAGATCATTGATGCGCTTGATATGAGAAAATGTCTCAAAACTAGTGAGTAACAGGTGCTATATATACAAGAACAAGCAATGTTGGGGCTGTACGTTGCAGAGATAGTTCAATTTTGCTTTCGACCAATATATCAGATAAGCGTATATATATTTTGAATTAAGACCTCTCTGGTCGAGTCCAAATAAACTCCCGGCAAAAACGACCTTGCTACCTCAGGATTAGAATTTAAGAGTTCCAATTATTAGCTTCATTATAGAATTCTAGATCTTTCACCTTTTTATCAATTGCGAATAAATTCACAACTGATGCCAAGTGACCTGATTAGACTAGACATCAAATCCATCCAAATTCCTGGCTCACTTTTGTCGTCTACAATCCAAGACTTTCAAATTTCTAAGGCTATAAGACCATGTTACATCCGGTATAAATATACATCAAACAGAGTTTACATGAATCTTTTTCCAATGTTTCAGAAATAGGGGATGATTTGAGCCGAGGACTCTCAGGAGGGGAGAAAAAGAGAACTAATATAGCCTGTGAACTTCTCACTAACCCAGCTCTCATGCTACTAGATGTAAGGATTATCAGCTATCCTGATTTTTCCCTGATTTTTCCTTCTGTAGCTAGTCTGTTGAAGTTGTCTCCCTTCCCCAACTTTTTCTGCTCTTAATTGTCATAGATTTGAATGAAATAGAAACACTCCGTGCCTGCAACATCTAAAGCAAGTTCTGTTTTATCATCATCCAGGAACCAACTTCAGGTTTAGATTCTTCGACAGCTTTTAGTTTGATAACGACTCTGAAACAATTCGCCAGAAAGTCTGGAATCACGGTGGTTATGACGATTCACCAGCCTAGCAGTCAAATATTCAACATGTTCGATAAGCTGTTCCTACTTTGTGAGGGAGAAGTGGGATACTATGGCAATGTTCAAGGCTGCGCTGACTACTTTGCCGGCATCGGCATACCCTGCCCACCTAACTACAACCTCGCTGATCATATACGTGAGTTGACATGCCTACAGTTTTTCAAAACGAGGGGACCCACGTTCTTACCGTACCATGATTTATAGATGATTTATAGACGAAAGTGGCAAAAAATAATCATGGTATTGGTATATTGTTGACTTTAATGGCTTCATGTTGAAGGAGTTTCCACAAAGTAAATTATAAAAAGATAGAGGATATTGGTAATACCAAGGAGTAATAGCCTGAAGTGATTAATAGTTCCTGATAAAGGTCTACAGTGGATAATTTAATACATGCATCACTGCATCACCATTCGGCCTAGCGTACTTTATTGAGACTTGAATTGGAAAATGCTGATGTTTTATGATTTTCGTTGCGCAGTGGACAGGGCAAAGGACACTGAGGAAATCAAGGAGAAGATTAAGAAAAGAGCAGTTCTACAGAGGTAACTTACAGCCGCAAATAATTCTGACAATTTCTTTCCCATTCCTTTATTCCAAAATGTATATCTATATATATATATGTTATCATACTGCTCTTGATTTGATTGATACTTTGAACCAACTCCTTTTTTGTACTAACCACTGTGTGTATTTTAGAGAAGAGTCATGGTATCCAAAGCAGTTGAAAATGGGCTCGTTGTGTGAGCTCGATGTCATCAGCGAATCAAAGAATGCTCTGTCAACCATCAATGTGGGGGCTATGAATAGACTCAATTCTCAAACGAGTTCTCGGTCTGTTGAAGCTGCAAAGAATGGTTATACCAATCAATCGTTCACCCCAGATCAAACCACACATCAGGAATCAGGTAATAATCTTGTGGATAACAAAACATTCAAAAATTTAACGCAAGCCCCAAATTAGCTAAACTAGACTCGGGAATAAATATTCTCCTCTAGTGTTTTATGCGTCAGTGTTGAAAAAGTTTGCAATGCTGAATATGCAAGTGTATAAAACTGTTCAAGAAAATCATCAAGAGCTTATGTAATCGTCTTAATTATCATAAAATTCAATGCGTTAACAATTTTTACATGAAATCGCTGGAAGAGTTGTAGGATAAATCAAAACATGGAAGGTCGCAACCGTAAATTTCTCAGAAGTTATAGATTGACAAAATATATTACTGATTCTAGGTGTGATAACTTCTCCAAATACAGAAACCGGAACAGCTGGTATAATAGACACTTCAGATGATTTGATCAAGTATAAAAGTGATTATGACAAAAAATGGCCTACTGGGTTTTGGACCCAGTATTCGGTATTGACAAAAAGGTAAGCAATCGATTGCTGTGAGACACAATTATGTCTAATAGTACCTAACTATGCGTTTAATTAGGTTAGAGCGAAAAAAATTGTTCATCTTATACCAATCTCTGATCTTGGCTTCAAATTATTTTTAAAATGCTATAAAATTCTTCCTAAAGCACATTTTACTGTTATTTTGCACAGGGCATTCTATCAAGGTTACCCAAGAATTCTCAGCAAATGGAATTTCACACAAGTCATCGTAGTTTCTGTATTTATTGGTCTACTGTGGTGGCAAATCGAAGCATCTGAAAAGAAACTGATAGACAGATCAGGCCTAGTGAGTAAAATAACTTCTGTTTTTAATACTTTATTGGCATTTATATCATTTTTAAGAAAATGTTTTTCAAAAGTGCCATTAAAAATGAAAAAAAAGGTTGATTCAAAAAATATGATTGAATTGTTATAGATTAATACTGGTACATGTAGTATCAAAATAAGGCTTTCTTGAAAGAAAACTGTTTAAGTAAAAGGTAGAGAATTAAATTCTCTATACATATGATATATAAAGAATTAAATTCTCTATATAAATGATGTCTCATACATAGAGATAGCACAGCTTCTGATCTCCAAACTAAATCTAACCTGAGATTCTAAGACGCTTCCACCCCTAATTTTTAAAATTGGCTTCAGGTGGTCACATCCAATTCCTTCTAAAATTCTCATCCTACTTGAAAAAATTATCGCTGTATCGATCAGACAGAGGCTTGATAGTGGCAAGTGTGTGCATGTTCCGTGCTGAATAAACTTATAATATGGATTGGTGATTTTAACTCTTTGGCATGATATTGTTTTGGGCAAGCATTGGTTATGCATTACCTTGCAACAATGAATTTGTTCAAAAATAGTACTGGTAGTTATGCCCTCATGTGAACAAAGGGTAAAACTCCTAAGTTTCCTACACATAGGCTACCTTCTCCCTAGCTTCAGATTAACATTTTTTTACTGAAAAATAAAAAAATAGCAATAATATATTCTTCTTTGTTCATTGTAGCTTTTCTTCGCAGTTGTGTTCAACTCATTTTTGCCGCTCATCGACGCAATCACAGGATGTAAGTTAATTCCCTCTTTACTACTGCAAACATTGTGTGAAATGATAATTTTCAAATTCTTATTCTCAACTTGACTGTATATCTCTACGTAGTTATTGAGAGCGCAACATTACAATAGGACATACAAATAATATATCACCATCTCGTTTATCATAACAGTGTAATGATCATTTTACAATAGTAAGAACAATGTCTAAGGACGGACGGGGGGGGGGGGCAGGAATCAGTTCTCTCCTCATCTTAGAATCTGTGTCGTTGTCAAAAGGCACCGATGTCCACTTATACCCTACATAAACAGGTTTGTGTGGACATCTGTACATGTATGAGAATACATATATGAATACACATATATACATATTTGTATGCAATTTATTATGCTCAATGGTTCTCTTATTTTACAGTTCCACCAGAGCGCACCGTATTAAACAAAGAGAGACTCAGTGGATACTACAGACTCTCTGCTTACTACCTATCTAAGACTATCACAGAGCTATTACTTGTGCTTATAATGCCTATACTCTTCTTCACCATTGTTTACTGGATGACTGGTATCAATGCCAGCTTCTCAGTGTATATACAGATGCTGCTTATAAACTTCCTAGCAGCAACCATAGCGCAGGTGAGGATAATAACAGTCCTAGATAAATTTTTATCAAGTTTGCCAACTTTCAAAAATTTTCTTTCTCTACTACTGCGAAACTATATAGCCAGTTTTTCACAAGCCCTCGTTTGTCATGATACATTGGACGGTGAATATATTAAATTATATATAAATATAATAAAAAATAGCCTTTTTGCCTCTGGCCTGTCAGAAGTGGTGGGCAACTCCAATTTGTATGCAAATTTGGTCAAACCATGTCAACTGCAGCCCTAACTATGCCCACAAAAGTCAAATTCATTGTTGTATTATTAGAAGCCATTTGTTCAAAAACTTTTTAACATAATCTGTTCCGCTTTTAATTAATTACCAATCTCCATCAAATTTGTTGATCTTTACTGATGGCAGTTTGATGGCCAGCCAAGTCCTTGTTTCGCTCCTTTGTTTGGCGCTTGATCTGATATCTGATATAATATATCTTTATCTTTTTCAGTCGATCGGGTTCTTCTATGGTGCTCTGATTATCGATGTAAGCATGAGTATCATGTTTGCCACTACCACCATGTTACTTGTTATGCTGGCTGGAGGTTACTATGTGACAGATGTACCCTTCTGGGCTGACTGGCTTAGATATCTCTCATTCGTACAGATGGCCTTCTATTCGTTGATATCAATAGATTTCAACAATATTGACATAACGTAAGTAAAACTCTAAAAAAAGAAGGTAGTATTAAGTCAAACAAAAGTTGAGTAAAACAATTAAGACAACTCATAGAAATGACATGTTTGTAAATTATTGTATATTCACGTAGTTCACTCATTAAATGAAGGTTTGAAATCTAGGTAGCTTTAAAACTCTTCCAAAATATCTTCTAAACTCATCAGGGTTATTGGTTGCATCTTATCAGATGAGTTGTCTTCCCTCTTACCATACCAAGACAACTCCTGTTTGGTGTTTTCGGTGTTGTTGTTGTCGTAGCTCTGTAGTCAGGTGTCAATGCCTTGCATAGTGAACATATCTTAATCCTGTTTGATAACCTCAGCCAAGAGGCTTAATATTTCACTAAATCTTTATGTCTGCCACATGAAATTGTTCGACCGTTATGGGATCCTATTACTCAACCATTGCTTTATCTATATCTATTGCGATTGAATTTTTCCAGGTGTGCCAAAACTGGCAGTCAGTTCATATCATGCTCATCAAATATGACAGCTATCGCTGTCACAAACAACACAGACACAACCTACGTCCAAAGACAAGAATTAATTAACATGTTTACTTTGTCGAGTTCAGGATGGGAACTCTACCACTATATACTTTGGCTGCTCGGTGTGATGGTTCTCATCAGAGTGGTTACTTATCTGGTGTTGAGGTACATCAGGAAACCAAAAGCGGCATAAGCTTCAGAGGGATTTACTTCAAACTGTTACTGCAAAATTCATTTTAATTTATTTTAGTTCTTCATAATAGTATATACATCTATATGTACAGAGCGCCAAAGTTCATGTTTTGGATATTTATTGTTTTAGCAGTCTCTTTTTTTTATCATTTTAGTTCATTACAAAGAATAAAAAACCTTTCACAAGATAATTATTGATCGGTGTGATTCTGAGCGCTGAGACCAGTTCACAGTCGCAAGCCTGCAGTAAATTTGGTTTGGATTAAGACAAGTTTTTGTGATATTATACATCAGAAAGCTTCAACATCAGATACACTGTGATGAGTTCGAGTTCCAGTTGTGGAAGAAGGCTCATGGTCTATTCGGAAGAGGAGGCTGTTCTAAGTAAAATCACTGTTAGAAATCTAGTGCCAAAAACTGGTCAAAATGTCATCAAAAGAATCTTGGTTTTCACCTAATTTAGCCAATGAGGTAAATAGTTATGTTGTATTTTTATCATAACTTTGATGAGTAATTGCCTTTTATTGCATCGCTTAGATTGTTCTTTGCTGTTAATTCCCATGTATTTCTTGTCATTAAAACCAGTGTTGGCCCTCTTTCTAACAAACTGTTACATTTTTCCTTTCAGTTTTACAACTGTGAATAAATACATCACGAACGTTATCTCACTCCATATTATACCTGTGGCTGCAGCTAAAACATCTATGAAAGAAAATAGATGTCTCTAAAGAAAAAAGTTTGATTATGATGGAATTAAGGTAGAGACACGGGGATCAGCAAATATCAACTTTCTATATACCGCTGGAAAGCTGCTGAGCTACTGATCGTTAAAAGCTCATCAAATATATGATTGGATGAGGTTGTATCATTTTATCAAATAAATGAGGCTGAAAAGGCTGTTTTTAGCAAAGTGGATGGCTGAGCTAATTTGATCGCTAGCAATTTCAAAACAGGTTATATTCATTCTTAGAGTTATAGTTCATTCTAATTTTTGGTTGAAAATAGTATATATGAGCTCAAGGTGGCTTTTCATGTCACATCATAATATGTGTGATTTTTTTAATATTTTAAGATTTAACATGAAAATTTAAGCAACATTTCTTTTTTTAAAAACCAAAGTTCAATACACTAGTAGCAAGTTCTTTTTATGACAAAGTATATGCATCATCTTTTCGCAATATTTTATGTTTGTGATAGCCAATAAATCGATCAATCAATCATCATTTTTTCCATCACCAAAACCTGCTATCAGAATGCCAAAAGCACCATAAAAAGCCCCATAAATCGGCTGTTTTTTGCATTCTGTGGTGCGCAATTCATGGAAAACTGATACACAGTGCCATATTCTGTTGGAATTTCCTATTTGTACTATGCTATGTAGAAACAGGAAATTTCAACAAAATATGGCACTGCGTATCAGTTTTCCCCCCGAACTGGTTACCACAGAATGCCCAAAAACACCTTAAAAAGTCCCATAAATTGGCTGTTTTTGGCATTCTGTGGTGCGCAATTCATGGAAAGCTGATACACAGTGCCATATTCTGTTGGAATTTCCTATTTGTACTATGCTATGTAGAAACAGGAAATTTCAACAAAATATGGCACTGCGTATCAGTATTCCCCGAACTGGTTACCACAGAATGCCCAAAAACACCTTAAAAAGTCCCATAAATTGGCTGTTTTTGGCATTCTGTGGTGCGCAATTCATGGAAAACTGATACACAGTGCCATATTCTGTTGGAATTTCCTATTTGTACTATGCTATGTAGAAACAGGAAATTTCAACAAAATATGGCACTGCGTATCAGTTTTCCCCGAACTGGTTACCACGGAATGCCCAAAAACACCTTAAAAGTCCCATAAATTGGCTGTTTTTGGCATTCTGTGGTGCGAAATTCTCAATACACAGTGCCATATTTGTTGAAATTTCCTGTTTGTACTATGCTTAATCAAAGCGTCGTATCAGAATTTTCCAAAAAAAACCATTTTTGGTAGAATTACGCCACATCATTCAATCACATTTTTGATGAGCTATTAGGGATCAGAAGCTGGGCAGCTTTCCAACAGTGTATAGAATGTCTATATTTGCTGACCCCCGTGTCTCTACCTTATAGAGTTGTTGAGACATAGCTTTATGCTCTGTTGTGGAGATTCTCTGGTGGTCATGGTGGTCATGGTCATGGTCATTGCCTTGTTTACTCTCTTCTGAAAACTTATTTAAATTGCCTTATTGAAACCACTGAAAAGTAAACGTGTGGGATCAGGGAGTTTGGGACCTGGTGGGATGAAGCTAATTAAAGCTCGGTTTTTGGACTTGTCTTCTTTTATGACATGAAACTGTAACCCCCACCTATTAGGCCAGTTTAATTTTTTCATCATGTTTATGGCTTTTCACTTTTTCTAAATGACATGTGCAATTGACACTTTGCCGAAGCTCGAGGCCAAATTTATAGAGATAGTTTTTGAATAGATTAAGATGAAATTTGAGCAGCCAGGGAGGGCTCAAATTTGGTTTATACGTTTGCAAATTATGTCCCGTTCATTCGCTGTTAGCCTTTGACATTAATTTCCATATAGTGACACCACTTGTCAAACAGTTTATATGCCATTACAAGATTAAAATTTTAAAACATATTGTAAATTCCATTCGTATAAATGGTGCAGTGTGGCAGCTAATTAGCGTCATATTGTTTGCTTTAAACTTTCAATCAGTGTTTTTAATACTCAAAGCTGCCGGATTAATTCACACAGGGAGTCATATACAATAGAATTTTGAGTTTGAAACGGTCATGTATTCGTTATGCTTATGTATTGTATGACACTAATAGGTCCTACAAAACTTTTAACACCACAATTGGCTAGTTCCTGGTCAATTATTTATGAGGGATGCTTCAATGAAGAAAGAGGTAAACTTAGCTAGCACACTTCCTATCATGTTCTGTGTGACAGAGATAGGTGAATGCACATTATAGGTGAATGCACATTATCCATTCACTGCCACTTGCCATATAGCCCACAATGCTTGAGGAAAATTGCGTGCTATCAAGATTTATGGGGCTATTTGAGTAATTGTACCTTTATCTCTGTTCAGTGAACTGTGCCAGCTAACAACTTAGATTAATAACACAGTTACGGAGGTGTTCTCACACCTGACTCGCTTGTGTCTAAACTTTCACGTTGGAACATTGCGATAGACTCAATCTAGCTGATAACTATATAATTATGTATTTATACTAAAACCCTGTCATTGTTGGTATCAGCAGGTCTTTGCACTTGCTGCTACGCATTGATTGAGACAGCACGGCACACCTTCACACCTCTGCGCCATGTAAGTACACGTTGTTATTGTGCATGCTTGTGTTTCAACTACACCCATACTTTTACTCAAATCTCACTCTCATTTCCAATCATATTCAAAAAGGGTTGATGTAAAAATATGAAACCATTGTTTTGTGGTTGGTTTTCAGCGTATTTTATTTACCTTAAATATTTGAAATCAGTTAATATACCTGCACGTGAGGTATGCAAAACCAAAACATTAGATCACCGACAGTTACCTCATCTAGTTGCCTAAACCAATAAAATATAAGCTTCCTCCCCTGCCTCACCAGGATTTTGAGCAAAAAATTTAGACATTTGTTGAAAACTGATATCTTTCGTCGACCTCCCTCCTAGATCATTACATGCACAACGTTAAATGTTAAAGAGGTAAGCCTTCTGAATGGTAATCAATCTTGAGCTCAAACAAACAAGTATGAAGTCATCCGCTTATCGTGAGGAGATGTAGCTGAACAGAAAGTTGCTTTCCACAAGAATTATCCGTGCAGGACAGGCCATGACAACAAAGGTCAAAATTGTCCACTTCTAGCTGAAGATAATAATTATGTGCAGACTGAAAATACATGTTCTTCTATATTCAAACTGAAAACCTTTTCTCTCCCTTACTTACAAATTATAACTGGTTCCTGGTCCCTGGTTCCTGGCACCTGGTCATCTGTCTCATCGGGCTGGCCAACATAATTTGTGAAAACTAAAATAAAGTTATTCTCCCCTCCTTGTGGCCAGAAATAGATCTAGAGTTTCAGTCTCGCTTGCTAAGGTGCCGTGGTAGAGGTATATCCAGAGATAGAGAGAGTATAACACACTTGACATTTTTATTTCAGGTTGATGCGACTCCTTATAGGCTGTGCCTTGCTAGGCCTCTGTTTAGCTAGCAATACCAAGGTAAGTTTTTATTTCTCCTCACTATATTAATTATATGGATGTCACTATATTGCTCTGTACAGCTCAGGTAGGCTACACAATAAAGCTAGAATTTAAGTTCCTCTTTAAAACGAGGCCTCTGGAGCACTACATAGCACAGTCCTAGGATTACATGTAAACTTATAAGACTAGTTTATAGCTTACCTATATGTTTGGCGATGGGCTATCTAAGAGTTGTTTTCCGGAGTCCTAAAACTTCAATGGATTTTTCAGGATTCTTAATCATAAATTTTATGAAATGTACTCCTCTCTTGCTTTGGTCCACCCACGGGCAGTTCAAGCATATAAATTAGTTTGTTGGCCTTCATAATTTGTGTTATCTGATATGAGGAAGTTAATTGTTTTTCAGATGCTATTTATTTCCTTTGATGGGATGCGATGGGATTACATAGACAGGGCTTCAACCCCAAACCTTGACAAGCTGGTGAAAAACGGAGTACGGGTAAAAAAAGTTCAGAATGCCTTTGCCACAGCTACAATGCCAAATCACTATACACTAGCAACTGGTAAGATGTTCAAAGCCTGTCATAAATTCATTACAAACTTCACTATCGTTGATCAAAGTTATTGGGGTAAATACAACAGGCAGAAAAAGATTAGACTTGCTAGATGTTTTAAATTATACATGACAATGAGAATTATACCATCTGTCATAATGGAAACAGTTGGATTCTAAATAACTACTCATTTCCCAATCCTGCCTTCGTCCCTTTCTTGAAATACAAACAGAACATGTTTTGCAGCACACACCACTAGGGTATCTAGAATATTTTTGTGCAGTCAGATTGCACTGATTTATGTTTAGCTCGAAATATCTTACTCTAATACACCTAACACAATTTTTATCCGGTATGCAATGTGGTTAGTTAAAGTGTTGTTTATATCAAAGTAATTTTAAGCAATGAACAAAAAGTCTAAATTTACTCGCACAAGGACATTATTGACAGATGTAGACAATTTCAAAGTGCAAAAGTCCAGGGTCTAGAAGGGGAGATAACATACTTTGGACCCTTCCAGACCCTGTTTTCGCACTTTGATATAGGTTACACCCTACAATAATGTCCATTGTGCGATAAATTTAGTTTTTGTGTTCATTGCTATGAGATTGTTTTGATACACAGTTGTCCTCTTAGCACTGTTACACGGCAATTACACCCAAAAACAAAAGACATGACTGAAGTATGCCTGGTCTCACAGTCTTGTGAATTGTTAGATTTGACTTTAGTGACCAAGTAACACGTACATTTGAATTATAGTTTACAATGACCAAGTATACAATGACCTTAATATAAAGGAACTATTTCAGGAGTGATGTTTTTTATCCAAACAGAGAAACGCAACAACAACCGTCAGTTTTGGCCAAAGCAATTAGCATCATTAATCCAGTTCATTAGACCAAAGATCTGACCGAGTTCAAAGTATGATCAAACTTGTTGAGTAATATATTCATAATCACAGTGTAAATTCTTCCCTTTTGTAAATTTACGGGGACCCTAGCGTGCTCTAGGTCCCCAAGTTTTAAGACTTACTCAATCGCGGAATCATGAGCAAATTTTGATTGATGCTGGAACGTCTCACAGCCAGCCCTTACTGGCGTTCAGGATGGCGATCTTAGCCGTAGGCGGTTTGTTGTTGTTGATTTTTCAATTTTTTTACTTTTGCACCTAAAAGGCTAAAGTACAAAGGTGATAAATCGCAAAATACCAGGGTTTCCTAGCTTCCCACCCATCCCCATAACAACTGCCTACAGCTGCGATCGCCATCCCAAACGCCATCAATGGCTGGCTGTGGAATTCCCTGACCCGCATCAATGGTATGAACGTGATTTAGTTGCTCTGATGGTTCTAGGTAGTGCAATTCTACAGCACCCTGCTATCTATCACACAAATGATCATCTATTGTAGGCTCTGTTTGTGACATTATCAGAATTTTATTTTTACAACCAATTTCAAAAATAGTTTATATCAATCAATCAATTTAAGTTATTCTGCATAATCTACAAACACTCAAATTATGTCATATGTTGTGTGGGCTGTGATATGTTAATAACTTGTCTAGATGGTTAAATTTATTGTTTCATCGTAGTTATCTATCTATACATACAGTTGACAAAAATACCATACACAACCACAAATCATTTATCTCAGGTGTGTAGGTTTGGGAAATCACCTACATGGTGGGTGGAGATACAATCGCAATTCAATTTAGGACATGGTGCGTTACCTCTGTCACGCACCGGGTTGTTGTTGACACCTCCCCCTCCTCCGCACCACAGATATGATTGTTAAGCTGTAGATTAATCCCATTGTGTTATGTATTTATATCTCCATGAGTTTATGATGATACATAAAACCACGACCCTCCCTAAATCCAATACTGCTCTTTGCAGAAAAAGCCTTTTTTATAAATACTCATAAATACGTCAATGCCTTCTTATTGCCTCTTTTGTTTTTTGTTTTCACATGGTCTTATTTGCATTGATCGGTGGTTAATAAAAGTTCATAATATATATATATGGTGTATATGCTCTAGAAACAATGGAAGATAACTCTGGGCTTATCCAAAATTTTTATTCTTGGTGCAACCAGGGAGTATGGGTAATTTAGAAGTTGCGCTTGATGACATTAACCGATTAGCATTCATTATTCTCGCTATCGAAATGCCTCATAGTTCAGGGACATTTCTAGTCTGATGCAGATATACGGCTTTTCATTCAATCACTCATGTGCAATGCAATTTCCAAAGCATTGACACAGCACTTCCATACATATCCACCTGTTATCGAAGAACCATATTGGATGGACATTTCTGGTTTAATGCAGCTATGACATTGTGTACACAAGTGTGTAGAAACAGATATCATATGACTGCTCAAGCGCAACATACATTTATCCTAATCTGCATGGTGAAATTACAGGCTATAATTTAGGACACATGACTAAATCACACGTCCTTGTACTCTTAAATAGCAATCGATAAAGTTAATACCATTGCTTGATGTGGTTACCTGTTTTTTTCTTTTCTCAAGGTCTCTATGAAGAGGATCATGGTATCATAAACAACAAATTTTATGATCACAGTTACAATGAAACTTTTCAGTACGGAACAGACACTAAATGGTTCAACGCCACAGAACCTATCTGGATAGCAGCTGAGCGAGAAGGGAAGAAAAGCGGAGCTTATATGTGGACAGGTGAGACATCTAAGTTAATTTTCTTTTTCAACAAACCATCTCATGTTATTTTGCGCTCCTGTTTAGGTGTTGTTTGTTTGCTTGTTTAATCTATTACTCACTCTCCGGAGATGTTTACAGATAAAAAGAGGTGCAGGCTTCTAAAATTAAAAATAAAAACCCCTTGGATGTGGCAAACAATAATGATAGTAGTAAACCTAAAAATGAAGAATTTTCAACTAAACATACTTCTGTTGATGCCTTGATCTATTTATGGAACCATAAATTATTCGTAGTAATTCCATGAAATCGGAATTTCCGTTTCATTTAGCTCTTCCTTGGAACTAAGTTGGTACAATTTTTTTGCATTTCTAGTTTATTTCCTGTTGAATCCACAGCCAGCCCAGCGTTTGGGATGGCGATCGCAGCCGTAGGCGGTCGTTAAGGACAGCAATCGCCATCCCGAACGCTGGGCTGGCTGTGGTTGAATCAGGGAAAAAAGTATTTGTTTTTCCACATTAATCAATACATTTCAGGAATTATTTAACTATTTAACTTGACATGACAACCTACAATCATCAAGC
The DNA here is from genome assembly GCA_914767715.1 of Membranipora membranacea. Classification (NCBI taxonomy): domain Eukaryota; kingdom Metazoa; phylum Bryozoa; class Gymnolaemata; order Cheilostomatida; family Membraniporidae; genus Membranipora; species Membranipora membranacea. Next base: position 17,342,816 of record OU612067.1, on the reverse strand, counting down.
AAAAAAGAGAGGGAATTTCCTGGAAATAAAATGTTAAGGTGTAATTACTTTATACCCTTATTTCAAAGCCCTACATGGCAAACACTTTTTTCAGGGCTCCCTCTGAATGCCCGCTCTATGTATAGTGTTTGTTAACCAGGTTTTATGATAAAACTGTCAATTGTTGTTTCCAGGAAACACGGCCGAATATGAAGGGGTCACGATTACTAAGATGCAAGGATATGACGGTGATTTGGTAGACTTTCGTAAAGGAATTGACACGGTAATGGACTGGTTTGAAAAAGATAGCCTACAGCTGGCCTGTCTCTATACAAATGAACCAGACAAAACTGGCCATAAGTGAGTTTAACTTTGAATTATGAAAGAAACTTTGCCTGTTTTGATGATAATTGTTATTATCCTTGACTAATAACAGGTTTTGATATTCTCAGTGTTTTGTGTTCTTGTGCACTTGTCGTGTGTATCTAGCAGGAAAGAGTGTTTATGGTGTAATTTTTGTTGAATAATGGATTTACGGCATAGTGCTTTTTTGCCAGGAATATCAGTGTTCAGAATTCATTTTGGGTCTTTAATTATAATGCAGGGTGGCCTAGGGTGCTATTGCATTTATGGTAACTGTTAATGAATCCCTAAATATCATCACTTGATAAGTTCCCAGCGCCAGCAGTGATTTTTGATTTGGAACTGCCACACCATTCAGAGCCAGGTCCTTGAAGAATGGGACTTAGAATACCGGCGGTCCACTGTGTGTTTGCACAGCCCACATGCAGTGAAAAGAATCCCCTATGCCTCTTCGATATGAAGAATTGTTGTCTTTCCGGAAGACATGGGTAAATGGTAAACTGATCTAAAAGGTGTCCTGGGCTTAATTTTGTACATTTTGATTTAAAGGAAGGGACCCAACTCTCCGGAGGTGTTGGCAAAAGTGGAAGAACTGGATACTAAACTTGGAACATTGTTGGCAAAGCTTGAGGATGCTGGCATGTCAAATGATATTAACATCTTGATAGCGGCAGATCATGGTATGTTTGACCAAGTAATCCGGGAGTCGTATCCTCTCTTCAAAGTGATGTAATCTACTGCCCCAAGTAGTGAATAGCGGGCTTGCTAATTAGCGCTCTCAACCCATTCTTTTAAGGGATCGTGAGATGGCGAGAAGGCAAGCTGGCGCAGGCGGTTAGTACGTTTGCGATTCACTACCCGTGCCAAGAAGGCGTGAGATGGCAAGACGGCAAGATGGCAAGACTAGGCAATCGGTTAGCGCGTTTGCTATTCACTGCCAGGCAATTGGGGACGCAGGAGGTGTGGGTTCGAGTCCCACTGGAGGAGCTTTGAAGGTTGATAGTTCCAACCCCAGCACCCTCGGGTGTATACCTCTCCTGGTACTCAAAATATCTGTTGGTTGGTCAATCTTACAGTTTAAGATTAGGAAGAAGAAAAAAACAGTTTCACTAAAAAGCAGCATTGTTTTTCTATTCTAATTTCTTGCTAAATATTTCACGATGGCTCAACTTCCAATCTGTTATAATAATCGGATATTTTTGTCGTAAAACTTTTGTTGAGGTTTTATCAAGTCTGATATCATAAAAAAAACATGGTCGATTAAAATCAAATGTCTAATCACACGCCACATCCCTAAGCAGGGGTTGCAGAATCCCCCTGTCTGCATGACCAGAGAAAAAAAAAGGGTAGACAATTATGAAAGTTGTACCACAAAGACACACATGCATGTGATCAAGTTTATAGCGCCCTATAACATGCTGGGATTGTGAATCATTTATCATGTTTCATATGTTCATAAAGGTATGGCCGAGGTGGCAGAAGAGCGGACCATTGATATGAGTCAGTGGCTGAACCTTACAGATGTAGCAGTATACTGGTACTTCAGTGCTAATGGTCTAATATGGCCCAAACCTGGCAAAGATCAAGAGGTAAGAAATAGTTAAAAGATTAAAGTTGGAGCGTATAAGTGAAGGATTGTACAGGCTAGCCTTCTGGTTATTTCCTCATGTTTTGAGGTTTATTTAGTGATAGTGATCTCTTTGACTAAGTTTCAGAGTCCTATTTCAGTGCCATAACATTAAATATGGTTTCCCAAAGAAAAACGAGGCTGAGTTTCTCTATGAATTTCTGTTAATTCAAAAACGGTGACCAAAGAACAGGGTTATCCGAACTTGTCTGAGTAAGACTCGCCTTTACTTAAATATATTGAAAATGTAGTTCTCGGAGTTGCATCCTTGTTAAAAAAAGGGAGATAACTCTCGTTAACATGATAATGTTATGCATGCATTGCCTTTGGCCTGCTGTGTTAAGATTCTTAATACTGTATATAGTATATAGTATATAGTTTCTATAACTACTTGTTTGTTTTACACCCAATGTTATACCACCAATTTTGGGTTCAAATTTGAAACACAAAACATTGAAACATCGTCCGACTGACTTTTTTTGTCAACTAGTCCATTGGTCAAAAAGTATTCTTTTCTATCAAATATGATGATTCTTTCTTTTGGTAGCTGATTTTCAAAACCATAATAAAAAGTCAAATAAAAACAAGGCTGTTCAAAGTTATTAAACCTTCTTTCTAAAGTTGTTAATGTTATAGTTGTTCTGTGCATTATGGGGTATTGCTACATGCTCTGACTATCAAATGTTATAGATAATGGATGCTCTAGCGAACGTAAGCGCTCACTTCACTGCATACAGGAAAGAAGACTTACCTGAAGACTTACACTACAGTAATAACAGCAGGGTCGCTGAGATCGTCATTCTTGTGGAAGATGGATGGGTTCTTAAAGATGTGAGTAGTGGGGAGGCAACTCCTCAGATGTCATGAAGAAAAACTTGACAAAGAGTTTTGACTTGTGAAGTTTTCTGTAAATAGATGCTTCGACAGCGGAGCATTGGGTATTGAAACAATTCAACTATGCTAATGCTTCGTGGAACTCCCTGAAATTCATGATAGCGTACCTCACCATCACCAATACCAATACCAATGAAGTTTATTTATTGTTCAAATTGACAGCTCTTTCCTCCGTATTTGAATAATGAGCTCATCTTTACATTAACAGTCAAACGAAAGTCTTGGTGAAAGAGGAAAACACGGTTACGATAACAAACTAGATGATATGAAAACCACCTTCATAGCCAATGGTCCAGCATTCAAATGTGGTCATGAGCAGCCCACCATGAACAGCGTTGATATATATCCGCTGATATGTAAGCTTCTTGGGCTAAGTAATTGCCACCAAAGCAGAGGTACTCTCACACACACAGAAGGAATGCTGTCTACAGAACTATGTCATGTTAACTCTGCTCCACTACATCAAATAAGTGTTGTTTCGATGCTCATAGCCACAATTATTGTTACAATAACTAACCGTTAATAAATTCATAGCGAGCAGGTCCCTTCCGATATGTTGACAATAATGACTTAATTTTGTTGAATGAACTTTAATTAGGAGTTTACTCTCGAATCTTCCAAACGATTGTCCCATTATTTTTCTACTTTTACATTCTTTATTTAACAATGGCTCAGTAATTAGACAAACTGCATAAACTAAGTTTTCATCACACATTTTATTTTTTCATTGTTGACAATTTTAATGTAGTGTTGCAAAAAAATAAATCAAGCAAGTTGAATGTTCTGATGCCGAATCGTTAAGAACAGTCCAATCAAACGGAAAATGCTATTCACTTTGATACATACAATATTGAATAAGGTAAAATGACCACATGTGAGAACCATTATAACTCACCAACTGGAAAAATTTAACCTGCGAGAAGACGGATAGCTCATGAACACAGTTACATACATAATTAAATGCTGACAAACAACGTGAAGCCTACTTACAGCTGTGTAAAACTCTTATGTTGTTGTGTGTCTTGTGTTAAAGAATATCCCACAATGCAGTTTTCTGGAAGTCCCAGAGAGATATGGCTCCATGAGTTTGACCAGGAAAAACCTCACTGCTTGTTTTAGAAAGTTGTATATTTTACTGAAGATACACTCATGGTTGCAGCTGCAATACCTTCGTTGAAACAGCAGCCATTTTTTGTGCTTATGTATCAACGTATTAAAACAATTTTGTTCCCTCTGTGGTGGCGGAAGGATATTTAAAAATTTTAGTATCTGGCGCGGTGCCTCAATACCTGACTTTTACAATATCCCTCCGCCACCACAGAGGGGACAAAGTTGGTCTATCTGCGTACAGGTAAATATGTAACCCAAAATGTGCAGCAGGAGGATTACTTTTTTCGATTGCCTCTGGTGTATATTTTTTTGGGGATGGTGAGATGGCGCAATCGGTTAGCGCGCTTGCTATTCACTGCCAGGAGATTAGTGCCCCAAAAGTTGTGGGTTCGAATCCCTTCGGGGGAGCTTTCAAGTTTGATTGTTCCAGCCCCCAGGATCCTCGGGTGTATACCTCTTCTTTATTGTTGCTATTACCCATAGGTGGTAACCCCTGAGAAACCAGAAATAAGTCATGTTCAAATTTTAAATTTCAAAACAACAATTCAATGTTTCTCATTGGAGTTTTCAAAAAAGCAGTTATGGAGATTTATCACCTAGGGAGCATTCTGCTTGCAGGATAGCCTTGTGACATAGTCTCTCTCTGCAGCACAGCAGTGGTGGCGCTGCCTTCCATCAAGAAAGGCAACTCCCAGGGTTCAAGGTTATGAGATATCAAAACCAGTGTTCCATTTAGGCCCAAATATTTCCAAATTATGGGTTTCCATTGTTTTCCCAATTTTGGTACTCAGACTAGGTGAATTAGTTCAAGCCCTATGCTGCAGAGACGAACGTATGCCTCAACAGTTCGCACATGCGCAGACTGCCTAGGGAGAGCTACAAAAACATCACAGCAAACGTAAATAATTGTATAACACGTGATGACTGTGTTTTGTTATTTATTTACGATTCAAAGACAACATTTATCCTTGAAACATGATTTTATGAGAAGCCCTAAACTGATAAACATCATCCATATGCCTGAATGCCCATTCTTACTAACTTGTTGTCAAATTATCGATGGGAAATAATGAATCTGAACATCAAAAATCTCTATGAATTTGCAAGGTCTATGTTCCATCATCTGTGGCATCTGCGAAAAATGTTATAAGTGTGTGCAATGTGGGCTTTTTTTATTGATTAGTTATCATAACGCAATCATGTTATTGGCTAAGAAATTTAAAAAAAAATTATAGTTTTTATATTACTTTTCTCAACTCTGCATACATTTTTTTAATACTTTATTGGCATAAAAAAAAAAATTCGGAGCCATGTGATTTAAATTTTTGACAGCGATTTCGGACATAAATTGCAAACACAGTTTTAGAATCGATTTCAAAATAGCAATTTTTTAACAATGATTGGTTGCTGCGACAACAATTGCAGCTATGAGTAGTGAAACAACACTTAGTTGTGGTAGTGATGCAGAGTTGATATTACATGGTGCTGTGGACAGCATTTCTTCTGTGTGTGTGAGAGTACCATCACTTTGATGGCACTCTGTTAAACCAAGAAGCTTACATATCAGCGGGTATATATCGACGCTGTTCATGGTGGGCTGCTTATAACCACATTTGAACGCTGGACCATTGGCTATGAAGGTGGATTTCATATCATCTAGTTTGTTATCGTAGCCATGTTTTCCCTTCTCATTGATATCAGCATTGTTCTGTAATGGTAAAAAAAATCCTAATTTTCAAGAATATGTCCCCATGGAATACAGATTGTCATTCAATCTAAAGACATCATGGTAATAGCTGCAAAAAACATACCATCATCAGTGGTCATTTTTGCACATAGACTTATTAAGTCTATGTTTTTGCATCATCATGTGGGTTAAAAAAATGTGGTCTAAAATTTCAGTCTCTGTCCGAAGAATTAGAAATAATAAAGGTGCCTCAAAGTGTTTAGGAAAGCGAAAAACAACCACCGTTCATATCAAAGCAATCGTATAGCAATGAACAGAAAAACTTGAATTTTTTCGCACAAAAGGATTATTGAATGTTCTAACTGATTTCAAAGTGCTAAAACCCAGGGTCTAGAGAATGTTATCTCCCCTGCGCTAGATTGCAACTAAAATAGTGATCCTCAAACAGTATAACAGTAAGCCTGGCCCAAATTGGCTAGGACAGTTACCCGGCTATCATACTTACATCAGAAATTATCGCAAAACAGTATTGGTCAACCCTAGCCTAGCCAAAGATATTTTAGTGGTGGTCTGTAACAGGGGAGATAACATACTCTTGACCCCACTAGACCCCTCTATACCCTGTGTTTTTGCACTTTGAGATCGGTGATTTCATTTAATAATGTCCTTATGCGAATAAAATTTGTTTTTTACTCATTTCTATGAGATTATTTTGATTGTATCATGCTTTCCTAAACACTTTTTAAGGGTGCGGCCACCATATTTGGCGCCTAATTGCTCTCAGTTTTCATGCAGGTTGGAAAACACCTGGGGCATCAATTGAGCTCAGTAGTCGGTAGACTACGGGGGGGGGGGGGGAGGATTTGAACCCAAGACCTCTAACACTTACTTATCAGAGGGCAGGCCCTAACCAACTGAACTACAACTTCTAGCAAATGAGGCCAATTTACACATATCAGATTCTGAACTGGTTCCCCAGAAGCAATCATATGGAAAGTTGAATAAATAAAAGCAGTGACTTACAGCCATAAGAACCCATCCTTTTTCTACAAGAATAACTATCTCGCCCACTCGTCTGTTACTCTTATAGTGCAGATCGTCAGGAAGGTCCGCCTTATTGTACGCTGTGAAGTGATCACTTACACCATTCAGAGCATTCATTATCTATAACATTTATATCATAATACCAGTTTAAACAGAAATGATGGGGATTGAAGAATCAACCGTGATTACTCCCTCAAACCCACAACTGCTATTTAGCGATCCCGCTATTCACTAGTCAGAGTCGTGTGCTCATATCACACAGCCCAGTCCATGCAACCATTGCCAACCGATGCAACAAAGCTTACATATTAGGGTTATTGGCCCAACATGGCCCAGTGCTGGGACCCCTTGAAGTGTTTTTAGATAGGGGTGTTGCATTACATTATCAACCATCCAATTCCAATTTGGTGGTTGAGAATGTAATGCCTCTAACTTGCAATAAATCCGTCTGAGCACTTGAACTATGTGCGCGTCCCCCAAGCTGTAAAATGAATAATATGATAACTGAGTTACCCAATTTAGCTCGAAAGTTGTTTCCCTACCTCTTGATATTTGCCAGGTTTTGGCCATATAAGACCATTAGCACTGAAGTACGAGAGTTTAGCTACGTCCTTTAAGTCAAGCCATTGACTCATATCAATCTTCCGCTCTTCTGAGACCTCCGTCATGCCTTTAAAAATATAAATTGTTTTAAATACTGAGGAATATAAGTGTGCCCCGACCATAAGCAGCCCCTAGTCGGACCACACCTCGAGTTTTAACAGAGCCAGTAGTCAGTAGATTGTTGCAGGATTCAAACTTAAGATCTCCAACGTTTACCCACTCTGCGCATGTGCGAACTGTTGAGGCATACGTTCGTCTTTGCAGCATAGGGCTTGAACTAATTCACCTAGTCTGAGTACCAAAAATTGGGAAAACAATGGAAACCCTTAATTTAGAAATATTTTGGCCTAAATGGAACACTGGTTTTGATATCTCATAACCTTGAACCCTGGGAGTTGCCCTTCTTGATGGAAGGAAGCGCCACCACCGCTGTGCTGCAGAGATAGACTATGTCACAAGGCTATCCTGCAGGCAGAGTGACGTTTACCTGTAAGAGGGCAGGTGATCCAACAAACTGAGCCACCTCTTACTGAGTTACACCTTTCTCATGCCAATAATTCTACTGGGTATTGTGCTTTTCATTACCATTATGACACCAGCGTTGACCAAATCGAACTTTTTATACATTATTGGAAAGCTAATCTAACACTGTTTCTGAAAATAGTGGTTTCAGCTTGACGTCATATCCTCATGGTGCTGTTTTGATAAAAGGCAGGACAATCGTCTTTGAGGAGGATTTTTTAGGACGACGTGTGCAGTACAATGTTTATAACAGACTTTTAACTGAATATTGTTTACAAGACACCTCTGAAGTGCCCATGAGGGGCAATTTCTTGATCCTGTGGCATTGCACACCAGAGAAAAAAATTATCTTTTATGCATCGGTTATTGGCTCATTTAGGTCAATTTTCTTTAATGGATGAGTATCGATTCACTATGGTCCCATTTTGCGATTTTGTAAGGAGTTCGGGAGTTATTGATCCTTGGAAATGACGGATGACTTTTTTGACGCGAATATAGATACCGTGTTGAATCTAACAACTTCTAATTGGCGGCGTGGCTGATTGGTTAGCGCACTTGCACACAATGACTTCAAAGGGTATTGACGCGGGAGGCCGATGCATTTCATCGTTTTTTTACATCATGGAAATGGTTAGCATTCATAATTCGAAATTGGAGTGAACCACAAATTCGAGGCATGGGACCATAGTGAATGTGATGCAAACCACATGCAGAAAAGACGGGATATTTTCTGTGGGAAGGCCCTATGTAACAATAGGTTAGGAGGCTATCCCCGCCGATGAAGTACATTAACAGTAAGATTTAGAATTGGGTAGGCATTACTGGATTTGGTTCAATAAGCCAATCTAACAGCCAATCGATCAAATCTGAGAGCCAATCAGATAACATTTCGTGAAAATTTACACAATTCGGTTTCATGCATCGTTATACATCTAACATTTCACGAAATCGTGGGAATCCCTATTTGTAGGAAAGTATTCGTGAATAATTTATACGAATCGTGAGAAATCAACCAAGTGTGGCCTGTCCTTCAGGCTTTTTAATTCCAATATATGGCGAGGGATGAGAGAGCCACTCTCCCTCCTGATTACAGAGCATACATACCATGATCTGATGCTATCAGGATGTTAATGTCATCTGAAATGCCAGCCTCCTCAAGCTTTGTTAGCAAGGTTCCCAACTTTGTGTCCAGTTCTTCCATCTTTGCCAGCACCTCCGGTGAGTCCGGTCCTTCTCTTTTGGTAGAAATAAACGCACACAATTATCCTAGGGCATTTTGAGAAAAAGTTTACCCCAATTTGTTTGCCTTGGAGTTCTACTCCCCATCCAGTGCTGAGGAAACAACTCTAGATGATACAGCAATTGATAAAACTTTATCGGGTGCAAGCTTATTCCCTTAACTATGTATAAAAATTGGGCTGAGCTGTGTGTAAAGTCCATCATTAATTATTGGTCATCAACTCAATGCAGTAAGTTTAAGTAAGTACCAAATTTTGCAATATCACGTTGTGTGTTATGATCCTATACTGCATTGAGTGGATGACCAATAATTGATAATGTACTTAGAATGAGGTTTAGCTTTCTTCATCATTAGTAGCATTGCATTTCACTCACAGATGGCCAACATGGTCTGGTTCATTGGTATAGAGACAGGCCAGCTGCAAACCATCTTCCACGAACCAATCTACAACCGTGTTGATTCCATCACTAAAGTCAACAAGGTCTTTGTCAAAACCTTGCACCTTAGATACAGTAACCCCGTCATATACAGCCATGTTTCCTGGAAAAACCAACAAGTTGAGTTTGAGCAGCATTTTAGCACCTGATGGATGAAATGTTTTAGAAGAATTCTCACTGAATAATCATCCGATTTAGACTTGGTCTTTTTCCCGATGCATAAGGTGCAATCTGTTATCAATCGATGAGAACTTGTTTGAAACCATGGTTGCCCTTTAAGGTTATAATATGACTAGAATAGATATTATTGGAATTGTATACTAATTTATTTATATTATGTTTTGTAAGATATATATAACATATTACAAATAAATAAATGTACAATTTAAATAATATCTATTATAGTCATATTATTACCTTGATACATATATTATATATATATATCATATATATATACATATTTATATATGATTAGCATTATTCAGTCAGTATTGATGAAAAAATTACAACTCAAAAAAATTCCATATAATATATATATATTAGCATATTTCTTACCAACCCACATATAAGCTCCGCTTTTCTTTCCTTCCCGCTCGGCAGCTACCCAGATGGGCTCGGTGGCGTTGAACCATTTAGTGTCTGTTGAGCCATATTTAAATATATCGTTGTACATCGGGTCATAAAACTTGTTGTTGACTATGCCGTGGTTCTCTTCATAGAGACCTTTATGAGAAAAGAAATTGAGATAATGCAGGTGGGTGGCATGGTAAAGACATGATCTATATTTTATATTTTCCGTGGAAAAGGCTACATCTTCTTGAATACTAAATTATAGGCGACTATAAAATTGAACTTAGGATGAAATTACTTTCTCTTGATTCAGGGGCACAAAACTAACCCGCCAGTTGATTGGACCGCCGACAGTGTGCCTTTGATACCCTAGCCGAGAAAATGTTTAGTTTAGCTGGGCGGGAGTTTATATAATGTTGAGAGGGTCAGTTAATGTGAGCTTGATTTAAATTTTAACTTGTGTGAAAATGTGAAATGTTTTACTTTATGTCCCTAGTCAGACCCTTCACATTTCCAAGTGGATTTGACTAAGGTGTTAGAGACTCCTTGATTTGACAGCACTAGCTCAACTTTATACATTTAAATATTACATATTATACAACCATTTATCCCTCCAACCACTTATCTGAACTATTGTTGCTACTTGCTGTTGGTTAAAGGCAGCATTGATCTTTGACAAGCCTGCATCCAGTCCCCGATAAAATATAGATAACCTAACAAAAGATCAAGCGCCGCCTGCCACAGGCATCATAGTTGAAACGTGAGTGCAAAGTCTGATTTATATAGCTTTTGGTTGAACCGGGATCCAAAATCAACCCGAAGACATTAAATAATTGAAACATCAAATATAATGATAAGGATATCGATCATAGGTTTGCATAGTTGGAGCAAGGAGTTAGAGACAACTCCTAACATAGAAACAATCGGAAATGTTAAGAATCTGCAGAGTAAAATGACTCTCCATGTATTTGCCTAGGATCAGGGACTGTTCTTGCTATCAGTAATGTGACAAGCGTTACAGGAAAGATTTATACAGCTGGCTATCATTTTTATAGCTGTGGTTTTGATTGTTTGAAGCTATCCCCTTCTGATAAGGGGCAAATTGAAGGTGCCAGCAGCGGCTGTCACGCTTATCATCCTAATTATAGTGAGCTGCAAAACTGTGGGGTTGAACCATTATTTTTTTAACAACTTTTTTCCACCTATTTGTGCTTCGGATAAAACAGCGTCAATCCTATCGTTTTGTTTTCATTAGTTGTGTCAACATTGATAAAATAGATAAGGTTCTTGGAAAATCGGACAGCCAAGGTCATAGAACTCAAAGTTTGTTGAGTCCGAGTGAACCGTGGCATCTCCCATAAATACTGATTATTTGACTTTTGGCCTAAAGCCAATTAAGCAAAAATCCCTCAGCAAAGGATAAAACTATAAGCTGCACATGACTTTCCATAGGATTGAAATACATTTAGTAAGGTTTAGAAGCATAGGATAGCCAGGTTAGATCTACCAGATGCCTCAGATGGACCAACAAACATGTTATTCCTTATCCGTTGTATGGACAGAGCTTGGTATATTATTTTTTTATTTGTGAATGAGGCGCGGCCTTATTAAATAACTAAATAATGATTGGTATAATTCATTCAAGTTGAACAATAGGAAGGCAAACCACTGTTATCGAAAGTAAAGGCCATGCTTAGAATATAGGTCTCTGTAGCACCTTGACCAAGCAGTAGCCTGTCTGGAAGATGCACCGACCCGTATTCACTACGGGCTGTATGGCCGAATTTTAAGTAAATCCTGATTACCAAGAACATTTATAAATAATTAACTGCTTACTTAAATTTTCCCGTCAGCGCCTCAAATCAATCTGGACCATAGAAAGGAATTCATAAAAAAAACTATGGACGATTGAAGAGGTTGCGCTTTTTTTGAGTTACTTCTCTTTGAATAGATACTGATGATCGACTTATATGAAGTCTGTTCGACTGCGATTTTACGGAAACATAGCAGTACTGTTATTAGCGGCTTGATTGATTTAATTAAAAATAGTATTGTTTGTCACACTATTATGATAAGTCCCCCAAAAGAGTCTATCCTCTTATAAACTTGGTCAATAGGCAATCTCTTCAAAGATTTGTAAACTTCCCTCCCTGTGAATATTAATCAGATAAAGCTTATGGTGTTCAGACCTATCAAACAGTGTGAATGTTATCATACGATCAGTGCAAAAGGGCTGTCGCTGACATATTTACAACTCTAGTCTGTCTAAGGGATCATAAAATTAAATTGTTTCAATGGAGGATATAAAATGAGGTCAATTTAAAAAGATGAATTACAGCATTTAGTTCAGTTCCCAACCGATGATGCTAATCGCATTCAACTGCCGTATATTGTTGTATATATTGTTTGGCCGCTTAATTTTATAATTTTGGACAGGAAAGTTAATGTATTTGAAAATAGTGACAAAATAGGTCAAATAGGTCAAAATTATTTCCTCAACTATTTCAGCTTATTTCACATTCATGTTGTCGGTCCAACAAACACCATAGGCTTTGAACAACTTACCAGTTGCTAGTGTGTAGTGATTTGGCAATGTGGCTGTGGCAAAGGCATTCGTCACTTTCTCAACCCTTACACCATTCTTTATGAGCTTGTCAAAGTTAGGTGTGGTCGCCTTGTCTATATAGTCCCAACGCAATCCATCAAAAGAAATAAACAAAACCTGCAAAAAATATGACTGCAGTTTTAGATATACAGCGAAATGTGTATATCGCATAGAAATGCACATAACGACCTTCGCAATTGTTGGTCTTTTGATAAGAAGCGCAACAGCCTCATTTTTAAGGTTTATTTAAAATATTTTTGTGTTTTTTGGTACAAAAACTCTTGCATATCCTCAATCCAGATATCCTTCCTACTATGCCCCAGGACAGTATGCATCACTTTATTGCATCGTTATTGGATTCTTCCAATTCTGGCACACATATTAGGTTTCAGGATAGTTATCCCCCCCTGAGAGGGAAAATAGTAGTCTCAAAAATGTTGAAACACTTAAATTATCTATTTCATGTTTAGGAGTACAATATATGATAAAGTCAAATTAAGCAATAGATTATCCTCAGTGCCATGATGAGATCACATAAACTAGAGAAATGAGGAGCAGTTAAATAAATCTTAGGGCTAGCAGTCATTGCTGAAATATAGTTGCCTAGGTATTTTCTCTGAGCGAGACTGACTTTGTGTTTGCACAACCCACATTCAATTAAAGAGCCAAATTTCTGGATGGTATGAGAATGGGATGAGGCTTATATATATTTTGTTTTGGTGCAAGCATCCTTCCTCTAGAAAAGATTACCCTCTATGCATAGAAGACTTGACTTTGGCCTATAAAATCATCTAAGGATCGAAGAACAAACACAACAAATTTTGTCCGTGACGAACATGGTCTATAAACATGATGGCTCTTCAAGAGAGTGGTTTTGGGTGCCAACAGCCAAGCCACCAGCATTGACCAAAATTCTGAGCTAAGACCGCACTTTGGCTACAGACTACTTCTAGTTGTCAATATTTTGTTATCCTCCTCCCATCTATGTTGGAGCGCACGGAAATCACCGCGCAAATATTCTTGGATTTGATCCCCCTTCAGTCAACTGCTGCTGGGTTATGTTGGGTAATTATGTTCGCTGTGTCGTCTCTGAGTAGTCCCAATTCATGGTCATTCTCATTTTGTCAAGTTGGGTGAAAGGGATATGATATTGTACAATAGCATATCTACAATCTTGTTGATACCATGTGATTATGTTTTAATCAACCAAATCACATGTTAACAGAGTGCGTTGATTGTCAGCATTTGCTTGCGTTATATTTTGTTGGTACAGCTCTATTTATCCTAAAAGTCAATGGATGGAATTCTATAGCAATTCGGGAAGATAATTCTTACAAACGATTTCTTGTTCGTTGCGGACAAAATTTGTAGTGAAATTAACTGGCAATGGACACAAATTTGAGAAACTCTGGTCGTTTGCCATTTCGAGATATGCGAACAAATTGTTGATTTTTTACTCAGACATCCACAAATTTTAGAAGTGTCCCAGCCGGTCAAGAAGAAATAAAGGAAATTTCTGAGATTCATATCAAAATTGAAAATAAATGGAGAGAAAATAAGCAAGTTCACAAATAGACTGACCTTTGTATTGCTAGCAAAACAGAGGCCTAGAAAGACACAGCCTATCAGGAGTCGCACCATGCCTAGAATAAAAGCAAACACAAAATTAGTTTATGGCACCCTATCTGTGACTTCCAGCAACACCTCATGCATCAGAATATCACTGTCATTTTTTTCCAATATGAATTATTTAATGGAATCAATATCTTATAATAAAGTATTGTAAAAAAGAATCTTGCTTTAAATTATTGAAATTAACTTAACTTCAAAACTCAAAGTCTGTTGAATGTTCTCTTCTAACACAGTATACTATGGATACTTCTAGAGGTAGAAATACAACAGAGCAGCTTGCTCAATGTGAGACGGCTATTTTGTATCAATCTCAACCCTCCTTCCAAAGACTTAATTGCTTGCCATAAAGTTCTGTTTTGCTTGCCATATAAATTTCATTCCTGGCGCAACACTAAACACCTAGACAATGCTTGAATAAAAAAAAATCTAATTTTATTTTATGAGTGGCGTTGAAATAGAATCATGTATCAATTTAATACTTACATCATGCCAAGTCCTGTGAAGTGATTTTCCTGTCACGTTCCAAGTTCAGCTGACCGTGAAATGATATCACTATTTACCCATTCACCTGATACCTGTTTACTCTATGATATACGCAGCTCTATGTCATTGAATAAGTCACAGAGAACTCCTAATATTATATTGGGCAAAAAGTTAGCTTAACCCAAAAATGATAGCTCCGCCCACAAAACTCAGAATTTGCACCTGGGCGGTAAAGCTGAATGCAACATGATTTAGTTAGAATTCACCTTCCTCATTTATTCATTCAATAATTAGTAGCTGTCTACTTATTGCTAATATTACTATACGACTAATATTTTCTACATAAATAAAATATTTTCATTACGCCTTCAGGGGGGTGTCTTTCAATTAAAAACAGCCAAAATCACTCTCTCAAGACCTGCTGGGTCTCAATCACAAACCGCTCACTTGCTCCCTTTATTTAGCCCAGTGTGGGTGGAGAGGTTGTCATTTCTGCGAGAAGATGAATAGCCAAGGAACACAGTTACATACATATTTAAATGCCGACGAACTACATGAAACAAACTGACTGCTGTGTAAGATCCTTATGCTGTTGTGTGTCTTGTGTTCAAGAATATCCCACAATGCAGTTATCTGGAATTCCCAGAGAGATAGGAGTCTATTGAGTTTGACCTGAATATCCTCTATGCTTGTTTTAGAAATTCATGATAATAAGTTCTGAAGATTTACTCATGGTTGCAATACCAGTGTTGATTTCTCAGTTATTATTGTGTTTTCCTGACAGCGCATAAATTGACGAGCGGACTATGGTACTATTTTTGGACTTTGGTACTATTTATGCACACAGAAACACACACTTTTCAAATATTTTAAGAAAAATGGCTTCAACCTAGACTTAAATTTTTACGTTAATCAATGAATGAAGAATACTGCAAACAATTTTTCAGATCGCTTCTCAGCCTATTGGCTAAGATCAAAGTGTCATGGCTAATGGCTGATTAGTGCCTGTTTCAGTTTCTGGCAGCTTGCTGCACACTCACGATTAGGAGGTCCACCATGGCCTCACCTCTAGGATGCATTCTAGCTTGCTAGGATGTATCACACTCTCAGTATGAGGACTCCGGGCAACTTGCGTCCCTCTTTAGGGGCAGCCCACCCTCTGTTTAGTCATAAACAGGGCAAACAATTTTTCAGATCGCTTCAGATCGCTTCTCGGCCTATTGGCTAAGATCAAAGTGTCACTGCCAATGGCCGATTAGTGCCAGTTCAGTTTTGGCAGCTTGCTGCACACTTATGATTAGGAGGTCCTCTATGGCCTCACCTCTAGGATGCATTCTAGTTTTCTAGGATGTATCACATTCTCAGTATGAGGATTAGGGCACCTTGTGTCCCTCTTTAGGGGCAGCCCAATCTTCTGTTTCTTAGCAAACAGCAACAATTTTTCAGATCGCTTCTCGGCCTATTGGCTAAGATCAAAGTGTCACTGCCAATGGCCGATTAGTGCCAGTTCAGTTTTGGCAGCTCTCTGCACACCCAAGATTAGGAGGTCCACCATGGCCTCACCTCTAGGATGCATTCTAGTTTTCTAGGATGTATCACATTCTCAGTACGAGGATTTAGGGCACCTTGCGTACCTCTTTAGGGGCAGCCCGATCTTCTGTTTCTTAGCAAACAGCAACAATTTTTCAGATAAATGTCATATTTAAAATTCCTGCTACACTACATACCTCACATAGTTATTTAACTATGACAAAGATAAAGACAAAATCGTTTTCTTTTTAGTTTCATCCCGTATCAAAGTTTTAAACAGCTTCAGTACGACAATCTAATAACAGAGCCTTTTCAGTTGAATCAGTTGTAATAATAAATAAATAATAAATTATTAAAAATAAACAACTTCAATTACCTCTTTTGTGTTGTAAATAGCTCAGGTTTAGATTTTACATAATACTCCAGCTGCCCTATTATTTTATATTTTGGCACAAACTTGGCATAAATTGGCATCTCTTTCTAATCTGACATAATATAATCTCGAAATTTCATTTTGCCTCTGATGATGATGAACTCTTTATTGATAAAATAGTACAAGAAAAAAGAAGATGCCCTATAAGAGGTATGGTAATGGAACGCAGGATTGCATGGCAATTATTTGAGATTCCTTTTCAATCAGTAATAAGAATGATTGTGGTCAGTAATATCTGAGATTGGTGTCTGTGGCACTGGTCTCCATTCCATTCCATAGGCAACAGACAGCCCCAGTCGCCATAATACCGAGCCTCAAGCACCAGTTTGTTAGGTGAAAATTCATGGATGGCCTTGATTTTTTTTGGTGGGCAGTAGCTATGGGTGGTTGAGGGGGTTAGGAATTAGGGATGAGGTTTTACTTCAAATAAATTCATGGCTATGTTTTTGGTCAAAATAACAGATTACTTCATACAATCATCTTTCCAGTTGACATGAGTTGAGCTGTCTGCAAAGAGAAACTTTGGTGGAGCAGCAGAGTGAGGATTTGCAATCCTATCATAGGACTTACAGCCATAACCAAGCTTTGTTTGGATAACAAGCCAGCCAGCATCGTTTGAACATCCCGACTCCCCCTGCACTGTGAGATGGAAAGTGCGACCATAGCTGCAAAAAGATTGGTACTATATATACTACATGTTTACATTCATATTTTATATTTATTTGCAAACGGTGAGATATTTTAGTCATAATATCCCCATTTTTGGTCAACTGTAGTCATGCAAAGGAAAAGTGAGATTTTAGAGATTTAGTAGATAGATAAAGCTTTGTATATATGTTACAATTTATCATTGTCATATATGCAATTATTTTACATGGCCTTCTATTGGTTGGCCTGACAAAATTATGCAAAAAACCTCTAAAGCATAGAAAAAAACTAGGACTGACTGACTGTATATAATTTTATGTGTATAGCAGCTTGCATATTGATGAATTAGGAAAAAACCATTTTGTGCTCAAATTATTCAACTTACCCTGCAGTGAATTTCCATTGATTATAGCTTCCACTAACACCAGTTAGGTCATCCCAGGAAGAGGAGAGAAATCTCTCTGCATCAAACCAGTCATATGATGTAGTACTGCTTGAGGCATTAAACTCGACATAGTGGAGAAGTGTGCCATCAGCCTTGTATAGCTCAACTTTTACCTGAAACCAACATTTAAGAAGACCATAAAAGATGAAGGATGAGGAGTATATACAAGCGGCCTTAGATGAGCAAAATATTTGCAGTAGGAAAAGTTTGCCTCTTGCTGATGCATGTAATAGCTCAATTTTGGGCTATCTAGCATGTATACTATCTTTATATACCCTCAACCTGATCTAGGCAAAATTTGGTGCTTTAACAACTTTTAAATTGTCTCCTCTTTCCAATTTACGTTTATTTATGACACAACCATCTTACATATATCCTTTTTCTACTTTACTCAAGAAAGTTTTTACATTATCTTCAAGAAAATTTCATGCCACATTCAATTGGCAGCCACATGGCGAATGGAGCATAAATAAATTATAATCACATGCGAATAAATAAATAAATAAAAAAAATCTGAACTTACCTTGTCACGAGTGGTTAGGTCACTCCAAAGGTCAATCAATGAATTTTTCAGGTACGCCGTCTGTGTATTGCTGATGTCAAACGTTGGTAGGATATCAAAAGAATTGGCGGATAAAACCTGGTTACCAGCCTATAAAAAGTGAAATTGTTAGATTGGGACTTTTTTAGTCAATTTGCGAGTATCAAAAGCAGAATTTAATGTTTGCTTACCCACTTGAGTTTGGTCGATAAAAATGCTTTAAATTGCCAGCTGTCTAGGATATAGTGGTGTCCACCAGGCAACATAACGGTATTACGCGTAATATTTTATCAGTTTGCATGCAGGTCAGAGCATGCCTGCGGCTCAAAGGTTTAGTTGCCAGTCTTCTGCAGGACAGAACTCAACCCTAGACAGTAGAAAATCAGTTAGCCACCCCAGCTGTTGTGAAGTTTTTGGATCATTGCAGAGGTTTGAACTGCTGTTGGGACATTTTCCTGTGAAACCTTTCTGTAGAAAATCGATTAGGTTCAGCATAGCAAACAACAGAGGTGAAGGTAATTAGCTCTGATTGGTTGGGTGGAGTGATACCTGTCCCAGCCCAGCCAATCAAAGCTAATATATTGTTTGCTATATGACAATTGAAACAATTTCTGGCTTATAAATAAATAAAAATATATGTGGTCTGGCTACATATAATCTACCAGTACAAGCTCAGCAAGTTCCAGCAAAGAAATTCTATGTTCAATGTACTTAATCTTATATAGCGCTTGTGAGGGTTAGCTCTCTGGTATGCCACGTGTTTGGACATCAACTTCCATTTTGCTGAAAATTTTGAAAGGAAACCATCAATTCTCCCATAAAAATCTCAATACAAATTTTGGGTGGCTGGTTCATGTTAAATAAATCAGTTCACCAGCAATAATGAAATTGATGAGAACTTACAAATATCAAATACCATCTTCTACTTTAAGCCCTGATTTCCCATAATGTGCTTAGCCCACAAAAAAATTTACCAGACCTGCTGACATGACAAACAAACAAGGCCGCACCTGTCTCTTTGAGAAAGTATGCTGTGAATCCTGCATCCGCCTCACTGTAGGTCCAATCATCATTGAAGTTAGCAACCACGACTATGCAAGTTTTGGTCACTGGGTTAAAACTGAAAAAGTGACAGCCATGACACAGAGTTTCCATCAGTGTTTTCTGTGGTGTACAGTTGAAAAGACTTGATTGGCAAAAATTACATAACAGGGTTCAAGTCTTTGCATCATCAGTAAATCTGATACTCAAATCAACCCAATAAACATCACAGACAATTTTTATGAAGCAGGGCATGTGCTGGGAGCATGAGCCACAAACTTGGGGCCTGGCAAACAATCTCGTTCATTAAGATGGTGAAACAGATAAAAAAGTGACTTTCAAGAAATTTGTATAAACTCATGAGAAATTCTTGTTAGATATTTCTATGAGCCAACATCATTATTTATCAATTATGTTGAGTGTGATTCTGATGATAGTAATGTTGTTTATATTAAGTTGTCTGCTTAATGATTTATCCAGCTACCCACCTGAATGGCACAACTGATAACAAACTTCTACCTCATCAACTTGCTGACTTTGGATATCTGCTTTGTCTGTATGAACAGTAGATGTCTTCACTCCAGGCAACCGACAAAGCTGAAAAATCTGTCACAGATAATAATTGTTGAATCAATAATTGTGCATACATAAGGTGAAAACTTCAATAAAAGGCAACTAAAGACCAGTATAATATATTGAATTTATAGTACATAAAACTAATACAAATCAATTTTTGAACATATATTATAGGTTACTTGAAAAGTTAACACATTTATTTGTGATATGCACCATGATTATTTGACATTCGATATTTGACAAAGCATGTCAAGAGTCAAGACAGGCTAAAACTCTGTGGACTATTGTTGGTAAGTTTGAGAAGAGCCTGGGTGATTCCTTAGTGACTGACTGGCAAATTATAAGCTTTTTTAGTTATTGATAATTACATTTTGAAGATAATTGTTGCGAAAGTAATTCTTGGAGAAAATAATGCTACATGACTAAAAGGCAGTGCAAGAATTGTTCACCTGCACTAGGGTGTGATTACATGATTGATGACCTTTCAAGTTATCTTTATAAAAAAGGTCTACTTGAATTAAGCCACAGTTTAATGTTTTTTTTTCAAGATGAAAACTAGACTAGAAGTAACATCACACTCACCAAAAATGAATGACTTGTCGACGTATACATAGGAATATTCTACTGCTACATATATCAGGCCACTGATGTCAGCTGGAGGAATCAGAAACTCGGAATCTCACAGAGGTCGACCAAGCTGTAAGATTGAATTGAATGTCTACATTAATATGAGTGTTTGTACAACAAAGATTGCAACCGAAAATGCGGCAAACAACCCACCTGTTGAGACAACATAGAAGGACACATTTTGCCTTAACTGTTTTTTTTCTGCCCTTGGCCGAGTCAGATTGAGTCATACTCAGTTCCAGTCATGACTGAAAAAACAAGGCACCATACTTTGAATTCATTTATGAAGATAAGTCGATACCAAATTCAATAATCATTTCTGATTTGATGAGTTAATTTGTTATCCCAGATATATATAACGCACCAAAAGCGGAGCCATTTTCCCTACTTTACAAGGAGAACGAAAACAAATGATGTACTCGATGACTTGGCCTATCCTTTAAAAGCATAAACTTGAGTTGTATAGTGATAAGATTCAGGACCAATGTGACTAACAGAAATGTTCAAACCTGAACAGATACATTATGCACTAACTATCACTTACCCGTGAGTAACCCCCCCCCCCCCCCCCGGCAAATACCAGAAGTTATGACAGCGGATTGGATTAAGGATGTGACATTCGATCAAACACTCCTCCAAAGTAGATTCTGCAAATCTGGAGTATGTACCACCAAGCACCGCTCCTCCTGAATCCCAAAATGTGCCATCCACAGTAACAAATTCTGTCTGTACAACTGAAAAGACAAGCGTAAAGCAAATATTTGAATAAAACCCGCTATATGCAAAAAAAATGTAGGGTCCTGAAACACTTTTTCGACCTTACAACGGACTCACCACCAATGACCTAGCCTTATCACCTCATCACCACTTTAAGGGAAAGAAGGAACTTATGACACCAAATGACATGCTGCTTTTCTTCATGCAGATCAATGTGTACGAGCTTTTCTTCAATCTACTACGACTTGCAAGGCAAAATAAAGTTCTATACTTTGCAACCACGTAAAAATAGGTTTGAACCTCAGCTCCTTGCCTCAAAGCATTTGACACATCCACTTAAAGAAATTGGGAACATGAGAATGAATGTGAATGAGTTAATATTATGTCACTTGTTGGCCAGATAAATATGATATACATAGCTGTCGCATGTCAGATTGGCATTTACTATTGGTAAAGATATTCAGCACACAAAAATAGATTGTGCTAATAAAGTGCTGTAGTTGACAGCTGCATCTACTAATTATTTGATATGACTACAATAACTAACGATATCAAAGCAGACACTCCTCTTTTTTTACGTCAGGTGATATGTGGTGTAAATCAGTACCAAATTGGAGTGAGGATGACTTTTAAAAAAGGCTAAAACTTGAGCTCAAAAAGCTGTCTATACAAAGAAAGAAAAATTACGTCGTTTCTATTACATTAAACTGTGTTTCAGTGTTTAATAGACAGCATTACCCTCATACCTGGTGTAAAGTTAAATGCAGGTACGTCCAGAAAATAGTAGGAACCCGAGCCATCGACCTCATAAGTCAGCATATATTCACGGTAGTTCCAAGATTTATCATCAGTGTACTTCGGGTTGACACATTTTCCGTTTGAGCTCTGTGAGTACCTTTGGAATAAGGAGTGGATTTTGTTATAATTCGCCTTCTTCATTGAACCATCACTATTAGCCTGCCTTGACAAGCTTGGTTGTGGTTTGTCCCACTCCCCCCCCCCCCCCAACAAAAAAGCTTATCAAGACAGGCTACAACATTATGAGCGAGGTATAAAAAACTGATTGGAAGATAATTTATATAATATTATCATTACTCGCAAACTAGCACAACAATTATTATAGACTAAATGATAGACAAATGAATGGTAATTTTAATGTCAATTTAGAGCTATTATGTTCAAGTTAGAAAATGCCTAAGACAGGATAAAAATCCATGGCTGTTGTTAGTATTTACCTAAACAGTAGACAGTTTCCGTCAGTGAAAGTCTGGCAGATTAAAATAAAAAATTATAACTTTTTGGTTTATAGTTTTTAGAGTTTATTTTGCCTAATTCTTATACCAGGGCTGCCCAACCAGTGGCCCTGGAGCGACATGCGGCCCCACAACCCAAATTTATGCGGCCCTCGACCCGTTTGAGAAAATTGCGTAGTTGCAAAAACGATTTTCACCCCTGTATTTATTACATTCCTCATTTGTACAATCATAAAGAACGCTCTACATCTAGTCTTTTGTTGGCGTTTCCCAAACCATTGCATTTGAGTGAGCTTCAATAAATAAATTCCCCACTGCAGAGATGAGAATACTGCACACCCATATACGAATGTTTGATTTATGGTGAGGTTGCACCCCCCCCCCCCCCCCCAGGGACATTGCAATATGTGGATGCGGCCCCCTCAATGAAAAGGTAGGGCACCCCTGTCTTATACTGATGAAACCATCACATACTGCTTACCTTACCCTTTACTGCGTATTGTTCCAGATTCTGAGCCTTACCAATAATTTTGTGGCTCCCTAGACGAAAATTCAGTGTTGAAAACGCGCCATGAGTGATTGATTGCAAAGTAGCTCAAATCCACCCAAATAAGAGGAAATCTCTAACATTCATCCTCAGACTGAGAGAATTTACACTTTGAAACATAACAAGCTATAGAGTGCTTCTATTACTTAGGCTGCAGCCAAAACATCAATATGAATTTTACAGTCATAAAGATAAACATCACTTCTTTAAGTTAACAAAAAATAAAAACTTTTTAGCAGGACAGGAATGGAGAAAATGAGCAGGCAAAATAATAAATAAGCCGAGAGAATAAATACACCATGAAGCCAATGGCGTATATTAGCAATCACGGACCAAGGATATCGATCAATCAAAATCCATAATTACTGTTTGCAAGCCAGGCTGATTAGCTCAGTGTGTAGAATGTTTATTAAGAATGTTGTGGGTTCGAATCCTAACGAGGTCAGATTTTTTTGTCTTATAAGTGAGGAATTACGGTACATACAGAGTTTGAATTTTGACCTTGAGCTGGACAAGCCAATCAAAAGCCTGGTGTATTGACACACACCCACACCCTCCCCGCCACGCCTACGGCGTGTGGATCGGGCTTCGCCCAATCATTATGCTCATCTCTATAAAGTCAGTGAGTGAAATTTTTTAGAATATACGCCCCTGCATGAAGCTGGCAAAACAAAAATATTATAAACTATCACAGCTAAGGATTTAATAGCAGATGTCATATTATTATTTTTTATGACTTTATTGGCATCTATATCATTTTCACTGAAATGTTTTTTCAAAAGTGCAATCGGTTAGCAATCGATAGTGCAACTGATATATATTATGGATGAAGGGTACATGTCCAACCCTGAGTAAGCGTATCCATGGCTATTCATGTATGGTTGCTGAATCGCATTTCTCATCTTCGATTGGTCCACAAGATCAGAAACTAATATGGCTGATGTTAATTATGTCAGTTTTGAAGGTTATTACTCGAGCGTCTCTAAATGCATAACGTAAAAGCTGCCAGATTTTTAGCTTTATTTCGATTCTGACACAAAGTTTCATACTGATGGCATATCGCCACAAATAGCCAAACTATGTATTTTACCACTGATCCATAAATTCATATCAATGCTTGGCACCGCTTGCAATTTGCTACTTGCTATACACTGTCAGACTATTAGTGCCGAAGGCGCTGTGAGTTCAAGTCCCACTGGGGAAGATTTCAAGGTAAATATCACAAGTGTCATTTGTTTATGCGACGGCAAAGTGTCAAACAAGAAACATACACTTACGAAAACATGCTACACACACAATTTTATGAGACTGGTGTAGGCGATCAGTATCAGGCAGACGGCTATTCGCTGACAAAAATTCGGGAGACGTACTTCGAGATGATGTACTTTGTGAAATATCGGAATACATTATTTGATTTTAAAGTTATGAAGAGCAAACTAGTAAAGCCTTGTTGTGATTACAAAGGACGCCGATGTATCGCTGCCAAGATGGCAGTACAATAGCATCAGCAAAGCTATCTGTGAACCCTAATTGAAAAAAAAAACTATTTGCGAATGGTCGAGCCCTAGAACCAAAATTGCTCAGACGTACCAGCACAATGGTTGGTGTGGGAACTGGTATATTCATCCAAAAATCTCAAGAAGAATCAGATGGCCAAGCTTGTATACTGATGAGGAAATCGCAATTCCACTAACTCAAAATGCAACAATATCACAAGCAGAGATTACTGGAATTTCAAAAGCTGCCATGGTTCTTGAATGTTCCAGGAATAGAAAAATAGCTATAATCACAGACAGTCTCTCTTCACTCCAGTCCCTTCAAAACCCTGTGGTAAGAATGAAAACTAAACACGAATGCATACACGACTTAAATACTCTCGTGAAGAGTAACTCCATCACTCTTATATGGATCTCTGCCCACTCTGGAGTCTGAGCGTGCTGATAAGCTTGCCAACCTCGGAGGTGTGTTTGTTACCCTCGATCCTGAACCCTCATCCCCTATTGCTCAAACAGTCATAAAACAAAAAAATCAAACAACAAGCTATCAGCGCTTTGGAAGATAAGTGGTGCAACTCAAAGAAATTTACAAAAACACAAACCACAACTACACATATCAAGGGTCGAATATCAGAACCCCTGTTGCAACTGAGACGGCCACCTCTGTCGTATGTGGTAAACACTATCACAGGTCATGATCCATTCAGAGAACACTTAAATCGAATGAACATGGCTGACGAGTCATCCTGTCCTAAATGCGGTGCGACATCGGATTCAAATATTCACTTTAATGTTGACTGCCCAAATTACTCAAAAATCACGAAGAAAACACCCAAAATAGATACATATCAAAACCTTAAAACACAACTTTGCATTTAGGTGATGGATCTGGCTGAATTTATAAAATTGTCTGACAGATTTACTACCAATAATATGCTCAATCAAATTGAATACGATTGGTGCCATATATCGCCTGTATTCTGACTGATTTATTCCATTCTATCTCAGTCCCCCTCATAAGACAAGACGAGGCAATGCTTTAGAAGAATCATTGTTCAAAAGCCTTCAGGGACAGATAATCCTGAGGTCACCTGAGTTAATATATACCCGCAGATATGTAAGGTTCATGGTTTAACGAAGTTTCATCAAAGTGACGGTATTCTCACTCATCTAAAATCTGAGTGGCTTTTCACTTCTCATAACATCGAGTTTTGTCGCATTAATTCATCATCTCTAAATTATTGCTTGCTGACTGCTTGTCAAGATTAGGTTTTCAATCTAGAATTATCAAACCACCTTATGACTCCATCAAAGCCAAAGCTTGCCATTTAGATTTGGAGCATGTTGCAACAGAAACACTAGCTATACTGTAAGTGTATATTCTACGTGTTTCTACAAGAGTGTTCAAGAGAGTTTTAACAATAAATTTTGGATAACATTTCTTAGTATTTATTTTGTATTAATTTTGTATAATATTTTAGTATGATTGTAGTTTTCTGTAGTAGCATAATTATGATGAAAGGTTAATTATTCAAGAACAATGATTTATGAAAATAAATTTACCGGAAAGCCAATAAATTGGATAGGTTTCATAACTATAATATGCTATCATAAAATGAAATAAGTAATTTGCACTTTTTGGCTTTCAATAATAGCTCAGAATGGTTCAGTCAAATTGACAGGCTGCCCAAGGCCTAAACCGAAAACCAAACTAAAACCACAGATGTTAATTGTCATAAGAGTATCACCACACCATACCAAATACATATGCTATAGAACATTCAAATTAAATATTGATAATATATAATAGAGATGCTGTTGAATAGATTCTTTTATGCAACACAATTGGATTCATTACCATAAAAAGCTTGATGGGATGAGAATTGAATAATTTAATCCATAAATTCCAGGTCTCTCTTTGGATGTAGTGAAAACAGAAGAACTGTTAATTACTATTACTCATTCATTCTTTCTAGCCAAATGACATTTTAATCATTAGAACATCAAACTCCGAATCTGGAAAAGAAAATACTTGTCAATAATTGAGCACACAACGGTGAAGAAAATTTTCAAACAATTATGTTTATCAACCAAAATATTTTTGAGACAAAAACTGAGTCATAATTGCAAAACCACTCTCCTTAGATTTATTAGTAAGGCTTCCCATGCTGCTTATCTTTTCACTTCTATTATTCATATATGTTCCATAATAAGAATAAGTCATTAGTACTTGTACCCAGAGTTTGGAGTTACCGTTTCATGTGAACGAAGTGAGCATACATCAGAGTTAACTTCCTTGCATGGGACGCTCCGTACCATGATGATAATATGAATATTCACTGGTCATTCATTGTGTTTGTTTGTTGAAAGGATGGATTGCTTGGGTGTGAGAGGGGAGATTTGGTGTTTAGTCAAGGGTGGGAGGGGGTGAGGTTTGGGGGAGGTAGGGATGAAGTTTCATTTCAAACAGAAACAAAACTTTTGCCATGGCTTATCACTTACAATCGTCTTCCCAGTTGACGTGAGTTGAGCTGTCTGCAAAGAGGAACTTTGGTGGGGCAGAGTGAGGATCTGCAATCTTATCATAAGACGGACAGCCATTATTAAGTTCTGATTGGATGACAAGCCAGCCAGCATCATTTTCACAACCCGTCACCTCCTCCTCACCTAGATGGAACGTGCGACCATGACTGGAAAAATATTATACTTTATGCAGTCACAATTGTTTGTATTTATAAGCAAATATTTTAGTTTTTGCTTATATAATTGTCATGCAAAGGAAAAGTTGGAATTTAGAGACATAGCTTTGTGAATATCTTACAGATATTCCTATGTCATTATTATACATGGCCTTTTATTAGCTGGCCTGAAACAATTATCAAACAATCTCTAAGCATAGAAAAAAACTATCAGGACTATCATCTGTGTGGCGGCTCAACCACAATTGCATGTTGATGGACTGAAATGAAATTGGATTGTGCTCATTTTATTCAACCTACCTTCCAGACAACACCCATTCATCATAGCTTCCACTGACACCTGTTAAATCGTCCCAGGAAGAGGATAGAAATTTCTCTGCATCAAACCAGTCATACGATGTACCGCTTCTTGAGGCATTAAACACAACATGGTGGAGAAGTGTGCCATCAGCCTTGTAAAGCTCAACTTTTATCTGCAACACCATAAAAATCAGGATGAGTAGAGACAAGCAAATCTGAATATGACTCGAATGTGTGAAGCACCAAACCTTGGCATTTCAACTAGTTGGTCGGCAAACATAGATTATTATAGTGTCACAGCCAGTTTGTGTTAAAGAGCAACCAAGGTTTCAAACAACTTCTCATCGATTAATAGCAGATTGCACCTTCTGCATAGACAAAAAGACAAAATCCTATTCGGATGATTATTCAGCCAGAATTCTTGTGAAACATTGCATCCATCAGGTGCTCAAACTCAGCTAAAATAGAATACTACAGAGCAGTTTCCTGTTCCTGTTATTTTTTAGCCTGTGCTCTATCAACATTACAGCAATGTCTTGGAACCTCCCCTAGACTGTAGTGTTATCCAGCTTAGAGTCAGCAACTACTTTGAGTTTTGCATAGCGTAATGCACAAAGCTGATGCTGCCTAGCACATTATTTACTACCCATTAATGCATTGCTGGGAAACCTTGGTTGCCCTTTAAAGGGCAACCAAGGTTTCAAACAATTTCTCATTGATGGCCATTGATTAATAGCAGATTGCACCTTCTGCATGGGGAAAAAGACAAAATATAATTCCGATGATTATTCAGCCAGAATTCTTGTGAAACATTTCTTCCATCAGGCACTCAAACTCAGCTAAAAGAGAATACCACATAGCAGTTTCCTGTTCCTGTTATTATTTAGCCTGTGCTCTATAACTATTACAGCAAAGTCTTGGAACCTCCCCTAAACTGAAGTGTTAGCCAGCTTAGAGTCAGCAACTACTTTGAGTTTTGCATAGCGTAATGCACAAAGCTGATGCTGCCCAGCACATTATTTCCTACCCATTAATGCATTGATGCGAAACCTTGGTTGCCCTTTAACATCAAACAGGATTCTGGGGTCGTTCCTGTTATGCAGTCATAACATCTGTTATCTTCAAATAAAACATAACAAAAATCTTACCTTGTCACTATTGGCAAGATCACTCAAAAGGTCAATCAATGAATACTTCAAGTATGCTGTCTGGTTATTGCCTCCTCTTTCCAATTTACGTTTATTTATGACACAACCATGTTACATAATATATCCTTTTTGCTACTTTACTCAAGAGAGTTTTTACATTATCTTCAAGAAAATTTCATGCCACATTCAATTGGCAGCCACATGGCAAATGGAGCATAAATAAATTATAATCACATGCGAATAAATAAATAAATAAAAAAAATCTGAACTTACCTTGTCACGAGCGGTTAGGTCACTCCAAAGGTCAATCAATGAATTTTTCAGGTACGCCGTCTGTGTATTGCTGATGTCAAACGTTGGTAGGATATCAAAAGAATTGGCTGACAAAACCTGGTTACCAACCTATTGAAACGTGAAATTTTAAGAGAAGTATAGTCATTTTGCAATTATTGAAGGCATAATTTTCTGTTGCTTACCGGCTTGAGTGTGATCAATGAAAATGGTTTGAAATTGGCAGCTGTCAGCCGCTATCTGAGAAATGGCAAAATTGCCCTGTAATATGGCGCAAAGTTTCTCACAGTTTGCAGACAGGCCAGAGTCAGCCTGGGGGGTCTTTCAATAAGAAACAGCCAAAATCGCAATCTTATCGCTCACTCAGTGAGTGAGTGATACCTGCTAGGGGTCTCACTTTTAGATCGCTCAGTCACTTGATGGAACTATATACATTCTGAGTGAGCGATTTGGGAGCGATTTTCTCTAATTGAAACACCAAGGTAGTGATCATTTTGAGCGATGTGATAGTGATAACTTGCTTTAGTAAAGGATCACTCTTTCTAATTTAAAGACCTCCCCCCCCCCCCAGAACCTCAAAATTCTAGTTTTCAGTGTTCCAAAAGGGAGAGTCAAGTCTGGACAGCTGAACAATGGAGAAACCTCCAAAGAAAAGTTGTGGCGGTTTTCTTATAAGGTTCTATACTACAGTCACTGGGAAAATTATGAGGCCCAGAAAAGCCCACAGTATGAAGACAAAGGCTACGGCTATAGGACTATTTCTAATTGTTTGCGAAAAAGAGAGACTCCAGTATAATCTCCCACTAAAACACTACCAGAGTCAACAAACAAATTCTATGTTCAATGTACATACTGTTGTATAACTCTCATGAGGGTTAGCTCCCTGGTATGCCACATGTTTGGACATCAACTTCCATTTTGCTGAAATGTTTAAGTAAACCATCAATTCTTCCATCCTTGGGATTATGAGTTTCTAAATCGTTGGCATGTCCACGTTTAAACCAGCAATTAGGAAAGTGATGAGGGGTGACATAGCCGCCAATACAATTTTCTGTTTAGAGTCCTGATTTCCCACAATGGGATTACCCCATAAATCAAATTACCCTGCTTACGCATAAAACAAACAAGGCCGCACCTGTTTCTTTGAGAAAGTATGTTGTGAATCCTGCATCCGCCTCACTGTAGGTCCAATCATCATAGAAGTTAGCATCCACGACTATGCAAGTTTTACTAGCTGGGTTAAAGCTGAAAAACTGACATAGCCTAAGAATCTATCAGAGGTGTGCGTCGTGGGTCAAAGGGTCTGGTTTGGCAAAAAACATCATCAATAAAACTGATACTACAATTAATCTGTTTAAAAGACTTCGACAAATAATATGTAACTGAGCATGTGCTGCTACTGTTAGCCACCAACATGGTGACTTCCACCTTCCACCCACCTGAATGTCTGACATTGGCTTTTCAGTGTTTTGCACAACTGATAACAAACTTCTACATCACCAACTTGACCACTTTGAATATCCCCCTTGGATGTTTGAACAGTAGATGTCTTAACTACTGGTAACGTCGACCAAGCTGAAGAATCTACCACATATTGAGAGGTCAAATTAAAAAGTGACCAAGCATCAGTGAAAAATGGCAATTGAGGACAAGTGTATTTGATATTTAAAATTTCAAGACTTCACAAAGAGACTGACAATAAACCTTGATTCTGAGTTTTTAAAAACTAGAAACAGTTTGAAAAATTGACATTGTAATTTTAATACAACCCAAATAGAAAATAGATTATTTGAACAACACTGTTGACTGTTATCTATGATTATCTAAAAATATACTAGCTGCAACCTCAGCTGCAACCTGGATTACCAAGGAACAGCATTTATTCATATGGACTTAGACCAGAGTGAGATGAGTGTACTATTGTCAGCGAGTTTGGGTGGAGCCTGGGTAAATGCCTCGCTGACTGGCCACTTTGACTTTTCGCCTTTATCCACCATTGATCAAACATTTTTTTGCAAAACTGGTAATACCTGAATCAACTTAAATCAAGGTGCACATATTTCTTTTTTAAATGATAGAAATGTAACATCAAACTCACCAAAAACGAATGACTTATCGACATACACATAAGAGGGTCCTATTGCTACATACATCAGGTTACTGATAACAGCTGGAGGAATCAGAAACGGAATCTCGCAGAGGTCAACCAAGCTGTAGGATTAAATCAAGTACCATCAGTATTAGTGTTAGTGCAACAAAGCCTTGCAGGCGATTACTTGCGAGAATCACCTAACCAGTTTGGATCTTTTTTGTTTTTTTATTAATGGTAATCCTTGTACCTTTTCACTGTCTTGCTTACTACAACTCCCTGATAGTCATGATAAGCGAAGGGTAGAACAATATTTCTGCAAATCTTCTTTCAATCGAATTTTTACTAGAGAGCATTCACCTGTTCGCAAGACTACAAGATGCCTCTGCTCTTAACCAGTCAAATGAGAGCAACATCTTTTTGCAACCCATATCCATGTGCCTGAACAAAAACTATCTCAGTAGAACAGAAGCATTTGCACCTATAAGTACTTACCTATTAAAAACTGGGAAATACCTGAAGTTATGACAGCGGATGGGATTGAGAATGTGACATACGATCAAACACTCCTCCAATGAAGATTCTGTAAATCTGAAGTATGTACGACCAAGCTCCGATCCTCCCGAATCCCAAAATGTGCCATCCACTGTGACAAATTCTGTCTGCACAACTGGAAGGTAAACATGAGATGGTCAGAAGAGCACCCCCATAATTTACCAAGTGAGAATGGCTTCAAGGCAAAAATACACCATAGTTGATATGGAGGGGGGGAGCAACAACAATCCACCAAGAGATGCAAACAGCCAACTCCTGTAGGACCCTAACTGATTGCACCATTTCATCATCTTTAAAGGAACGGAAGGATTAATATAAAAACGCATATGCCCTCTCTCGCTGTATTATTCAGTTTAGTGAGGTTATGTAACTCACCAGTGGTCCCTAGTTAGTATAAACGTAATCTTTAATATCTGACATTGCATGATTTGTTGGTTTAGATGATCGATGTTTGACACATTGTGATTGATAGGGCGATTAATTTGCTGTCATTATTGTGTACAGTTACAACTCTGTCTTTTCCCTAATTAGCTCACTATGATATCATTTGTTGATATTTTCCATTGGGCCAACCCACTTCGGTTTCCCAAGATTTTTCACAAACAATACACACAGGACACACAACTCTTATACACAAATTATCTCAATCTTAAACTCTATGCAGACAGGCCATGTGTGTTTACCTAAAGTTGCACCAGCTGCTAAGCCTACATTGCACCACATGTGGGGTTGTGCACTCATCTCCGATTTGTTATGAAGCAAAGAGATTTCTAAATCTGCAACCATGTTAAATATTTACTCAGTATAAATCGGAAGCAAACAAATGTATCTGGATGTGTTAGTGTAAATATTATGGCACATTTTTTGCTATACCAGATGAATGTGATATAAATAGCCATCACCATTTCAGACCATGTGATTGGATATTCTATTCACATCAAGTATAACAGTACCAATATTTGAGTCTATATAGATTTCATAGAAATTGAAGTAGGGCACTCAATATTTATACAATTTATTTTCTTTATTTGTTTTTCAGATTATGTATTTGCCATTTTCATTGCATTTTCTTAGGGTCCCCTCTTCCAAGCTTGAGTGATTGAGAGTCATGAATAGCGATGTATACATCCCCTTTTTTCTGATTCTGATTCTGATGCAGATCTGATCTGGCTCAGTGATGTGAAATTTTTGAATTTGCACCAGAGGTTCATGATGCATATTTTACTAAAACTACAATCAGCAACAACAGATCAGGTAGAGAGATTCTAAAATTGTTTCGTACTTAGTAAATCTTCCATCCATAATGATATGTGTTAAACTTCTTACAAGGGCACAGATTTTACTACTTCTGGAAAATGAATGCTAATCAATATGAGGCTGAATGGTTTGGCATATATTAGCAAAGACACTCAGCACACAAAAATAATTGTGCCATCAACAAAGTGCTGTACATAACAGCTCCAACTTTCAATAATTTGATAGGACCACATTACCAACGGTACTAAAAACGTATTACTACAATAACAAAATACAGTGTTTTATGAAACAGTAGGACACACATACCTAGTGTCAAGTTAAATGCAGGCACGTCCAAGAAATAATAGGATGCCGTGTTGTCAAGCTCAAAAGTCAGCATATCATCACTGTAGATCCAAGATTTATCTTCGGTGTATTTCGGGATGACACATTTTCCATTTGAACTCTGTGAGTAGCTTTGGAAAATTGAATGGACTTATTTTGAATTGCTTGATTCTTTGTCCTATCTTTGGGAGATATAGATAAGAGTATGTGGGATCATTTTTAGTAGTCTGTCATTACTCTCAAACAATCACCTCTATCAATCCATGCGTTTCTATGGGCCTATTGAGCTCGGTTTTGGCCAAGCTGATTGGGTGTACGAACCATGGAACAACTAACAATGCGTGGCTAAGTGTATTGAGGGTCAGTGGTAAGTGGTAAGACACAGGGACTTGTAATCCACAACCCTGTGGCAGATTGTTCTCTGATATTTCAGCTTAATCTTTGCATTGATCACAGAAAAATACCCAATTTTGTTATCACAGCTTGATCTAACACATGCTCATAAGGCCTATGGAACCAGTTAATAAATGAGGCATATACATACAAATGAAAAGGAAGTTTAGAAGAAAATGACAACAAGCATCAATAGTATGAGTGAATATGATTCATTTTAGGAGAATTTACAGCTGTTTTGTTTGTTAAAATTGCCTACAACAAGCTAAAACAGCCACAGCTGTTGGAATTGGTGATACCTGAACAATAGACAGTTTCCATCAGTGAATGTCTGACAGACTTCATAGCACATCTGTACATCAAACACACCAGAAAGCTCCAGGTTCATTGTATGGTTACCAACAGAATCTCTCCACAGGAAGGCTAAGCTTCTCTCTACGATTGTAGCATCGTCCTCGAGAATCTTTTGACCAGGATAATCTTTACAATACAATACAGTATGCAATGGAAATGTAATACAACAATAAATAAACAAAGCAAAGGCCAGATAAAATTTTTGTATCCATGTTAATGTGTATGAGGTCAACAAGTTATTTTTAATTTGCTTTGATTATAAACTTTTAGAAAACCTCAATAAACAAATAAATAAATAAAATTCATACTAAAACAAGGCCACAGAATGTTTTGCCATTAAAAAAAAGGAATGGCAGTCATCCAACCTATTTTTATGTCACTATCACAACATCATTGCTGATTAAAAAAATTTATTTCCTATTTTCCTGCCGTAAACATAAGCAAGTTTTGGCTGCTCAACAGTTCTAAATTCTGTTACAAATTACAATACACTCATAATACAGTTAAATACACCTAGTATTCACTTATATTACACTTTTAATACATTTAAATTTACTTATAACATACCTGGTAAATAGACAGTACATTCTGAATTCTCAATAGCCTCAGGTAGCTCAGTTGACAGGTAGACAGTACATTCAAAGTTAGCTGATGGTGTGGTACAGAGAGAGTAAAGTGTGCAGTTCTGGTTACTCCCGCAAATCGCACCGCACTTTATCTTTAAAAGTGATACTGAATGTTTAATAAAACAAAATTTGAATTTTTTTGATGAATAATTTTGTTTTCTGATAAATAAATAATAGACAAAAAGAAACATAGCTTGAGTTGACTATCCTACTACAAAAAAATTTGGATCGAGTTGTAATTTAGTTTTACAGTTTATGTAAAATACGAATTTAAGACATAAATGAAATTAAAGAGCAGTAATGCAGTAATGATATAATTACAAACTACTTACCTTACTCCTTACTGTATACTGTTCCAGATTCTGAGCTTTGCCGATAATTTTGTGGCTCCCTAGACGGTAATTGAGTGTCACAAACTCGCCATTGACGGTTGATTGCAAAGTCGCTAAAATCCATCCAGACCAAAGGAAATATCTACCATTCATCCTCGACCAGAGACACTGAGAACTTTGAAACAGATCAATCTAGAGAGCGTTTGAGTATAGCAAGTTCTCAACCAAAAAATCAATACACACACAAATATAACTTATAAAATCAAGTTGGTAAGTCAAACATAAATATCATTTTCACGGATGTATATTCAGATTAGCCAGTTTTGATTTCCTTCTGTTTTTCCCAATAAATCATCCCTGCTTTCAGATACAGTGACATCAAAAATTTCTCAACGGTACATACAGTTGAAGGCAACAATCACCTCAGAGAAATTTGAATACCCTGCATCGCTTTGATGTCTGCGGTATTTGCTGACAAATCTATTAATATGCATAGAACAAGGTCTAAGACTCAATTTTCATATCAGTTCAAAAACCAATGCCAAATATTTAACAATTGTTACTGTTATTTTGTTTTGCAATGGCGACCTATATTATGCAAATAATGACTTCACAAAAGTCAAGTGGTGATAATTTAACCAACAAGACATATTTAGATAGTCCTAAAAACAGCTTACACAAATAAATTATCCTCAACCCAGCTAGAAAAAGTATGGCTACATCTTAATTTTGTAATGGCTAGAATTCCACCTTCAATTTGAAAGCAATCTCCAACCCTGACCTAAATTTTCCCTCTAGCTGAAGACTGTTCACAAGGCAAAAAGCTAATGAGTTTTCTAAATACTTCTTTACTTTGATTCTTCATCTTAGTATCGATTCTAAGCGCAGTTGGTCAGTATCTTTAAATGTTGTCAGCATTATAAAATGCCAAAAGTTTACATTGATTGTATGTTCAACACTAGAACAAGATTAATCCAATTGCCTGCATTCCTGTTGCTCCCTTCCACTGGTCACGCCGCAGACAACGGGATCAAGAATTTACTACCAATCCATTGTGATTGTCTTGACAAATGCCCAAGCCAATTGATTATACCTCGTATACACAAAAGTGTTGAGGGAGGCAACTCATGAAAGGTATGAGTTTGGCAGCATTTGATAAGTTGTGATGCTCCTAACCTATATAATTCTTTAAACTCAATTAAAAGGGTGTGTAAACTATTGTACGCCGTATTGCTCACTGGAATCAGAAAATACCGTTATGTCAGACATATGTCCTGATTTTCAACATTAGAAATGGCTGTTTCTTGTTGTTAATAAGATTATCTCAGAAAATTTGAGAGGTAAAGAAAGTTGTGTTATAGACCAATGGAGACAGCTCCGAAAATTGTGTGTTTGCATCATGAGTAAGGTTACACATTTTACCGGATATCTCATGCCCGTAGTTCATATTTTGGAAAAATAATTTCATATTTGGAATCCTCATACTTGATTACATATTATTTAGTAGTCCGTTGCACATATCCTGATAAAAAATATTAAATGTCCACGAATTGTCCACCTGGGAGCAGACAATTACCGCAAAGTGGTAGATAATTTTTGGTCCCTTTGCCTGCGGCGTGACCAGTGGATCGGGAGCGACTCGGAATGCGGGCAAATGGACCAAACTTGGTCTAGTTCAACACAGACAGCCAAAGAATTTACATCACATTATTCAGATTAAATACATTTGGATTATTAGCATCATTAGAGAAGAAATTACAGGAACTGAGACCGATTGTCTTAAACCGGATCTTATCTTATCTTATCTTTCAAAGAAAGCTGCCAAGCTTGGCTGCAATCATTCAAGGTCAAACTTTATCAGGTTTTCTGACAGCGACATTTCCATTAACAATAAATTGTTAATTTTGATCGTTATTCCATGGTTGATTATAGAAAGTCACTAACAATGACCTGAGTCTAGGCACTAAAACTACCAATGGGTCATCAAAGGTGGCAGAGCATTAGGGGATTGACAGACTAGCTGGAAATCCGGCATCTTTTGTATAATGCATTGATTGACGTCTGTCACACCACATAGAACTGTGATATATGATTTACAGAGTGAGTGGTATCATACCTGGAGCTTATGCGATTTGCGTGCAGAATAAACATAAAATACATTAATATAATAACAAATGCTCTCAAGTATTATGATCGATAAGTAATACAACAAAAGTGGATATTATTGTTTCCTACCATCGCAGGTGCTGCTCTCCTGAGAAAGAATTGGTCCATAGCAAAAAGAAGTTTGCATTACAAAACTATTAACAGCGAGCGCTGATTCTGTAGATATCCTTCTTGTCCTATGCACTGTTTGTCAAACTGTGAGTAATCAAGTGTTAACCGTACTAATGTAGCTCTTTCAAAACATGGTTACAGCAAATGACCATGATGTTTAGGGTGGAAAGGTTTTTTGTGGCTTCTTTACACAGTTGATTACCTCTGCCGGGACATTTGACATGGCATGACATGTTGCACCAGCTATATTGTGTATCCTAATTTGGGCAATTGAATATTGACAGAAAGATAAATTGACCCCAAGAATCGATTTGTGATCTCTGAATAATTATGGTACCTATTTGTAAGATAACATGCCAGAAATTGCCCCAAATAACAGCAAAACCATTTTTTCAAATGTATGAGTAAATAAAAAATGGATTGAATATGAAATCTAAATATTTTCACAACAACTTTTATTGAAAGTTTTAATAATCACAGAAATGATATCATCGTATCGAGTCAGATATGAAATGTTTATGAATCACCAGTACATTATTACAATTATATATGCACAGGATAGTATTAATAACAGACAGCGGTTAGCAGCAAACAAAAGACAAGGAAAAAGATCTACAATTGACCATCAACATCAGCACAAACAGAAAATGTGAAATGTGAAATGTCCTGTTCCAAAGATTGTGCAACTGCATTAAAATATGATACGCTTTCAGAAATTGATAACATCACATTTCAGTTCGGCAAAGTTCTACATTGAGATAAACATAGTATGCCCATGTTCACAAAATTAGCATAAGTTCTTTTTGTAACCCACAGTTTGCAGGTTGACACCACCCCTACTTAGCAGTGATCATCTTTTGGATGCAAATAACCATTCCACTAACCATTTGCTTTAAGCCACAATAATAATCCGATTGATGCATTTTCCCGTTTTACGATAAGGATGTAATAGCTAAGATTAAAAATTTTGTGAAAGGCAAACTGAAGTTCGAGCTTGCTGACAATCTCTTCCTTTAACCACCGTACAAAATGAACAGAATGAATATAACTAAATACATTATTTCATTCTCTCTCGTTACGCCTCAGCTCTCAGTTGTAGGAAACGTTTCTGATGGCTCCTGCACTCGCTAGTTGAAAGACATTTTTATCATGAGCACATCAAACTCTGCCACTGAAACAACAATCATTCAATCATGATTTACCATGAAATTCATATGATCACTCTCAGTATAGAGCTCTAAGTATTGACAACCCATGTCCGGAAAGACAAGAAAAGGTACCTGAAGTAATGACTGCAGTATCAAGAATAAAAGCTCATGCAAGGAAACTTATCGATTGAAGCATGGCTAAAATTACAAACAAGAGAAGAAAACTATCAGTCTCAATACTGATACCCTACGTTTATGCCTCCAATATGGCAGTTTTTATTATAACTCTGTCCTAAACTCCCTGCTCAAATGGCTCCGACACTAAGTTAATTTTCCTGATTATGAGTCCATTTTTTCTCTCCGATATTGGAAATCAGACAGAGTATTTTTAATTAACTAAAGAAGATTTTTGCAATTAATGAGCAACAATTTTAGCTGTTGTAAGACCTTTCTATCGTGGTTGCGGAAGCTCATATCCTAAGCCTAGCTACTAAAGTCAAAATTCCATCATTGTGGATTTACATTACCAAAGAAAATTTTTATCTCATCGAACATAAGTGCCTATTACAAGGGTCAATGATTAGAAAGTATAAGAGATTATTGAGGAAAAATCTGATCAATCTTGAATTTCTAATTCTTAAACTAAATACTTACTGTCATCCACCCAAATGACTCCATCTGAGCTTCCCGAATATATAAACTTGGGTGGCATTTGTTTGGTTGGGTCGAGCAGATCCCACTCAACGCAGCCGGTATCGATAGTTGATTGGATAGCCAGCCAGCCGTTATCATGTACACAACCGTTGTCCGGAGTGCTGCTTATATGGAATGTGCGGCCATATCTGAATAAACAGACACCAGGAAGAATGAGTAAATAACAAAAATAACGATGATAATACTCAGGGCCTGTGGCAAAGCAAAGTAACTACCAACAAAAGTTTGCAATCTAAAAACATCAAAAAATGATAGCAGAAGCTGACCAACCAGTTTGCAACTACTGTAAAGCATAGACTTAATCAACTTTGAAAGGGCAGTCCATTTTTGGTTCCAACTCCATTCGAAAAATCAGAGTTAGCATCTCAAATATGGTATGAAAAATATAAGAAAAATGATACAGGCTTTGACTTACTCCCCCACCAATTCCCATCTATAATAACTTCCATCGATGCCCGTGAGGTCACTCCAACTAGAAGAAATAAACATATCAGCAGAGAACCATTCATCTGATGAGTTACCAAGAGAGGCATCATGTTCTATATACTTGAGAAAAGTACCATCAGCCATATACAGCTCGATTCTTATCTGCAAAGGGAATTTGTTGCATTTGTCTGCTATGAAAAAGTTGTCAGCTCACTAAATGGGAGAGGACAATTCTACAAAGTAATTTACTGGTTGAGTACTGCTCAATTGTTTTTCTTCCGCTGTTAAAAATGACTAGTGTGTATGAATAGGGGGCAGTTGCTGAAAAATTTTTAGTACTTAGCAATTCATTTTTTATGATCAAGCCACTTCATACCTTCCTCTTATTTCATCAACTCACTATGATGACACAACCAGGTTCATTAACCTTGTGGAAAGTTTTCTTCAGTCTCACCTTGTCACTAGTTGACAAGCTACTCCAAAGGTCAATCAATGAATTTTTCAGGTATGTGGTCTGATTATTACTTGAATCAAATGTCGGCATGATATCAGACGAAGTAGCGAACTTGACTTGGTTACCTGACTGTTGAAATGTAATAAGAACATGCAGAAAGTATGATTGAAGTGACAAAGATGTAAAATTGGAATCAAGTATTTGAGTACAGTTTGGCCTTGGAATGATTTGTTCTCTGGTATCATCAACATCAAAACGGAGGTCGGCGCAATCACATACCTCCAACTTACACTTTTGTACAGATCTAGCAAATGTGCCAAGAAATGGATTCCTGCGCTGAAAATTGCTGCCTTGACCCTGTCAAGTTTCAAAAACTGACCAAGCATCATTGCAAAGGAGAGTGGCCTGTCTAACAAAGCGAGATTTGTCTGCTGTGACAAAAGGAAGGATTAGATTTCCAAATTTATTCGAAAAAGTTACTTAGAAAAATCTAAAATTAGACAAAACTAATGTTTTATGTTTGGGTTTGTCATAACCATGTACATAATCTATTTTACTCACAATTGTATAGCTTGTATGTGGATTTGCACCTTGGTAAGCAACATGCTTGGACATTAACTTCCATTTGGCTGCAATGATAATCATCAAATCAACAGCAACCTAGAATAAAGTTAGGCACACTCCATTGTACAGGCGTTCGGTCAAATCCTTGCAATTGTGGCACATATTACAATCCTCTTACTCAGCTTTTCAATGATTCTGAAAGTTGTCACTATCTGCAATTCTTTTCGTTGGATCCTAATATTTGTATAAGCCAAAAAAGACTCACACCAACTAAGATGGAGCTGGCTAGAGTGTCAGCAAGTTGATTTGCTAGGGACGTGTGCTGATGGTATGACTACTTGATAGCTGAAAATCTCTGTTCACTAAACATGCAGTGGAATATCACTTTGCTAAAATCTCAAACTCTCTAACCTTACCCACCGGGCTCTTTGAGAAAATAAGTAGAATACCCTGCATCATCTTCGCTGTAGGTCCAACTATCATAGAAGTTGGCATCGACGACTATGCAAGTTTTTGCACCAGGATTGAAGCTGTAATGAAAATGGATGAACTGAAGTGTTCTCACAATTGGTCAAAAGTAATTACTGTGCTACAAAATTTGGGAATTGTTTCCAATTTTCAAAAGAATTCATTTCATTGCTTGTTAAAATATATATTACAAATTTGGGTAGATTACAAACAATTGCTTGTTCGTCCCAGCAATTCTTGATCATTAATTAATGTCATGTGAGCATTAATATAGATGAATACAAGGACTTGAGGAGGATGAGATTTGAATGATGTTTCCTTTATCCAAAGGAGGTAGGAGTTAGTTCAGCAACGCCCTCATATAGAACATATAACAGTTGTACTCTGAGTC
This sequence comes from Membranipora membranacea, assembly GCA_914767715.1. Taxonomy (NCBI): domain Eukaryota; kingdom Metazoa; phylum Bryozoa; class Gymnolaemata; order Cheilostomatida; family Membraniporidae; genus Membranipora; species Membranipora membranacea. Next base: position 17,301,356 of record OU612067.1, on the reverse strand, counting down.
AATATGTTTCTTTTCAAGGTTCTGTGTTGGCAAACTACCTGAATGTCTGGCATGGGTCCTTGAGTGATTCACACAACTGATAACAAACTTCCACCTCTTCAATTTGCTGACCTTCAATATCTGCCTCGGGTGTTTGAACAGTAGAGGTCTTCACTCCAGGTAAGGTTGACCAAGCTGAAGAGTCTGTCACATGATAAAATGAAAAGTGCCAACAGCGTAACTATATATATTAATATGTATATATATATATATATATACAGGTGACAAACCAACAGGCTATGATCACAGGAAAATATTTCACAATAATACTTATCAACAAGCCAAAATATTTAATTCTCATGATTCATTATAACAAAACAGAGAGAAATTGGCTTATGAAACTAAATTCTGAAGTTGAATAATGTCTGATATATTTTTATGGAAAACTATCTCAGGGCGACTGCAGTAAGTCACACAGTAAGACACCAAGCCTCACCGAAAGTGATTGTCTTATCCACGTAGACGTAGGAGTAGTGAGTTGGTGTGTATGTGAGGTCACTCATATCAGAAGGAGGGATCCAACAGAGATCAACCAAACTATAAACATAAAATCATATCATACTAATGGTTGCTCAGAATTCACTGGACTGTCGATGGGAGTTGGACATCTAAATAGGACTAATTGGGCTAGATCACAGTCATCACTATGGCAGACCTTGTCTTTTTTCAATAAAAAAATGAGGTGTAAAATGATTTTATTATTCTATCGATTTTTTTGCTGTGTAAGGTAACTTTATATTGGGGATAGACACGGATCTATCTGGCCTTATTAATGCAAAATAAGTCAAGGAAGCCAAATAATAAAACGCAGTATATATACCTTCTGGCAAAGGTCCTTACCTGTGAGATATTAGAGATTGTAATTGAAAATAGACATAAACTAATATTTGGATATGATTGACTTATCCCAGTCATGTGGTGGCAATAACACTACCTTTTTGCACTCACCCGTCACGTGTGTAACGGAAGTGGTTGCTGCAGTTTGAACTGAAGATATGACATAGGATTAAGCACTCATTCAATGAAGGCCCTGAGAAACTGAGGTATGGTAGACCAAGCTCTGACTCTCCTGCTTCCGAAAATGTCCCATTGACAATAACAAATCCAGCCTGTACAACTGCAAAGATTAAAGACTATCCGTTGACCAAACTGGTTTATTTACCATCAATTAACATTACAACCAAAAGGGCCAAAATTGTACCATCATTACTAGTGATTATCCATATCATATCATATCAAAACTCATTACAAGGGGTCCCAGCAATGGGCCATATAAGGCCAATAACCCTAACATGTACGCTGTGTTGCATATGGTGGCAATGGTGGAGTGGAATGAGCTATGGGACGAGAGAACACAACTCTGAGTAGTGAATAGCGGGCATGCTTATTAGCGCCATCAACCCATTCTTTTATGGGGATGGTGAGATGGCGCAATCGGTTAGCACACTTGCTATTCACTGGAAGGCGATTAGTGCCGCAAGAGTTGTGGTTTCAAATCCCATTGGGGGAGCTTTCAAGGTTGATTGTTCCAGCCCCCAGCACCCTCGGGTGTATACCTCTTCTATCAATTACAGTGTAATTCTTATCGGTAAAAGTTCGTTGCAACATGCATAGACTGGTAAAATCTGTCGAAAGAAATCGCTTGCAGTGCTGTAGGATCGGAGTAATTAGAGTTTAAACCATATAGTAATCAAATTCCACTATTTGTGTAAGTCGAAAGTCGAAGTCGTAGCTGCAAAATAATGTCATACAATCTGACCAAACCTCCGGAACATGCAAGGTTTGATGCTAAAAAAAAACGAATTTCCTGATGCGTGCTTTGATGAGGAGAGATATCATTTAGCAAGTTGTGTGTTAATGGAATTTCTTTATACATGTAAATAATAGTGTTGGAGTTTGTACATAATAGTTGACACAACCAATGCTAATGACTTGGAAAACTAATCAAGCAGAATAATACACACATTCTAATTAAATTTATCCAACAACAAAACCCGCTGAATACGCCCAAATATATATATCATCAGACATAATCACCATTTCACACACTAAACACCTCTCTTGCCAAAGCAAATATTGTAGCTTATATATGCTTGCTATATAGCTATATTCTAAAGCTATAGATAGATTTATAGCTAGCTATATAGTTAGCCTTATAGCTATATATAGCTACAGCTAGCTATATAGCTAGTTTTAGCTATATATACAAAAAAAGTAGCCGCGTGGCTACTATAAAGCCTGAAAGTAAAACGCTTTGGACAGGTTGAATAGAATCGGTACTATGTATATATGGGGTTCACCTTATGACTTGAGATGTATTCTATTGCGCTTGCGTCTGGATAAGTTTGAGTTGATCATTATGCACAAAAACCATTCAAAAAATATGTATATTAAGTTGCCAGATTATTGTCAAACTATCTTCGCACAAAAAAAACTTTGTCGAACTGTGGAAAATGACATCAAAGCTAACAAATTGCACATATACCGCAACAATTTTTCCATTTTTTTCTCAGCAAATACAGAGATATTGACTACAACAAAATTTTAATATGAATATTCGATTGTGATAACAATGCAACATCAATGGGGGCAGAGCTTACCTGCTGTTGTATTGAAGGCAGGGACGTCCATAAAGTAGACAGCAGCTGTATTATCAACTTCAAATGCTCGGGTATCATTGCCATTGATCCAGGTTCTATCATCAGTACAATCTGGGATAACACATTTTCCATCGGTGCTCTGTGAGTAGCTTTTCAAATAATATAGATTGTAGACATACATATTTTTAAACCACAGTTTTATATTACAATAATAATAATCAATACTTTTTCTCTGAATTGTAATGAAAGTAAGGAATAGCGTTTTGAAAAATAAACTGAACGAAAGATAATTCAATGAACTAAGGAAAAAGAGAAGATAATTACTGACAAAAATTGAATTCAAGCTGAAATGATTCATCTTCAAAGGAGGAATGAATCTTAGTACCTATAAATTTCAAGTTTCAAATCAGTGAATGCTTTTGCCAAAGGTTTGATATTGCTCTAACTATGACAACATGGATTTTCAGTGGCAGTGGAAATAAGGAGTACCTGAACAAAAGACAGTTTCCATCAGTAAATGTCTGACACACTTCATAGCACATCTGTGCATCAACAACACCAGAGAGCTCCAGGTTCACTGTATGGTTACCAACAGAATCTCTCCACAGAAAAACTGAACTGCCCTTTACAATTGGTGAATCAACTTCCATCAAATTAAAACCAGTAGGCGCTGTGATAAAATTTGAAAAAAGTATATAACTCTCCCTATAACTTAGCAGATTTTTATAAGACTGGTTTAAGCTGTTCTAGGGCTCACAGCATATCTTGGCATCTGACCGAACAAGAATATAGAGTATATCAGAACACTTGGCACTGTAAAGAAGTAAAATTGAAATAAAAGAAATGAAATCATCAAAAAGATAAAAAGAAAAATAAAAAGAATTTAAAAAAATAAATAAACTAAAAAATAAAAAAAATTAAAATAAAATAAATAAACGAGTAAAAGAGATCTTACTAGAGAATGAAATTACTTTTTTTTTCTTGGAGATTGATGAGTAACAGAAATTTGGAAGAAGTACTCTGACTCAATGACTGATCAGTACAACCCAATTGGTTTTATTTCATACTATTATCTCTTTATGGTGATCTCTCATAAAATTCTGTTCACCCATTCGGCTGATTGAAAGATTTGAACCCGGAAATGAATTATTGACCATAATTTCTCTCATTTACCTGAAAAGTAGACTTACATTCTGGGTGCTTGCTAAGCTCAGGCAGTTCAGCGGACAAGTACACAGTGCATTCAAACCTGGTTGAGGGTGTGGCACAAAGCGAGTAGAGGGTGCAGTTCTGGTTACTCCCACATATTGCACCGCAGTGAATCTGCAAATATTGGTGAATCTCCTTACTGAAACTATTCGCGAGCATCGAAAAAAGAGAGGCACAGTAGCGCAGTCCAAAAGCAACTGAAAAGTATTTTGGCATTTTTGAAGCACAAAGTAAGTATTGTTGTCAGTTCTTAGAGCGCTAGAATAACTAATAATAATTCATATTATAGAAAAATGGTGACATATTAAGACAGGATCATTGCTATCTGTGCTTTTATAAAAAAAAAACAAAGGTGGAGGCTAATTATTTGTTAAATTAATTGGCACAAAAATCAGCTGTTTTGAATCTGAATTTAAAAGCTTTTGGATTGAGTTCTAAATAACTCGCGACTTACCGTACTTCTTGCAGCAAATTGTTTCAGGTTCTGAGCTTCACCAACAATTTTGTGGCTCCCTAGTTGATAATTGAGTGTCGCGACTTCACCCAGAATAATAGCTGGCATCAATGCAAACACCCAGACAGACAACAGTGAATATCTTCCATTCATTGTTAAAACTAGATACACTAGCTTTACGGGCAAGCTTCAAATAAAAGAATAAAATATGGTATGAACCCTACATTCTAACAGCAAGGCCTGCAAGTTTTTAAATCGCAATTTAAATTCAATTTTCATCTTCATTGGATGAGGTTTAATTTATACAACGCAACACAATATTAAAAAATTATACGGCTCGAAAATGAATAATTAAACCTGGTAAATAATTAAATCTTGCAAGTTCTACAAAGAAATTGATTATTGCAGTTTTTAATACAATTATCATTTCGCACCAAATTTGTGTCTAAGGTTATAGCAAGTAACAAATTCTGGCTGACTAAAAAAATTTACCTGCTGATCAGCAGCTCGTATAGGACCAGACTTTGGCTGTGTGTTTTATAACTCACCGAATTTATGCTTAATATTCTGGAGATAGTGTCAAATGGTTTTTGTTATCAATACATGATATACAAACCTCATATATGATTCTACTGGAATTGGTGAAATATGTCTTCTTTCAAATTATTGATTCTGCTCTTATTTTGGTAGATGAAGTGCAGGAACAAAAATCCTCAATGGTGTTTTAACTACGATCTTGTAAATAACTTCACAAAGCTTCTATTGAAAGCTGAAAATACGGAATAGAGAATTTCAATTTGATGGTTGATTGTTTTTCTATGCTTTTTCTATGTTTTTCTACGCCCTATAACAATGATGATTGAAAGCTTGCATACCAGCACTTACCAAGATGTAATTTCAAACTTATATTGAACTCCTTGAAAATACATTACTTGAGCAAGCACTCTTCAAAATGAGAGAAACCCATTAAAGGTTGAATACCTATGCGAGATCATAATAATTTGCAATGTTAACGCACCTGCCGGTTGATGGCCAGACCAAGGTTTAACTTCAAGACACAAAGCATTAGCAGAAAAAGAGGAGCATCCCTCTGACTGGTTGCACAGTAAGGCGCAGAGATGAATGAGTCTGGTCTGAACGTGTGACCGGTGGCTGCTAGATACAGAGTGCCTTCAGACCCCCCCCCCAGCCCCCCAGTCACCCTATTTTATTTGGAATTAAGTTATATTTCTTCCCACCCTCCACTGCATCTCCCTCAGTAAAACATCTGGTATAAATCCAGAGAATAGATTTAGACTCTGAGTTATTAGCTGACAAACAACATTTGATTAAAAGTTCAATTTCTTATAGTCTTTTTATTCTCACAAAATTATTTGGTGACACAGAAATCAGATAGGCCTACAAATTAGCACACAGATGTGTGATTTCGACTTTTCGGATAATGTGCAATGTGAACAGTTTTTGGCAACAAAAGAACAACCAGAATTATGTCAACGATTTATTGGGAATAAGTTCAACTAATTATGTGAGCATATCAGTTTTATCATTCAATAACTTCCTTGTGCGAGTAAATTTAGTTTTTTTGTCCATTACTATAAGAATACTTTGATAACACATTTGATCTATTTTGCTTTCCTAAACACTTCGATTTGTTGGAAACATTTTGACAGCAGACCTCTCATGCCTGTGGTTATCGGAAGACAGAGTAGAGCAACTCCGACTGAGGATAAATTGATGTATGGCTATTTTAAATCACTACATACCGACAATTCTTTGAATACCAGAGCATTGCGTTGGTCTTTGTTGTCACTTGATGTCAATAATTCAGTTCAATCAGTTGGAGCAAGAAATAAGTTAAAGAGCGGTGAGCTGGAATAGACAAAGTTACTTGTGCATGAAACAAATAGATTAATGAATAGAGAGTGGAGGCGACAGTGATGAGAACCTACATGATGCTATGAAAAAACTGACTATACTAAAAATACCTCGACAATCTAGTTTGTATTTAAACTATGGAGTTCATATACAATGGAGTTACCAAACTGTATGATGCATCCTTCAACAAATTAATCAACATCAGACTTATCGTCAGACTTTTTAATTCTCGTGTTGATACTGCGGATAAAAGCACAGCGCAGGTCATCACGTGACTGGACAACAGACAGTGTGCTGAAATATGATGCTTGTTTCGGATATTACATTGTAATAGCTGACCTTGGAAGAAAGTCTGGTAGTAAAAGTAATGCTACTGAAAAGCAAATCTTATCACGCAGAGATCAACATTGCAGCTTCTCCGTCAATGAGAGCAATTGTTCATCATAACTCTTCATTATACTCGCGCATGCAATCAACATTACCGGTAGAAAAATAAAACAGATTGTGGACCATGACTTTTGCAGTGCAGCAATTTTTTTTTCATAATCCAAATTTCTACATTGTGGTGTTTTCTTTCAAGATTGCCATACCACAAATTGTTTGCATTATTTCAAATCCATAATAGCACCTCAATTACGAAACCAGTTGTAAATGGTCTTGTATATCATGCACATACTCTTCAGTGACATATATATAGATGATGTCGATGATGATAATGATAATAATGTAAATAATATACCTATTTCTAACAGTGTTGTTTGCTTCTAATGGCTTCTTTTTGAGTCAGCTTTGAGTCAAACATTTTCCTGTTGTATCATTATGCAGCGCCTAAGGCCCGACACTAACTTGCGTTGTTTAGTTATTGAAAATCTTAAATTATTGAGCTGTGATAAAGTTTACACCAGGTATAAACAGCATGGTAATTAACTAATTGAGAACCTCTACTTCTCCACACAATGACCAGTAGATATGATGAGCGTCATAAACTACTGGCCAACTACCCTGTAAGAAGGTGAAATGGTTTTTTGGTGAGTGTGTAGTAGAGTTGCCTTGAATCTATTCGGAAAACTTTCCCCGGAATAAAATAGACTGCCAATAAAAGTGCTAAAACAAAGAAAGATCTTGCTGGCTACTTGATATAGGGATTTATTTGTTGGGGAACAGGACCAATTGTTGTTGCATCCTCGACCTAGCACCCCCAACCTGCTGGAAATCAAACAATCAGATCTGAAAGAATAATATATGACAATATGACAAACTGACAAACTGACCCAATCCTTATTTTTGGTACCCATTCAAGCCCTAATCAGTGAGACAATTCATTGATCGTAATCAAAATACCTATCCACTGACCAACCATTGGAACAGGGCTTGCAAATTGTTTTATGTAATATCCCATTGTGTTTCAACAGTGGAATAAAAATAAATCTGTAAGCATCTCCTCCAAAAATTTGCCATGGTTCACATCAAAAAAAGCTGAGACTATTATGCGACAACTCCGAACCTTCAACAAAGTAAAAAGGCCCTGATAAGAAAGGAAATTACATCACAGGAATTTCGTGAATGCCATAGGAATGTATTCATTAAACCATCATTATTGCGAAATTGCTCTTGCTGAGAAGTCAAAAAAAATAACGATGCCTAGTAAACTGTGCTTTTTATTTATATCACTTTTGCTAGCTGACTTTCTTCCAAAGTCAGCTAGTAAACCCGTTGGACACTTAGTGGGAGGGAAAACTGGCGGTGAGTGATCATTTTTATACTAAATGTTTTGATATTCAATTTTTATATCTTTGTATATCATCACATCTGTTACTTATGCTGAGTCAAGACAAGAGAGCCAGTATCTGAGGCATAGGACTGCCGCAGTTCCTGATTTTGGGCTTGGTGTGGGTGGGGGGTGGGGGGTGGGAAGGATGGAAGCTCTATTTGCTTTGCAATTCTGAGTTTTTAAGTAAAGATGATTTTAAACTATTCAAGTTTTTCACAATTCCCAGACTACAAACTATTACCGGTAGGGGATAAGAGAAGACAACTATATCGCCTATTCCGCACACATTTGAGTTATCTTCTCTTATCCCCTACCGGTAATAGTTTGTAGTATGGGAATTGTGAATAGTTAAAAATCATGTTTACTTAAAAACTCAGAATTGCAAAGCAAATAGAGCTTCCATCCTTCCCACCCCCCACCCCCCCCCCCACCCACACCAAGCCCAAAATCAGGAACTGCGGCAGTCCTATGATCTGAGGCCAGAATACCTGGAAAAAGCCTGAAAAATTAGTGTTGATTCAAAAGCATCAAGTCAGTTTTTTTTCTATTTAGCGACAACTTTACATCATCAATATTTAGCCACACTTCACTGCTTGCAGATTGACTCTGTAATACGAGTCCCTCTGCACAGTTGCGACAGTGTCACAAACTGGCCCAATTGACCTAATTACATTTTTCCCATGGAAGCTAACATTTTCCAATTGCGGGTGGGGTGACTTTTCAGATTGAGAGCTCAAGCACATTTGAACTAGTTCAGTCGCTAAGGTGCAGAGATAAGCCAGCCTGAATTGATTGGTACATATGACCAAAGTGATATTTAGCAGTAATGGCCAGTAATGTGCAAAAGCGATCTGCGGTTTGTGACGGTAAAGTGGTTGAGTATACTCAAGCGGTCCAGGCCTCTATCACCGGTGTACTCAATCATTTGATTCTCACAAACTACAGATGACCAGTGGTACATTGTGTTTGGCCAGATTAAAGCTGTTACCCTGGCTATTTAAAATCCATTCAAAAGGTCTCCAAGTCAGGTAGAGCAATTAGAAGTTATTTTTTTGTTTTTTTTTGTTTTTGGCGATTTCAGATGACTTCAGAAATACATTTTACTCAGCCAACCAAGGCAATGAAAAATTAAAACTTTGATACGAGGATTTTTGATGAATTGGGAGCTGTTTTGCAGCACTGGTCACGTCTCAGGTGTGCTAAATTTTTTCTTCACTTATGGCTTGGCGAGATGGGGAGGCAACTCTGAAGTCAGATAATAGATATCCCATTTTCCGTCAGTGACATCATCATTGCTTGTCTATCCTGTTTGGCTATATATTCCTGTCTGATGTTTTACAGCTGAAAAAGTTTCCCCAACCATACTACCATTTGTTGGTGGGGCGCTTGGTATTCTCATCATCATTATAATAGTAATAACAGTATACACGGATGTAAAAAGGAAATCATTTAAACCAGTAAAGAGAACGTAAGTATACTGGTTGATGATATTGATAATTTGTAACTTGCTGACCTTTGTAAATTGATCATATGACATTTACCTGAAATCTAGACCCTTATCTCGTTTTTTTTTTCAAACGCTTAAATATCATGAATAAATTTATTATTGAAAACAACTTTCTATGGATTCAGATAATGGGTTATTAGTCATCGATAGGGTATGAAACTAGAAACAACCTACAAGCCTGTTTTACTCTCTATTTCAGAAACAGCAGAAGCGAACCGCGTTCAAGGTCAGTGAGCCCAGTCACACTGACAGCAGAGTATGTATTGTTTGATTGATACATTATGTTATACTATATTTCATAATATTATATAAAATTATATTAAAATTACATTATAGAATATTATATTATATTAGGTTCATGTTTTTGATTGTCTATGCTATGTTATTGTAGTAATCCAGGGGCAGACACTAATTATCAGTGTGAGGGGAGATTGGGGTATGAGCGGGTCTCGGAAAGACCTACCCTCAAGTGATACCGTTAGACATTGTTGGTTATGGTCCATATAGGGGATCGCCTCTTTCCCTCACCTATACTGTTATTTGAACTTGAACTATACTCATCGCTTCTTGGTCTATTGGCTAAGATCAAGGTGTCACTGCCAATAACTGATTAGTGCCAGTTTTACCTTTGGTAGCTTGCTGCACACCCAATTCAGGAGGTCTCACATCTAGGATGCATCTCGTTCTCAGTATGAGTATTTAGGGCACCTTGCGTCCCTCTTTAGTGGCAGCCCTATCTTCTGTTTCTTACTAAAGAGCAAACTCATTGTTTATTTGCACAGGTGCAAATAAACTCAACACAACACAAATAATTAGTTGTTGTTGCTGGGGTATAATGGTCCAGTTTTCAATTGATCTACATGCCCAGCCAGTCGAGAGTCAGTAGTCAGTACATTCTAGCAATGCAGAGTGGCACTTACCGTAGGATATCAACTTTATGTTTGGATGTGAATGATTGTTCATATCCATTCTAGATGTCATTTTGTTGACTCATTGATTCCTTCAGATATAGAGACGAAGAAAAAATCAGAAGAGAGGCGTGGACCACAATCACTATAGAGAGGGAAGAGTCAGACACCATGAATGACCCAAAACACACTACAACAATGATACAACCATTTGTTTGGGATTCAGACGGTAAATATAAGTATACCTATCATTTTGTGATCATAAAAATACATCTACAGCACACAATCATTTGATTTTAGAACTTTGGCTATCAAACAGCCAGTGTGCTTAGCCTGGGCTGGCTGTCGGGGATGAGTGGGTTAGGGTATCCCATCCCACCCACCTTGACAGCCTCCCCAGGCTACAGTATGCTGATCTGGTAGATGTCATAGCTTTTGATACTCAGATTTTTCAGATTGAAATCCAGTCTAAGAAAGGAGAGGCTGATTAAAACTGAAAATCATCATAGGCTGTACGATGACAGATGACCAGCTCAGCTATCTATACACATGGTCCTTATATCGTCTGCGAGGTCATGGTTTTGTTTTTAGATAATGTTTTCACGTCTGTTGAGTATAGCTTAGTGTTCCTTGTCTTGATTGTAGATGCTGTGTGACAAAACAGTAGTGTGTAAATATACGATTACAGTTACATTATCTTATCAATATATATTTGTTTCATTTTGTTGCATTATTATTTGATTTTCCCATTTAAATGAAAAACATACATTTCCATCTAAAAAAATATTAACTTGTCATGTGATGTGATTGTGCAGAAATTAGTGTGTTTTGTTATGCTTTCAAATTATGAGAGAAGCATCTCTGTATGCTCTGCTGACAACCCTCCTTTGAAATGCCACGCAGATAAGGTAGACAACTTCTCATTGTTATAATTTTTTTTTATTTTGTCGCATTATAATTTAATTTTCCCATAAATTAAAATCATACTTTTCTATCCAAAAGAATATCCTCTTGTCATGTGTTTGAACACAAATGTGTGTCATAAAGATATGCTGTCAATTTATGAGAGAAGTATCTCCATTAGCTCTGAGGACTCACTTTTGAGTTGCCACACATATAAGGTGGACAATTTCTGACCAGTGTCTAGAAAAACCATAGTTTGCTGTCATTGATGGGAGGGTTAAAAAAAAGGGGTCAAAATCGCAAGTCTGTCTCTGTTTGAAGACTGAGAGATAACAGTGCCGCCGTATTCGGGGCCAAGTTGCTCTCAGTTTGCAGGCCGGTCGGAGCACACCTGTGGCTTCATTAGAGCTCAGTCTACAGTCTGCAGACCTCCAAGGCTTGCGCATTAGCGGGGTGGTGTGTGGCGCCCTAACCATCTGAGCTACCTGCTCCTCCTCACTTCTAAAAGGCCCTTACCAGGTTCACATGAGTTTTCTACCATTACAACTATCGTCTTCACACACACCATATCCCAAAGCACGGGCCATGAAATATTGGTTGCCTTAGTGGCGAGGCTGCAATATCTGTGCCAGGATGCTCTCTGTCTGCATTCAGATCGGAGCACACCTGGGGGAAAACCAAACCTCAGTGGTCATTGGACTGCAATGAATTCGAACCCACAACCTTCAACATTTGCATGCTAAATAAACGGCGCTCTAACCCAACGAGTCAACACATATTTAGTATACCATTGGATGACAATACAGTTAATTACAAATGAGTATACTAGGCTTCATGAGCTCAGCAAATTGCAACCCATCCTATAGAAACTATGTATCAAGCTGCGTAAATATCTCAAGAAAAGATATACCATATTAGTATGCAGTTGTAATGCAGTGGTAATATCGATGAAAATCAGAGATTAGTTAGAAGTTTTGCCAATAAAGACACCAATGGTAAAAAATGTATATAATGTGAACCTAGAAAGTGATAACGATAAGAGGTTTGTAGCCACAAAAACTTAAGGATATTGTACCCAATGCTGGTCCTAATCCAGCGTCTTCAAGCCAACACAACTTGACTTCACCACTTCACATAGAGGATATTCTCTTAAATATATGATATGCTCTGTTGGGTGATAAAACAACTAACATGTTTCGGAAAACACCACATGTTATTAAAATAATACTAGCACTTTTCTTTTAAAGGGCAACCAAGGTTTCAAACAACTTCTCATTGATGGCCATTGATTAATAGCAGATTGCACCTTCTGCATGGGGAAAAAGACAAAATTTAATTCGGATGATTATTCAGCCAGAATTCTTGTAAAACATTTCTTCCACCAGGTACTCAAACTCAGCTAAAAGAGAATACCACATAGCAGTTTCCTGTTCCTGTTATTATTTAGCCTGTGCTCTATAATTATTGCAGCAAAGTCTTGGAACCTCCCCTAAACTGAAGTGTTACCCAGCTTAGAGTCAGCAACTACTTTGAGTTTTGCATCGCGTAATGCACAAAGCTGATGCTGCCTAGCACATTATTTCCTACCCATTAATGCATTGCTGCGAAACCTTGGTTGCCCTTTAAAGGGCAACCAAGGTTTCGCAGCAATGCACTAGTGGGTAGTAAATAATGTGCTAGGCAGCATCAGCTTTGTGCATTACGCGATGCAAAACTCAAAGTAGTTGCTGACTCTAAGCTGGGTAACACTTCAGTTTAGGGGAGGTTCCAAGACTTTGCTGTAATAATTATAGAGCACAGGCTAAATAATAACAGGAACAGGAAACTGCTATGTGGTATTCTCTTTTAGCTGAGTTTGAGTACCTGGTGGAAGAAATGTTTTACAAGAATTCTGGCTGAATAATCATCCGAATTAAATTTTGTCTTTTTCCCCATGCAGAAGGTGCAATCTGCTAATTATCAATGGCCATCAATGAGAAGTTGTTTGAAACCTTGGTTGTCCTTTAATATTTCATCATTCACATCAAATAAGGAATTTTGCATTGTGGGACATTGCTTTTGAACTTTGTCACTTTATGACCACGCTGTCCAAATTATGAATAATATAGAGTCTTTATTTATCGTTCAGCATCCTGAGCATTCAACAGTCTCCGAGTCAGTTTCCATAGTTCCGACAACAGTAATTGTGTCCTCGTTGACAACATTACCCTTTTCGTTGCAGAACATCTTCATTTCAATGACTTCTTCATCAGAAAGGGCTGTATCGTACATATTCAGTTGTGCAATCCAGCCTGGTGTAAGCTGACCAGCATTTAACCCTCCACCTGAAATAAAAAAAACAGTACTAGGGTAAAACAACCAACAAAGTTTTCTGGTCAAATCTTTCTGGATATGAAAGGAGAATATTTTTATAAGTTATCAATATCAAAGATCAAGCAAAACTGACAGATTTAAAAATCAAAAAGTTGTAGGAATAACAGGTTGCAATACCGGGTCTTCCTGCTTATGGCGCTTAAAATACTTTGTCTACCAGTCTACCCCTCGTATAAATCTTTCTCACCTAGTCCGCCGTGTTCCGGGATTGGTGGCGGTCCTGCAGGGCACCAAGTTTTATCAGAGAATGCCATCTGATTCTATCATCAACATCAGGGACCCCTCGTATAAATGTGATTAAAAAAATTTGCAGTGAAATGTTATTATCGTCAACCTCTTATAGACTAACTTTTCATCACAGAGGTAATATCCATCCATCCAGAACCCTAAAATGATTATTAATGTTGAGCTCTTACCTAGAGTGTCCTGTTCTTGTAGAGCTATCAGGATACCTCCTGCTTCAATGGTGTCTACTCGATTTGGATCTACAGTTCTGAATAGTGCGATCTGTCCTGGTTGTCCTCCATTGTTGTCAACAAACCACTGGAATAAAACCATATTGTCAAAGGTATTTTCATATGGAGGTAATAACATCTAGTTGCGGCAAAAATGTGATAACATTAAAAAAAGGTGCCAGGAGGATAGATTGCTGCAAACCATGATGATAATAACACCATCGATAGTAGTTATTAATCAGAGATGTTTACTGCCAATTCCGTCTGGAACCACTAGACTTAGATAGACAGTACCTTCCTCAATGTTATGCTCAGACCGCGACAGGGCTGTCTATTGAATTATGTATTTATGCTGTACTTCAAAAATCCAAACATTTTCTTAGTGAAAACCAAAGGCTGAGTAACAGTAATGCAAACTCGAACATACCTGGCACTTTCAGCATTCCCAGCGCTTCAAACATGAGAAATTTAGCCAAACTAGACTATCATAATCATATTCTGTTTACCTTAAAAGGACCGTTCTGTTGCCACACAAAGCAATGTTTGTGCTCCTGCCTCCAAAGGTCATTCTCTTCAGCATTATTAACTCCATCGGTGAAGTAGCTGCTTGGAGAGACACCAAAAGCCATTGAAGGATTTGACCTTATACCAAGATTCCACCTCTTGGTTTTACCTAAAATGTTGAGCAAGAGGCAAAGGACACCAATCATTATACATAATATTAATTAAGGGAAATTGCCATCTGGTATTGGCATTACGGGAGAAAATCCATCATGTCCGTCTGAACTGAAGCCGTTCTTAGGCCATTCCAAATTTTGTAACTTGAAAAAACCAAAGACTGGGGATTGCTTTTCAGGAACACCCTCTCAAGCTTACCTGGATCAGCAATGCTCATCACATACGTTTGACCTTGAGAATCAGTGTTGTTGAGTACAAGAGGTTTGAATCTGAAGCAAAGAGTCATTTCACTCATCTCTGGTAGACTCTCCTGTTTAATGTAGTTGTTGATGTCCTGTTCCTGCTTTCTCCAAGTTATTGAAACTGCTAAAATAGGGGCAATGAAGTTATCAAAATAAATATGTTAGAGTTGCAACTTTATTTATTTTGTGTCAGAGTACCATATGATTTTGCTTTAATTGATATGATTTATCTTTCCATGTAAAGAGGGAAGATAACTACGATCAATTAATTATATTAAAATTCACAAATATTGATTCAACTTCAACAGATAAAGTTGAAGCTGGCATAGATTGAAATAAGGAAAATTGTAAGCAAGCCTATTAGATAAACTTTCCTCACCGACAATACTAGACCACAGATTTTAAACATAGCTCTTGACGACTCTGATCGATTTGGCCTGTGGCCTGTCTTGTTTAGGTTACAACATTAAACTGTTTTAAGAAAATTTGATTACTTCAACAACAAAAAAGAACAGCTTCAGAGCTCACCTGGTGTTATGTTGAAGGCAGGCATATCCACAAAGTAGATAGAAGCCGTATGGTCAACTTCATATGATCTTGTATCAGTGCAGTACATCCAGGAATTACCATCAGTGTATTTCGGGATGACACATTTTCCATCCATTCTCTGTGAGTAGCTTTGAAAAAATACAATTTAGTAAAGTAACCACAACTAGAACCTTCACAGCACGGTGTATCAACAGGGATTGATCAGGGATAATAAAGTACTTAGCACAAACGTAATGTCCTCTGTGACATCTCATTGCAGGGAATAAGAGTTACCTTCCCTTATAGGAGAAACTTTTTCAACCATCAATAATTCATACTCAGAATATGATTGGAATTGGTTTTAAAATGCATTGGGCTTTGATTACGACATTATGAATAAGAAATAGGAGTTGAAATTTGTACCTGAACAGTGGACAGCTTCCTTCAGCGAATGTTTGACAGACATCATAACACATCTGTGCATCATCCACACTGGAGAGCTCCAAGTTCATTGTATGATTATCAACAGAATCTCTCCACAGGAAGCCTGAACTGCCCCTTACAACTGCAGACTCATTTCCGAGCATGTTATTAAAACGAGATTCTTTAATTAAAATAGAATTACTCAGGAGTTCAATTGTCAGAGGTTATTGGAAGGGACAATACTTTTCTGCGGCTAACAGCAAACTGGCACAAAAATGAACCAATCAAGAAATTTAATCAGGACGAATGGCATACGGAAAAAAGATAGACAGCTTGTATATCATTTCTAAGCTTTGCTGCCTCCTCTGCAGACTCTGCACCTATGATTGAGGGGCAACTTCAAAATCAAAATTCAATTTTCAGAAAATTTCTTAACCTTCTAAGAATATGTCAGCATCTTGAAAATCTACAAGGTTATGTAACTTTTATGCTCTTAAAAATGATATATGCACGGTGACCCTGAACTGGTTGTTTCTGCTTTAAATATGACAACTTCATGATGCATTTAGCAACAACAATCGATCAATTTTATCTGACAGTACCGTTCACCTGGGAAGTAGACAGTACATTCTGAATTCTCAATAGCCTCAGGTAGCTCAGTTGACAAGTAGACAGTACATTCAAAGTTAGCTGATGGTGTGGTACAGAGAGAGTAAAGTGTGCAGTTCTGGTTACTTCCACATATTGCAGCGCAGTAAATCTGTAAAGAAATTATGGAAATTTTAACGGATATGCTGAGAAAGCACCAAGAAAAACAAGCGTGTGAAGATTGCATTTTCTGATAGAACAAATTTGATTATGTTCATTATTCCCTGTTTTACACAGATAAACCCCTGTTTTACACAGAACTCCCTGTTTTACACAGATAAAAAAAAACTGGAGAGGCGAAAAATCAGCAATTTTGGTTTAGGACAAAGTACAAAGTCATTCACCACTTACCATACTTCTTACGGAGTATTGTTCCAGATTATGAGCTTTACCAACAATTTTGTGACTCCCTAGTCGATGATTGAGTGTCAAAAGTTCACCAAAAACAAAAGCTGACACCATTGCAAAGACACAGCCAGGCAAGAAAAAGTAACCACTATTCATTCTCCAACCTAGACACATTCGCTCTACGGAGAAACATTGAATGATATTAAACAAATAAAAAATGACTTCAATGTGATGTCAAAATTGATCTGGCCAGGTTACAACCGGAAAACAATTATATCAAATTCAAATACAGTAAACAGTTTATACCGGACTGACAGTAACATAACAGTTAAAACAAATACAGTCTAGCCTAATTAAAGTATCGGTTCTGCTGCTCGTCAACTGCTTGATCGGGACACCAAGTAACGATATATATCCTTACTCTATGATCAGGACCAGAGCTCATGCAAATGTTCTATCTTGACCATACTGACATGGAGTCTACACTATTAGCAAGTGTATATCTGATCGTTAGAGGTAATTCAGTGTACCTAACATGTTCTTGCCCCTAATTAATGGAACTTACGTCGGGTAGCCACTCCGGATTCCCTCTGATGGTACTCGTGCTAAGTGAAGTAATTCACTCTCTATCGATCAGAGATATACATATACATATCACGTGATCAGTGTGTATCTGGACCACAGAACCAGCTCACAGCCTGACATACTTTACCATTGTGTTTCTCTGGAGGATGTCGAACACTTTTTCCCGTTAAATACAAACTACATTTCTCCTGAATTTTTCTTCCATCACAGAATTGACTCTGATCTTACAATGTTAGATGAATGAAGCACAGGAAGAAGGTCCTCTCAGGGTTGTGTTACACTATGATCTGACACTGAAATTCACAATGCATCCATCATAGCCTCAATTGATCAAATTCTCAAATAACTCACTTTCCTATAAGCTGGAAGTACAAGACTGACACTAAATTGTACAAACCTTCCATTGAAAGCTGGTAAATGTTAGTAGTACATAAATCTCATATTACTTTCTTTCTAATGAGGAAACGACAAAATTATTTAATAATTGTTTTGCTATGTCTCTATGGCAGCAAATAGCTGACAAACTTTGATCATTCGCATACCAGCACTTACCCGTTTTAAATACCAATAGGTAATCTCCTTGAACTCCTCGAAACTGCATTATCTTGAGTACGCATTCTTTATCAAACAAAACGAGAGAAATCTATTAGAAGTTGTAATACTAAGCTCTATGACTCTGACTGCTGGCTCGACATTGCTCAGTCCCTGGCATCGACGAGTTTCAGGGGAGGGGAAAACATGTTTGGACCTTCTTACTACACGGTTAGTTATAAAAATTATATAGGTTATTATTATTATCATTAAGGTATTATTTAGGTATTAGGTATAGTCGCTCTCCACATTCCGAAGAATTGGGGGTAAAATAGTGGGTGCCTTAGGGGCAAAGCAGCAATGTCTGCGCCATTTTGCCCTCAGTTTGTAGGCAGGTCGGACCACACCTGGATGGTCCAACAATTCCCAGTAGTTGGGATCCGAACTCACAACCTTCAACATTTGCATGCTGAAGGAACGGCGCTCTTACCAAATGAGCCATCTCCTACAACTCCTAAATTGGTTTGATTGCTTCTATAAGCTGGTTGGTTAAATCCTCGAACTGCTTTTGAGTTGCCTCCGGACTGGCCCAGCGAATTACCAAAGGCAGGGAGCTGACCTGCTGCACTTGCCCTGTTTATACTAGTTGTATTTAATCTAACTGATTTATATTTGAATGCTGACAAAAGACGAGATGTTCACAAGTTCTAATTGTTCGTTCAACAATATACAGTGTGCATTAAAATTTGTTGAAATGGTTTAGACTAAAAATCCCTTGACAACCAGAATCTCTCACACAAACCTGGTCGCCAAACAGAGACAGTTTTGCCTGATCTCACTAAGAATTTTTGGAGGGAAAAATTGCATTCTTGGAGAAATTTGTTCAGACCCTTGATAATCTCCACCTGGTGTTTTTTCCCGATATGAAACGCATATCACCAGAAATCCGATCTAAGTGATAAACCTGAAATGTATCCTAAAGGATTTCAGTGTCTCAATTTGGATTTACCTTCATAATGGGGATTTCTATGAGATTCTCAAACTCAGAAATGACCCCTGTGTTTGGCAATGTGCTGCCATTAAAAGACAGGCCATTGTTTTAGTTTCAGACTCTGTAATTGTGCTTCTGCTTCAATGTCAAAATTCAATCATTTGATTGTTTGGTAGATACATAGTCTTTGTGTTCAGACAGCTGCAAAGGCAAATATGTGGCATGACAGTGTCAAAAACTCGTGAGTGTTCGATAATGTCATGCTACTTACTCGCACTTGAAGAGACTAGTAGACACAAGGAGTTGAAGCCAGTGACATAAGTATTTTTTCTCTTATCAAATGAAAAGATTATAGTGCATGACATAAATAGAAACAAATCTTCCACCTCCATTAATAATTTGAAAATTACGAATATGTGTAACATAAACAGCGGACATTTGAAATAATAACAATTTCTGGTCGTGTAAGTGTACTGTAAAAGTCAAGACGAAGCAGGTATACAAAGCACTCCTTTTAAATGATGCATGAAACTACCCTTTATATGCCTTATACTAAATGTTACAATATGTCTTGATGCAACCATTGAACAGGAGTTAATGCAGCAGCAGCCCTGGTAACAGTGTTTTTTAACACCCGATCGCTAGTTGAAAGACATTTTGATCATCAGGACATCAAATTCTGTTTCTGCAAAAAAACAATGAACTATTATTCTCATTCAAAAACCAATATTAACAAAGAATTTTCAACCTTCAACATTATGAAACTTTAGCCTGGTCTTATCGAAAATATCTTGTTTATAAATATCACATCTTTCAGGAAAAAAATTGCATAGTTGTATCCAAACAACTACTTGGATATTAATAGAAGTTGTCTGCTCAACGACATAATGATTAAGATATGAAGGATATGTACATTGAGTCTTAGTTTTTTGCCACTACATCGCCATAACTCTTTTTCTACACAGGTGAGACTGGTCATACTGGGAAAAAATAGACTGGGATATCTGATCAACCAACAATACATACTGTATTCACCTTGAACTCAAAAACTGCCTCTTTCCAAATAAAATACTTACTGCTGTTGACCCATACAACATATAAGTTGTTCGACGAGTAAAGGAACTTAGGGGGGAGGTTCTGGGGTGGTATGAGCTTGTCCCATTGAGTACAGCCCTCATTATCAGTCGTTTGGATAGCCAGCCAACCATCATCTGATGTACAGCCTGACTCCACTGTACGGCTGAGATGAAATGTACGTCCATCGCTGATAGTATGAAAGAAAAAATGAAGAACAAATTTATTACAGTTGGTTTCATGCAGTTTATTTGTTGTGCCAGTTCATGTCAGTTTATACCAGATTATGCCGGTTTATACCAGTGTATACCAGTTTACACCCGTTTATACCAGTTCACACTGTTCATCTAATAAGCACATACCTAACCGACCGAATCGGATATTTTTAGTCCTTTCTTTACTATTTATTATTGTAATTTTTAATATCATTTTCGTTACCAATATCTACTATTTATTAGCGGTTTTTTACTGGGTTCCTGTAACACATTGTGTCATGAACAAACTACTGAGCGAGACCATTAAGTTTGTTCCGATATAAATCTTTATCATTAATTAAACTTAAGAAGAACTTCACACCATAATATTGAATAGAACCGGGGAAGTGAGATTCCAGAATTCCAAATTCCAGATAAGAAAACAGATTTAACTTACACTCCCACCATTTTCCATTTATAGTAACTTCCACTGACACCAGTGAGATCACTCCAAGAGGAGGAGATATACGTATCAGCAGAGAACCATTCATCTGATGAGTTACTGAGAGAAGCATCATGTTCTATATACTTGAGAAAAGTGCCGTCAGCCATATACAGCTCAACTCTTATCTGAAATTATGGAGGACAAATAAGATCCACTACCCATATTTGAAGGCCAACCATCAAGTCTCATAACACTGACAGTCAGCGGAGAGATTAAGTTGATCCAATTCCATTGTAACTTGACCTTTACTTTGATTGTAAATAATATGGCACGAAACAGATTTGTGGTGCATTGAACCCCCTGTAATATTGAGGTGATCCAATCAGTACTACTTAGTATCCTTTCTGAATGAGGACTGGCACTGAGTCAGCTGTCGTATATGCTTCTGCTGTAGTTGTGGCTTCTAAATTATCCAATTTTAGTTGCGTTGTTAATAGCTATGGAATAAATACTTTGTCGTAACTAACCTTATCACGAGATGTCAGATCACTCCAAAGATCAACTAGAGAGTTTTTAAGGTATGTAGTGCCGTTATTGCTGGAGTCATATGTGGGCAGAAGAGAATCAGATGTTGGGACTGTTGATGTCACAGCACCTGACTGATAATGAGAAGATTGATAAATATTGCTAACTAGGGCTGCACAATAATTCTGAGATTATCTATTTAAAAACATTTTGAAGACTACCTCTATTGAAATGACTTAATCAGGTTCAAGATCGAAAGTCTTCAGAAATGCCCGGTTTCATTGCATTTATAGTGCACAAATTCATATTCACAATTATTTGAAGTTTTTATTGATCACATTTACAAGGATAAACTAACAAGGTTACTAACCGTTGTATAGCTTTCGTGAGGATTGACACCCAAATATGCAACATGCTTTGTCAGCAGCTTCCATTTGTCTAAAAACGATACAAAACATTCAGCATACAATTTTAAAAACTGCATTATATGAGAGTGGTCGACTCGTACATTATCAATTTTACAAGAGTTGTTTTGTCTTTAACAGAGTCAAGACAACTCCAATATTACATTATGCATGTGTCCTATATTCATGATAAAATCATCAAATAATTCTTCAGATATTGCCGTCCATTTGAGAAGCCAAGGAGTTATAATACTTACCAGGTGCTTTGAGAAAGTAGGTAGTATAATATATATCAGCTTCACTGTATGTCCAGTCATCATGGAAATTAGCGTCAACCAGTATGCAAGTTTCCACATTGAGATTGTAACTGTTATAGAAAAAAGCACCATTATCCGACCAAAAAAAACTTAGCTGACTTGCTGATTTCGCTGACTTGCCAAGGTATGGTCCAAAGGAAAAATGAAGAGCGTCGCTTGCAACGCCAGTAAAGCCACAGTGTAGCCTACATAGTTTGTGAATTTTTCATCTTACATTCTAAAATTACAGTTACAATTACATTACAATTACAGATTATTGGTGCTGTCTCAAAACTATGTGTGCCAATTATATTCCTAGCCTTTTGCAGTTTCATCGTTGAAGTTCACATGTTATGTCATGTTGGTTTATTGAATTTATATGACTAATGTAATCAGAGGTTCTGGATATCTTTTTCTTTTCATTTTTCACGCAAGTGCAATAAAATAATTAGGTCAGACAGCGAATTTCTTACAGATATTTTATGAATATGAATATTATATAAAAACAGTTCGTTGGGCTTGTACAGCTCAGTCAATTTTATACCACACATTTTCATCTAATTAAGCGGGAGGGGCAATTTTTTTATCCTTTCCATTATGGTTTCTAAGAAGAGCTTTGAATTAAGACTCACAATATCTTGCTTACATACAACACAGAGTTGCCTGCTTAACTTTCGATTTTTTTTTTTTAATCTTATTCGTTATTTTTCTTTCATTATATTATTATTCATTTGTTATTATATTTCATTATTTTTTTATTATTATTTGTTAATACATATTATTATTATTTATTATATTTTTTAATTTATTATACTTTTATTTATAAAATGCATTGGTCTGTGTGTAGCCTTCAATCAATAATTAGCGAGGGAGCTTTCTGGTAACTTACCTAAAAGTTTGGCACGTTGACATTACTTTTTCACACATTTGGTAGCAGGCTTCCACATCTTTGACATTGAAAAACTCAATGTTCTTAGTGGGATTTCCAGTTTGCGTTTGAAAAGTTTTCACATTCGCTAGAGTGGACCAATCCGTTATATCTGAAATATTGCGAAACCCAATAATAAATACAACACTACTGGGAAATCTGATATTTCGAAATCAACACATCATCGCAAAAAAGGATGAACGAGTGTCGATAGAGCAATTATCATTTATAGTATTTCAGGATATTTCTGCAAAATTCACCGCTAGCGTAGCATGAGAATCAATATTCAAGGGACTCAATCACATACTAATCATGTTACCAAACTGAATATTCTGTTAGCACTTTACTGAATGTGAGGTTTCTGTCGATGTAAGTATATGATGTAGAGAAGAGGCGAGAATGGAACGGAACATCACTAAGAGACACTCCAACGCCAATTACTGGAATGTAACATGTTTTCACACTAAAACAAGAGATAAACAGCGTTTAAAGTGTTGAGTCAAATTGTTTCCGAAGGAATTCCTCGCCAATAATATTCAAGCTTCAAATGAAGATTGAGCCACTTGATTGGAAAAGAATTAATTATACAGCATTCTGCATTCGGAAAATGGCAGCAATTAAAATTCTGATGACATCATAGCTATAAAATCGGACACTTGTCTGGATTATAAACTTATTATAAATAATTGTGTCATTGAACATTCTATTGCACAATCATCCTTAGATCAAATTTGATACAATTTACCCAACTTCCGGTGTTCCCCTTTTACCGGCATGCTGCGGGCAAAAAGCCATTCGCCCTAGTTAACTATTTGCCGGCTCCAGACGCAAGCAAATTGGATCATACTTCATCTATCTCACCCTGAGAAGCTGATCCAAAATGTGATTGTGACGCAGTGAGAATGTAATCGGTATAAGAGGCACAGTAAATAACATTCTTCCACGGATGATTCAAACAGGTGGAAATCTGTGACAAGATCAGTACCAGCCACGAATCCACCCACAGCTGTCACAAAGTTTTCTTCTATTACTAATGGATGAAAATAGAAATATAACAAAAATAAAGTTATTATATTATGTAAATATTATTGATTTATTTATTGATGTTTTCTAAAAGTTTATAATTAATGTAAATTAAAAGTGACTAGTTGACCTCACATACATTACCATAGATATAGAATAATGACTTGAATAAAAATATATAAGTGTAAGGTGTTATTATTATTTATACAAAGTGAGTAGGATAAGGAACGCATGGTAAATTAAACTAGAAACGGTAAACATATTTGCAAGCAAATATAAAGGAATACAACCAATAGATTTGAATATCGAGGTCATGTGACATCATAATTGATGATGTCATAAGACTCAGTATATGCCAAAACCCCCTTATCCCAAGTCTCAACTCAATCGCATGATGAGAACTTGTAATCGGCAGCAATTAACTGTCTATGGCGGCCATATTGGATTTCGGGTCATGTGATATTAAAATTGATGATGTTATCAGATTCGGCATATGTCATAGCCCCCAAATCCCAAGTTTTAACTCAATCGCATGATAAGAACTGGTAATCGGCAGCCACTTCCTGTTCATGTTGGCCATTTTGGATTCGGGTCACATGACATCAAAAATGATGATGTCATAAGATTCGGTATATGCCAAAACCCCCTTATCCCAAGTTTTAACTCAATCGCATGATAACAACTGGTTATCGGCAGCAAATTACTGTTTGTGGCGGCCATATTGGACATCGGGTCATGTGACATTAAAATTGATGATGTCCTAAGATTCGGTATATGCCAAAACCCCCATATCCCGAGTTTTAACTCAATCGCATGATAAGAACTGTTAAATGGCAGCAGTTTACTGTTTATGGCGGCCATTTTGTATATCGGGTCATGTGACACAAAAATTGATGATATCATAAGATTAGGTATATATCATAACCCCCATATCCCAAGTTTTAACTCAACCGCATGATTCGTTCTCAAGATATGATCAATATAAAGGGCAAAACGTCCTCCACTAATTAGTCTAATTAGCGAATATTATATAACAATTCATAAATTCATTTTGTAATTTCTTAGCTAAACATATGGAACTATCTTATGACAAAGTTCCATCCAATTCTGCCTGGTAGTTCTTGACTTATAGAAGCTAGAAAAGTGTTGCAATAATAATAATAACTAGAAACGGTAAACATATTTGCAAGCAAATATAAAGGAATACAACCAATATATTTGAATATCGAGGTCATGTGACATCATAATTGATGATGTCATAAGACTCGGTATATGCCGAAACCCCCTTATCTTAAGTCTCAACTCAATCGCATGATGGGAACTGCTAATCGGCAGCAATTAACTCTCTATGGCGGCCATATTGGATTTCGGGTCACGTGACATCAAAATCGATGATGTCATAAGATTCGGTATATGTCATATGTTTTAACTCAATCGCATGATAAGAACTGTTAATCGGCAGCCTCTTCCTGTTTATGGCGGCCATTTTGGATATCGGGTCATGTGACATTGAAATTGATGATGTCATAAGATTCGGTATAGGTCAAAACCCCCAAATCCCAAGTTTTAACTCAATCGCATGATAAGAACTTCCTGTAAATGGTGGCCATATTGGATTCGGGTCACATGACATCAAAAATGATGATGTCATAAGATTCGGTATGTGTCATTGCCCCTATATCCCAAGTTTTAACTCAATCACATTATAAGAACTGCTAATTGGCAGCAATATACTGTTTATGGCGGCCATTTTGGATATCGGGTCATGTGACATAAAAATTGATGATGTCATAAGATTCGGTATATGTCATAACCCCCACATCCCAAGTTTTAACTCAATCGCATGTTAAGAACTGTTTATCGCCAGCCACTTCCTGTTTATGGCGGCCATTTTGGATATCGGGTCATGTGAAATTGAAATTGATGATGTGATAAAATTCGGTATAGGTCAAAACCCCCAAATCCCGAGTTTTAACTCAATCGCATGATAAGAACTGTTAATTGGCAGCAGTTAACTGTTAATGGCGGCCATTTTGTATATCGGGTCATGTGACATAAAAATTGATTATGTCATAAGATTCGGTATATGTCATAACCCCCATATCCCAAGTTTTAACTCAATCGCATGATTCGTTCTCAAGATATGATCAATATAAAGGTCAAAACGTCCTCCACTAATTAGTCTAATTAGCGAATATTACATAAGAATTCAAAAATTCATTTAGTAATTTCTTAGCTAGACATATGGAACTATATTATGACAAAGTTCCATCAAATTCTGCTTGGTAGTTCTTGACTTATAGAAGCTCAAAAAGTGTTGCAATAATAATAATAAACCCTACTAAAACAAGAGGAATACAACTTTGTTGTATTCCTAACTAGAAACGGTAAACATATTTGCAAGCAAATATAAAGGAATACAACCAATATATTTGAATATCGAGGTCATGTGACATCATAATTGATGATGTCATAAGACTCGGTATATGCCGAAACCCCCTTATCTTAAGTCTCAACTCAATCGCATGATGAGAACAGCTAATCGGCAGCAATTAACTCTCTATGGCGGCCATATTGGATTTCGGGTCATGTGACATCAAAATCGATGATGCCATAAGATTCGGTATATGTCATAACCCCCAAATCCCAAGTTTTAACTCAATGGCATGATAAGAACTGTTAATCGGCAGCCTCTTCCTGTTTATGGCGGCCATTTCGGATATCGGGTCATGTGACATTAAAATTGATGATGTCATAAGATTCGGTATAGGTCAAAACCCCCAAATCCCGAGTTTTAACTCAATCGCATGATAAGAACTGTTAATTGGCAGCAGTTTACTGTTTATGGCGGCCATTTTGTATATCGGGTCATGTGACATAAAAATTGATTATGTCATAAGATTCGGTATATGTCATAACCCCCATATCCCAAGTTTTAACTCAATCGCATGATTCGTTCTCAAGATATGATCAATATAAAGGTCAAAACATCCTCTACTAATTAGTCTAATTAGCGAATATTACATAACAATTCAAAAATTCATTTTGTAATTTCTTAGCTAGACATATGGAACTATATTATGACAAAGTTCCATCAAATTCTGCTTGGTAGTTCTCGACTTATAGAAGCTCAAAAAGTGTTGCAATAATAATAATAAAAATAATAAACCCTACTAAAACAAGAGGAATACAACTTTGTTGTATTCCTAATAATAATAAACCCTACTAAAACAAAAGAAATACAACTTTGTTGTATTCCTAATTACGTGAAAAAAAAAGAAAAACAAAATAAAAATGTAAGTCCACAACATAAGGTGAAGTGATCGTGAATGTTTGTTCGATTTGCTCATAAGATGAAGTATGCGCTTAGATCTTTATAGACCCTCAATTTGACAAACTTGTGAAAAAGAAAATTTCTTCTACAGTTGAGAGTATTTAAATTTAGGAGTAAGCAACCAGATGTGACAGGAAATTGTTTCGGAGCTGAATTTATGAATTTGTTTGCTTTATTTTGTAATTTTTCTAGGGTTCCCAAATTTTTGGTTATACCATCAAGGTACAATGATGAACAGTATTCCACTATAGGTCTGATCAATGCTTTGTATAGATTTACTGAATTACTATAGGTTATATTACTATAGGTTAAAAAATGAAGGATTTCGAGTTCGTTAGTGCGACAAAAGTAGCTGGTGCGACAAAAGTAGCTGGTACACGCGAACATTAAGTCCTCTGAATTCTAAATTCCCTATACAAGTATAAGAGACACAAACTGCTCTTCAGCGTTTGTTTATCATGTCATGTATCTCTGTCTGGCTGTAAAGTAATCATATTTATCGCATGCCGTATTCCTGGATGCATCAAAACTTTGGTACAATTTATTATGATTTGGGCAATCCGCCATCTTCTATAAGGCCATTTAAGTTGTCCTCGCATTTGATAAGTACTAAAAGATTTACATGCATTTATGATTGTTTACGATTGGCCTCTTAATTATGGCGAATTTTCATACCAGAAAGCATGGTCCAGATTAAAACGGGCCGAATTTTACCAGCCTTTATACCTTGCCGATTTTCAGTGAGTTACCATAGATTACATTGAATTACGTCATAAAGTTTATGTGAATTACGAATTGAAACACCTGATTCCCTGAGAAGTTTGCAGCTGCCCACTTAGCAATTCAGACGATTTAATGCCCAGCCGAGTTGCTTAGCCCTGTTGAATTCCGGCCAAATTGGAATCGGAATTGTCCAGGCATAAAAGCACCTTTATAGTAAACTAACCTGGCGTCAGATTAAATGCAGGTATATCCATGAAATAGTAGAAAGCAGAGCGATCGCCCTCAAATTTCAGCATATCTGTGTTGTAGATCCAGGATTTGTCCTCTGTGTACTTTGGGATGACACATTTTCCGTTTGAACTCTGTGAGTAGCTTAAATTCATAGAAAAATATACACATAATGATCATATATCAATCATACATATAAGAATTATTATTATACATGGAGAAAAAAATGTACAGCTTATTTGAAAATCTTTTTTTTTTACATATTATTGATTTGACCTGTAATAGGTGCCCGAAAGAGTACCAACTAATTATATCATATTTCTTTAATTCTTGTAAAGATATATTTATATATATATATTCATATTTATGATTTAAGTCTGTGTCCATCACTGGCCACGGCTCAAGAAAAAAATGTTCGACTAGTTCAGGCTTAGAGATAGAATGATACAATAATTAAAAGGGGGTGATCAATCCAAGTAGGGATATCATATCATGTCATCATACATCTGTGAGTCACCTCTTTGGGTTTCAATGTTCTCCAGAATCAAGAGAAAAGAGCTTAGTTGTGAGAAGTATACCTGAAAAGTAGACAGTGACCATCAGTAAAGAGCTGACAGACTTCATAACACATCTGTATGTCACGTACTCTTGTTAGTTCTAAGTTCATCGCGTAATCATCAACTTCGTCTCGCCACAGGAAATCATGAGGTCGGGGCACGACAGTAGATTCGTAGTAATCTAACACATGGCGACCATGAGAACCTTAGAACGATAAGAAACATTTGTGTGAGGACGCTACAACTACAAATTGTCTTTAGTTGTGACTACGAGAGGCCCGTAGATCTAGGGGAGACAGGGAGGCACTGCCTCTCCTAGGATGCTTAACAAAGTGGCCTGAAAACATTATTGACGAGTAATGTACATAGACCTAATATATTAAGTATATGGTAATGCATGATAGAATCAGCTCAATTAGGAAATTCATTTGCTTTGCTTTTAAACAACTTGGAGGAGGAGCATACACAATGATGTAATTGGTTTGCTTTCCCTAACATTTTTAATGAACAGGCCTGTATGTAGATCAAGTTTGCTACATTTTTCCCCCGTTGGGATTGCCCCCCCCCCTCTACTGACACGCCGGCGTGTCAGTAGAGGGGGGGCAATTCCAACGGGGGAAAAATGAAGCAAACTTGATCTAGCCTGTACTGGTATGACTTGTCAGTCCTCACAATATAATTTATTAAATGCATTGACATAAGTTTGTGAAAAATTCCAGGTGGATAAAGTTTCAGTTCAAAACCTCAAATCAAAATATGTAATCACACCACAATTGCAACTGATAAAAGCTGAGTTTTAAAATTTGGACCAACCAACATTAGTCTATCAGTCAACAACAAAAATGAGAGAATGGTTATGATCACAATGCAGCATGACTATGTAAAATTCACCGGATAAATATGTTGCGCAGTCTGAGTCTGGAATAGTTTCAGGTAGTTCGTTGGAGATATAGACTGTACACTCAAACATGTCTGACTGTGTTCTACAGAGCGAGAACAGGATGCACTCTTCATTCCCACAAATGGAGTCACACTGAAACTGAAATAAACAAATAAAGCAGATTTTTGCAAGTTTGTTTTGCTATAATCCCCTATACCTAGGATTTTCATACGGTTGGCACTTAGTAGTCCATACAGCATAAAGCTAAATTTTATGTGTGAAAGAAAAAGGCCTTTGCTGGAATAATATAAGGTGTTTAGCAGAGCAAGGGGACGACAAAGACTTAACTTATTGTAGGACTCTGCAAACGTATAGTGTTTCTCAACTTACCCGACTTGAGACAGAATGTTGTTTGAGATTATGAGCATTGCCAACAATTTTTTGGCTCCCAAGACGGTGGTAAATGGCTGTGAACTCACACAGCACAAATGAGGGTAGGAGTAAAAGGAAAAGCTGGGATGAGATGAAATTTCCAGCAGTCATTTGTGTTCCTCAAATCTGACGCCAGTGAGAAATTAAAATCATCTGCATTGATGCAGGGATGTGATTCAGAAATAAATAGGATTTTGAAAACATGCGCAGCATATATGAATCTGCTATTTATATGGCGGCATCCGCAATTGGATATTCTATATGTTAGTTTTTCAGACAGTTTTAGATTGCAGACATACAATTTCCTTTTTAATATATAGAAGTGTTTGACAATATAGAAACAGAAAATTGATCTATTTGCCCGGTCCATATTTGATTCCTGTTTATCCAGAGTACAGCAAGTCAGATATATAATTTATCTAAGCTATTTTAACACCAGAAGCGCTTGAGCATAAATGTCATAATATGTATATGTGTGCCTAAAATCTACAGTACATAAAGTTAATATTTACATCAAAGAAGAAGAGGAATTGAACAATCGAATCTGAGAGAAACAAAATATATATTTTGCTATAAATACTTTTCAAGGATAAATGTGCACAAAAATACAAAAGAAAAACAAAGAAATGTCAAAATTTTGTATCCACAACCAAGCTAAGGATACACAGGAATAGCTTAAGAGCAGCCTTCCAAATTATAGATACCAGGAAAAAAGCTGCCACTCAGGCAAATGTGTATTCACTGAATTCTGTACGGCTCAAAGATAATTAGTTGAGGCTCAATTCTTGCAACTGTCACCTAATGGTCAAATAAGATGCACAAACTGATCTTCAAAATCAGGGTATGAAATTAACGCACTGGATGGCGTCACAACTAGGTCACTAGATAATTAATTTCATACCCTGATTTTGACGATCAGTTTGTGCAAATTATTGGCCCATTAGGCGACAATGCTGGGATTGCAGCCTCATAGCAATATTTTTGAGCTATACACTATTCAATAAGCACATATTTGCCTGTGTGGCAGCAGTGATGTCAGGGTAGCCCTCACACTGAGCTACCCGAGCAAGTTTATGCATAGGAGATCAAATAATACCTAGCTCTCTTAGTGGAGAGTAATCTCATCAATGGGGTTTTAGTTTGGATTTTTCACCGACCGCATGAATAAATAAATTAGCACAAATACATAATATAACTATAGTAAAAGCGTTGTAATAAATTAAGTTTCGAAATTTCGGCTCTAAATCTCCTTGTCTATACCAATATATCTGCAAAGAGAAATAAGGATAAGTTGTTAGATATAAGCAATTTTTGTACATATCTTAATGTTAATATTGTGGGAGTTTTCTTCTCCAACACGCATTTCTCTGATACCCAACAACTCATAACATGTATGGCATTGTACCGGTAAAATAGCCAACAGGTGAGACTGTTCAGAGGGAACGCACCACTTGGACATGGTCAGATATGCATAGTCAGATTCTTTTTTTATATACAAGTTTACGTGTAAATTCTGACCAACTCACAAGCAATATATGTGAGAATAATATGAGGAGGACGCTGATGGCGAAGAAGACGTTCATCCCGTTTACTTCTTCACCAGTGGGAAAGACAAAGGCGCTTATCAGAGTAACCTACAAAAAGGACAAAATCTGAAATATGATAACAATCATGACCACTGTTAGGGAATCTTTTGAGGATTGTCTGCTGCATTATCATTCCAGTATGGCATAAAGTAGTTGTTTGAAAATGAAATACCACAGATTCCCAATCATTAACCATGTTGGAATTTCAAAGATGTTTAAATCAAGTTTATGATCCAGTTTGGCATTATTTGGAGTCCCCCTCCCCCTCCAACAAGATACCAAATGACAATCACTCCAGTCACCTAACGGACACAACCGACACA
Organism: Membranipora membranacea; assembly: GCA_914767715.1. NCBI lineage: Eukaryota > Metazoa > Bryozoa > Gymnolaemata > Cheilostomatida > Membraniporidae > Membranipora > Membranipora membranacea. The sequence continues at coordinate 17,269,336 of OU612067.1, read as the reverse complement.
CAATGCTTATTGATATTTCAAAACACAGTTCAGTTTGTGAGTGTTGTGTGTGGGACAATGTTGCTAATTATGTGATAAATAGTGTTAAACGCTGACAATTTGTAAAGAGGAAATAAATCCGCACCAATGATGAGGGTTATGTTGCAATGTCTGCCTAGCCTAGCCAAAACCCGTGGCCGCGTGACAGGGCTAATGTCTGCGCCATTTTCCATTTCAAATATGTAGTTTTGACCAAGGAGTAAGAGACAAACTCCGTAGTATACCATTGATTGTGAAGGGTTGCAGAAATGTTAACTTGACAGTTGTCTCACATCAACACACAAATTAGCCTGTCTTGACAAGCATTGTTGGTATGTGGGGAGGGCAACTCCTCCCCAATAGAGCTTGTCATGACAGATACCATAGAAATGAGCTAAATGTGAACAAAACTCACCAAAACCATCACACCAGTCACAGAGCCAACTACTAGATTGACAACTCTGTCCTGAAATAAGAGAAAACAAGAAAGTGAAACTTTAAATTTCATCAATCTAACTATAAACTAAAATATACTCATTTAGTCAATCTAATATCCATTCCTTACTTTTCTTTTATCATGGGGAGAATGACATTCGATTATCATCAATGACATGTTTGACAGGGAAAAACAATGTTATCAGCTGTTTAAATAATAATCAACATTCTCAAAAACATGATAAATAATGACATACTATTTTTGCACATGAGGAAGTCATAAAGACAGAAGGCAAGTGCAAACAATCTATCCTTTCCCAATATGGCTTAAATCATGATGGTCATAACACAATCGTACGTTTCCAAACACAGCTGGTATCCCATTACAAGCCAGATAAAAGTGAAACAATAGCTATGCGTCATGGAAAGCTTCCAATGACATCAAAAAGGGAGATTATCCTGTTTTAAATTTTTTTATAACCACAGCTTAACAATGATGTTTGTATTTCAGTTTGAATTTAATATGGTTGTGGGAGGACCGATACAGACTTATTAACGTTTTCTTGTAGGAATGACTCACCTTTTGGCTGCTTTCTCCGAATAACGGCAGCTCTGACGGTTTAGGTATTATGGGTGCTTGTTCCGAATTTGAGGTCATTTTATTTGAGTACTGGTAGCGGAATTACCAACTTGTGTCATAAGATTATATGTACATTGAGGCGTCCAATTGCAGACGCAGTGATATCAGACACCTAGTCTATAAAAAAAACAAAGCGGAGTAAAATAACAATTCAATAAGCATTCTCAAATCTAAGGAAGTCAGTTTTCAGTATTTGAATGCATACCAGTGTGTTGAATAAACCTAAGAATGGAATCAGAGAGCGAATATCAAACATTATTTTATTTGATTATTATGGTGCAATCAAACCTTGAACAACTTTTTTTAGGTGAAAATTCTAAGTTGTTGATGTAGCCTTCACTCAAGTTGTAAAATTTCCCCGACCCAAAAGTGAATTTGCTAATAATCGATGTACGATTGCAGATAGTTTCCTTTATCTCCCTGACAGGCTCTCTCTTGCATGTGGCCTGTTATCTCTACAATTACTTGTTTTTGAAGTGGGGACAGAGAGTACTATCAGGGTACTTGAAAATTCATGACACCAAGATTGTATCAAGTGATACTTATAAAACTATTGTCTAAGAGAGATAAGCATGAAGTGATACCCAACTGATAATATCCATATTGTATAGGTGCAAGGAGTAATTCCCAAAAAGAAAGCTAGACTGATGTAGCAACTACAACGCATTAAATTTTGAGAGCTGACACTTTTTGGCATTTTCGATATCACACATTGGAAATCTCAATCAGATAGAATAGAATGTATGAAAATATGATAGCTCGTTTATCTTAATGAATGAGCCATATTATATCGTTTCAAGTAGGAAATAAAACTAAACCAACAACACCCAGTATATAAGCTGACTCTTTTGAGAAATAAGGGTTGCAGAATTATAGTGAGAACTCGTAACAACGTTGCTGGGTTTTAAGTAGACCATATTTAGTCCATTTGGAATGCTGGCAATTGAATTAAACTTGACCTACGTTTCAAACCAAAAATGTAGCATGAGATTGCGACTCAAAAGTGGTCGGGCCATCGTTCTTGGATATTGATTTGGAAGACGTAAATATGGTGGTTTCGAGCCAAGCATTAGACATAACCGAGTCCCAGATGGAGTCATAGATTGTTTATGGATGGAGCAACAAGCTCTCCTGTACTAACCCTGACATTCACTGTGACACTGTTTTCTTTATCCAACAACGTATTAGGCCTTCAATAGAATGTCCATTGTTGCCTTTTGTAAAAAGTTTGGTAGCACCTTTCTGTCTGAATTTCTGCAAAAATTATTAGATTATGAACAAAAGCGCCTGCAAGTTTACAAATAATCGCTAAAAATTGCATAAGGCTCTTGATATAGGGGTTATTCAAATTTGTTGATGATCAATAAATTTTTTGATTTTGATAAGACAATTCTGTCACGCCAAAGAACTATCTTTTGACAGAGATCACTGCCAACGGGCCCCTGCCTTCAGCGAGATGCGGAATATCTGGTATGTTGCAAGTCAAATGTGTGTTTTGATTTCAATGAAAACAACTGGCAACTCCCATCAGCTACAAAGGAAGCAAGGAGTTGCAGTAACTCATTGGTCTAAGGTCCCAAGAGCATGTCTATCGCTTAATGTCATAGGCTAGAGTAGTAGGGGAAGGCGGGGTACGTTGAGCCAGTTTTTACATATTTGATTGTAACATGCAGTTGAATTGTGCAAGATTAAAAAAAATTGGCACTGAAATAGGTCATCATGTCTTCCATCAACATGAGTGAGGTCAGAAACATATTGCAGCAAGAAAAGGAAATTTTGCTGTTTCAAAAAAAATCGGGAAGCGGCTCAACGTGCCCCAAGCACGGGGCACGTTGAGCCGGGTCCGCATTTTGTATGGGGCACGTTGAGCCACTCTGTTATGGTCATCTCTTTGCTGGTCATGACTTTTAAATTCATTACAATCATAAGAAATAAAGAAAAGCAACTTAATTCATTGCAACAGCGCATTTTTTTCACTCAATTGAACTATAAAATATAATTTGCAACACAAAATAAACCTCTGAAATATTTGCGGTGGAAGAAACCTTGCACATGGCAAACATGATGATACTTGAATGGAAAAGTGAACTCAGAGTAATTGCTTATTACATTAAAGAAACATCAATTCCAATGTTTTTGTTTTTGTGTACATATTACCACATATACACTTTCATCATATAACATTCATATACTACAGGGCATGGCTCAACGTGCCCCAACGTGCATGGCTCAACGTGCCCCATTGTGCATGGCTCAATGTGCCCCAACAGCCTGTTTTTCACTTTCAACTCGAGTTAAACAAAATCCCTCCATCAGAGATAAGTTTAGATTAGGTGAATTGAGACTAAATATGATGTTATCACATAATAAAAGTTGCAACTTCACAGTCACGCCTTGTTGGGAATAGATGACATTTCCGTTGATTAGCGCATTATTTACTTTTTATGCTGAAAACGATGAAAAACTAAATAATTATCTTCCCTTAGTAGCTATGGTTGTTTTTATCTGCTCAAAAAGGGTGCCCGTGGTCACATGACCTCTGATGGAAGGGAAAACTCGAAACATAAAAAAAATGGTATTCGAAAAAAGTGGGGTGGATCAACGTGCCCCGCCTTCCCCTACTGGAAAATCTCAACAAGCTTTGTTGTTACGTGGAGTGGAAGGAGGTAGAGTTGATAGGGTAGTCAAACCCTTGTAGTGAAATCAATATTTTTAAAAGTAGACCCATGTATTGTTGCAAAGAGTGGGCATGAGCTAATTGTACCAGTCCAGACTAAAGAACTGCCCCTCACTTCAGATACTTCATTGATATTGGCTGATTTGACTCATTGTTGGTACTGTCTGCGTTGTCTGTGGGACAAACTGTACACAGAGAATCAAAGTTGAGTTACTATTATTTTTCATAAATGTAGGCCCCTCCAAGGAGATCCAATGTTACATGTAACTCCTTTGCCTCTCTAACAATATACACACTACTACTCACCTCTGCTATAATAATAAAGCTACACTTGATGTAATTGTTGCAATAATCTCCATACAGATTGACAGTTTACCAATAACATAGATTCATGCAATTAGAATTCTTGTTCAAAGCATGAATTGTTCAACTAATTGTTCAGGAAAGGAAATACATGAGTCAATCCTTAGTCAATCAATGATAAGATTAACATCTTTTCAATTTGTACTCAGCTGACTCTGTGACCTTGACAAATATTTAAGGTCAAGGATTGCATTCGGTAAGCATACTCTTAAGTCGATTTGCTTCTACTTATATTACATTACCAACCTGTCGCGATTGTTACAATATCGAGCCTCATACAAAGCTATGTTTCCAAGATGGCGCTAAATTTATAATTTCTGAAGTTTTCTTCACAAAATCATAGAATGTTTGCAAAATAACCAATATGGTATGTATAAATCATGCATAACGAACTCTTTAAATGCTAGGTGATTTTTATGAATTACTGAGACCACACTGCAGCTCCATGGTTCTCTCAGAAGCACATGAAATGATGATTAATGCTTAAAAAACACTATTATATTATTATAGGTAAGTCAAGTGTATGACTTACCTATAAGTCATACACTATAACATAGGACACTGGGTAGGCCTATGTTTTGTTACCATCATGCATGTATTGTATGTATAAATTTGTACGACACTACCTAGGCAGCAGCAAGGGTCCTGGCCAATGAGTGAGCAGATCAGAGCAGGGAGAATGCTCAGATTGAGACATGATCATTTATGATGATGATGGTCAGTAAAACCAAGGAGTTGTCTAGTTGATGAAGAACTGCCTGCTTGGTGGTGCAGCTTAGACTTGAGGGATTTAGATTTGTTAATTTTATTACGTGATAATTATAGTCAGCCAACTGTTGAGTTGCCAGTAGCAGCACCCTAGGCCTGCTAAGTGAAGCTGAAATACAACTTTAGGCATTCGTTAAATCACACTGCGTCTCAATCCATATTTATTGTCTTTCTGCAGAGAATCATATACACATGGATGTTACTGTATATTTTTCATTTTAGATGGGAGATGTATGAGTACTACTTGTGCCAGTAATAATGGAGATTGAGAATATTGACGATATAAGCAGAGACAGTTGCCACGTTACAGTGGTTGAGCAAATTATATCTGGGCATATCACCGCACAGTCACTGTTGTCTGGAGATGCAGTATGCTCCATATCGACAGAAGGTGGTAAGTAGTAAAAAGAAGAAAAAACGGGTTAAAAACCTATCTCTGTCCAAAGATTGAGAAATACAGGTGCCTTAAGGATGTGGCCACCATATTCGGCGGCAAGTTGCTCTCAGTTTGCACACAGGTCGGAGGATACCAGAGGCATCAATTGAGCCCAGTAGTCAGTAGACTGCAGCGGGATTTGAATCACTACAAGAAAGCTAATTTAGAATGATGTGTAGGGAGTGATTTCAAGCGTTTGACTTAAACCTGACTGAATCAATCTCAACACAATTTGAAATGTGAGAGTGATGCTGTTGATTCTGTAGGTTTCATCAGGCATTTGATGTAAATTAAACCGGGAGCTTGAGAGATAACGCCACAGGCACTGTCTGTGAGTTAACTCTGGTTGTCTGAGTGTTGAGACAATCTCATTTCATGGAGTAAGACTTGCTTTGCCATATTTTGGTTCTGAAAGGTCTTACAATATTCAAACCAGGTTGTCTAAAGAAGACCTATTAACTGATCTCCCCCAATACAATTAGTTTTATCCAATCTCATGATCCTTTGATTGGAGATTTTTTATTTGACAGTACTGGCAAAATTGCATTGTAACGCGAATCTTCATAATGAATGAAACATATTGTTTCTAGGGGCATCTGGCTTTGCTGGCAAGTCATTGACAGCCTCTCAAGCTTGTGAGGAGTTTCTGTCCTACATATATGAGCAGATAGATGAATTATTGTCACAGTGCTCCACACAGACTCGCTCTCTGACTAACACCCCTGTCAGTGTACCCCCTCAGCAACCAGAGCGCCATCACGAGAGACCTGATCGATCGCTGTCGGCATCTGCTAAGTCTCTTGGGTCCTCTACAACTTACCCTGCTCAGGGTCGTAGATCCGCAGAATCATACAGTGATAGAAAGGAGAGGATTAGGCATGGTGATTCAATCGATGGAAAAACCAAGCCTATGAGAAGAATAAAACTCTTCTCTGCAAACCAAAGTGATTTTGGTAAGTAACCTGCCAAAATTGATCCTGTCAGTTGATGGTTTGATAAATTTCAACCTCTCGGAAACGCAACTGGGTGCTTGGCCTTACAAACTTATATTCATAACTGACAAATCCCGGGTTTTTTTTTTCCGAGGAAGGGCTTTTTCTGAACATATACTAAATAATTTTCAGGGCTTTGTGTAATGAAACATCCAGGCTGCTTTGGCTAAATTGATATTTGTGATATGTCTGTTGCGGATTGATTTGACTTTGTTGGTTTTAGACAACTCCCAATAGATATGGCCCACACATGTTTGGCTTGGCGCCAAACAATAAGCTCTATACACACATGTGTGACATATGTTGGTCAGATGTGTATGTACTGAAATTAAAAACATTGTTTTTTATTAAAATTTCGTGTTTGAAGCAGGCAACGAAGTGTTTTTTTTTTCAAACGTATGACTATGACATTTGGAAATTTTCAATCAGAGCAAATTATCTTTTCTTTCAGACAAATCAGGTGATTCGAGAAACACTTATGACTTAACCAATGCGGACGTCAAACCACTATCATCAAGCACACCAAGCCATAATCGCTCAAACCATTCACTTACACTGGCTGATTTCATGACACCAGAACGTCGTAAGCAAAGGCGTACACCACATAAACCTCAGCCGGCATTAGCTAACCCGTTTATATCCCCTCCTTGTGGGTCCTGGTCAACCAATATTGGTAAGACAGACATCACCCCTCTAAGGGCTATATGTAACATAGCCACCCCAGACAGACCAAATGCATCTCTGAATCGATCTCATGATAGCAGCACATCTGATAGTTCACCATATCCTAATGATATGGATACTTCTCACGATGAAACTGATGGCAGTATAGCTGGGAAAAGCGTCAAAAAGCTGGAAACTCTGACTGAAGACAAGAATGAAGATTCCAACCCAATAATTCAACCAATCAAGTCCATTACAAATGGGACCTTATCAAGTAGTCAACAGATTACTTCTGTGTCCAAGTCAGCCGAGATAGGCAATAAAAAGTCAAGGAGGGTAACTCTTAATGCAGTGCAGGCAAACCAGCAGCCATCAAGGAGAATTACTCCGACACCAGTGTCCTCAAACAGAAGCTGGAGTAATGGCTTCAGACAGCAGGCAGTTTTCACTCCGCAAAGCCCACAAAAATCTCAATCTTCTGCACCTAAACCGGGCAACTTCTCAGAAGAACGCTCTAAGCTGAGGGAAAAGAAAGATCAGATAATGTCTATGATTAACAATACTGAAGCAGCCAGTAGCAGTCCAAGGAATGCTGTTACGCCTTCAAAAATATCTGCTGCTATGATGAGAAGCAAGGCTGCAGGAGAAGAACAATTTGTCGAACCTGATCCAGGAAAAGTTACATGTCCAGGGGAGATCATGAGAGCTGCTGAAACATTTGCTTTACTTATAACAGGTACAGCGATATGCTCGGTCAGATAAATGATGAGGAGAGTTACTGCGTTCAGGGATTGTTGTTTCAAATTACGAGTTATCCTCTCATTCATTGTGCTTGAGAATGTTTCAAGCCTCTTGGCTCTTTATGGTTCCTCTTCTGGGAGAGTGGAGGATATCCCACCCTTCCTTGTCTCACATGGGTGAATCTTCTTCACTTTATTCACATATCTTCTGTCAATCCCAAAGTAGAATCTTTAAATCTGCTATGTTTAACCATGATGAAATATTAAAATTTACGCACATTGTTATTATTTGAAGTTGAAAATATTCGGACAGATAATTTCATGTGTCTTGCTATTCATTTGTTCACTGTCTGTTAGGTTATTAAACGCTCAAATGTTTTTTTGATAGCTGGAAAAACTCAAAACATACCTGCTGACCTACATCTGTTAGTGCAACTTCTCTGTTGTCGAGTGCCTCTTGATCAAGCTGTCGACTCCAAACTGCAGCCTGCTACAACAACCTTACTCAGATCTGTGCACAACATGCTCTACTTTGCTGCAAATACTCTGTCAAAATGCCAGGTATACCAAGCTGACATCATAATATGCTATGAGCCGATTTACAGAGTTATAGAATTTCAAAACCTGCGTTCATGACTGATTACAGTGAACATCCTCATACATGCAATTAAGAGTTGTGTGCACATTGTTGATATTGTACAAGGTGTAGATAACTCTGGATTGTATTGAATTATGCCATTGGTTGATAATTACGTCATATACTTTGAGAGCAGTTTAAAGAATAGATTTTTGACACTATGGCTCTACTTAAAATTTCAGGTCTTGATTGACATGATGGACGCAAGCGTTAGGAGGCTACTGAGCCAAAATGATCGCCTCGTCAAATATGATGCAGATCTGTGTTCCAAATTAAAAGAGCAAAAATCAGAAGTCTCTTGTCAGGCCTCTCAGTCATCATTTTCCAGTGTGTCATTCCAAGCTGAGACAGACAACTCAAGTAATTTCCCATCAGAGCGCAACTTTATCAACTTCAAGAAACAGCGTGATATGTTTTACGAGGTAAAGTTTATTGTTCTACTGCTTACAAGTTAACAGGCTCAGTCAGAAAGTATATTTGGATTGTACTTGATGTTGATTTGATGGACATTGGAGATGCAAACTGCTTGATTTCTTCTCAAAGCATGCATTAGTTTACAAATTTGATTTTTTATTCATTCTGTAATATATCCACATTAGAAGCCAGTGTTAAAAATCCATCAAAGATTCCAAACTTCTAGATATTTTACACCATCCTTTATGGTCAAGATAATCTTGCACCAAAGTTCATTGTTTTAATGTCAAGATCTCTGTTAACAGTTGAAGAGAATATGGGAGAATAACCACACTGTACCAGGGTGGAGTTTCCATACTAACTGCTCTCTGAAGGTCTCACAGCTGTTTGACACAAACTCACATGATGTATCTAACTATGTACACTTCTCTCGGCTGTTTGTCAACCAACTTCTTATCTCATGTCTCAAAGGTATGATTGTTAAGTGTGAAATTCTGGCTGGTAATTGCAAACGTAAAAACCAATGAGAAAGCTACCCTGACTAATAAAATGCATAAATTCACTTTAGCAGACTTTCTCACTGATACTACCTTTGTCAATATCAATATAAAAATGAAGTGATCTTTCGGCAGTTGATAAAATAGATGAATAGGTGAACTTTTTGTTACTTTCTGCCCATAGTTTATATTATGAGTATTTCCAAAACCTGCTTACATTCTCAAACTAAAATCAAATGACTCGTCAAATTTTGCGTTGGGTACAGTACAGGTTGGATAACCCTTTTGATTCATATCACCATCCTTTAAGAATTTTCAACAAGGGTTTTCTCATTGTTGACCTGGGATTGATTTTGGATCACAGTACAAAACATGTGCTGTGAATTGGGCATAGATGAACCCTGTCAGATTGTTTTCTAGGTCCAAATAGGCACAAAGCTGAGTCTCTTGTGATGTCTTTAGGCGCTAGAAGTCCGAGACCGTACTCTCCAGATCCAAGTTATGGAAACCCATATTCTAGTGTTATGGTTACATTTGTAGATTTAGATGAGAGTTGGGTAGATACAGACGAGGCCAGCCTGACATTGTTACAGAACCTAAAGGTTACTCAGCCAGAGAAATACAGAAAGCTAAGAGAGAGATTTGTGATACCACTCACAGGGCCCGCTCAGCAGGAGAGGCAGGCTACATTCGAACGAGCTGAGCTGTTCTTCAAGACTTTCATTGATGTAAGTGTGTGAACACATCAGCTTGATCAAACGAATGCCTACTATCATACATTTAGATAAATTTTTGACCAACTTGCTTGCATTTCAGGGTTGCTCCCTCTCTAATTTACAAGTAAGATAGCAAAATGGATGATATTGGTCAATTTCTCTTCAAATTTGTTGATGATTATTCAAAGTCATTGTGGTTCTATGTGAGGTACATGTTGATAAATTTGTTACTTCTACTCTACACTTAGCCTGTCTTAACGGGCTTCTCTACACCATTTACTCATATTTCATCAGCATTGCGTGATTTGTTGCCTGCTCAAAGACCAGAAATGTATATGCCTGAATCTGGACCGAATCATCCTGAATATTAATGATTATAGTTATCATAACAGACATGAATTATTGAGATGTACTTGCAAATAAAATATTACTCCATGTCTTTGCAGGCAGTACAGGAGTCCAGATTTACACAACATCTGAAAGAAATGTTGACCATGAAGTTATTATCACTCAACAATACAGAGTGGGATGTTGAGCCCAGTGACGATACAGCAGACATTGAAATATCTTCTTCAGTTGAGCAATTCTCAGACTCTGTGCTATCGTCTCGCCTGCTAGCTAAGTTCCTGGGCTACATCTCGTTCTCTCCATACAAATGTAACGACAGTAAAACACTGGGCTCTGATGAGCAGTACAGGATGCTGAGGCTAAGCTGTCCACCGCCCCTTGATATAAAGGAGATGCTCAGGATATCTGTGAAGGATGCTCGCGTGTATGTCTTGTTGCCATGGGTTGTGCAATATCTGAGCCAGATAGATGTCTATGGTATGACACTTCCATATTATGCGGATGTACTTCGTTCACTGACTTTTCACTACAACATAGTCAAAAGGCGTATTGCTCAGTCCTGTGTAACAGAACATCTAATGCTGGAATATGTTAGTCTTTCTTGGCTGTTCAACCTAGAACAGTTTCAAACCTTACCTACATCAGAACAACATAACAACACTAGGAAAAACGGGATGGTAGCTAATAATGTGGATGAAAGTAGCAACAGGCTTGTTGGACTGAGACTTGTATATGACTGCTGTATGATATTACAATGTGTGAAATGTACGCTGGTGCAATTTGTGATGGGAATGAACAACAAAGTTGTTACCTCCAGGAAGATAACCCCTCTTACTTCCACGCACTCTGAGATCACAGTTCCTAAAGAAACAGGAACTATCGCTCACCCTTCGCAAACAAGTATGTCAACACTGCAACAAAACCTAGAGGAAAACTTTTTCCACAATCAGCCTGCTTCAATGAAGAAATCGTGTGACTTCATTGCAGAGAGAGTTTCATCGTCATATATCAAGGATTTCCGTGCCAACAGCATGATAAACATGATAACTGAGACCAAATCATCTTTGGTGTCTGAAATCCAGAAAATAGATGGCAATAACGAAATTAAGGAGAAAATGGCACCAGTTATACATGCCTCAAGTGTCACAACTCATACGGCACTACATAAACTTGCACTGGATGGTGTTGAGAGGTACTTTGAGACCAGAGTTAGCGAGATATTGAAGCTACTGCTGCCACCGGAATCAGAAGAACATATCATCACAATATGCAGTAGGGTTATAATACGCCAGGGTTTCGAGAGAGTTGCAAAGTGGCTTAATTCAAATCTTACCTACCAGTACATATCAGCTGAACTCAATCAAGAGATGACCAAGTACCTAAGAACTGGGTCAGCCTCTGGCCAATCAAAGAGCCAGATGATGGATATTCACACTCAGGAGTATGGGGAGACTACTCCTGTTCCTTCTGACGTGCTGCTCGATATGCAGTTACTTCTGTGTAATATTACTTCTGCTCAATCTGATTCATCTTTTGATGTTGAGGGGGTTGTGTCACGTGCGGTGCAGTGTATTCAGGGTTATCCGGACTTACTCGGCATTGCTGTCAAAAGTTTATGTCAGCTGATTGTCATTCTGATGTTACAGCTTGCTGAGCATCGACCTGATTATATTACACCAAATGTGTTGCGTGATGTTGAAATACTGTTCAAAACTGATGCTCTCAACTCAATGTGGTCAGAATTGTCTTCTCTTTTTCCGAAAGTGAATGGGGAGGTCCCTGGCTCACTTTTTGAGCAACTTTTGTCACACATCCTGGTCAAGAAAAAGCTGCTCAAAGTTTGCTAATCTATTTATTTGCAATGCACTATGATATCCAGTTTTTGCTCAGTTCACCTCGCTCAATGTAACTCGTAATGGCAAGTTTCCCCTTAGATTTTTCTAATGAACTATGAAGATGTCTCTAATGAAGAAGATCCAATTTTTTACATCAAATAAAAAGATGAATGTAGACCAAATACATTTGCGGTGTTGTTTACAAATAATGCATTCTTAAATATACTTGGTGTTAAAAATAATCTTTGATTCCCGTAACAAATCCTGAAAATTTAACAGAAAACTAAGTTAAAGCATTCATTCAAATTCACCAAAGAACTAGGAAGAGGCTGTTCATAGAACCCACATACACGTATGTGATGATATTCATGGTGATAGAAATACTGAACTTTTAACCGAGCAAACAAGAATCAATTTTAAATGCATAAATCTAGCTGATTTATATAATAAACATAGAACAAAGTACTCATATCAGTATTTGGAAAAATAATTTACTTGCTTCAGTAGGTAATACTTGGGTAGTGGAGACTATTCTTTATAGGCTAATATCCTAGGTTTTGAGTGAGGGAATGAGGGTTTGCCATACTGTTTCTTAGCCCTACCCAAAAAACTCTTGACCATTTGTTTCACAACCTCATCGAAAAAATAGTGCGACAGTGTTGCATGTATAGCATATCTGAACTCAAAGCTTATAGAAAAGTCCAGTACACAAGATTGCGGCACATCCGGTAGCCCGGGGCTAAATCTCCACACCGTCACTAAGTGATTGAAAAGGCGACCATCTGTGCAGACTGACTTCACCAAGTTTGGATGTACAAAAGTAAGTGCTGATGTGTACCGCTCCTGGAGTGGTGAGAATCCTTCAACAGAAGTAAATTGAAAGTGAGCAATAATATGATAACAACTCTAATTGACAATATCATTGGTCGCACATAGATGACCATTGACTTGAAAATTATGAATGAAATCTCCAATGTTCAAATCAGTTAGCAGAAACATTTGTGACTGCACGACAAAATGGCAAATAGTAGAAATGAGTTTTGTTTGGCCTTTCTATTGGACTTTCAGGACCGTCGACATAAAAATGTTTATTATTGGGTTGCACAACAAACAATGTGCTATAGACTATTTTATCCTTTTATATAACCCAGATAAGAATTACATAATGTAGTCTGAGAGTTACGTGTCAAATAGACAGGATTATTCTTTGATCTGCTTCGAAACCAGCTCCTTCCAGCAGAAACTTAGCCTGTCAAGACAGGCTAGTAGAGACCTACAATTATGTAAAACTAACCTATTTTTAAGTTGGCTTTTGCGTGTCCTTTTCGTTTGTCATAGACATCACTGCCGACACACCAAGGCACGAACTCTTTATATCGATCAACATCACCAACAACCTGCAATTGTAGATGGGTAGTCATTGCATTGTGCCAACGCTTGTAAACAACTCAACCCTTATTCTGGTTAGAGATAAAAAGAAAACATGTATAGTGGATGTCATCACGTTACTCATTTGAAATTAACATTGGGAGATAGGAATGACCAGAGAAGAAAGCAACTAACCAAGTAGCCGGAAACTGTGCAATATTGCTCCATCATCACACACAAGAATGTTTCAATAACATTTTCGTTGATTCATGGGCATTCTAAGTATAGACACTCCAATTGATGGGATGGGATAGGAAAGAACGGGTTGTTTGACATTGCCATTGACCTTACCTCATACATCTGTTCCATAGAATATCCTAATAGCCTACGCTCCGCATATGATTGATTCCTGTTGCTTGAAGTATATGATTGTGTCTGTAAACTAAGTCCATCTATGAGCGAATTCAATTGTCTATGTCCCTGAGAATCTAGTTTAGGCATCATGTGTGCGGTTTGATTGTTACTTATCAAAGGAGGAATACCAGCATGATATAGAAGTGGTTTGGCCCTCTGGTGTAATTTGCTAGATTGTTGGTGAGATGAAAGCTCTGCTAGTTTGGAAGATCCATTTACGCATCTTAAGATAATACTGGTTTTGGAGCCACAGTTTTGGCAGACAGAGAACATCCTGTAAAAAAAAGCAAGATATATTGTATCAATGGTGTGAAGTGTCAACACTTCTAGGCTATGGATCAGTAGTAAACAATGCAGTCAATCAGCTGGGAAAAATATGTTTTTACACACCAAATGTTGTCAATTTATAGTACCATGGCATCAAAATGTATGTAGGCCTATAGCCTAAGCTAGGCACACCTTGTAGCAAGATATTGCTGAACCCAACTTTTGGATTATCAAGTTATCTATGATTGAATAGCTTCTAACAACAAAGGTATACCGGCATGATAGGCCTATGGCTAACACTAGACATTCTACAACCATAATGTTTAGGTCCGGAAATTTATACTTCCTATGTAGATTTGCTTTTTCTCATTGTCGGGCTGAGTATCCGTACGATTGATAGCAGGATAAAGTATCCTAACGTATAAACATTCAGTATGTGCTCTAACTAAGGATTAATCTAACGCTGACTTTGAAACAAAACTAGCATGATCAAGGGGTTGGAAGTCATTTCCAACTTGTGACAAATAAAATACTATGTATGCGTACCTCATGAAATTATTCTGTTTTTCTTTTGGTTTGCTTGGTACCTAGTCAGTCCAGGGTAGATAGTGTGAAACAGGACAGAGCCAGCTATCTCCTGCAATCTAGTGGTTGGGGAGGTGTCAGAACATTTCAAGCTTCATCCACTGATCCTCTAGTCTAGTGAAAGTACCAACACAACAAATGAGCATGCTAAGAAACAGTGAGCAACTATATAAATACATAAGAACTGTAGTTTTTTATCTCATAACTGATGTAGTGACATCATCGGCTTGAGAGTTATTATCAAATCAAAAGAAAGAATACCTTACAAAAGAACTGGGAACTTCTACTAATTAAATAATCTATCCACTGAGTGACTGACTAACCAATGAACAGAATGAACCAATTCAAGTTTGTTTACATCATTATATACATACGTCATGGCTCACCTTAATGTTCAGGGTAACAAACTCATTGACAGTTCATGCTCTAGCTAGGAGTTCATACAGAAGTTCATTGACTATGCAATGTAAGAGCTCTGCTAGGGACATTCACCTACTACTCTACTGACTAAGTAGGATTTATAATTATTCACTACCACCAGACCATAGTCTGTGGTAATAATATTGTTAAAGATAGATTAAATACAAATGTAGTGAACTATACAGAAATTTTGGTACGAAGGCTATCCGGATACAGTGTAAAGATTTAGAGTGGAATATATATTATGTATGATACAGGAGTTATCTTCTATTTGTATATTAGGCCACACATGTTGCTCGTTCACGTGGGTGGCTGATGTAAGGAGTTGTCATCTTAAAATATGGGAAACCCAACTCCAAAAATTACCTTTGGAAATGTTATAGCAGGGAGGGTGGGATATCCTGCCTGCTTATAGCAGCAGGGAGTTTGGGATATCCCTAGCCTGTCTAGACAAGACAGGCTAGGATATCCCAAACTCCCTGATGGCAGGAAGTTTGGGACAATCATGTTCCCTGCTGGAATTTATCCAATGGACGAACTAAGGAGGAACAAACTCCCTGCTTACAGTAAGCATGGAGTTTTTCTACTACTCCCACAGAAGGGAATAGTGAAATGATTAGCTGTGTGTGTATATGTTTCAGGGAGAATTCTCATTCACTAAACGTGGTTTAGTTGCGGTTGCGAGGGCACAACTCCAAAACGAAAGTAACATGTTATAAAAAAGGTGTGGATTAGCGAGTGCAGACTCCTCCCCCTTCCATTCTCCCTGATGGGTTCTATCCTGTTTTCACCAAAAAAGCTTCTTATATTTCAGAAGTCACACTGAGTACTTATTCTAGGTACATATATGAAGTGGTTCATGCTCCTTATTCATAAAAAATGACACCAAACTGTGTTTATCAAGGTGAAAGCGATGTATATGCTATAGTTTTGACTTGATTTGTCTGTTGGAATCTACCGTGAACTTTATATAGTATGGATTGCTGTTGTGCTAGCAGCAAATTCCCTTTTCTAATTATGAGCACATACACTAGATGGGGTACATATTAGCTAGAATTTAGTTCAGCTTGTTTGGGGGTTACTTATGCTAGCTAGCACTGATTTTTGTTATTTCAAGATTGGAGTGTATATATATATAGTGCAATTAGGTAGTTAGCTGTAAATTTCGATATCTCAGGCATGTGTGATAAAGGAAAGCATTCCTCTTATGAACACTGTGGTAAAAGTAATGTTATGGTGGAATCTGGGTGATCGATATGAACGACAACTAGAACTACAGATCATGAAAATCAATCCGAATATTTTAAGATAGGCATAAATACAAGATCATCATCATCACAAACCAACTATATTTCTTAAACCGATCATTTGATAGTCAAGAAATCTTACACAAGTAAATTGAGATATCCATACAGCGCAGAATAGTATGAAAAATTTGGCGAATTCCCTATAATAGTTTGATAAGAAAATGAGAGAAAATGATTCCATATTGTAGGCTTCAGTCTCACTATGCTGCAGCTTTCCTGAAAACAGAAAGAAAAATAATTAATGAAAATAGTGGGCAAGAAAGTTTAAAATCAAGATTTGCCCAGTTTGAAGTGAAAAATGATGGCAAACCATGGAAAGTTTAGACTCAGGAACTGTCTCAGTATATGGGAGGACAATTCAAGTTTTGCCAGTTTTATGCGTGACATAAAATCTGTCCAATTTTTTAGCGTTATAAAATTCTAACCTCGATCAATTTGATCCATTTTGTCTGCTTTCACAACAATGGTTCCCTAACTACCGAAAAGCAACAGGGAACTTTCTGCTGGCTGGCTGGCTTATCAGTGGGTGGGAGCAATTCCAAATGCAGGCCAACTGGATCTAAATCTAACCCTTCCTAAAAGGGAACATTAAATCCTGAGAATCAAGTGAGAATATTATCAAACTGGCACAAATTTTGTAAAAATTTATCATTTAATTTTAATTGATCTCTGATGTGAGTGAAAACTTCTAGTTGAATCTAATGAGTCTGGGGACTCTGGCTATGATATGACGGGTCTCATATATCACTGATTTGATTAATTCAACATTTACTTCAGTCCACCTCATCAGATCAGACGTGTTTGCAGTCTTTCAATCTAAACTGCAACAATTGTGTGACCAACAAGTACTTACTCTACTGGTTTTCCTTCTGCCCATCTAGTTATTCTAATAGCAGAAGCATCTTTTCTAGCAGCATCAGCTGCCTGGTGTTGAGGCTTCAAACTTCGTCTCACTGTCTGTGCACAGATCTGACTGTATCGGATGTAGCTACAAAGACAAAATGTAATGACGCTACTTTATATAGGGCTTGTGGTATGGGGACTAAGGTATGGCAGATCACTTTACAATGGCTAGCAAGATAGAAAATGAATAACGCTCACTGTGAGCAACGCACCTCCACTCCGGTCTATGTCAACATGCGGCGGCCAAAACCCTGTGTGCTAGTGCTGACAACTGAGTAGGCCTAAGCTATATATTGGTCATTCTTTCTGGCTCACTCTCTGATGTGTGAGGCATGGAGCAGTGACATGTGCATATAATGATGGTAAACCTTGATATGCTTTAGTTATGGAGATTTGGCAGATACACCAACTATACATGATACACATTCAGTGACAAGTTTTTGTTTATGGTAAGTATCGTTAGCAAGAACCACCACAGACTTTTGAAATCTCACAGACATCCCAACATTCTTGCTCTGCTGATAAAGTTGAAAATGACATCCATCAGAATTACTTTAATCTTATCAGGAGTCAATATACCTTCACCTTAATTTTGTCAATTCTAGGGCCAGACTATTGTTTGGATGACCAAAGCTTTAGGACTGGGTTCTCAACCGACAAAAGTCGCGGTTCCTCTTACACCGTCCAAACTAGTCTTGTCTCAGCAGCCCCACATTTGTTTTAGTCCCATAAACAAATCAGAGGTAGGGATAAGACTTATCAACACCTTACACATAAATCATCATCTAGCTTTGCATTTGTCAGAGGGGCATTAGAATGTTCATTGAAATGACCTTGTCCTTTGCAAAACAACTGGAGTAATGGATGTCTGTCATTTGGAGTCCGAGGTCAAGTAAGAGACTGAGAGTCCGTTGATCAATTCAGGCAAACACATTGGCCTTGTTATAATTAATATATTTTTAGTTACCCAGTTTTAGAATTGACTTACCAAGGAGTGAACTGCTCGTTATAGACAGACAGAGTGCCTATAACTTTACTTTGATTCAGATAGGTATGTAGCAAATTATAAATGTTAATGGTTTCAGCTTATATGGAATGCCCAGCCTCCCAGGCATTTGTCCATATATACTGGACTTGCACATCACATACTGCAGGGACGGACTGTCGCACAGCAGGCCCATTCACTCACTCCTACTACACTTCAGTCACTCTCTGAAAGTGCAAGCAATTACCATATACTATCATCCGATTCATCCGATGGTTTGATCGCCGTCTGAGCTTGGGCTCCGTTAATTGGCGATATTTAGTGTTTACATGATTGACTGTAGCACAGTTAATTGGAAATATGTCAGTAATGATCAGAAAGTCCATTATTTAGTTGTTATCATTTTTGATGGGGGTTTCATGTTTTAACAGCATTGAATTGTTATTATGAGTAAAAAAGAAAAAGGGGGGCTGTTTATGTTACTACTGAGCATCACCTCAGAGTGGGTACATAATCTAAGGAAAGAAGTAAAGGAGGCACACTTGTATAAACCAAGTGTAAAAGAGAGGTCTGTCTAGTACAGTGAAGTCAAAGTAGATTCAGTGATTCCTAGATATATTTGTAGGTTTCATTTCACCTCCAGACCGGTTCGACCAAGCAGAAAAAAAAAGAGAAGAGAAAGAAACTACACTGTCATTGGTCGCATTTTATTGCCATTTTGCTATGTACTATTCAGCCTATTTAAAGTTGGGTTCATATACTTATAAACACGCTGTTTGAAAGAATAGCGTTTGACATCAGTGTTGATAGTGCCTTTGATGGCGCCTATCCTTGTGTGATGGTGGGAATGTGACACAGTGAACATTTCCTCATTAACTGCAGCTGTACCGGTGATGATTTTAAAATATAACTTTAAGTCAGCACCCTTCCTTCTTTCAAACAATGTTTGCCATCCGACTTCAGCCATATGGGCACTGATATGGTCACTACGTCTTTTTTGATATGCCCACCTAAAGGCTTTTCTGTTTATGGCCTCCATGACATCTATATGCTTACCCAAATGAGGAGACCAACCATGAGAGGCATACTCTAAGATTGGTCTGCAAATAGTTTTAAATGATACTGTTTTAGTCTTAGTTTTAGCTTTTTTTAAGTTACGCATAAGCATATGAAGCGTTCTTGTGGCTTTCTTGCAAATCTCTCTGATGTGCTTGTCAAAAGAGAGGTGTGCATCTATGTGCACACCTAGGTATTTTACAGAAGAGACGTGTGATAATTGGGTAGCATTTAAGTTGTAGGTTTGGGAAGGATTGTTGATGCTGGCCTGTGCCTGCCTCTCGACTCTCATAAATTCACACTTTGAGACGTTAAAGCACATCTGCCAGGTGTTGGCCCATTTTGCAAGGTTATCTAGATCAGACTGTAAGTCGATTTCATCCGCTTGTGATTTGATTCGATGATATACCAGAGAGTCATCAGCAAAAAGTCTTAAGGTGGAGTTTTTAATGCAGGACGGCATATCATTGATAAAAATGAGGAAAAGAAGAGGTCCAAGTACACTACCCTGGGGCACTCCTGAGGTTACATTGTGATGTGAGGATTTTGCACCATTCACAGTCACAGAGAGTGTACGTTTGGACAACCAGCCTGATATCCAGTCACATGTTATAGGATGCACACCTATCGCCTTAAGCTTTAAAGCTAGCTTCCTGTGCGAGACAACATCAAAAGCTTTAGAAAAATCAAGTACAGCAAGGTCGGTAGGGACATTTAGATCATATGAGTCCACAAGTTCTGAGATTGTTGTTAAAAGTTGAGTGTCGCAACCGTGCCTTTTTCTGAAACCGTGCTGGCAGTCTGAAAGCAAGTGGTTGGTGTCCAAAAAGTTGTTGATGTCATGGCAAATTATATGTTCTAATACCTTAGATGCAATACAAGTCATGGATATTGGGCGGTAATTGAGAGGTGCTGTTCTGGAATCCTTTTTGTGAATAGGTATTACGTTAGCCCGTCTCCAGTCATCTGGAACCAGACCCGAATCAAACGAGTATTGAAATATCATTGCTAAAGATTTATAAATATAATTTGCTAGGAATTTTAAGAGTGCAGAGGAGAGGCCATCAGGCCCAGCGCCTTTGGTCCTGTCTAGGGTTTCAAGTTGTCTTAGTACCCCTCTTGGTTCAATGGTAATTTTAGTAGTCTGTTTTGCGATGTTGTCAATAGTTGGTGGGCATCTACCGTCATCGACCGTGCACACTGAACTAAATGAGGAGGCAAAACATTCGGCAAGCTCTGCTGGTGAGTTTTCACTACAGCCATCAAGTTTTTTAATAGTATTGTTATTACCACGGCGATTTGCTATAAATTTGAAAAGAGGTTTTGTATCGCCATTTTCTAGCCTATCACAAATGTGTCTATTTAAGAATAAGTTGTAGTCTCTATTCATGAGAGTATTGCACAATTTGGATTGGGCAGCTAGTTTGTCCCTGTTTTCTTTGGTGTTATAGATGATGCTAGTTTTATGCCACCTTTTTCGACGGGCAATCTCTCTCTTCGTTGCCATCGATAGCCAAGGGCCTGAGTTGGTTTTCCTAGTACGACTAGGAATATTTGCACTAGCGGTGCGGTGGATACAATTTTTAAAAGTTTCCCATACCCTGTTCACTGGGGCTTTGTTTTCAATAAGTTGGCATACATCTTTCTCAAGATCAAAGCAGTCTACCATGATGTCTGGGATATTTGCTTTTTTGAATATATAAAATGGGGTGGTGTTATTATTCTCATTTGTATGGGAAACAGGGTCTTCTGAGAAAAGATCAAAGAGTATTATATCGTGGTCAGAACAACTTGGTTGGCTCGTTGGAGTGGAGAGGTCAAGGTTTGAAAGGACAAGATCGAGAGTATTGCCATGCCGATGTGTTGGGAATTTGACATGCTGCTGTAAGTCAGTGGAATCTATGAAGGTCAGAAATGATTCATGCATATGGATGTCTTGCCTTTTTTTTAAATTACATGTAGTCCAATCTATATCAGGTAAGTTGAAATCGCCAACAATGACTTGTCTGCACGATGATTCATTTTTGCACCATGTGATGAAGTCATCAACATTCCTAACTGAAGGCCTATGGTAGTATACCGTAAGATCGAATGAAAAGCCGCCAACACTAGCAACAATTGATAACAATTCACCTGTTTCTGCAGGTAAGACTTGGGTGACAACAATGTTTGAGGAGTCAAGAACGCCAATTAGCACACCACCTCCACGTCCTACAGAACCTGTGCGGTCTAACCTATAGAGAGTGTAATTTATACATATTTCTTTATCAGTAATACATGGGATCAATTTGGTTTCAGTTAGTGCAAAGATATCAGGTTTGTGCTGGTTTAGGGCAACTTCCAGTTGGTGACTCTTTCCACTGATACCATTGCAATTCCAGTTCATTATTTTAATCGAGTGCTTGTTATTCATTATCTGCCTTCTTCCAACCTATGTAGTCAGAAAATATGTATTTATATTAGTTATTAGGATGATTCACTTTGAATGGTGGCATTCTTTGCAGCTGTAGTTATTGGTTCACCATTATTATCAATATTGCACCAAGTTTGGTTATCACTGGTGCGACGTTGTAGATCACCACTACGAACTCTATATTTATTATCTGGAAATTTTTCAGCTAGTGACCTTCTTGCACGCCTCATGATGAACTCTTTCTCTTGTTCGTCTTTGGTGAGGTCCAGCGTGGCAAACATTCCTTCTTTGTGTGGCGAATTCAGACTATTAAACTTACGAAGGAAATCTATTTTCATAACCTCAGTGTGAAATTGAATCTTGACTGGTCTGGATTTTGATTGGCCCTCATTTTGTTTCAGCGAACCAAGCCTAGAGATCCTAGTGGTGGAATTAGGGTGAAATTGGAGATAATTCAATAGATTACAAACATCCTTGTGGGTGTCAACCTTTTCTGAAAGGTTGTGCAATATAGCTGATTGTTTGCGCTCTAGTTTCTCTCTGGTGAGAGAATCCTGTTTTGCCCTTTCATCAAGACGCTTTGCAATGGCCTTGATTTCAGAACTATCTTCCTTAGATTCCCCTGTAACCTGAGCATATGTTTTTGTCATTTTGTGGCTCTCTGTTACAATTTTTGTCAATGCATCTAGTTTTGTTTCAAGTTGAGCTAATGAGGGTTTAACTCCTGGTCCATAAAAGTAGTCAGGCAGCTTAGGTTGACACTTAGGACAGTACCATAGGAGTCCTGTCCTATTTATTATTTTAGTAAATTCTGACATAGTAGTAATGTCCGCCCATTCTGGTAAGCATGTAGTGTGGGTTGACAGATAACAGCAGCTACACTTCAACGCTGGCTTTTTGGCAATGGCTCTGGTACATTTCTGACAATTGTTTGGGTTTGCTTGGATAGGTGTTATGCCAGGGCGGCTAGGGCTTGCCAGAGGGCTGCGGGTTCTCATTGGGCTGGGCATCACAACCTAAAGAGAGTGGTGTCACTACCCCACACTAAAAGTCACTAGTGCGGACTAGGACCCAACCAGCAAAGAGCAAGACTGTATGCTTGAAGAAAAACAAAAATGAAAATGTTTGCTCTATAAATAGAAAAAAAAAGAAGAAGAAATTTAGAGCAGAGCTAGCAAGCAGAAGAAACCAAAGGCAAAAGAAGCAATTGAAATAACCTGGAAAAACTGCAGAACTGAACCACAGTAAGGAGGATTATAAATGTACCACCCTGAATGAGAAATGAAAATTTTTGCTCTATAAAAGGAAAAGAAACTTGGAGCCGAACAGAACCGTTGCTCCTAGAGCTGGGAAAACTGCAGAACTGAACCACAGTAAAGAGGATTATAGTAAATGTGCTACCCTAAATGAAAATGTTTGCTCTATAAAAGGAAAAGGAACTTAGAGCAGAATAGAACCGTAACTCCTATAGTAGTACATAACAAGAAATTCCTTCAAATTTTCTACCCAATCTATTTCATGATATCCAAGGTCTTACTTACTTGATCCCAACATTTCGCCAAAAACTCATTGTTGCTGTTATGAGGTATTATTTATGAGTGACAAATAAGAAAGTCTGCACAAAAACTCAAATCTCTTCACTGTCACCGGTGTGTGTAGCCCGGCTTGAAATTACCTCTCATTGACAATAATATGGATTGTATAAATGCTGTATCGTGAGAAATAAGTTTTTTGGGTCGATTTGATATTTTGTGTGCATAAGATGTTTCGGACTTGTTAGCTCTCTTGCATAGAAGACACAAAGTTTATATATTCTGCAGAACTAAACAAGTTTTCATTTTTGAGTCACATGTTTTGCAGGTGCTGTCATGGATAAATACATGTTTTCCACTCTGCCTTGAAGCTGCTCCATTTCTGCTATACTCAACCATCAAATTCAAGCTTTGCCAGTTGAGAGTAGTTTTCGCTCTTTTGTCAAGTAGAATAATATCAAACACATAAAGACAACTGTTGTAACTGAATTACAAGTTACAACAAACAATAGAATACAAATCTTTATTATTCATGTATATATTTATTGTTATATTGAATTATGATGGTATGATTATTTATTTGTATTCTTCATTCATTCCTCATTGTATTGTTATTTCAATATTTATGACCATTTTAATATATCTGTTCTCTTATTTACTAGCAATCCAAAATCATTGTCACTTGTTACATAATAATAATTATTATAATTATGTGAGTATTCTTTATTTCTTTCCCACACACACCACAGTGGTGTAAAGGTGGGTTTATTGCCATGCACGTGCACGTTAAAAATGAATTGGTATAGTGATTCATTTATGATGGATTGAGGAAAATGTCTGTGTATGCGTGTATGAGCCTTAAATAGCGGACATAAGTCCTGATTCATCTGGAGGGATGTAGCCTCGTCTCACAATAATTTTTCTTTTAACCATAACCATGAACTACTTATTAAGCATTGTTAATGAATTTATAGTGAACACCAGAAGTCAGTCTGCAATATGAACGGAACAAGCGTACACGTAGTTGGAGATGATTTGAAGTTGGGTGTTGATCAAGTGGACCCAGAGGTTGCAGAGCTTATCCACAAAGAGAAGCAGAGACAGGTTCGTGGTCTAGAGCTGGTCGCCTCAGAGAACTTCACCAGCCAAGCTGTACTCGACTGTCTGGGCTCTTGTTTTACTAACAGATACAGTGAGGGATACCCTGGAAGAAGGTAGGATTTATAGTACTGGTAACATATGTGCTTTGTTAGAGAATAAAGAATAAAACCAGGGTTGTCAGAGCCTTTTTTTTGGCAAATACTTTTTATTTTAGCTATACTAGGCGACTATAAATCCTTGATGCATGCCAAGCCTAAAAGAACATGCTTTAACAGCGTCCTGAAACTTATTTACAAACCTAGCTGTGTGTTTTAGTACATCTGGTTTGGCAGTAGCTATGATAATCGCTTGTTTGTGAAAACTATTATGCATAAAGCTTAACCACGCAAATAGGGATTAATAGGACAATATCTGAGCAAGTAGCTATATAAAAGGCAAACAGTGATAAATTGGGATGACGTCATAACCACTTACCTACGTTGGAAAAGATTAGCACCATAAAATAAAAGAACAGTGAAATAAGTACCAATAACCCTGGTACTTCATTGTAGGACTATACACCCTCTAACAAAAATTATCAACTTTGGAGGTGATGTAAAAATATATTTAACTTTTCTCTCAGGTATTATGGAGGACAGGAGCATTGCGATGAACTGGAGATTTTATGTCAGAAGAGAGCACTTGAGACATACAGGCTTGACTCTGAGAAGTGGGGGGTTAATGTACAACCCTACTCAGGATCCCCAGCTAACTTTGCTGTCTACACTGCAGTTGTTGGTCCTCATGGTAAGCAAGATTATCAAAGATGCGCTCACAGTGCCATTGTCATGTCCACATATTTGAATTATAACAATTACAGTTAAGTCCGAAAGTGATGGCAGTCTTTAATTTGCAGCTTATTAGTTTGTAAATCCTTATATCGCTGTGGCTTTGAATCAAGAACTTCCCTTTTTAAGTGTCTAAAACCTTTCGCTATGGCGTCATGATCAGTGCACTCAAAAATGCCCAAGTCTTCTTTTGCATAAAGCAAATTTGTAGATTGCCTTTGTCAACTTCATTGTGTGAAACGTGCAGAATATCGAGGCAAATTTGAGTAAAGGCTGACGCATGTAGATTGAAAGCATCTTAAACGCACTTCTTTTAATCGCTGGAAACAATCTACCACAGAAAGTACTGTTACTGCAGTGGCCACCACTGCAAATATTGTTCAATATCTGTCTCACACAAAAATTGCACTTAAAAATGTATCAATTGCCTTTTGTGGTAAAAAGCACCGTTCAATATTCCCGCTCTTTTAATTGTTTGATGCTTCAGTGAGTAATGAATCATAAATCATCTTTTGTTAGTTTTTCCAAATCAATAAAAAATTATGTGTCATTGTTAAATGTCCTAAAATCGATAGCATATCTGCCCATTCATCCGCTCATTTTTTGTAGAACAGAATGCAATCATCTAACAAAGATGATTTTGTTATTTATCTCTATGTTCAGGAAATGAAGATGCCAGCAGGCTAATTTCATGTGGATAAATAATCAATTCAATCAAGGACTTGGATTCCTTTATTCCATAAATCTTTAGACCAAGTTAATTTATCTATCGTTATATCACAATAAAATTGAAGTCCTAAACACAATCAAAAGTTTCAAAATATGTCACCCCTGAAAAAATTTGGTTTTATTTATGGCTTTCATTCATCAAGTCATGTCAAACATCACTACACCCTGATCAGCGGTTGTATAAGTGATACCATGTCTGCCAGTTAAAAATCTGTCTGAAGATCAGTTAGATTAGAAACTGACTGACTGAAAATGTGCTACCATCATATCATAATCAAGAATGCTCTGGTTTTCTAGTCGTGGACTAAAATGTGATGTAATTTGGCCTTGTGGGTTATTTTGGCAGCCAAAGATTAATATAAAGGGGTTACAGTGATATTCAAATTTATCACGTAGATTTTGTGTTGTCTCGACTATACCATAGCCTAGGCAGGCTGTCAGGGGTGGGTGGGTATCCCCACCCCAACAGCCTGCCCAGGCTAACTAGACAAACTGGGTAAAAAAAAAAGGTTAGAAATGAAATGATGGCTTCAGATCTACAGGCAATAATTTTATTGAAAAACTTGAAAAATCAACTTTGTCTAATAATCGTGGCCAAGCAAAATTAATTAACAAGTTATATGTGTTTATTTTGATTTGTATGTAGGTAAATTTATTTGTATGAAAGTTATCTGTATTAATTTTGAGATAATCATGTTTGTTCATTTTTCATGCCCTTCCAGGACGTATCATGGGCCTGGATTTGCCTGATGGTGGTCATCTTACACATGGATTCATGACAGCTACTAAAAAAATATCAGCTACCTCCGTCTTCTTTGAGTCGTTCCCATATAAAACTAACCCTGAGACAGGACTTATAGACTTCGACCAACTTCTCTATACAGCCAAACTCTTCAAACCAAAGATGATCATAGCAGGTATGTACTAAACTTGTTTACTCACCATTTATAGACAGGATTTTGCCATGCGGACTAAATAACACTGACCACAAACCACATCATTCACAGGACACGCTCCATACATGCTGATGTTTCAATAGACAACTAGCCCTCATTTCATAGTATACTACAATATGGGATGAGTTGTTTTGCTATTGGTTTGATTTGGGCTGAATGAGGAACTATCAACCATTGAAGTGTCATACCAGTGAACTCCCTCTTGGAGGAGAGGGAGTTTATTGCTCATACCACAGAACCTATCAACCTCAAGCAATATTCTAGAATAATAAAACAGTCCTTCATCCTGTCAATTTGTACTTGCGTAATTTAATTAGAATGATATTTTATGAGGAGTGAGTCGCCTGAGAGATTTTTTTGTAGGTATGTGAAATTTCCATGTCAAGCAATGAGAACGAGTTCACGTATTTACTTTAATCTCCAAAAAAGTGAAACAAATGTAGAATAAAAGAATAGCCAATTGGCATTTTTATAGTTGCTTCCTGTAAGTTGCAACTACAGTTACACTAGCTGCATGTAAATCACTTTATCAATATTGTATTTGCAGGAACTTCCTGCTATCCACGAAACTTGGACTATGCTAAGTTCAGAGCTGTCGCTGATGAAGTTGGTGCCTTCTTATTGGCCGATATGGCTCACGTCAGCGGTTTGGTTGCTGCTGACTCAGTCAATAATCCGTTTGAGTACTGCGACATCGTGACGACCACCACACACAAATCTCTGAGAGGTCCTAGATCTGGCATGATATTCTTCAGGAGAGGTTGGTGCCAAAGTCATCTTTGTTAAAAAGTCAATCCAAATATGCCCTTTTAAATGAGAATTCCCTAGGTCCAATCAATAAAGTTCTTGGTCAAAACAGCTTGAACATGAGATTCTCAGGCTAGTACAAATGCATTGTTTTTAGCGAGTCCTTTTAGTCACCTTGTTATGCTAACATTGCTAGTTTTATGATTTGATTCGGATATCTTATGTATATAGTAGGCACATGCTCAAGCAAATGATGTAATAGGTTTGTATGTACATTATAGATAGCTTGTTAGCTTTATGGTAAGGAAAATACACACAAGGCAGACGATTTGTTTTATATATCTAGTATTTCATTATGGTGCAAGACACTACGCAACAGAATTCAGCAATAAACCTCCTATAAATTTATTTTCTGATTTTTCTTTAGGAGTAAGATCAGTAGACAAGAATGGTAAAGAAATCAAGTATGATATTGAGAATCCAATCAACGAAGCCGTGTTTCCAGGTCTACAGGGTGGACCTCATATGCATCAGATAGCTGGTAAGTTCACATGGACAACAATATGTTAATGAAAGCGCAAAGAAATCAAAACCGAATTATTTAGAGTTGTCTCCTCATTGCAAAAGTGTTCACTGAAAACTCCAGTATATATAAGTTTGTGATGGTGATCATAACGTTGACGCTGAATTTCTGTGTTGGTCACGGACCATGGCAGCTGACTAGTTATTTTATGTGCACAAAAGATGCCCAGGTTGATGGTAGTAGCATTTCTGTATCAAACACATTCCACATTGATTGGATTGTGGTTGATAGTGGAATACCACTGACCTTAAACTCTGGGCAACGCTTGATCGCTTAAACTAGACAGCTGACGGTAGTATTGCACAGCCATCACTGCTGTCAAGACTTTTTCCTGTGATGCTCGAAAGGAAATTCAAAATGATTTCAAATTAATTGTCAGACTCATAGCTAACATATTTGCTGTTGTTTTAGGTGTTGCTGTGGCACTGAAGCAAGCTCAGTCCCCAGCCTTCAAAACTTACATCAATCAGGTGATAGCCAACGCTAAAACCCTTGGTGAATCTCTAACCAAATATGGTTACACTCTAGTCACAGGTTAGTATGAGTTATCATTTAGGGCTATTAATTGTTCCCAGAGTTGGACGTTGGTAGCTTAACACACTGCATCCAACCACTCAACCCACTAAGTTACTTGTTTTGGAGAGAAATCTGCTTCCATAACTCAATCAAATAAGGATGCCTAGAGACAAACTCCCAATTTTAAAATGTTATAAGAAAATATATCAAAATATGTGTTGATGCCTGCATATTTGATGTGATATTTCTACTGCTTAGCCTCACGGATGCATATTATGCTGTTTGAATTACACTGGAAAGTTAGCTTGATTTTGATTTCTTCTCTTTTTCTCAAGGTGGAACAGACACCCATTTACTTCTGGTCAATTTCAAACCCCAGAAGCTGACCGGGTCTAAGGTGGAATACATACTGGAGAATATCTCCATCACAGCTAACAAGAACACGTGTCCCGGAGATAAGTCAGCACTCAGTCCATCGGGTATCCGACTCGGATCTCCAGCTCTCACCTCAAGGGGCTTCAAGGAGGAAGAGTTCAAGAAAGTAGCTCTGTTTATTCATCAAGGTATGAAACCTAGCTTGCTGACTTTAATAACTCAATTTTATAATTTTAACATCTAATAATAACTGATACAGGGAGATGATCTGATTGGTTGGCATATATTTATGTTAAGATGGCCCTATCAGCTCAAAAAGAGGATTTTTTTACTCCTTGATCATTGAACTCCCTCCACTCTCCTTTCAATTCAATTAATACACATCGTCCTGAGAGAGATTTTATGTACATGAGTAGATATTATTCAACGGTCATCCTCAAATAATAATCCAAAAAACCTGATCAATAAAGTGCAAGTGAGTGTGATAAACAGAGCACTTCCACTATTTTCTTAGCTTTTAGATGATAGATTTCAATGATGGATTCTATTTTCATGTAGTTGTATTTTCTATAGTCTTTCTAAACATTTGTCACAGTGCATACTGTCAATATGGCAGCATTTTTTACAATATAAAGATATATATTATTGTGTTTCAGGCGTGACATTGGCTCAAGAAATACAAGCCAACCGCCCCACTACCACACTGAAGGATTTCAAGGCAACCAGTGCCAATGAAGTCTTTGGAAAGCGTCTGGCAGCACTTAAAGAGGAAATTGAGTCCTTTGCTGTCGAATATCCGATGCCTGGCAAGTAATTACCTTGTAAACATGTATCGACATAATAAAGCTGTTATCGCGGTCACTTTGTGTGCAGGCAGGCCATGAGATTAAACCAAAGATGGAATTTTGTGCATTGACTATCTTAGAATCTGATATTCAGAGCGGTTGTTTTGAGATCCGT
The DNA here is from genome assembly GCA_914767715.1 of Membranipora membranacea. Lineage (NCBI taxonomy): Eukaryota > Metazoa > Bryozoa > Gymnolaemata > Cheilostomatida > Membraniporidae > Membranipora > Membranipora membranacea. Next base: position 17,239,113 of record OU612067.1, on the reverse strand, counting down.
CAGCTTAGAAGTATTATTCTTTTTTTTTCAATATTTTGAGCAGTTTATGACCAGGTGTTAGTCCACCCACGATCTGAGTAATCCAGAACCGTGCTCATGTTTTCTGACATTTTCTAGTTATTCCCCAGTTTTATATTCTTACATAAATAAAAGGTTTTTTGAGCTCAAACTATTTATACATAGATACTTGTCAGACTGAGAAAACACTAAATGCACGGATCTGAAACTAGAGATATTATTAGAGATGTAGAAATATTATAAGAGCATATAAATTTATCATCCAAAGAAGTATCTCTGTTTTTAAGAAAGATCTCTAGCACCCATTACTTCACGGAGACCCCATTCTTCCTTTTCGCCTCAATCACAATAGTTCCGGTCATGATCTCATTTGCCATGCAGGGCCCCTGGTGCCAGGCATTTATCTGCTGACCCTTCGCCACCAGGTATCCTTATCAACTAGCTCTCCCAGACAGTCCAGGAGCTCTCAATGTCACCGGTGATATATATTCATATCAATGCTTACCACCATTTCTGCATGGAGTCCCTGTGTAATGGAGTAGGCGAGAAAATCAATCGATTCCATTATAACCGAACAATTGATGTAAGATGTAGTCCCAAGTTTGTTACATCAAGAGTGGTTAAGGAACCAATGCTGATGTGGTATAGTCATGATGTGGCAGCCATTTACACACTCTGCTTCGATTCTAAAATGATGTGTACATGCATGAAAACCAACCCTGGGGGGTCTTTCAATTAGAAAGAGTGATGCTTTACTAATGCAGGTTATCATCTATCACATCGCTCAGAATTATCACTCACTTGGTCTTTCAATTAGACAAAATCGCTCCCAAATCGCTCGCTCAGAATGTATATAGTTCCATCAATGACTGAGCGATCTGAAAGCAATTTTGGCTGTTTCTAATTGCATAACCCCCAGAACCATCTCACTTATGGAAGTAACAATGATAATCATCAACAGTTTGAGATGTCCACCTCCTCCCACTTGTTGCCATCTTAGCACTTAGACTAACTCTATTGTTGCCTCAGCTGAAAATGTTTGCACAGGTTTGGAAATTTAGTGATAATTTTTCCATAATTATGCTTCAAAATATGTACACAATCGTATTGCTCACCAATTTTGCGAACCTATGCATAATATATAATTCACTTGTTTCATATCAAGAACAATCTACTCCATCATAGGGATGAGACCCTTTGTGAGTTATGGTCATGGTTAACGATACACATTTCAGAGCTGACATGGTGTCATATGGCTCTCCAATCCGTAATGCCAGTGCCACAAGTGTGCATATTGTAGACAGACAAAAAGAAGATGACAAAGGAAAACAGCCTGAGTGTCACTGTGAAACAAAGTAAGCTATCAGAAAATTATCAAAACAAGTATATGACAGCAGCGGGTACACATAACCACCCTCTCAGGGAGGCTCACTCTCCGTTATAGGATTGGGTTAAAATCGCATGTTTGTCTATGTCCAAAGACTGAGAAATATCATTGCCTTAAGGGCGCGGCCGCCGTATTTGGCGCCAAGTTGCTCTCAGTTTGCAGGCAGGTCGGAGCACACCTGGGGCGTCAATTGAGCCCAGCAGTTGGTAGACTGCAGCGGAATTCGCACCCAATACCTTCAATGCTTGCACAATTGAGGGCAGGCGCTCTAACCAACTGAGCTACCTCCTACAAGTTATCAAACAAATTTTCTAGGTTTCCGAGTTTGGCGTTTGTTATATGTAACAAAGTAACATACACAAGGGGTTTTTTTCCCAACCATTGCATCCATGGTTTTGTGCTCTCTGATTTGTCATATAAGAATTTCAAAGCTACATGTATATAGGACACTAACAATGAAAGGGATGTAGAGTTGTCTTCTTTATAAACAAGTCTATTACAAATTTTATAAGAATGGTTTAAATGCTCATTGAAGCATACCTGGGCCTGGCTGCTAGGCAAATCGCTAATCTGTCTTGACAAGCTTTGTTTCCCCACTCCCCCCCCCCATACAGCCAAGCTTGTCAAGACAGGCTATGCAATGGCTAGCTGTACATCATCGAAAGGCAATGAAAATGAGTTAAAATGAAAGTAATAAGTCTTCATAAGAAGAATCATCTCGTTTCTAGAACTGTACTGTACTCTGAAATTCCAATCACTGCGCGATGAACAAGTAGAAACTCGAAAAAAAACAGAGAGTGTACCATGTTTTTCGTTTCAATTACCAGTACAACTGTACACTGCACAGCTGATTACAAGCGCAACCTCTACTCCAATACCTGTATAAGGCTGAAATTTATGTTGTGTGTCATTTAAACAGCAATTCAGTGAAAAAGTAGCAAAAAATTTGGCTCCTTTTTATTCAAACTGTCTCAAATCATTTCACATTATATCATCAAATTTAAAAAACCACACTCATTATGACGTGAAGTGAAAAGCCACTTTGGGCTCATCCAATACTATTTTCAACCATACATTAGGATGAACTATGTCTTTAAGAATGAATATAACCTGTTTTGAAATTTCTAGCAATCAATGTAGCGTAGCAATCCACTTTGCTAAAAACAGCCTTTTCGGTCTCATTTCTCCGATAAAACGATGCAACGTCATCCATTCACGCTTTTGATGAGCTATTAATGTTCAGTAGCTCAGCAGCTTTCCAACGGTGTATAGAAAGTCCTTATTTGCTGACCCGTGTCTCTACCTTAAGCAAAGAAAATCTTGCGGTGATACAAAGAATCAAGGTGAGAGGTCTGGTGAACATCTACAATTGAAACGATTCGTAACGCCGCAAGAGAATTAGCAGATCCAAGGCCATCATCACATCCTCACTGATGTGATGATGGAGACTGCTGCTACGACTCAATACAATACAATTATTGAAAAAAAACCATGCCAAGATCTTTATTCATCATTTCAAGCAAAGAACAAGTCAAAATCCACAACAGAACACAAGATAATTTTCTAATACATTAGTGTCTACTGGCCCTTGTGTGGAACCAATGAACTTGTCTGACCTCTACTTTCGGAGCTTACCTGGTGTACAAACACTTGAAGAGTGAAGAGAGATGGTCATAACATGTTATGGCAGATGGTCAGATGTCATGAATTACAGTTGCTCTGGTGACAATCAACAGAATAACTCTATCAATGCATTCTGCTTTGTGGTACTTGTGCAAGTTTTGACTGTCATTAGGATGATCATAAATGAATTCAGCAGAGATTTTTCTTTTAGGTATAGCTGATACACAATGATTCATTTGCAGATCAAGTTTGCCTAACAGTCTTGCTCAGTAAAAATGCAACGAAAGATTTTGATTACTTGGGAAGCAGCATGTGAACTACGTCATAAGGGGTTTATTTTTCTCCATTCTATCTTTCGTCAGCTCAAACTTACAACCTATATCTCAAATAAAGGATTATGTACTGAGCAAAATTAAAAGGACTGTGGCCAACGTAAACGATCTTGTTTTCAATCCTAACTTTTGTCATCTCCAACTTATAACCTCATCAAAAAAAGAGCTCTACACTGAGCAAAATTAAGGGGATCATGACCATCTTTGGCCTAGCTTAAGGAAAAACTAAGTCCTATATAACCTGTTTTACACAATTATGTAATGAGATAGAGATACATGAGAATATCCCAAGCTGTGATCAGTGATATTCAAAATATCGAAACTTTTAGGCTATGAAATTTGCATTTATTAGCACAGTCAACATAGAACAAGATAATTATACATTTTCAGAAAGTGAAAACAGGCATTTATACTCTTTATCTTTAGGAATTGTGATATAGGGAGAATAGTAAAAAACAGCGTCTAAAATAAGCATCGATACCAACATAGCAGCAATTAATATTCCAATAATAGATCAGTTACTCTTACACCTAAACATCTAGTGCCATGCTAGTACAAAGCAATTTTCACTGTTCAGTAACACCACCTGAGTTGAGTGAATTAGCTAAATTAGTAGAAAATCACATGGTAAACACAGACAGTCAACTGTTATTATTGCTTTTTTAGATAAAGTTACGATGCTCGTTACAAAAAAATGTTTAGTGGGTTTTGCCTATAGTTGATTGCTCGTATGTTGGTAGTTTTGACGACGGTACAGTGATCAGCCCTCACATGGCATATTTCTTGGTCCACTCTTTAGCAATCTCAGTGTACCGCTTTCTGTCAGTTTTGTAAATCCTGGCTATTTCTGGTACTAAGGGATCATCTGGGTTAGGGTCAGTCAACAGGGAACAGATGGACAGCAATACTAAAACAAACAGAGAAAATACAGAATAATACTTTGTGACTAACTGTATTAGGAATTGCTTCCTCGCATAACAGCTACGGGGCAATGGAACGCAACTCTGATATCATGCCAGCCAGCACATTCAAGATTGAGAATATATTCATATTTTACAACCAGACCTTAACTATTAGTGGTAAATCATATATAATGGTATGTTACATAATGACAATCTGTAGATCTACAATCAAGGTGTATCAGCTGGGCAAACAGAGACGCCCAATGTTCATAAAACTACATAGTCTCTATGGCGGAGAATGCTATAGACTATACAATTGAGAATTATTTATGGTTCATGCACAAGAAATTCCGAATCAATATTGTCACAGCCTCCAATCCAATCAATAGAAAAACAGTGCCACTTCTCACCATGAGCAAGTATTGTCAAATACCATTATTTCTGCACAACGGAATCAAGGGAAAAAATGTGTTCTCTTTGTGCGGCTAATCCTGAATGTCTTCGGCTAAAAGTTTACAGGTTCGTCTAAATAGGGAAAGCATGAAATTGTTAATGGAGCAATGAGAAGTCCTTACCTTTGGAGATGGTAAGCGCAGGAGACCATTGTGAGCGCAGAATATCCAAACATATACTACCATTGCTATTTATATTAGGGTGGTAAATTCGTGTTGTGAACGTAACCTGGAACAGAAATAATGGAACATTACTAAAACATGTATAGGTACTTTAGCAACAACTAATATCATATTCGGAGTTGTGATCGACTCGAAACCCATCACTTAGACATTGAGGGGTGTAAGTCATGGTAAGGGGTGATCACATTCACTGAATGCAGGCGCATGACATTCCAAGTAAAAGCAAATGTTATAGTGGCCAGAAACCATCGCACCTTCGATGACTGAGAATATATCTATCCTCACTCATAGAAAAAGTAATGATTTCTGGCCCTCTTGCATTTGCTTTCACTTGAGTGTTGGCAAATCTTATAATAGTTTGATTGTCAGTTATGTACATATAATACAGGGACTGAGAGGGTTTAATATTAAATAATCTTATTGATGCGGGGAGTTTGGGACATGTCTCAAACTCTCTGATGCAACTCAATGCTAGGTTCCTAAAGTTCAATCTGAAAGTTGTTTGCTCCCAAAATTCTGAGATGTGAGGATAACTCTAAAATAGGTCGAACTCTGTGCTTCAGTGATCAATAAATCTATTTATATGTTATATATACCGGTATCTGTGGTTGATTGGTCATCAACAATCAGACGAGTAATTAACAGAGACTGGCTCAGTGGTTACTCAGGAATTTACTGGATAAATATTCCCAGTGGAATGGAAAACCCTCAAAATTGCAATATCACTGCAGCAAGCGTTTCTCAATCAATACTTCTCTGTTTGACTGGTCACCAATAATAATAGCTCAGACTTGTTCATAATTATTGATACAGTGATTACCTGCTGTCCATAATTTGGTATGTAATATTTTATTTACCATTTACTTGGGAATTTATTAAATAAATATTCCTGGTGGACTGGAAAACCTTCAAAACTGCAAAATCACTACAACAAGCATGAGTCATCGGTATTCCAATCAGGATTAAGTTATGTTCCAATTCTGCAAAATGACTACTTGTATTCCCATCCAAAACAGAAATTATCATTATATTATGTAGAGTATAAATTTTAGTATATGTGAACCCCCAGTATTGACATGTCAAGAGTTTCTTTACATGCTCCACTTCAGTGACTAATTTGTGATTAGTCATGATTTCAAAAAGGCTGGCTACAATGTAGACATCTTCAGATGTAGAGACAGACAGAAAATGCAGAGACTGAGTTCTGTGTACTCACCTTTGGAGGCTTAAAGGGATAATCTGTTGGAAACTGTATGTTTAAGAAAAATACCCCGTTTTGATATGGACTCTCAGGCTAAAAAAGTATGAAAGAAAAGAACACAATAAACATATGAGGTGATAGTTTAAGTAGAGTACAGCAGTGTGCAAACAATCTCTCCGAGCCTGTGAGGCCAAGTTTTGTTAGGAGGGAGGGGAATCTCCCCTAAGAAAGCTTGTATCACTTCCAGATAAGGCTGTATATAACTACCATTATCATTTAGATATTGTATCAAAGTGTTTGGAAAATTGGAAGTGGGATCATTAATTTTCATCCACGTAGTATCATAATGGAATTACTTCCTGATTCTATAGACCACATGATAAGTGCAAAAGATAGAGTGGTGATTCATCAGCAGTTTCATTTTGTTAGTTGTACCAGTTTAATATTGATGATAGCTTTCACAAGTGAAATTTTGAGATGCTTACCGGTCCCATTATTGTTGCTTGCCAATGGAATACTGTAAAAGAACAAAGATTCAATGATGAAAATGTGCAAGTAAAATGCTAGATATTGGGAATAGCACAAAGAATGTTATGCTATGGGGCCTCATCTCAATTACCATGACAAGTTAGGGCACAGAGTCAGCATTTCAGGTCATAATCTATTATATCATTGACGTTATTTCTAAATTTGTCTCACTGGTTGTCAATCTGCCTCAAGCCGATGCTTATGAGATAAATAAATCATTGTAATAACACATGTATACTCACAGTCATCGCCAACAGGGCCGGCTGAACATTGTGCTGGGGGATCTCTGCCTAAATCTTGTAATTCCTGTAAAATACAGAAGCGATGATGCATGAGAATAGCTGGGATGACCAGGGCTCAAGAATCGATTTTGATAAGGTACTCATGGTAAGTATGAGGTGTAACTTAAGCTACAGTAGGCTATATTACAAAAACCAGTTGAACAAACAGTGTAGACGTGATGGGTGTTGTCCCTCGTAGCAGAATCTCGCCTGGTCTCCAACTCCGCTGTCTGGTCCAGCGAACAACATTGCTGCTGGCGCTTTATTGTAAGCAAATTTCTAATAGTTGACTACTCGGGTCTCTAACAACAATACCCATTCATAATGCAGTCATATTTTATATCTAGTATCTACTCAGCAATGCTGTCGTATGTGAGATATTTTCATTATTATTGATATATATATATTTATTTATAGCTACATCAATAAGACCAAATCACTCCTAAACACTAGAAGAAGGTAGCCTATAACAAACAAATAGGAACAAAAGAATGGAATGCAGCTGAGCTGAGTAAAATTTGATTCAATCAGAAACAGGAAGATGAATATTAATAAATAAATGAATTGAAATATTGAATTAATATAATATTGCTTGCTTTTTATTTCATTGTTCATGTACTTTTAGATAATCAAAAACCACCATATGTCTTAATTTGAACTGTGGCAAGATAAGTATCCATCCCATGTACCAACTGTGATTTTTTTCCATTATGTAAGACAAACAATAATAAGAAGAAAGAACAAATTCATTCTCTGAAAACAGGAAAAACAACAACAAATCTTACCTTATTTATTCTTTTTAAAGCCATTTTATGGATTTTTTGTATGTGTTATATTTGTAACTAGGTACTTGGAGTACCGCCGAATATATTGGTTGAACTCTGTCTCACTCTGATGGTAATGCTAAGGGAATCACTGTTGACTGGTGAATCCAAGTCCTGAAAGCATGAATCTAGCTCAGTGGTCTCTCATTCAGGTGATGGTGATGATTGGCTCCAGATTTCCTTTTTAATCGAGCCACAGCCCTAACCTAGACAATTTCAATACTTCAATCAGCTAGCACACTATGATACCTATGTCAAGTGGTTCTTTTTGAATCGATCCGTTGGTCTGGGTTACACCAGGGAACAAGCTGGGAATTCCTGTTGTATCAACAGGAGTGCACAACTCAATGTAAATGCTCAAATGGCTTGACAACTCCAATATAAACTGTGTTCTCAATGAGGTCAGGGTGTTTAATTTCCCCTAAACTCCCAGGTGGGATCAGACCGTTCAGTACATGGAGTTTGTCTCTTTATGATACAACCAATCCCTCATGTGTGAAGCTTAAATGAGAAAGACCAATGCATAGGTTTTCTTTCAGGGAAAATTGTGGTCACCCAATTTGGTTTGTGTAATTATAAATGAACTTCGTCTGACTAAGGAGTTAGAGACTCTAACTCCTTGGTCTGACACATACATTTAGATGGTGGAAAATTTAATTACAGCTCTAGATTCATCTGATAACCCAAAGGAAGAACCCAGTTATTTTTCGTCAACAGAGATTTGTTCTGTATTTGGGAAGAAGATCCAAAGAATACAACCAAATAGAATGTCACCAAGAAAACTAAATGTTTGACAGAAAAATTCAAAAATATCATTCTCCTTCAACAGTCGATAACCTTTAAATTCTTGTATGATTAGCACGACTAAGTGGTAACAAAAATATAGATATTGCAGGGCCATAGGCAAAATGACCCAGCACCTAAATCTGGCCAACTAACTACATTTCAAGTGTCAAATACACTATTTGTATCACCAAACAGAATAATGTCATAAAAGGGACAAGGGAAAAAGTGATATAATATATTCAGTCTTTGCATGAAATGAATCAGGGATCAATTGGGAGCAAATAAAAATCTTTCCTAAGCGTTTCAATAACAGTAAAGACCTGCTTGTGCCCCATCAAGTCTTTAGAGCACAGCTTTCGTCTTATCCTCATTGCCAAGTCTTGTATATGACATTGGTGAGCATATTTATATATCACTTCGACCAGTACCCTTGTAGAAAGGCTGCCCATCTTTGAGTTGTGGAGGGCAGAGTACCGGGGGAAGGATGCCATACAAATAGCAAAGTCAGCTTTGCAGGCCACCTTGGTAATAAACTCAGACACTACAGGTCGAGGGGATTCGGGAACTGCAGTTTCACTGCCTCTCGGTTGTCGACTTTGATTGATCTCAATATGAGTTACTGGCGATGTCTTTGAGAAGTCTTTCCTGTTGCTCGTGCTTGCTGGCCTCAAGCCAGAATCTGAACCGAGGTCCTTGTTATTACAGTCTATGTAAACAAGCTTTGGCTTGCCTGCCATGGCTGGAAAATTGTTGCTGTCCAATCGATCGATTAATTCATCTATGTATATTTCTGTATCATCTGACATGGTGACATAGCCCACACCTCCGTGGGATAACATGCATAATATAAAGGAGCCGTAACTTCTCTGAGATTTATCCTTGATGTGTGATGAAAGTTTTAAAAGTAATTCTGTCTTTGTAAGATTGCTAAAATGAGAAATTGAATATTATCAGAAAATGCAAACTCATAGAGGCTATTCGAAATTAAATCAGTCATAGCATGAGGATTGAGTACTACATGTTCCATTTTTAAACCAGCTCAAACCCTGAGAGCTGGTGAAATTGTTTTATAATTCAGAATTCCCATTATTCCTGATTAGATGTTAGTATGTGAATAAAATGTTCCACTGTTGTTTGACATTTCATGTCACAAAGATTTCATTGTGTTAAAAATATATTATGATCTGAAAAACTAGGTCAAACTGGGATCACTGAATACCAAGTGTTAGTTTGGACTATAACTCCCGCCACCCTAACTTTGCTACACCTCATCTAGCCTAAGAGCTCCACATACTCATTCAATGGAGTGAGTAGCACCTTGTCATCACCATCTCAATCAAACATCAAACCTGGGTAGTTAGAATATTTGCCCTTCTTGATAGGGGTGTATTGAGACTCGTAAAAATCTAGAAGCTGAAAGGTTTTGCAAATATGAAGCCAAATTTAGAAACGCTGCCTGCTTAGTAACGCTTTTAACTATGACATATGCTTACCTAACTTTGCTATGCCTTATCAAGCCTAAGGCTTACCATTATTGGAGTTGTCCTCTTTGACACATCATTCGGCGCGCTTTGTTTTATTACATAAGTAAGATTCTGCATTTAAAGGCACAAAAAAATGGAAGGCAGCTACCATTTACTCCATCTAAACACAGCAGTTTGAACAATGTGTTTTTCTTTTATTTACCTATAGGTGAGAACTTGATATCCCAGCCAAGTGAATACAGCGTTGAGATTAGCCTGATCAAACTCTGACCCGAGTCTGGCCGGTTTAGTCTTGAAATTACTGTTGATGACTAGAATAGCCAGCCCTCGAGTTGGAGCTGTCAGTGGGTACACTATACTGGTGTCAGTAAACTGTAAACATGAGAATGGTATCGCTATGAGATATACGCATATGAGAGATACAAAGGGGTAGAACAAGGTTGTTTCCCTCTGTGGTGGCGGAGGGATATTGTAAAAGTCAGGTATCGAGGCGCCTCGGATTTTGCAATATCCATCTGCCACCACAGAGGGAACAAACTTGTTCTAACATGGGCACAAATTATTTTTCAAGCGTGAAATGAAAAAGATTTGTTCTTTTTATACCGATAGCTTCAAGCATACACTTTTCTTATTCTCAGATGTTTGCAAATGATCGTTTGCTCTGCTACACTTTCAATATTAAAAACTGAAAATTATTGCAACCCCTTCACAAATTCATGACAGTGCATTTAGAAGGGTCAACTATAATGAAAACATGCTATGATGATGGGCAGGACCTATAAGTCACAACCATAGACATATTTAATATCTTATAATATGTATGTTTATTCCACAATCAGCCTAGGTCTCTGAACAATAGAGAGGACAACCTCTATATTCTGAAAGGGACCTACATATTTGAAGGGGTGTTGTGCCAAAATAATGAAAAACTCCTTGTATATTTGTGACGAGCTTTTGTAAATCTAAAGTCGATGCTGTTTTTCATGATCAGAAAATTTTGTTTGGAAATTGTTTGATATGGCATTAAAAATGTAAGTCAAAGTTGGTGATACTTGGGATATGCATCGTCTCACCACTACCAAACCTTTAGTACACAAATTTTGTTGGCCAAGTTGGTGTGACTGTGAGTTATTTCCACATGGCTTCATCAAAACTAAACAATCTCTGTCTAATCTGTATCAACAAGCTTTGTTATGGGTAATCCCCCCACAATTATTGTTGACCCAGGGTAAATCATTCCCTGCTAAGACTGTATATAACTACCATTTTAAGTATCTCCGGTGGAGCAGGCTTCTTCTCTGCTGACTTGAGGACTGGAGAAGTCTTCGATGATAGACTCTCGCAATCTGATTCACCACTCTCGTCAGAATCTGAAGTCGGAGGTTTCTCCTCCAGTGTTATGGCAGCCAGCTCGTCAGTCGCATCATCCTCACCAATCAACATCTTGTGTAAGTCATGCTGATTGGTCTGCTTTAGCCAATCCAGAAACTTTTGCGCAAGATCCACATTGCGGCTTTTACAAAGCAAACTAAAATGAATAGGGAATCAAGTTTATGAATTTGTTCCATATGTGTATGGGGAAAAGTGCGACCCTGAACTGGACATACAAAAGTCACTCCATTCACAAATGAATGTAAAAAATCTAATGATAACATTGAAAATGTTTATTACAGCTTCAAAATAACCACAAAATCTCTCCGCACTCAAAAAAAAATTTTTTAATTCCATAACAGACATCTATTGAAGAAAAAATAAAATAGAGAATGTATTACCCATAAACATATAACCAAATAGTAATTATAATATCTATATGTAAATACCATTGAAAAAAAATTCTTTTTTTTTTTTTTGGATTTTCATCCTTAAAGGGCAACCAAGGTTTCGCAGCAATGCATTAATGGGTAGCAAACAATGTGCTGGGCAGCATCAGCTTTGTGCATTACGCGATGCAAAACTCAAAGTAGTTGCTGACTCTAAGCTGGGTAACACTTCAGTTTAGGGAAGGTTCCAAGACTTTGCTGTAATATTTATAGAGCACAGGCTAAATATTAACAGGAACAGGAAACTGCTATGTGGTATTCTCTTTTAGCTGAGTTTGAGTACCCGATGGAAGAAATGTTTCACAATAATTCTGGCTGAATAATCATCCGAATTAAATTTTGTCTTTTTCCCCATGCAGAAGGTGCAATCTGCCATTAATCAATGGCCATCAATGAGAAGTTGTTTGAAACCTTGGTTGCCCTTTAAAACATCTTCTAAGGGTAATTTTTCATGCTCTTTCCATATAAAACACCCATTTCTAGGTATAGATTGGATTTAATGGGTGAAAAACCATAAAAATGTCAAATATTGCGAATGAGTTCGCGAAATTTTCGCGCGAGTTGTGTCTGGGGTGAAAAGTGGTGGGTCAGATTTTTCGGAATATACGCCCATGGTTAATGGTATTACCTCAAGAGATCTGCAACTTTCTTCAGTGCAGTGTCAAGTTCTTGATGCCTCTTGAGGTCAGCTGGTGATATCAACTGCTTCTCTAGCAGATAATACATAAACTCTGAGGAAGAGGGGGAGAGAGATGTCGACAGCAACTCCTCATGCTTAGCAAGAACCTGCCGCAGATCCATCAAAATATTGGACTACAAATAAAGGAAATCATGTAATTTCCAGCTATTCATGTCTTGCATTATCAGCCTTGGGGGTCTTCCAACTTAAAACAACCAAAATCACTTTCAGCTAGGGTCTCGCTCACTAATCACACGCTCATTGACGGAACTATATACATTAAGATAATATCATAATTTGTCTGATTGGAAGACCAAGTGAGCGGTAACAATGATCAATGTGATAATTTTCTTCTAATTTAAAGAACCTCCAGATTCACTTATGTCAATATTCCATGACTATTCATTCGATAAAAGCTGTAATTACTCTCCTGGGAGATTGTCAAGAAATTGTTCTGCGCAAACCATGGCAAAAAATTTTGAAATTAAATTGAAAGGTCATCCAACTAATAAGAGGTAGGCCTACCAAACTGAGCACAAAACACAGTGACTGTAATAGACACTTTTTTTGGATGTTTACAGAAATCGGTCACAGTAAGAATCGTGTGCTAAGTAAAATTATTTGACAGTGCCGGTTGACCATGGTTGTCAGATGTCATTGCACTTATGTGTACAAACCGGAGGTTTGTCTCAAGGTCTTGTTAGGCTAGTTTGGAACCATAGTGCTTGCTCAAAGATGAATTTCCAACTTCAGAAAAAGGCCGTGTGCGTTATTTCATAACCTCCGAACTAGGATGATATGGATGGATGGCTATCTTGTGAGATCATCTTGGAAGTTGGTGGCTATTGTCTGGTATGCCTCTACTATGCATTGGAATTGAGGCTGCATTCAAAGATGGTGGTGCTCCAATGTAAGTCAGAATTGGTAGGGTTGATATTGTGAGGCAAATGGAATCTAGAATTCCCTCACATGAAATGCATGCATGCTACATCGTAACTTTATCCACTCTCATCAGGCTAATTGGTTGTGAGCTCGGAACTTGAGCTTTGGGGTCCAGAGAGCTAGCGAGCAGCACACATGGTAAAGTATTCACAGACCAAACTCCATCCCCATTGTCAAGACCAGAATATTCCCAAGAATTTGAGACTGGTATTGACAGCTACTTAGTCCTTCACAATCTTCTTCTAAAGGGATGGCCATGCCAAAGCCAAGGCTAAGAAACTTTACATTTACTCCTGCTTTATTCGTACTGCTGCGCTGTGTATTTTTGGATAATTCCCGTCCAGCTTTTGTAGCAGCTTTCACTAACGAACTGAACGCTAGCTGAACCGCATGTGCACTTGGTCACTATACCTCTTAGGCCACAAGGCACATAACTATTTGGGCACTCGACTTGCACATCATATCATGATATCGTCATTACTTGCCTGGCTTTTGGTGCAATACATGCAAAGCATGATCATTGACACAGGCAAGGTATGATGTATGCTAGCCTAGGATAGATATGCATTTACAAGTTTTATATGTGGTCCATATACATAGCAATGGCCAAAGCACAGGCAATCTTTGACTCAAGGGGGGCAGTCAAACATTGCCAAAGACCCGGGTTATGGAGAAGACCTGTGGGCCAAAGTAATCATAATTATATCATTCATACTACTCTACTGTACCTCCACTACTAGCTAGTACTACTGACTTGACTCTTGGGTCACACTGGTCTAGGCTCACAAACCTGGATCATCATTGGAAATCTTTGACTGGCTCCCCATTGGTTTTTGTTCAAAACAACTGCAACACTAACAGCATCAACAACAACATCAATCCAAGGTAAGGTGGGCCAGCATAGGCATCTGGAGTTACAAGCAAGCATAATTTGCCCATATCCAGTTGATACTGGACATGGGCAAATTATGCATGCTTGTTGCTCCAGATGCCTATGTGGGCCAGTAATGGAGCCAAACAGACATACATTGCATTGCCAGGGACTAGCAGTAGCTAGTCTAGTAGTCAGATTTTGGATTAGGTTAGTGTGTATTTAATTCATTATAAGTATGTTTAAAGTTTACAAGAGCCCTTGCACACTCCCAGCCTCTGTAAAACAGAAAAGTCATCTTGTATACTAGAGCTATAGACATGAATAACTACTCATTCTAAGGATTTTTCAGTTCTTTTCCATTCCAAAATAATAATGCTCTCCAACTTCCCCAGTTCCCAAGCAAAAAATCTCACTTTTTCCATTCAGCCACTCCAACATTATGCTTTTTTATATGTGAGATAAAATTTGATTTGCCTATCCTACAAGTTATGCCCAATCAGAATGTTACAATCTGTCTAAGCCAATCACAACATACATAGCAGAATTGGCTGAGATTAACAGGCAACCGAAATCTGTAACACCTCTCTGTATGATTTATTTGTGATCAAAGTACAATCAGTGTGATATGTGACCATGAAGTCCATGATACAAGCACAGAAGCACCAGTGATACCTGCTTGTTTGAGTTCTCCAGCTTATGGTCATCCATCTGATTAGCTATGGACAGTGATCAATTAAAAAGACAGTTTGAAGCTGCTGTACAGGTTATCCAAAATCTGCCAAAAGATGGTGAGTTTGACTTCATAGAGCACTGACTGACTCTGACCAATGAACTAAACCTCATTGCTCTGACTGAACTCCTTGCTTGAGGGTTGTCGGTCCATTCATTGTATTGGTATTCTATTGGTTTAAGCTTCTCATTGCCCCTGACTATTTTCCCTAATATCTTGGTATAAACAAGGAGTAACAGGTATTACTCCTTGGTATAGATTGAGCCAACTGACTATTGTACTCAGCCAGCTGGTTCTCTTGACACCAGGAATAACAGCGTGTAGCTGTACTTCGTGGTGCTATTGACTTCTATTCAAAGCAGAAATAAAATATCCCTACATTTTTATACCGGTTCACTCATTGGTTCATGTCATGGAGTGCTGCCTGATGTGAGCAAGCTCAACAGTTACAGTGGCGATTGTTGATACAAATACTATTGTGTTGTAGGTTCATTCAAGCCATCACATGAGTTGATGCTTAACTTCTATGGTTATTACAAACAAGCTACACAGGGAAAGTGCAAAGCTGCCAAACCAAGCTTCTGGGATGTTGTCGGGAAAGCCAAATGGTGAGTATCTGGTTATGGTGCTACTCCAAAATACGACCATGGAAATTTCACCATATTCTTTCATGCTTTAGTTGTTGTAATTTGGAAGTCCCCATTTCATCATCGGAGTGCATTTCTTTAATTTTTTCAGTCCAGATGAAATTGACTATGGATTGACCCGTTTGGCACACGTTTAGACACACAGTGATTTTTTTTAGTTTCTACTGCAACGTTGCATGCTGCAAAAACATTCTTCATGTCATTTAGGATAAAAAAGCTCAGGCCCAGCTTGAATTGCCTTGTCTGTCGGCGTTGTTTGTTAGACTTATTTCGACATTTTTAATCCAAGGCAAACTGCTGATGTATTACATCTTATTCCATTTATTGCTAACCGAGCTTCTTTTCTTATGTTCCAGGGATGCATGGAGTAAGTTGGGGTCAATGAGTGCAGATGAAGCTATGCAGGGTTATGTGGAGGAATTGAAGCAGGTAGGCTTAGCTTGTGGTGAGCTTTGCAAAAAACTCTTTATTGACTACATGAATAAATACACAGTTCTGCAGTCTCCCCTTGCACTCATCGTCTAATATTAAAATAAACCACATAGGCCTACCTTTCCGACTCTATGGTTTTTAGTTGTGTCGGTTTTTGACATTTTTATTCAACCTTTTTCATATACATAGAAAGCAATGATCTCTGTGTAAATTTCCCACTGCCTCCTCATATGCTTTAGAAAGAGATGATGCAGGGCCTTACCCATGCTTCCTTACTACATGCTTATAGACCAAGAATGGTATAATTGTCATTATCGGCGAATTATTGCACATCTCTACTGGCTATAAAACATACGTTAGACTATTTTACAGATTATAGAAACTATGCCTCAGACAGATGAAGTCAACGGCTTGCTTACAGAATTAGACAACTTCTATACACTAGTCGACCTGAAAACTGGACAGCCCATTGCAAATGGTCACTCATCACCGCAAGCAGGCTCAGATCTTTTACTGAAAGAAGCCAGTGAGTCAGAAACATCGACTATGAACGGGCATCTGCCAGCCACTGGCAAAGACACTTCACCTAATAATAATAGCGTAGACCTGCCAAAATCGACAACTGATAACACAATGTCAATCCAACAACAAACTGTCCCTGAGGTGTCATTGAATGTAAATAATAGTCATGATGAGTCATTCCAAAGCCCTGTAAGCAGTCACTCTGGTGAGGTAAATGGTCTGGATTTAATTGGACAATCTGTGCACACTGGAACCTCCGCTGATAGGAGAGGTCAGCATACCCACTCTGCGCCGGACCTTATTCATCAATCATCAAACGCTCTGTCTTTATCATCACTACCACCATCACAGACTGAAGGTGAGAGCTAAGGCTTTTAAATAGCCTTATATTCTTTGGTATATAAATAACTCGCCGATGGAAATTCTGAATTGGAATTGAAATTTCATTAAATTCCATTCAACATCAAGTACAATGTGTGGAAATTTATTGAAAACTGAGATACACACATGTTAATTCTTTGAATTATGTTTCACCCGCCAAGGCTGAAGCTCCACACTTTCTGTCCCTATCAATATACAGTACTAGGTCTGTTGCAAAATACGGAGTCGCGCTTCCTCTACCACTAATTTGAAATGAAGACACAACTTCAATGTATAGTACAATATGCATCGTATTTTGTATCCTCTACTTCGTACTTTTGTAAGCTTGAATTGATCAACTTGGTGTATGACGGGTTGTGTTGTCTCTGATCCTTAGTACGATCGATCGATATGTTTAATAACGAATTTATCAGATATCATAATTTTTTATTGCTATGATAATTTCATAAACTATTAATTCCTATATATACATGCTGGATATTTACTTCTTTGCTGTGTGAATTGTTTAAGGCAAATGCCCAAAATTAGCCTTATTGCAACGCCTGACTGTTTTGATGTTGGAATCGTAATTGACCAAAATGATTTTACTTTCTTATTCACCAGCATCCTCCATAGACAGTGACACAGATAGCGAAGTATATTTAGACTCATCAGAAGTTGTGCCCTCGGAATCGCCAAGGGTAAGTAGCTATAGTGTTGTAATTTTTCTAACAGGTAAACCTTCATTTTATAAACAATACTTCTGTCTCTCCAATGGGTAAAGGAAGAGGAAATGTTTGCCTTGACACACACACTTGAAACGGAGATTTTTGCATTTACTCTCATTCTTGGCGTCATTATAAGCTCCCACCTGAGTTTGTGAAAATAGGTGATTGCTGACATCACCCCAAAACTAGCTAAGACAAATACTAGCTAATATTAACTGCTCCAGGGTATATAGTCTAATAATATATCAATAGTCAATTTCATGTAGCAGTTCAGTTTACTGCAAAACTATCATCAGTATTCTGCTGTACTATGGGGAAAGTGGCATCGCATAATTTTCCACAAGTGATGTGTGAGATTTTCAATTCCTACCAATTCATTTTACTGACTCCTGTAAATGTTGTTTGGAGAGAGACACCCAATGGTGCTGGGGCCTGTCACAATCAACCTTGAAAGTTTCCCCCAGTGAGACTCTAACCCACAACTCCTGCGGCACCGATCCCATGTCAGTGAATAGCAAGCATGCTAACCGATTTCAGATCGCACATATTACCATCTCCTGAGATAATTGTATATATATATATAATATGATATCAGGAGCATTGCAATGGTAACTGTCTAAAATAAATAAGTCCACTGAACAATTTTTTCATGTCCATAATTTTATTTATCCCACTGATGTAAACAATTGTTCTTCATACATTTGGTATCTGAACTAATAAAAAAAGTTGTCAATTTGGCCAAAGAGTTCTCTAGTCTGACAATATATAAAAAGCTTTTCGGTTGAGCGTACTTTTCTTGGTATTACAATTATACGCTCTCTTAACTCCTAGGCCACCATGTGTAATACATCTGTCATCCCCAAAATAGGATTGCCCAGGGTTTTGTTTATTAATAATATTTATTTAATGATATCAAGTTTGAAGTATCCTTGTAGGAACCAGTTATGTAATGCTAGATAAGTCCGTGCTTGAGTTACATCAGTCTGTAAGCTTGTCTATAAGAAGTGCATAGCTGCTACCCGCTTGCAGATAAATTCTGTAGGCTACATTATCTTGATGTGGTGCGGTAACTTAAGACTTGCATACTACATGTGCTCTTCAAATCAACGCTATTCATGGGTAGTAGCTGACTTAGGAAAGTTTGCAGCACAACTTACTAGCAAAAACGAAGGACTTTGATAATGCGTTGGATACTAGGGAGCGTTAAAGATCAGGTTAAATTCAAATTAGTTAAATCTTTTCACTTTTCTCACTTGAATCTCCTAGGAGGTGCTATGTTTTGAAGCTCTAGCTTAATTTGGCATGACAAACACACATTGCTACGTCTTTGAGGATGCCATAGTTTTGCTTATTTTCTTTTTGTGACAAGTGTGTGTATTTATTTAATAGTTGAACGATGTGGAAACTCAAGAGAAAACTGTTGATTTGTTGGAGAGCTGTTCCAAGCCTAGTGTAGTCGCCACTGCACAAAGCTCACCCTTACAGGTCGAACCTGCTGGTGCAGCATCTAGAGACTTCACAGACCATTCCAGTCACTTATTGAATGGATCTACACCCAGGACGAGAGCCCCGAGATCTAAACAACACAGTGGTGAGTGATTGTAAAAGTTATCAGGCACTCCACTAGTAGCCAATGTGTTGGCTCAGACTGGTGGGTGGGGAGAAGAAGAGCCAGTGCCAGGACATATGGTTCTTCCAGGAAAGTACCTTCAACCTTGGCATCACCTAACTTTTCCTGAAAGTACCATATGCCAGTACCATATATCATATACCATATATCAGTCAGTTTGGCGCAGTAGTTAGGTGTCTGCCACTTGACCAGCCGGTTGTGGGTTCAAACCCCGTCCGGAACCGAAAGTCGTTTTGACTTTGACTGATCACACAGTCCCTTCGGATCAGGACTATAAATAATGGAGGTCTTCTGTATGTACAACACCATCGTGCATGCAGATTGAAGAACCCTCCTGTATGGTATAGCTCTATACAGGAGGATGCTGTCATTATCCACTGCAGCTCCGGCCTTGTAGCGCTATGTTTCACGCTGGGTTAAAGCTGTCAGTGGTTGAAAAAGTGGCACTAACGACTCGGAAACCTAGTCGTTACTATAAACCTCTTCCTATGCCGCACCTCGGTGCAGTCATCGTCTACCTAGACGGACAGCAATATATATATACCATATGCCAAGGTTGAAGGTACTTTCCTGAAAAAACCATATGACCTGGCATTGGCTCTTCTTCTCCCTACCCACCAATAACAGCCAATACATTGGCTATCAACTAGCTGAATGTCTGCAAGCTGCACCTATATCTGCGCAGACATCAAGTTATCTATAAGATTACGTACAACCAACCATGTTCGCAGTACATCAATATCACCTGTTGATTCTAGATCTTAGAATGACTTTTTGATCAAAATGGCTCAGGTGTTCTTTTATCAGTCATGTTAGTACCTAGGCCTAGATACTGATTATATACGATGTTACCATTACAACTACAACTAGCCTTCCCAAAAAACATCTACATACATGCTAGATTGACCCAAGATACTTATATACTAACAAGTGATAGCATTTCTTACAATCTTGTCCCGTTAACACTAGAAGTTTGGTCCATTTGCCTGCATTCAGAGATGCTCCCGATCAACTGGTTACGCCTCAGACATGACCAGTAGGAGGGAGTGACTGGAATGTAGGCTATTGGATTAAACTTGATCTAGAATATAGATAAAGTTTAATTAAAGCAGCGTTCAAGTGGAGGAGAAGGAGGAGGAGGAGCAACTCCAAATGCAGGCAAATAAACCAAACTTTGTGTACATTAACACCCAAGTCTTACCTGTTTCAGTGACTTTCGCAGTACCTGAGTCAAACGACCTGCAGAGTGGAGGTGGAGGAAATATGAATGATGTCAATGAGAAGCTGAGAATGGCCTTACTTAATATGCAGCAGGAGATCAGCTCATTGGATAAAAGGTTGTCATTGGTGGAACAGATCACAGTCAATCAGAGGAAACGTCAACTCAACCAAGACAATCTGTTGATGGTAAGTGGTATCAGGAACTGAGGGTTTAGGATATGGAATGATCTTATATGAGAATGTATTTAATCGTACACGCCTTATTATGAGTAATTGCTTCCAATGAAGCTGCTACAGGTCAGTTTGCAATGAAGAAGACTTTCTAATCCTGCTGCCACTGGCTTGAAAACTACTGTATAAGTTATGAATGTGTTGCATTTTCATTTGTCTCATTATGGTATTTGTATAACAGGCCAAGTTGTGTTTTTGGTGAAAGATATCGCTCTAGTTTATGGTGTGCGACTGTATTCATCGTAACCCTACATCTCAACACAATGAAGGCACAGCAAGACCAACACTATGTAGGCACTGGGTCTACTCATACATTTTCATCATTCATATTAATAGCGTTGAACAAAACATCTCTGATCTATATTTGCAGAAGTGGTGGCCATTTCCAGGATTGTCTCCCAAGTCAGCGCTGTTTATATTCATATGGCCTGTGTTTGTGGTCTGGTTTATGAGGTATCTTGCTGCAAGGAGGTGAGTACTAACCAAGGATTTATCATACATGATAAGTCTCTTCTTTCGGAGCATTGGTGTAATCCTACGCCATTGCCAATAGTGTGTATTTATCTGAGAAATTTCAGGTTAATAATGTGCTGACTTTCCTTAACCCTATCATATGCATTTTATCATTTTGTATTCTTTCTTGTACCAAAACCTGTAAGGGCGGCCACTTTCCTTAAGGTAGCATACCAATGGTTTGAAATAAAGGTTATATTATTATACAGAAAAAAAGCATATAGTCAATCAAGAGGTCAACAAGTTACTTTTTAACTACTCTGTTATCTGTAAACTTTCTAGAAAACAAATAATATAGACGCTTTTTTATCAGTGAATGGTTAGTTTTAACAGTATGTTCATTATTGCCTTGTTGTATTATTTATAGGAGAAGAACATGATCGAAGTACGAAGTCTTCATGTTATGAGATCAGAGAGTGATGGAGTGATGTCAGATAGACTTCCTTTGTGACTGTGATAGTAGACCTACATGTAGATGGGAGAAAAGCAGAATCACAAATTTAATATGTAGACGGATTCGCTGAACTGATCAATCTTAAACAGAATCATTTTTATTGGCTGGTGGTGGGGGAACCAAAGACATAATAATGATAAACAATAAGCATTGTAAAGATGTAACTTTGAAAACCAAAGATGTTCATTGTAGTACCAAATTTGTGTCAATCAGATTAGAATGCATCTTAATTTATTATTTGTAGCCTTCCAACAATCAATTCATAGTAATTTTGATGGAGATTCTGATATTAGTGGGGTTGCTGAAAAGTTACACAGTGAATTTGTACTGGTCTGAAAACAAATTTTTATATCCGATTGTCAACCGCATGTGTTTGATTTTTTATGTTGTCAGATAAAAAAATATATTCCACTCTTTATATCATAGATAATAGACATCATCTCAATAAAAAAAGAAGAAATATTATGATATTCAGTGTGTAGTCAGCTAGCGTTGTAACAGGTCATTAAGCAAAGAAAACAGGTAGAAATGGATATGGATTGGTAAAATTTCCTACACAACTTGTTGTTGTCAGCTTTGTCCCTGGTTGACGGACTTGATAAAATCATAGAGTACTTCGGTAAACTTGACTGGCTGTTCAGAATGTACCCAATGCCCAGCGTCATGGATAGTGTTGAACTTGACTTTTGGGAAATAATCAACGATCATCTTTCTAGCAGCACCTTCCACTGTCCCGCCCCTATAATTAACAAAATATGTACATGTGCAAAAGTCAAGATAATCAGCATTCAATTGGGGTTGTTGGATTAAACAACTGAGGTATTGCAGAACAGGTTTTTCATTTTTTCATTCTTTCCCCAAAACTAATAATCCTCATGGTACAATAAGAGATCTTTGGTTGGTGAGTTGCTAAAAAGAAGTAGGTTAGTGCCAATGTAGGCAATATTATTAAGAGCTCAAAACTTGTATTTGTGTAATACTTGATCATGCCATGTCTCGGTCTTCTTCAATAATAAATGCCCGTATTATGGAAGATGGATCGGATATTATTAGGAGTTGTTCCCTCAGTAGATATGGAAAACTCCGCTAGCCTTCCTGCTCCCTTCATTACCCATATAGATGTACAGGTGGGTGTTTGAAATAATCCCAACTGTTTTGCTCTAACTTACGGCATGTATGTAGAATTGGCACCACCAATAAAACAGGTTGGGCCATTGAACCTCTCCCCGATCACAGCGTCTTCATCCCAGCCGAGAAGTGCATCTATATTTGTGACTATACTATCAAGATTGACTCTCCATTTCGCCCTGTCTGCATCAGGATCAGGAACAAGGTTTTGTAAAAGAAGTGTTCTCACGCCCATGTTCTTCAAATAAGGATAAAGCTCCATCTTAGTGAGGACTTAATTACCGTAACATCATAGTTATGGTGACGTCATGCACAAGATTTTTAATAAAAACCAATTGCAGTTTCAGCTTTGGTCTGAACGAATTTACATTGTGGGTCTTTTATAAACTTCCACAACTGCCACAAACATAGTGAGGTGCATTCAATTGAACAGCGACGAAAGAAATTCCAATAATCGTTTAACACTCTCATACTTGAACACATAAGTTGTAAAACTCACCGGTATTTCGTTTTCTAGGTCCACAAACGCTTTCCGTCTCAATGCAGTGATTTTATTACCATTGAGACTCAGGTCCACATTATCAATAGCTCTTATGTATTGCAGTATGTCAGCGGAATTAGGACTAGAGGTTGGGGTCACATCTTCAATAACTAGTGATTTCAACAATTCAGACTGAAAAGTGCAAGATAAACATTTTCAAAGTACTGATGAGGAGTTGTGGTTACTTTGACATTGGACGCATAACTACTGTGTCCGATAATCGAGAAACTCACAAAGCGGATAAAAGAGAGATATAGATTATAGAAAATGTCACAATAGGTACCCATAGGGGCTTGAGTTTTCACAGGAGGAAAAATTCAACCATCGATACAGGTCGAAATAGTGGGATTTACGCCTAGCTAATATTTATTCACCCTCCATTCGTTAAATAAAGCTCCCACATTAGCTAGCTAGAATCGTGTTAGATAAAATTACTACACAACCAAACTCTAACTCATAATCCCTCCTCCTGGAATGACAAAAAAATCATTAGAGGAAATCTAAAATTTACCAACTTACATGTCTCAATGCAAATTTCATGGCAGTTTTGCCGCCCATGCTGTGACCTAGTAAGTGTGCCTGTGTTATATTCAACTCCTCAAACAGATTATTGATATCATCAGCCATTAACACATAGTCCATATGAGCTGTGTGCGAACTCTCTCCATGGTTTCTGGCATCTACTGCAATTACCTCAAAAATAATAATATTATGATCACATCAAAATGCTAACAATTATATCAAAGAAGGTAAACTGGCCAATTGTGATAATATTCAGAATAGCGCTATCAATAGGAACATATGAATCATCAATGTTGCCCAATGTTGAGTTATATTAATATTTTCATTATGCAGTCATTCTAAATATGGCAAAATTTATTTTTACATCAGTCTTGCATGGATATCATCCAATTCTACGAAAATATATTTCTTGCACACGGTCTGCTGATGCTAAAACTAGAATAAAGGTTATAAGCAACCAATAAATATGAGATGGTGACTTATGGGTGGTCTAGTATCACATGGGTGGTCTTTATTTGGCATCGAGCCAGTAACAAGACATCAGCCGAAATCAAACAAAGCTTGAAATATAATAGATCAACTGTCGCTAGACTCTCACCTGTGTGCCCAGTTCATTAGCGAATCTTTTACACAAACTTTGCCAGCTGTTTTTTGATGCAAATAAGCCGTGGAGAATAATGAGTGGTTCAGATTGCACTGAATCATTCTGCAAACTTTCTGGCTGATGCCTTGTGTAAGCTAATGGCACTGATGATCTACCAAACAGTGAAATAGATGTAAAGAGAGACATTAGCTTTAGCATTTGTGGATGATCAGTGACATAGGAGAAACTAATGCTTGCTTTATCAAACTTCCACCTTTCGAATTGCGTATAAAGTTTAATATTTTCTTGAAAAAAATATCAAATAGCCTCATAATCGGTGATACATAAAGAACAGTATAAATCCTGTGAGTTATAAAGATGATACTGAGGAAATTACAGATTCCCAACAACTAAGTCAATGCATAACATCAACAAACCAAACACCCCTAGGTATATCTCCTACGGGACCCAATATCAGCCTTTAACCTTCATGAAGGGAGTGAGTTCTCGCCTCACTTCGCCTAGCCCTTTTCTGAATATATAACAAATCAGAGCACAGTTGCAACAGCTTTGTTTACTAATGAGAATAGAAGATGTAAGGATAGGGTAGGGTCTGACTTCTCTAGTCAGTGACTAGAGATTTACATAAATGTGACTGTCTCAAGACAAGCATCTTCATAAGCCTGCACTGCAGCAGGAACACAACTAGCAGCAAGTTAACACAATATTGGCCTACTACTAATCATTTACACAAGGGAGAATTCTCCCTGTTTACACACACATTACATTACAATAATTATAATTGATTGTTACTTACATGAATCTACAACAAGCAGGTTTTCTCAAAGTTTTGACTGTCTTACTGGCTAGGAAGTTCACAGATCTGATGCACTGTACAGATTTGTGCATGATTCTTTTTGTTTTATTCAGTCATCTGAGAATTGGTCTACCAAACCTTTTCCCTATAATCTGTGATATAATTCTGTTGAACAGAATCACCAAAGTACAAAGTACAAATCACTAAAGTGAAAATGAAACTACAACAGGAAATGGTTGCTCTCATATCTCAAGAGCTGTGATTTGTGATTGGTTTATAGTATTTATCAAGAGATTTCATTGGCTTAAAATCAACTGACCTATTAGTTGATGTAAACAATGTTTGCAATACATGATTCATAATCACATTTATAGGCACACCTGAAATTTTTTTCTGGATCAGTAATCACCACATTTTAGAATAACATGGAGGGTGGATTTAATCCTGGTACGGCTTCAGTACCATCAACTAAGGTGGAATTGACAATCTCCTGCAGGTGAGTTAACTTGAGAATTACATAATTAAAGCCACTTCAACTTATGATGGCGGAGTCTATCTATCTATCTATGTATTAGCTTGTTAAGACAGGCTATCTATCTATCTGCAATCAATCATTGCTATAGGTAGCAGTAAATTAGTTTGTAGTCTGTATCTCTCTTCTTTCTTATCACCAAGATGTTACTAGGCCTACTCAGTGTTAGCCTTATTATCAAATCTAACTTTACAAAATGGGCAAACAAAGGTTGGTGGTATTTCTCCAGATCATTTTGGTTGCAACCATGAGCCTCTTGGTTTGAAATTGTATAAAGTTCCCTCTGATTCCTGAAGGATTATCAATGATAATGACCTTTCAAGTTTGTCAGTTTGGTAGTCGGACTGCTTGCAAACAGACTGTGTGCTAGGACCATGCACTACCACAGTCAGAGAAAGCAATGTGCTAACTTAGGTTGCTGGGGCTTACAGTGAGTTGGGCAAGGGCGCATTATGATATGGGAAAGCATACTGCCTCGTAAGCCTCAGTAAAGCAAGTTCATTCAAAATATGAAACCTTTGTCACACATTTCTAAAGTGTCATTGCAACTGCTCATACACAGACAGTTTGATACAATTTCTATTGTGAAGCCTAGATCATACTGGTATACCTTTACCGATGAACTGTTTAAGATCAACTGAACTACTGCCTCTGCCAAAACACATGTGGTTAGCATTGGATTTTAGCATTTCTCGAGAACAGCAGCATATCTAGTCAAAACAGCTAGTTTAGTTTGTACAACTCTCGCTGAGCTTGGATAGGATATACTTCATAAAGTCTGCTGATATCTGGAGATTTTGTTTTCAACGCATAAATGTAGGCCTATGGTTATCTTTGTATTTTCAGAAACTTAATTGACGCAGATGTCTTCAGCAAATCAGATCCTAGTAAGTACGAAACTTCTATCAGCCTATTTACTTTCTCCACTTGGATTTCAAAGTTCTGGACAAATGTGAACTAGCTTTACTAATGTACCATCAGGCCTTGTGTTGTATATGACATCAGAAGAGTCATTATCAGATACGATGAAGTGAAACTGACTATATTTCAACCTTGTAAGCACGGGCCTATCAGCCTTGCAACTAACTGTGTTCAGTATAAACAGCCCCAAACCTCCAGCTCCGACACAACATTCAGCACAACGTCTGTGTAAGCCATGGAGCCCTTACACATATGAGTATTTATGTGTTTATGGTTATGCCTAAACGATAGCTTGAGTGACATAACCATAGACAAATGAATATAACTGAGCTATTTCTTCATAGCTCATCACATACTAGTACTTATACAGGCTCATCTTTGTCTATTTTAGTGTGCGTTGTGTTCGTGAAGCAGTTCGCAACGGAATCATGGCGAGAGGTAAGTAAAAAGGATAAGTATGAATATGAAAAGTAGTAGTAGGGGCTCTTAAATCCTTGTAGCTGCCTGTAGGAGAGTGACTGTTATGGCTGCTCGATATGGTAGTAGACCCAAGTAGCAGGCAATGACTATGTTATGGCAGCAATCACAACTGTGGACAATATGCTGTTAATTTTCAATAAACCTGCTTAGCTGGCAATGTCTGTGTTGTGTGGGAAATGACCCACATGGTTGATATGCCGGCATTTCTGTCAAGTGCATAAAAGGCTCTTACTTGTGTTAGCCTTGTGATGCATATTTCTGCTGGTATTAGACATCATGTCCTGTATCTGAATTCACTCATAATATAATAACTGTTTTGCAACTAGATCATTGTGTGAAACAGTGCACTTTTTAATCAAAACATGTCCTTTTGTTTACCTTTGCCTTTTTTCCATTTGGGAATTATTTATTATTAAAAGGATACAAAATACAGACCCCCCGTCCTCCCTACCTTATCCGCCTTTATAAGCACTGCTATCATTTTTTCTAGTGTGGTCGCACAGAAGTTATTTGGGACAATCTGAATCCCGATTTCGTAAAGAAATTTGAAATGGATTATTACTTTGAAGAAAGGCAGCCTTTGCGATTTGCTATGTAAGTTTACAACTAAGCCAGCCATGCCTGAATCTCGCCCCACAATGCCCCAAAGCCTTGTTTTTCCACTAGTATTTGGGCATGGCTTTCAATTTTCTTAGTTTCTTCGGTTTTGCAGTATCGACGAACAGAGGTTGTCCATGATAATCTGAACCCAGATTTTGTAAAGAAAATAGAATTAGACTACTTCTTCGAAGAAAGGCAAATGTTGAGATTTGCCATGTAAGTTTGATTTGGCTTTTCCTAGCTGCTGCATGCTATTATTTGTAAATTTGAATCCCACGCTATGGCTACATTTTGTTCATGTTGCTCTGCCCTACAACCTTACTTGCGACTTTACGTTATTTCACCACACCACGTCATGTAATTCTAACCCTTTCAGTATCACTCAAAATACTTTAGCTTTCCCATGAACATATAAAGCCTGGTACCCATCAACTGCATAACTGTCCCAGGAACTCATCTGCGATCATGCACGACCACTTGTGCGTTGCTGTGATTGATGGGTACAAAATACACAGAGATTGTGTGTTTACAAATACCTTCGCACGATAGTAGAATTGATTCTACTTTCGTGGCGATATGTTGTGCTGCATTTTGTGGTACCCACAAATTCTTTAATGATTGCCAGTGCAAAATCTTAGAAATTCCTGAGATTAAAACAAGGTACAAGGCTTAAGTATTTATATGTTTATGAGCTTACCTTTTTCGTTGTTAACCCTTCTTACATGGAAAAAAAGCAACGTTATTCTGTGTCTTGTTTCATTCTTGTATTCTGTTTCCACCTTGTATCTTAGATGTAGTAGCTACTATTGGGTACTAGCTATCATATCTTTTTAGATGCAGTATTTGATATTGGTTATCAGTTGTAGTGTACTATTCATAACACATTCACTAAATCAATACATAGATTACCTCTTCTTTTCCAAGAAAATCATCGGTATTTACTGATTGTAAAAGTTGACCAAACTTACTTAACTGTTCCGCAATACTTTTTATGTGTCACTAATAAATGGAAACTCCCGTGATCATGTGTATACTGACATGCATGGTATCATATCAATGACTAGTATTTATAATCTTCGATCATATTGAGATACAGGATGTTATATTTAGCCATTCGACTGTTGCTCTGATTGCGTAAACATTAATTATGCTCTTGCTAAACATTCCCCCCTATACTTCCCCATTGCGTAATCGATGAGAAAATTACTACTATGATAGTAAATGTTTGTCATGTCCACTGCTCACTCACATACTCTTTCTATCTTTGCATACCCTGATTAAAATCTCATTACTGATGATATTACCTTAAATGAATTCGATCAGCGGAGAATTCCATTCCCTTTTTTGCTTTTGTAATCAACAAAAGGACTGATCCGCTTAACTGACCAAGGAAGTTGAGGAAGCTCCCAACTGATTTTTTTTGTGATGATGAAGAATTATTTTTCTGTGTCAATTTGTTACTGTCCCTTGCTACAAGTGCTTATCATACACACATGATTCTACGTATTTGAAAGACAAAAGAAATCTCCCATCTCCCCGCACTGCTATATTTAGAAATTGTTGATCACGGTCATGTGGCAGCTGTGGAATTCATCTGATAAAGTCAACTCTCTCATCATTCACAAGCACGCGGCATTGAGTACTCCAATTTTTACAAACAATTTACATTCTTGCCCACTCCAACCGCAGGGAGTGAAATAGCCTGTCTTTACAAGGTCTGTTGGTAGAGGGGGAGACTTCCACCAACAAAGCTTGTCAAAACAGGCTAGGATTCAAACTGACAATCTTATTAGCCTTTTGTTTCGCCAAATTCAACATGATTTTGATTAAAAATTGAGTAAAATAATAATAGTTTATGTTTTCTGTATATTTCAGATATGATATTGACAGCCAAAGCTCGGATCTCTCGAAACATGTAAGTACTGAAACATTCCTGCTAACTACTTTAAAACAAAAACCTACCAATGTTAATATCAAAGTATTATCACAGCAATGGACAAAAAAAATCAAAATTTAGTCGTACAGGGGCATTATTTAATGGTGTAATCGATTTTAAGTGTAACAGGAGAGATGGTATAATCTAGACTCTTCAAGACCCTAGGTTTTCGCACTTTAAAATCGGTCATATGATTCAATAATGTCCTTGCGCGAGTAAATGTAATTTCTTGTCCATTGCTATGAGAATGCTTCGATATGAGTATTGGTTATTTTTTGCTTTTTCCTAAACATTTTAATCCTGGATTGTGAAAAAGACAAATTAATGTGGCGTGTCAGTTCATGACAATGGTGGCAGTTTGGTGTGACACAATCATAGTGTATACAATAACTCTATGGACACAATCAAAGAAATGTTTTATAGCATCTTTTTGACCAGAGGCGACCAAAGATTGACATGGTCACACCACAGTAACATCATCAAATATCACCATGTGGATGTACAAAATACAATCAATATAGCTTGTTTAGATGAGTTCACTATCTCATGGTGCACAAATGTAGTTTTGTCTGATTTATTGGAAAGAAATGAAATGGTGTCAAATGATTGTGGTACATTTTATACTTTGTGTTTGAAGATTAACCCACATATGTTCATGTTTCAGGATTTTCTTGGACAGATGGAATGTAGTCTGGGAGAAGTTGTCTCTGCTGGTCGACTGAAAAGAGCGCTCAAGTAAGTCTTTGTCTATTTTATTGTGAATTGAGGCTAGGCTGATAAGATCAAGTTTGTTGGGATGAGCATGCCTCTATATTCACCTAGCAAAGTTTCTTTTGGCATGCTAAGGTAGCGAATAGCAGTTTAAAGTCAAACTGGGGATCTTTTGAGCAGTGTTTAGATATTGTTGACTAACCTGCTTTGATGGTGGCTGTGCCTAAAGTGCTCATCAGTTAATCATTTTGCCACAAGATAATAACCATGTATTCAAAGCATCTCCAACCCTATGTCCCACTGTCTGCCCTCATCCACTGCTAAAAGAGGAAGGCTATGTAATTTTGAAAGGCATCATTAATGGGCCCATTTCTAGAATCCAGGATAAATAGGCATTACTGTGAAATGCCCAATTCTAGAATATATAATGGTATAAGTTGAAGCAAAAAAACCAGTATAGTATAGTTTGTTAATATCTGAAATATAGGACAAATCAAGTTTTTTCACAAACTATGTGGGTCAATCCTCCTGTTCCTGTAATGTCACTCATCTGTCATCACACACCTGGATAAACTGCAAACCTAATTCCCATCTGAGGGTAGTCTTATTTGCTCATTCATCATTAATTGCATAATCTTCCAAAAATAGTTGTTTTTCCTATAAGCGTCCATGACTCTCCTCAATATACAAAACTATCTGAGCGAGGTAGCAAACAGTCACCAGTTATACCTAGTTGGCCGCATGACAAGACAAAGTTATATCAATATTATTCAGTGAAATATTCTTCTTATAGATTACAAATACTGCATACTGCCAATTGTCCTTATAATACTTGCCATTAATAACATAATGCCAATTGCCAATAATACTGCCAATGTAGCAGAGCAAAAGAGAAAAGTGTAGATATCCTACTATCATATGAGTTTTATTTCTTGTAACCCTTTGATTGATTGCTTTTTGTAGAGGGCCAAAGGCAAACAGTGGATCTATCGTAGGTGAGTAATACCACATAATATAACATAGTTTGAGTCCCCCAAACTGTTGGCCCCTATCCCGGCCGCAAAGTCTGTGCATTCAGACTGTTCAAATCACCTAACACAACTCAGTCTGGTACAAATCACTACAAGTACAGATTAGCGTGTTGAGTTATAAAATACTGCAAACGATATAAGTACCAGTTGCCCAAAGCAAAAAGAGGCTGTTTGTGTTAATGCGAATGAGAAAAGTCTTGATGTTGAGAAGTAAGAGAACCCAATTTGCTGTTGACTGCACTGAAGAGACTAGAGAATGATGTGGATAGAACATACAAGTGAATGTATGTCGCCTGAGCAGAACAGTCACACTAAACAAGCTACTCATGACATATTACTCCTATTCCATTCTTGATCATCCACTTAAATAACAGCGACAAGGCTCGTATTTCACATGAGCAGTTCAGTCATGTGTTTACAAACTTTCATCAGCCCCGTTTCGGACACAATATTGATTTCAAGAAGATCTGCTTAGAGTGGATCATTTTTTGCAGAATACATTTTTCAAATTTGCCTTGTTAATTTTTTGTTTGACTATTGTGTGGGACCGTTTTTCATTTATTTATTTCTAAAAGCAGTGTCTTCGGAGGAACTGAGCGTATGCAAAGTAAGTAATTCCCAAACCAAACTAACTCTAAGTAAGTTATGTCTGTAAAGGAACACCTAGATAAAGTGTGATCCATACGCTTTTCATTTGGAGTTGCTCACTCTCTGCGGGAAAGCCCTGATTTCCCTTGTTCGCAGAAAACTCTGTATGGAGACAAATTGGACCGAACTTGGCCAGCTATGTTGGGCGCCTGGTAAAGGCTAAGAAATATCTAAAAAGTCTCATGGCGGCCATGAACAAAAAGCTAAAATGCATGCTTCTATTTCTGCCTAATATAACTTCTTGGTAACTTGTTCTTATAACAGTAATTCACGGCACTGGTATCTGGCTACTGACTTGAGATGCTTGAGGATTTTCATTGGTGCGATAAAATATTCACTTTCATTGCCTATTTTAATGGGAGAGGCGTATTGTATAAGGTTAGGATTGCGTCTCGTCCCATCAAAAGACCTACCCTGCAAATTAGATTATTAATATGCTATTAGAAAGACCAGACAATTTGGTTGCTGCCCCCACCCCCATATCTACTAATTAACCCCCTGCCATTGGCCCACCATTCAGTTTGCTGGTTTAATGGACCTGACTGTAATTGTAGCACCTAATATTTTATCCACCAATAAGAATGCTTAAAGTGTTCATTTACCTTTGAATGCTAATATCGTGGCATCCATAAGGAATACGTTCTATGCGTTGCGTGAAGAGCGGTGTTCTATGGCTTTCACTTTGATTTCTGTCTAACAATATTCCCTAAAAAGTTGATTGCACTGCACATAAATGTACAAATCAGTATACATAATACTGAATCCCTCAGCTTTGATGTATGTTACTTGCTCTTTCAGGAAGAAGTCACATTTTTGTTCCGTGGAGAGGGCTTGGACAAGAAAGATTTCTTTGGCAAATCTGATCCCTTCTTAGTATTCCACAAAGCTAACGAAGACGGCCTGTGAGTATAATATGTAAATTATATTATTATGTAAATCCATTAATTCCTGTTATCTCTCATGAGATCGAAGCTTACAACTAACTAGTTTATAGTATAACTATGTCATCAGCCATGTTAGGTAGCTTGAGTTCTCACACTGTGTTGATGATCAGCGGGGAGGTGCTGCTACTGCCCTTCCCGACCTAGCCTGTGTACATTAATTAGTGGTGCTCTTTACTCGGACAAACTAGTCATAACCTCGTGCTGCCTTATCAATAATTAAAAGTGGATTTGGACATCATTTACTCTATGATGGCGCAACAGATGTAAGTAAGCAGATTCATGAATAACTTCCTTCATCTCAATGAAGTTGCTCCTCAATATCGATAACAAATATCAACAGTATGCTGGTTGTGATATGATGACATTGATTTTTTACAGTATTTTTCAGGAGGCTTACGCAAATCTCTAGCACACATGTACTTTTATCAATTAACTACTCAACAATTCTTTTTGTGCCACTTTTTAGTCTTGTTTGTTATCGGCCTACCATATAATGCTGTCGACTGGTGTTTTTCTTTACATAATGTCTTATTTAGCCGTCCTATAACATGGCATGTGTGGGGTAGTGACTCAATTACCTTGCCCGCAGAATCTGGCTGCTCTTTTTCAAAGAGGCAGAGGGGAATCTTTATGCTGCATGCAATCATACAGTATGGGCTGTTCTCCTAGGGTACAATTTTATGTGCTGTTTTATCTTTGCATTTTAACATTTCCAGGTACACAATCACTCACAAAACAGAGTTCATCAAAAATACATTGAACCCCAAATGGAAACAGTTCACTGTACCTGTGCGGAATCTCTGTAATGGTGATTACGATAGAAGTATGAAGATCGAGTGTTACGACTGGAATAGTAACGGGTCTCATGACATCATCGGAGCTTTTGTGACAAACATGAGAGAATTATCACGTGGAAAAGGCTCAAGCAATTATGTAAGTCTTGATTATTTTTTTTACTTTATCAATCGGAATGTTGGTGAGGTTGATATGAACATTCTTGCACGGATTTCATCCATATACTGAATGATGATAAATGTTGACTATCGTTTCATCCCAACTTCTGCCCCATCTATGTGGCAAAATTTAATTGGAAAGGTGTATATGCTAGTTGAACTTATGCTATCGGTAAAATTGAAATCTAACTTGACATTTATTGAACTCAACAATTGGCCCAAATACTAGATGAAAACACAAATCAGATTTAATTCATTTATTAAATTTCATGCTGCTCCCACTTTGCAAAATGGTATGAAAGCATAATTTGTTTGTGTATTTCAGTTGATAAACGAACAGAAAAGAATAAAAAAGGGCAGTAAATATAAGAATTCAGGTGTTATCGTACTAGATGGAGTCACCATTAACCCTGTGTTCTCGTTTATAGACTACATCACTGGAGGGTAAGTTAGCTTAAGGGGTTTGTAGATATGTTATGAAAAGGAAATAGGGAAAAGTTTTAATTCAAACCTTGAAATTGCATGTTATATGCTCTGAAGGCCCCGCTATATCTAGCCCCAGGAATGATGGTAGAGGCTTGAGCTAGATTATGCTGATTATATTTCAATCCGCAACATCAAGGTTATTGCTTGCTGCCATCTGATCAAAGATAGGGACTGTATTGAACCCAAAGTGCTGTGTTTACAAGAGGTTTACTTACTGCTTGCGTTTGATGTTTGAGGTTTTAGAATTTGCATGTCTCAAAAATTTCCATAAATTATTGTTTTCCATGCTCGATTGTAAAGAACCTGTCAAAAATGAGGGGCCCTTAAACTTATGAGATAAAAAACATGATAATTTTTTATTTGTTCCCCAGATGCCAGTTACACTGTACAGTAGCGGTAGATTTCACAGCCTCTAACGGACACCCACATGACCCCCGCTCACTGCACTACGCACAGCCCGGACAGCCCACACAGTACGAGATGGCCATACGCTCAGTAGGGGAGATTATACAGGACTATGACTCCGATAAACTATTCCCTGCTCTGGGATTCGGTGCTAGACTACCGCCTGATGGCAGGGTAGGTGTTTAAAGTGTCTGATCTTCCATTGAGCAATTTAGTTGTGGAAATGTTGATTACCATATACATATCTTTTGTTCGACAATAATTTTCGTGTTTGTTGAGCATTTTAGGTAGCCAATATATTGAAACATGTTATTAAAGTAGCTAAATTGACAACTGTTTACTGCTACAATGGCCAGAAAGCCAAGTTCATGAATCTAGGTTATCAACTTGGTAAAGCTAAAGGAGGCACACTTTTTGCCAGCTAGATTTTTTTGTGTGAAGAGTAGCTAGTTACTGTATGCATCAATCATTACTGATGATGCAGCGCTCTAAATATTCCCTCCATAGTGATGAAGACTGTAACACGGTGGGCAGGAGGTTTTCACAAAGCTGCAATAATAATGTTTTTCTTTGGATTTATCTTCCCAATGTCAGTGAGGAAATAATTCCATGCTTTATGATGTAGGTGAGCCATGAGTTCTTCTTGAATGGAGATCCACATAACCCATACTGTCAGGGTATAGAGGGAATTCTGGGAGCTTACAGACACTCGCTAACCACCTGTCAACTCTACGGTCCAACTAACTTTGCTCCTATCATCAATCATGTGGCCAAGTAAGTAACAGTTTAAAGAAAATATCTGGGCAGTTTCAGTTAAATAGAAAAATTCTGGCAAAATTCATCTGATGAACTTACCATAGAGTTTTTCTCAGCTAAAGCCAAGCTATATGACAACTATAACAACCACAATTATGCTTTTATATGGTTCTTATATCAGGGATCAAATTTAGCCAGGGAAGAGCTGACCAGTTGACTTGACAGTTGGCATTACCAAAAACACTCACTTGACATTTGTGTTTTTCCATGCTCTTCATGATATTAAAAATTGACACTTGAGTCTCTCCACATGATACTGGTAAAATTGAAAACACAAAGAGATAGACATATCTATGGTTAAAAAAACCCTATGTCTAAATCTCCCATTGCCCTGGAGAACTCTCTGCATATCCGACACCATTAATGACCATATTCTCCCAATATCCTTAAGTTTACATAACCTATGAGGTAAGATGGTTTCATGCTTGCTGTTTACTGCCAGTTGATCGATTGATTGATTGGTGCTGGAGGCGTTGTTGGTCTGAGTACCACAGGTAGAGCATATCATGATTAATTGTTCAAGCCCACAGTACCCTTGATTGTATCTAGTCCTGTTCCATATAAAACATAACTTGTCAGATCTTAACATCCTCTATGTTGCTATGTTGGATCTGATATCATTGACTGTTTGATCTATTTTTAGATTTGCTGCCGAGAAGAGACAGGGTACAGACTATTTTATATTACTCATCATCACAGACGGTATCATCACAGACATGCCTCAAACTAAAGCCGCCATTGTTTATGTAAGTCCAATAGATTACCCAAGGCCAACACATCTGGTACAAAAATGTGTGATGGCATTTCTCTTTAGCATCTGCCTCATCTATAGCTGTTTGATTGGGTGTGCTGGTGACTGTTGCTGCTCATTAAGCATAACTGACCCTAAAAACTTATTATAAGTTTCTTTCTCAAACCAGTTGTGTAATGTCACGATAAATTTCAGTAATTGTAGCTTGACCCAACCAGAAAAAGTGATAGTTTGGCATGAAGAACACTCCTCAGCTTAACTAATTTATATCTGTCAACTGCATAGACATAAAAATACAGTTATTTTTTTTATCTATGGTTAACTGTCAAATCTGCACTGAAAGAATATCTTCTCAACTTGATTATAATATTTGTGACATCTCTCTATTTGCAGGCAGCTCAGTTACCAATGTCTATTATTATTATTGGAGTCGGCACAGCAGATTTCACAGACATGGATATTTTGGACGGAGACGATACTAGAATATCACACAATGGTAAGAATTCCAGATAATCAACTTAGCCTGGGCAGGCTGTCGGGGGTGGGCTATACTCAACTCCTGAGAGGGCTCAAACCTTTATGACTACAAATAAACTAAAGCAATATATATAAATTGGTCAGGCAGCCAGTTCTGCAGTAGTTGTCCAATATTTTTGCCGATGAAAATATTCAGGGCACTTTTTCTAAAAATTATGTTTACTGTTAGAAATTGTCCCGCTGCCATTATATGATGTATACATGGGGTATGTGCTGTACAATCCCAATAAGTTACAAGTTCAAGCTGACTGAGATTTTTGTTTTTTCAGGAGTTGTTGCAGAGAGAGACATTGTTCAGTTTGTACCATACCTGGAGTTCACAGCTCGGCGCCAAGGTGATACGATGATGTCAGTGAAAGCTCGTCTCGCTAAGGAAGTACTCGCTGAGATCCCTGAACAGTTCATATCCTATATGAAAGCCAGAGGTAGGTTTGTCAACTTTTTGTCATTTGTCAGATATGACTGCGTCATTGTTTTCCCTTGCTCAAACAAGAGGCTCTGGTTCTGAGTTGACAAATACTTGTGAGCCAAAATGATAACCATTTATTTCTTTCTTGTACTCAAATGTGGAATTCCTGCTATCTTGCATTTTCAAGTTGAAACTGTCCTTCTTAATTCTTGTATTAACATTCAAGCTAAACCTAACAAAAAAATAAGGCAGCTGTGAGCCAGTTGATGCTGTTATGTAATGACTCAATTCAACATGGTAAAAGTATGATAATAATAATTACCATTTTGTTGACTAGGTCGGATTTGTCTGTCCACCCTGCACAAAGGGACAACTTCTAGCAATAAAACTGTGCAGGGTTAAAATTTTCTCCGGTTGTCTCTACATTAAAGCACAAGAGGGCCTTCAGACAGGGGGGGACAAACGTATGGGGGGGGGGGGGCTCAGACTGAAACACATGCAAAGTACCATATATATTGAGTCGATCAATTTTGAATAGATCTCTTAACATTTTTTTCTCAAACTTTTGTTTGCAGGAATCAAGCCCCGTCCTCCACTAGAGAGGAACTCATCGTTAGCCTCAGGTATGAATGTCCCAAGGCATTAATACGACTATCACATATCTACACTCCACAGCACAGCTTGGATCAAGCTTCACAGCACAACCAGTTTGCAATATACATGTCTATGACTGTCATACTCATCACACATCATCATTCATAGTAAACAAAATGTTTGAATTTAGTTATAAATATATTTAATGGCTTTTGCTGACATACTAATTTGTTGACTTAATATGCTCATATTTTTATTATTTAGCATACTGATACAAGTTATCGATGTGCTATATGCTTTGATATGTAAGGGTGTTACATATTTCAAACAAGTATCATCGGATTGTAATATAGGTTCATACCAGTTTTTTATCCTTTTCGAGCTCAACTTTTGTAGAATAGGTTCACTATTAATATTGATAATACCATACTTTGACTAAATATGAGTTTCATGTGTATATTTTATAAGTGCAGACAAGTAAAATCATTGATATTACTGATATCATGCCATTTGTAGGTTCGAGCCATCTACGATTTTGTCCAAATTTAAAGCATGCCACTCGAACAGCTTTCATTTGTTCAAAGTATGAAGTAAAAATTATAGTAAGCATAATAACCCATACTGGACACAGGTGGCTTAGCTTTAGGCCCATGTTTTGTTCTGTTTCTGACAAAACTGAGAGTTGCAAAGGTAAGGCTAAAATAGCTGTGGCATTCCTCTTTCTGTGATAATCAAAGTCTGCTTCCATTTTTATTTTCACAAGTCACCTACCTACCATTTTTATTTGTCTTTTATGAATTTTCAATGTAACATGACTTATTCTTTGTGCCTTTACAACCCTTCAGTACTGTGGCCCAGGAAGCCGGATAAAACTAAACTTATCTGCTGTGAATTTAATTTAAAAAGGCCTGAATTGAATTAAACATTTCAGTGAATTTATTCAAACTTCTCTGCATCAAACTTTTCTGTTCTGCATCAAACTTTTCTGTTCTGCATCAAACTTTTCTACTCTGCATCAAACTTTTCTACTCTGAATCAAACTTTTCCGCTCCATTGATATCAACCACCCTATATTATATATTGCTGCATGTAGGTCCTCAGTCTACCAATAGTTCATAGTCAATAGGCTTTCATTTCAATCCATCATCGATGATTTGCAATAGAACTGCATGGCAGTCTTTATCAAGGCCACAGTCACACAGCATGGACAATATGTTTCTCCCAAACATTTCGAACAGCTACCCTATAGGAGTTTAGTTTTCGCGGCATTTAGGATTCGCTTTTCGGTTGTTGCCTAGGTTGCGAAATTTAGTGTAACTTAAATTAAACTCACTCACCATAGTTTCATAAACAATGTAAAATTATACAGGAATACGCCTTCCCTAAGCATGCAAGCTAGCGTGGTGTAGTGGTCTAAGTGTCTGCCTAGCAATCAGATGGAGATTTATGCCCTGGGTTTGTATCCCAGCTAGGACATTTTTTTTTAATTTTCACTAGTAAGCCTACTAGCGAAATTTAGTACTAGTGAAATTTAGTACCAGGTCCAGATAGCGAAATTAAACTCTAGCTAGATTAAACTCCTATAGGGTATATCAGAAATATCTATTTAAACTGGTTTATACAGGGAGACCCTCTGTTTGCTTTTCTAGACATATTATTATTTCTTCATGTATGTTGGATTCTAAACCCGTCCAGCACATAAATGTGAAAAGTGAATCATCATAGAAATTGTTGATTGCCTCAACAGACAGGAAGTATCATTCTCTTCGGACCCATCCTTTCACAAATTTCGTTAGGCTATACGCTGAAGCTAAGCTATTATCATGTATGAGTCTGAGTATGTATGAGTCAGATTGCTAACAGAAATGTATAACATTCTGCTGTTGCAAAGCAATAAAACCTCATAGAAAACAAAGAGCTGGCATCTGACCAGATTCAATTCTATTTCATGACACTTGCTCTTACTAAAATAATTACCCTAGTAGAGGCTGGCCCTTGCAAAAACCTCCGCACCACTTGGAATACTATTATTACATCTGTATGTATTACCTAGGTAAAAACTCCCAGTAAATTTCCCTAATGTATTGGGATGTTTTCTTGAACTGCAATTTTAGCCTGTCCATATTATCAAAGTAGTATTATCTCCTGTGTGGTTATGCAGCAACCCACTGGTGTGAATTGTCATGTTTGTATCAGTATCAATTAAAAGTTTGACAAATTGTTTGAAATTGTGGTATTAGGTCAGACTCGTGCTAACAGAATGAATTAGGTTTTCGGGTGAGGATTGTGGCCAGCAAAACCATAAGCCCATTTATTTGTAGTGACCTCACTTAGATTGCAGCAGAGTTCATATTGTCAAGCTAGCAGAAAACAATGTCCATACATTAATTGCTTCATTTTTTTTAAATGTTATATTGGTTATATTGGTTATTACTATAGAAATTTCATGGAAATCGATTATTGGTAATGAGTGGAAGAATAAATTTTATGACTTTACCATTCCCTTTTTGTATAGTATAAGAAAGATCTGAGGCCAGTCAGTCTAGGGCTGGTGATAAGCTGTTGCCCTTAGTATAGTAAAGGTCGCTATTAAAGTTTGTTCCCAAAAACTAGGCTTGTTTGCTGACTAGCAAGAATGATAAGAGTAGTGGTTAGGCCCACAAATGAAATTGAAGTTTCATTGTGACTGTATACGACAAAAGGTCCCACTTGTAAGGATTTTCCATTTGCTGTAAAAGCTATTTGGGAATTCAACAAATATTTATAAATGTATTGATTTCTTATACCTGTGTATTATTTAAATTCCCTGCTTAAAAACTTGTAGTTTATAAAGCTGAGGATAACAGCCTGTATGGTACCAAATCTTAAATAATAGACCTGCATGTATGGTATAAAATATTTGTACTGGGAACGCCCAAAAATAGCTGGTTACCCATCTTTCATCTTCCTTCTAACAAAATGTGCACCAAAATATTCTGTGAGGCAAATTTGTAGATTGAGGA
The DNA here is from genome assembly GCA_914767715.1 of Membranipora membranacea. NCBI lineage: Eukaryota > Metazoa > Bryozoa > Gymnolaemata > Cheilostomatida > Membraniporidae > Membranipora > Membranipora membranacea. Next base: position 17,197,982 of record OU612067.1, on the reverse strand, counting down.
CCTGCATACAGTAATACATAGTATATAGGGTGGTTGATATCAGTGGAGCGGAAAAGTTTGATTCAGAGTAGAAAAGTTTGATGCAGCAGAACAAAAAGTTTGATGCAGAGTATACAAGTTTGATGCAGAACAGAAAAGTTTGATGCAGAATAGAAAAGTTTGATTAAGAGGAGTAAAGTTTGATGCAGAACTTGAAAGTTTGATGCAGAAAAGTTTAATGCAGAAAAGTTTGATTAAATTCACTGAAATGTTTAATTCAATTCAGGCCTTTTTTAAATTAAATTCACAGCAGATAAGTTTAATTTTATCCGGCTTTCTGGGCCACGGTACTTCAGGCAATTTAAGGATTTTACACTTCCCTGTTGTTTTTTTTTAAAGTTGATATCATAGCTCAATGTACTTTTAAAGCAATAAATCCTCTAAGTGGTTCTTATAGATGTAAAATAGCTAAATAAATACGCTGTCGCATTGCTGTTTGGACAAAGAATCTGATCGGATCTAGTGCTCCGGAGTTATAGAAATTTAACACAAGCATTGATTTGATAAGAACAAGAATACAGTTTTTTCTCAAGTTTATTTATGAACACAATCCACTTTTTTCGGCTTTTGATACCTGCTGGAGATTAACCTTGACACGCGGCCACCCAAACTGTGGCCGCGTGTCAAGGTTACCTGGAAATAGTTTGAAATTGTAAGACATCGTTATGTTGCAATAAAACAACCAAATCCATGTGTTTTTTGTTGGCCAGCTGTGGCATTACATTGAGATGCCAAGTTTCCTTCTCTAAAACATCATCATTAACACTGTTGGTGCTGACAGTTTCTAAACATTGATGACTTAATTACATAAAAATAAAAAATATCAATGATGATGATCTTCATAAAGTGGTCCACTTTTCTGAATATATGAAACTGTGTGCTGAAAATAGTGTCTTTGCTGAGTAAAAATAGTAATACTATACAAAAGCACTCTACAGACACGCCTATGAATATTGATTTGCTTGTGCTTTCCTATTCAGCGCTGTGTGCAAATAATGCTGTGTGATTCCACGGGCATTGTTCATGATGAATTGAAAGCAGAACATTAGAATGGTATTATATTATCAAACATTAGATAGCTAGGTTTCGAACAGGCTAGTATTTGGTTACACGCCTTTTGCCTGAATGATTCAATCAGGGAGAATTCTCCCTGATTCAATGAACTTCCTTTTTAGTTTCAGTTATACGGCTTGAATACTAGGTGTGTCCACCTCAACCTAAAGCAAATGACGTGACATGATAATAAATAAAGGCTACCATTTGGTGATCAAATCAATTGATTGAGAGCTGAGACTGATTGACTTAAAACGAAATAGACTTAACGTAAACGTAGTTTGGATAACATCTCGAAGTCGTAACGTCAGACATTTTGGTTCATTTCACGACTATCGCTGAACGATGGCGGACAAAGTGAGAGGTGAGTTGATTTAAGACAATCTGTTTTGCTTGGTGATATATACTGTTTAGCTTTTCTCCTGTACTGCTGTGGACAGACCTACTGCATCACTATATGTTTGAAATGGTGGCTTCTTATATAAGAGTTGATCAGCCGCTTTAGAAATCTCAGCGTCCGTCCAAGGAGTCCTTGGTCCGTACATAATTGCAGCTTTTTCACTGACTCTTACTATTCAATGATCTAAAATGGAGTCAAAAACTTGTAAGCAAGTTGTTGGATGTTCTCGCCATAAATTCTTGAGTTTGTGTGCAAAGCGTCGTCGTGAAATTCGATCTCCGTGTAGTCGTCGATCTTTACAAATCCTTGACCTGGTGGAGTTGAGGAGACCTCACCAGTGAGATATGAGCACTCATGGAGTTTAGTGACCCTGTCACATTGGCACCATTCATAATTACCCTCCAAGCAATGACATCACCAATCAAGTGCTCCGATCTAGCATGTTCATGTTGAAGCAGCTAGCCTGTAACCTGCAATCATCTCTACTATTATGTCATAAGCTCGTACATCAGCTTTTAATATCACCAAGATCACCAATTTAAATCCTTTTAAACAACAGCGCTATCATTTAATTCACTGTTCATGATTAGTGTTTGGTTGGTGAAGTGTCCGTCTACAAGGATACCAGTTAGCAATAGGAATCGATTGCGTTGGTGGTGGTTAGTCATAGCTGGACTTGGCTACGAAATAGCGCAGGAGGTAAAATTCGGTTGTTCATTGTTTATCGCTATGGCTGACGACGTTGACACATTGACGGCCGTCGATGTCCTGATTCCGGAGGAGACATATTTAGAACCGTCAGGAGATCAACTTACAACTGATTTACCTCAAGATCAGCGCCGAACATCAAGCTACGGAATATTTGACAGTTTAGACGGACTTTTTGGTGCTCATGTGGTTCCTGTCAAACATACGCTAAGAAACAAACAAGCTGAAAACATATATGACGAGATCTCCGATGAGGAGGAACTGTTTGTACCTCCCAGCAAAAAAGATGACTCCTTGCTTGATGGCATACTAGGTTTGTTTTGTTTGGAGCCTTTTTGTTTCGGTGATGTTGTGAATGCTCAACTGGCCAGTCATTGGTCAGAACTCTCAGAACAACAACTAAGCATGTTCTCTGCAAAGTTAGGGAAAAGCTAGGATATCAAGGGTGCTGGACCTTCTCTGAATTTTCATTGGAATAGAACTCTCCTGCTTCCTTAGGAGTACTTCTCTTGTTTCTAGTATTTTGAAATCTAATTTTATTTTACTTAATCCGCATTTTAAAACGGTTTCTTGTGTTGTAGGAGCACTTGACCAGATAGACTGGACTAAAACAAACTCCGTTTCCATCAACACTAAGAAGAAGGAGAAGAAGCAAGCACCTGTTGCTCCAATCACAAGGGATCAGCTGCCAGGTGACAGGCATTCTGCTCCGCCTCTCAGTAACAATGAGGATATACCTGTCAACAGATACAAGAGTGTTGTAGCACCTGTCAAATCTGGTAATATCTCACTCTATAGATGACCATTATACACAATGTTTTCATCTATTTTTGATAGACTTTCAAACCCATCTACAACTAAACATTTTCCTAGACAGCATATTACTCGCAACACTCCATCTATAAAGAGCGATTGACTGAAAATTCATATATATACAAATCACATATATCATTTCCGCAAAACACTGGAGCAAAAACTAGTGAAAACTACTGAAAACAGTATTATGACATAACACTAGAAATGTTTCTCCACTACATTATGCAAAGTTCCCAACCAACATCTCAATCTTCGAATTATATCCAATTTGTATAAGTCAGTAATCAATTTTTCTGAAGGGGTTGGGGTAAAATTGACTCCTTTATGTATAAGGATTGGCGTGATTACGTATCATGCAATTAAGTATGCAATACCCATAAATATTACATATCAAAGCAAGATTATTAGCGTCATCTACGATTATATCAAGGACAAACCTCTATAGTATACTTTACTTACTTGGGGGCTCGCTGCCCTTGCAAATCCGACCAACAACAGAAATGAATAATGTATGCAACTCCATCCAGGGTTTTTTCAATTACGATGAGTGAGACGCTTGCAGGAAAGCTAGCGTTCTATCATTTCACTTTCGAACGGTTAATCAAAGGAATCCTCATCTGTGATGCCAATGCCAACACAACCCAATAGATTAGAAGTAGTAGGAGTTTGCTCAGAATTAGTGGTTAGAACGCCAGTCTTCAGCATGCACGTGTTGTAGGTCGTGTGTTCGAATCCCACAGTATCCACTGACTACTGGGATTTGGTGGCCCCCCCCCCCCCCCAGTTGTGTTCCAACCTGCCTAAAAACTGAGAGCAAATTGACGCAGATTTTGCAGCACCCGCTATTTGGCTGCTTACTCTTTTGAATGCGGTGAGTGACTAAACTTTGTGACTTTTTCAACAAACAAATCCTGTGACGATATAAAATGACTTTTGTTGCAGGTGCCAATGCTGACAGATCTGGTGCAAGACCACACTCTACACATGATATATACGGTACAAGACACTCCACCTCGTCACAGGAGGAGCCAGAGGAGGATCTACAGATATATCTGGGCTACCTCGGCTCAATAAAAGTCCCACCCCAAGCTGAGTCTAAAGGTTGGTTCACACTCAATAAAAGTCCCACCCAAGGTCGAGTCTAAAGGTTCATTCACATCAACAACTGCCTATCAAATTCAAGTCCCAGCACCTATGACACATTCCAAAGAATTGTCACAATAGAACACTCTTATTTATCTGAGACTTGTCATGCGGACAACTTCCTTCTTTTTTTTGTGAACAGAAATCAAAAGGCATGTGGCTGTTTGATAAGTCTAGATTTGCCATTTGTGAGTGAATGTATATCGTATTAGAAACAAAAAACATGGCGAATACAGTGTCTAAATCTTGAGAAATGCAAGGTTCGCCTATGGCAGGTTTAGCTTGTGTCATGCATCTCACAGACACATTTTGCAGCAGAGATTTTGAAGTATACTTAACTAAAACTAGTGACCGAATGAAGAAATTATTGGTGTTAAATTAACTGTGTGTAATAAAAGGGAAACTGTTCTCTTGGGACTTAAATACGGATATTGAGTTATTGAATGACTTAATCTAGCTAACCTAAAAGTGAAGAAGTTCGAAAGTTCAACCTCGAGTTAATTTAGATATTTAAAGCATGTTGGAGCCGCTTGCGATCGCCAATCGTGACGAAGTATGGATACATAGCAAGTAAGTACCTGCTTCAACTGAATAGACAGGATTGCCAGGTTCTGGTTAATGCTTAGTTACATAAAGCTGTAACAGGCCAGTACTATGCATCACCCACTAGTAGAGTTAAATGTTGACTTTCTAGGTAGGATTTTTCATTTCTAAACCTACTTTCAAGTCTTGTGAGGATTATGCTCCCTCTTAACAAACAAGCCAGCTGTGTTAAATGTGTGAGCAAATATCAAATCTGACTGAGGTATTTGATTTTCTAAAGATTGTGATAAGTAAACAATGCATAGGATTAGGATAAATAGGCATAAATCAGCGATAACATCAGGTTGAATTACTGAGAACAAAGGGATCAAACTTTCATATGAAGAATTTTGTCGATACACTTCCGCAACCATATATGAGGGTGCAAGACTGTTTTTAGTAAAATCCCTGTCATCCCTTTGACATATTTTCTCTGCATTGGAAATGCCAAAGTATTGCATTACGGGACCATTATCACAAAGCTTTGCAAGTGAGAAAATAAGATTATGGTATTAAATTTGTATTCATTTTGGGTCACTCACCCTCCCCCGATGTTATCATTGACACGCCAGATATTTGCATTGCTGAACCGTTATTACAAAGCTCTGCTAGGGCGAATATGAATTAATAAACTTTCATCGCGGCTATGTTACTTGTGAAAAAAAATTTTGAATGACTGCTGTGATAAAATTGAATAAAAGTAATTTGAGCTTATAAAATGCACGGCAAAAACTGTGTGTTTTTATGAACAAAAATATTAATATTATTGTATTGTATTAATTTTGTTATCTAGGTATTAGTGCCATTCAGGCGCCTATGAGAGGCTTGTACTTTCCGTACAGAGAAAAGCAGAGCCTGGCCCAGGAGCGGATCGTATGTGTGTCAGCCCAGGGGGTAGAAGTATACTTCCTAGCCCATCCTGACGCTGAGGATCCCGTCACATTCACAATGCCATGGGAGGATATTCTATACGTGGAGCCACTTAGATTTAGCACCAAAAAGTAAGTCCTTTTCATTAACAATGTTTGTGGGGGGGGGGTGATCCCTACCCACCCAGGAGCAAAGCTTACCAAGAGAGGCTACCTTTTCTCCAATGCCACCATATAGCTTGTAATGACTAGCCATTGTTGTTAGGTTTCTAGAAAGCAGAGCAATACCATAATGTAGTAAAGTCAATTCTTACAAGCTCTCTATAGTTCAATTGTAGGCTTTTTATGATACAATGTCAATACCAGTTTCGACTGCTACCATTCTTGTGTTGTATGCTATCACTGAGTAAGGATATATCCTATTGCTATATGCTGGTTATTTCAATTAGGATTCTGACACTGCATAATAGCCCAACAAACACCTCATATCCCATGTTGTACATACCATATCATGATACCATTACACCGTCAACTTTCGCATTGGCTATACTTATTGCCGGCCCGTGTAATGTCATAGCCCAATTCAAATGGTAAAAGGCAAAATGGTAATTCTAGAAAATGAAGTATAATGATTTTACGTATATACAATAATCCAATTACAGCTAACTCTTTGCTATTTATTTTAGAGTCCAGAAAGACAAGAAGTTGGTGCGAGCAGCTTTTGAGCCGAGTGAAGCTCAGCGAATCACAATGCTCGGTAACAGAGACTCATTATACACACCACTGGGTAGACAGCACAAACATATATCACTACTCAAACATCCCGCCCTACTCTGTATGGTGGTGAAAAGTCCTCAGAATAACAATGATATCTACACACATGGATATGTCTGCAGTACTGTGGAGGAATCGGTAAGTTAGATATATAGATCATGACGTTTCACCTTCCTAGTCATTGACCATTGCAATTTCCTTTGATAGTACGGGCAGGGAGAATTCTCCCTGGTACGGGCAAGGTATTTCAAAATATATTTGCTTTCTAGAAAAAGGCTTTACCGAAATTTTCTTCCGAGCTATATTCACATAAATAGCTGATAATTATTTGCCTAGTTCGTTTCAAGTCTGTGGATACCTCTAACCAAAGTCGCCTTGCCTATTCTGAACAAATTCAATTTTGGGAGAGGACTTGGGTTAACCGAAATTTTATCAAGATTCCCTAAATGAGGAATTTTAATTTCTGTTAGCATACATTTGTATAAACTATAAGATGTGCTATAAAATTATTACTACCACTATTCACTGTATGCTATTATTGGGTATAATCTCATCATATCTTGGTATAACATGATTTTTTATCTACACATAAAGTGCAAACAAAAGTAAAAACATAAGTGTACAAACCTTGATGAAGGGTTTGGATGACGGAGTTAAATCTTATCTTTGCAGAACACTTTAAAATGTTTTGTCTGTCCCATTTGGTTCAGTTATTGATACCCCTATAAAGTGTGCTTTATACCATCTCAATCCGAATTTAAGTGTACATTTGTGTTTGTTTCAGGTTTTCTTGGCACAAAGAATCAGAGTAGAGTTGGAAGGCCTCTACATGCAGACACTGAGGTCGGGTAAGAAGGCAGTGCCACCTGGAACAATGCAGATGACCACATCATCCAGGCTTTCAGTAAACACTGCTGGCTACAAAATTGAAAAATCCAACAATCCTATAGGTATGTAGGTTATGTCTTTATAATAATTTAATTTTGATTTAATTTTAAACAGTCAGTAAAGGCTCTTCCGATTGGTCTCCAACACATGTTCCATCGTGGTGCCAATCACCTGGCAGTGAATGGATATGCAGGATTGGATTTAATTATTTTGAGCCTAGCAACTCATCCTGATAGCAAATAAGAATATGAACCTGTTTCGGCCGTATAATGATCAGAATTCTGAGTTTGTCTCTTGTTCAACAATAAAAATAAATTCCACGTAAATCGTAAATCGATGATCATCTGTTTTCTGCTATTTCCCAGAATCAAACAAGGCAAAAAAGAAGTTGGGAAAGAAAAAACAGAAAGGAGCGATTTATACTACACATACAGGTTAGTTATACGCTTTATTGTGGCCAGCTGTAGTCTCAGTCTGCAGCCTGTTGGTTGTTTTCTCAATATAGAGGAATGACTCGATATATCAGAGTTCAACCACCAGTCTATGGTGTCAGACTCTGCCGGCTGTAGTTTATGGAATACACATGCTAAATCACTATGGTTCCATGGGTCGATTTTGTGGTTCACTCCAATTTCGAATGGTTAGAATCCAGTGGATTCTAACCATTCCCATGATGGGAAAAACATGAAAAGAATCTGCCGCTGCCGAGACTTGAACCCCGGCCTCACGCATTAAGTCCCTTTGAAGGCATTGTGTGCAAGCGCCGCTAACCACGACGCCGATTAGGCAATGGGTCGAAGAAACACCGTTTGGATATTCGCGTCCAAAAAGTCATTCGTCACAATCGGAATTTGACTTTAATGCCATTTCCATGGGGCGATTACTACCGAAATCCTTACATAATCGATCCATGGAACCATAGTGAATGTAACACAGATCTCTTAGTTTGAAGCCTTCCGTTTTCTCCTTTTAAGATGTCAAGGCAATCAGTAGTTCAATAGAAGATTACAGTAACTGCCATGATTAGGAATCTTTGCTCAGATTTAATGTGGAGCTTGTAAAATGACTTTTATCATCTCTTCACTGTTCTGCCAAAGATAAAAACCCCACATCATTAGGATTATGGATAATTGAAATCAGATTTTTTCATATGTTTTTATTTTCATTTTCTCGCAGGTGAAGACGCAGAGGATCTCGGATCGTTTCACTTTGGTATGTCGCTGACGACAGCTGATCCTAATGCATACTACCCGACACCTGGGGCACCTGACTCCTATTATCAGGATCATGCATCATCAGGGGAGGATAACCCTTCATACCTCAATGATAACTTCATGATCGGAAAACCGCCTCTACAAACAGAGCACAGACAAAAATCACAATCAGGTAAGATTAAACCGACAGATGGGAAATACTCATGAAGTTCTAATGAAGCTTGCTGTTCAGATCGTTGTGAATTTGCTCGATTTTTGTTTATTTAAGTTGAGCTTTTAATTGAATAGCTATAAACCTATGCCAAACCAAAGGCCGTACCAGTGGGTTAGGAATTTAGAGCCAAGGTGTCTGATTTTATTCCATATGAATACATATGATAATGGAATAGCAAAATTAAAGTGTGCTAATGATATAAATAATAAAATGTCTAAAAATATTCTTTGCATGTGATACTTCAATTTTACATTGACTTGGGCAAGGAAAAGTTCTCTATCAACACCCAAATCATCCTGATAATATCTTTGCAGGTCTTTTCTCCGAGTTGGAACAGTCTGAGAATTTCTCTAATATGGAGACTTTGAGGAGCAATAGCGGTAGGCCGGTAGGAGTGGTTCAACCTCAAGTGTCGAATATGAAAGATGCATTTAGAGTTTTACCTGCAGGCAGTACAATCGACAAGTCTAAACTCAAGCCAACGGCTCTCCATGTCAAATCCAAGAACTTCAGTGATGTAAGTAACTGCTGTCACCACGGCAACAATGATAAAGATTTGTTCATCAAACCATGCTTGCTTTACTATTATTGCGTCTCATTTTTTACTAAAATCCTAATACAAAATTTGAAGTGGCAGTTTTTGCGACAGGTTTGATCATATGGGAGTTGTGTTCCGTCAAGTCATTGTAGGACAACTCCTTCCTCTTATAAAGATATGATATTTCTCCTGGTCTCCTGTGCCCTATTGATTGATTGATCGGTTTATTTGTCACTCACATATAAGTATGTTGCAAAATTTGTTGTTTGAAACACTGCTGTCCACATGGAACAAAGAAAAAAATATGTGAAACAAAGCTGACATCTCTTCGTGGATTGGGTTTAAATAATATTATTGAGAAAAAAAAAATTTCCCCCTAGAAGACCGATATTTTAATGTCCTGTATCTTCCTGATGGAAGGTTTGGTAAATATTCATTTATAAAATATACATCATCATGTATGTAATTTAGTATCAGGTTTTTAGTTCGATTATCTATAATGGCATCAAGGTCATTTATGTTTTGAATATTCAGATTATTAGCGTCTTCTATGTTTGCATTGAATTTTAAAATGTATAGGCCCAGCCACTAATTGACAGCATTGAATATTTTGTGTTGTGTTTTGGTAGAGAGTATTGGTAAGTAATTAACAAACATAGTTTCTCTCAAAAATCACAAAAATATTATAAATATTGACAGGTATTTTCTCGGTAGAATAATACTATTATGAACTCTTTTTTTCATTGCAAAGAGTATACGATAGAGTTCAGATTTTGTCTGGTTAGTAACTTACTAAGATGATTTGTTGAAAACAGACAAGATAAAAGGATCAGGAAAAGGAGCAACTATTGAATAATTCTGTGAATAACTATATGATCATTAAAATTTCAACTTACCTCACCAAAAACAATAACCTTCGTCATATATAAATAACAATACTACAATGTCGTTATCTTATGATGCTGTGGAATAGCACAGTCTCTAGTCAAGCTAACTACAGTATGCGATTTGGGTTAAATCATAAATCGATCAGCTAGGCATTCGGCTGTAGATTATGTTTGATTGAAATCAGATTTGGTCAGATTAAGAAATATCACAAACTTCTTAGAAACTAATAAGGTACATGTGAATACCATGAACATTCTTCCAAAGACTGGATACGTATACTCAAGATAAAAACGATGTGCCGCCGAAATTCCATATTCCATATCCATTATAAAGTCTAAGTTTATGAGTATCTCACAATGTTTCCTGTGAGATGAGATCAATGATATCAAATAAGAGATTGACCTCATCTACATGGGAATTATTGTTATTGATGTGGGAACGTTGTTAACATGCCTTTCGTTTTGCATCCAAAAAGTTTCTGATCTAAACTGATGCTCACTATTTCTCACAATTTCTCACTACTCGTTTCACATTGATACAGGTTACACCTGAGCTAGATCTGAAGCTAAGAATGAGACAGGAAGAGGCGGAGCCAACTCTTAGTCCTCTAGCGCCGAAGTTTGTGGTTAATCCTATAGCTGATTCCAGTCACGAACAATCTGCTCCTAGAAAGACATTTATCAGTCAAACACCAGGCCCAATCAATAAGGTGAGCAAGCGTCCAATCAGATCAATATGTTACTGAAGTTATCCTCTCTTGTTAATCAACATGGGTAGAAGTTGAGATTTCGTCAAAAAGAATCAAAGTCTTAAGTGTGAAATTCTGTTGCCCTCTGTTTTTCTTTTTCTTCTTTTGAAATTTTTATTGTCAACTCTATCATTTCTTATCAAAATTTTGTCAGGACAGTGCCAAAAAAATCTTTCAAACTAGGAAAATCAGATCAAATAGAGAAAGTACTTGAATGTTGTGCATACATGATGCATGTGGTTTGGGAATGAATGAGAGGTCTGCTAAAAATTAAATTCAATGCCTATTTCCACAAAAAAGTTAAAAGTGCCATTGTAATTTTGTCATAATCTTGATATAGATCTGTCTGATGTGCATTCAGGTTGGCTCCCTTGATAAATGAAGAATTCAGGGTTGTGATTACTAAGAAATCAGATAAATAAGTAATATTTATTACATATTTCTCCTATTTCTAGTCCGAAGGTATATCATGTAGGCATTAGTCCTTTCAAATTCTGATCACAGCTCTCCCAGCTCTAACATTGTTCCCTTGACAATGAAGGCTAGTGATTGGGGCTGGGACAATCAATCAAGAAATGCTTCCCAAAATATACGCCAACTCCGGAACCAATCGTCTGCCAGTGTTGGAGAATAACAAACGGGCAAGAGTGATTACATTATTAGTTATATATGAGCAAGAAACAATTTGGGGTATGCTGAATTTTGTAGCTTTATAATTTTATGTATGGCTATTATTTTAGATGAGTACATCGCTCCCCTTTAATCCTAATGCTGCCCTTCCGCAGACAGGAGGAGGCTGGAATGATGCCGTGATACACAACTATAAAACAAAGGAGAAAATAGACAACAAGTATGTATATCAATCAAACATGATAAATATTTTAACTGTAAAACTGCGATAATAAAAAATTATATATAGGTGGTTTTAGGTGTGTGGTGACTTATAAGTGTGTGGTGACATGTAAATGTGAAAGAAATTATTTATTCAACACACAGCAATTCATTTGTAAGTTTGGTGACTTTATTATGAGGCTTTGTTTGATTTCATTTTCTTATTGTTGTACCTGTAAACCACTAAAATAAAAGTGGTCTTTTGCCCCAAGTGGACTGAAAATTTCAATTGATTCTCGCTCATCAAGACAAATTAATTATGATATCACTTGATAAGCAATACACACACTTGGTTGCGATTCATGATTAATGGTCATACTTCACTAATAGGCGATTGAAACAACAGTGCTTAATTTTCTACCCTACTCTTTAACCATTATTTAGATTGTCCAGTGCAATGGTAGACAAGAGAGAATTGCCCAAGATGAAAGAAGACAAAAAGGAGATGGAAATGGCAAACTTATTTTCAAGTGTAGGGTTCGACTCGCAGAACAACGTTGTGGATGGCGGCAACGATGCCTCGGCTGAAAGTGGAGCCATGAGCGGTCTACACGACGCGCTAGGGTTCATGCCTTGAGAAAATTATCTACATTTTTTTTTCTAACGCTTCACTCATTCCTCTATAGATAAAACGTCCAGTTTTGATATTTTTTCGGATATTCTAAGATTCTAATTAATATTTATCGCACTAGCAATAATTGCTTAAAAACATAGCCATTGTGCTCCCAAAGTTATGCTTCGATATTTTGTTGGTATTGAGCTCAGCTCAATTACTAAATATTTAAAATAATACCTTGACAAGTCAATGTAACTTTATGGAAAAACAGCCGGTTTTTTACTTGTTTGTTTATGACTGTATTAACTAAAGTACGATGCCCTTGTTAGCAAAATACCTGTGATATGGATTGTGTGAGGTTCTAGAAAATGAAAGTATTTTTTGTTATTTTTCATGATAAATTTATTGCAATACATATTTATTTATGGAAAATGACATGAGTACCATATTGCCATATATATCTATATAGATATACAGTTACTGTCCGTCGAAAGTCATGGGACAACTCCCAATAAACAGACAGTGATTTTCGTGACCATAAATTGAATGCGAAAAAAAGAAGACGACTGTCACTCTCTTGCAGAACATGCATCAAATTGAACTAACACACCAAATATTTAGTTAGTGGTAATGAAATCTCAGAATTTAATTCACATTCTTGTTCCCATTCCCATAAAGTTGAATAGTTGAAATAAAAGTAAATGCCACTATGCGGATTTACAGACATTTAAAGTGTTATTTAATCATAGAGGTCAGATATAGTTATTTAAATTTTTATGTCCAATGACGAGTAAAAATGAGGAATATATACTGGCCCGCTTGAACAGTTAGTTACCCATATTCGGCTCAATGATAATACATACGTGACATATTGAAAACTAAGTAAGCCTTTTACATTACTATTTGAGTAGCTAAATTTTTTCATATAAAAATAAAGAAGAAATCAAAGTGCGTGTGTCCTCTTATCGACCTCATAAGACCACAAAATCCAGACACATCAAAGACTGTGAACTTAGTTCAACCCACCTTCACTTTGATTTTTCAATCCGGGCAAAGGTTAAATACAGCACGAAATTCTTAGAATTGCATGAAAATAAGCATGATGACTAATAAACGTAATTATGTGGAAATAACTATGTACATAAAATCGGGAATCCAACAATCAATATTTTGAAATCAAACGCTATTTTTTCGTTTTTAATTATAATTATCAGTAATAATGCGATCCGGAGGTGTGCTTTATGGTAAAGCTGCCTTTTTGCGGTAGAAATGTTACGTGTGATGTAAAGTATATCAATCAAGTTTATGTAATGCATGAGGACAGTCTGGCGTGCTGGCAGTTTCCTAGAATCCATCATGAAGTCACCGCAAAACCGACAAAACCTTCGTCAATCTCATCTGTCTGACTTTTACATTTCCATGGGACGAGCTGAACCCTGACCAATTTGCAGTGCGTTTATATCTGGCATTCTACAATAAATCAAATATTGTTGTATGGAGTATGAACATATATGCATGTTTAAAATCATTTACAGCACTGTTAAATTATTTATTAAAATGCACTGTTATTAGCTATTAGAATACCTATATAAACAGGCAGTTTTGATAATACTGTGAATTCTGTCTAACTTCCAATAACCTCACAGAGTGTATTACATTTAATAATTAATTTGTTCCCTGAATACATTAAAAATTATTCTATCCAATTCTGATAGTTTAACCTGAAGGTCATGAGACCAGTCTGTTATAAAATTATCATTAATACAATTGGAACAATCTAGGTCTATCTCGGTAGTGATTATGGTATGTGTGTCTATAGCACGGGAACTCATCAAGTTTGTAAATCAGCTCAAAATTATTTCAAAAAATATTTCGCATGTGCATCATAAAACCTCTTATCAAAAGGGCTATGCCTTCTAATGGTGTTGTGTGATTAATCATGTGACTTGCAGTCAACCAACCAAGCGGGCAAATAAACCAAATCCGGAGGGGCACTTTTTATCAGACAATTTATGCAAATGCAGCCATAAAACTTCATGGTATAAAATAAAGGAAAAAGATGAAAGACCAAGAAGCCCAAGAGTTTTGAGTGAAAAACACCATGGGAAAACCGTAAGTTAATAAATAAAAATACTAAAAAAAATATAATGGATGACAAGGCAGACTAGTGAAAAAAATTGAAAAGACCTCAGGCTAATTGGATGGCGTGACGGACTAGTGAATGAATATAAAAATCTAAGATCAAATGACTTACGGTATTTTCATGCTGAGTGTATGTTTGATGTAGTCTTCAGGACCAGGAGGCATAGTCATCGAGGGCAGATCAGCGCTCCAGTATTTACCGAACGCTTCCTCTTTAGGTAAGTCAGGGTACAGATGTGTTAAACATTCGATATCCTTAACTCTGTCGGCCAAAGATCGAATCTTAAAATCCTTGTCGGTGAATGGAGACAGATTGCAGACGTACACCAGAGCGTCATTGGTAGCTGAAATATGAATAAGGATAATAATTATGACATAGGATAGGATAGGCTTTATTTTTTCCCTCAATATTTCAGAAAGTTTGATGCCCTGGAGTGGAAATAATTGTAAAAAATGTGTTACAATATAAAAATAAGTATCTAGAAAAATTAGACCTAGAGCTCTACATGGAAATGAGGCAAAAAAGTTATCTCAATTCTGTGATATGCTGCTAGCAGAGAAAGCAGTAGATCGGCTTTTGTCTATGGTAATTTATTTCTATTGTCTTATTGCATTATCTCCACATTGGGAGTAGGAGGTGACTCAGTTAGTTGGATTGCCGGACCTTCAATGCGTAAAAGGTTGTGGGTTCGAATCCCATTGACGTCTGTTGACTACTAGGGTTGGTTCTGACCTGCCTACAAGCAGAGGGCAATCTGGCACAGCAATCGCAGCCGCGCCCTCGAGGAAACCAGTATCATGCCCTTGCTTTGGGATGTGGCCTGTGATAAAACCACCTGATTTTAATCAATCATTTTAATTTTTTTAATCAACCAATTTTAATCAACCATTATAATTTTTTCCACCATACTGATTTCGATTTCATTGAAGTTTATGATGCAACAACCTACGTGGGTAGAATAATTTCCAATTGGAACGTAACCGCAGTGACTAAGAATTGTTAAAACTGAGTTGAGGGTTCAAATTTATACACGTCATATTGGGTATAATGGTGTGGCAGACTTATTGAAGGCAAGTAATCTTGATCAGTAATATATTGGCATGAAAATGACATCTTTGTACAGAAATTCATTGAATTCATTAAAGTTTAGGTATTTTTTAATTTGATATATTATCACATTTATGGCAATTTTAGCATAAATATGAGATAGGTTTTAACATTAATATTTTTACAAAGGAATTTTGATGGGAATTGTTATTGCCAGCTCAAGGGTGCGACTTCAGACGCCAATGGAGCATAAGGAACAAATAATGATTTAACATTGCCATCTTACTACTTTAGGACCTCAAATGGTCGCATAATTCCTTTATCAATCAATGGAATGCTACTACCTACAAGGAGTAGGAGGTAGCTCAGTTGGATAGAGCGCCGTCCCTTTAGCATGCAAGTGTTGAAGGTCGTGAGATCGAATTCCACTGCAGTCCATTGACTACTCGGATTTGGTTGGCCCCCAGGTATGCTCCGACCTGCCTGCAAACTGAGAGCAAATACGCGCAGATATTGCAGCCTAGCCCCTAAGGCAACTGGTATTTCCCGCCCATGCTTCGGGATGTGGCGTGTGATATGACATCTGATTTTTTAATCAACCAGCTATCCCAGCACAGCTTGCCTCGACAAAATTCTTTTTGGGTATTCTCAGTCTACTCTACATGATCAAAGATGTCTACTAACAAAGTTTAACACCTTTGCACCGTGACAAAACGTCATAGCGCCATCTTACCAGTTTTGTCCTCACAGTTGTATACAATGCTGATACCTCCAAGCTCTGAGTCACTAAATCTCAGTAGGAAGGTGCCCGGAGGCTTGTCCATCAGGAGACTGTGCGAATCTTTCTTACTTATAAACCCAACAATCAACCTAACCGAGAAATAAGGGAAACAAAATCTGTTATGATAGACGCAAAAGATGTTTCAGAGTTACGAAGATTTACATAGCCTGCATATCTGAACAACACATTATTTGGTGCTTTGGTTCCAACAGCAACATTTAAACATCTTAAACTTGACTGATTCAAACAAATTTTATGGTATATAAATCATGGTTTATTATGGTATATGAAATTTAATCATTTGCGCAGTTGCTGACCTTGTTAAGATCTAGGGCGGAGGAAGAGGGAGGGTTCACCCCTAAACTTTGGCAATGAAAAAATCTATGGCAATAAAAAAACTTAAATTATCCAAAGACTTACAGAGACTCCTAGTGTTATGGATTTGTTTTTTCTGTATTGACCTTCACCTTTGCACAGGCAACAAAGCTGTAATAAACTTGACCTACCCCTGATTCCACATGTCCTTGAGGCAATCTTTGGTGACCTTCTGGATAGCAAAGAGCCACTCCCAGAATGTGAACAGGTGACTGGCTTGTAGCTGATCTTTGTGAAATGTTGTCCTGGTAATAACGGCTTTAGCTGGATCAGTTACACCATCACCTTTAAATAATAAATAAGTAAGACATCCAAGTTTGAGATTCATCCGCAGGTGTAGTACAGTTAGCGATATTAGATATTGCCTCATATACTTGATTTGTTTGGCAATTTTTTTAGTATAATCAATTTCGTATGACCTTCATGAAAGGTCGCTTCTTATAACTGCTGCCAATTTATTTTATTTGTGAGCAGAAGCCAAAAAGAAATACAATCAGACTTCTTCACCTATCGATTGATTTCTTGACACCTGCACACCCAAATTTTGTAGTTCTAAGAAAAGCAAAGAATACTTTTTAAATTGAACTCTTCGATGTCCTAGGGCCTAGATTGTTACACTGGTGCCATTATCTTTATCTTTACTTTTTCTCAGAAAACTTAAACTGTAAATAAAACAAATACTCAGGTCACCTGTGAGGGGTTAGCTGTGTGGCGTGAGCACCCATCAGTTTTGGCGGTCTGCCAACAACTTTCAATACGGCACCATCAGTTTTTTTTCATGCCAATATAATCGTTATCATGCTCGCAATTCTATGAATTCTCTTTTTTCAGCATTTGTCATCAATACGACTTTTGGACAGTAAAATGAAACTGTTCATCAGAATAATGGTATGTTAGTGCATAAAATCACATCTGTGAAAAGGTCATTAAGTTCTCAAGACCTATGTTGTGTTTTTGGAGGCAGTGATCAGTGATCTATGAAAAGGGGGTAAATTATCTTTTGTACACCCCTATTTTTCAAAAAAACGTGATATTAATGATGACATGCGCCCCTTTCTGTGTCTCCACTCACCAAGAAGTTTGAATGCGAGATACCGCAGGTGGTCTTCTGTGAGGATACATCCAGTCTTAAGCCCAAACCACTGCGACAAAACCTCGGACAACTCCTGCCACTCCACCTGCTCGGATACTATAAATGGTAGCCTCACCTGAGAACAAAAGAAATATATAAACTTGAATCGTGGTGACAACTTCAATGGTTTTTTGCACACCTAATTTGGCTAGTTAAGCATGGTGAGGTTTAATGGTGTGGATGCGCTGATTCACATCATGAAAACAGATAAACCCATATGATCGAAGATTAGAAATGGGAATTGTATGTGTACAGTCTAATCACCTCTTCATTGCTACTTCCATAGACTATGGCCACTTCAGACATCTAAGGCACACTGCTTGTAGATCGACTCTGAAACACTGCGCTGTAGGAACAGAGCCACAAAGTCGTCCAATTGACCTATTTGCATTTTGCCTATAGAAGGTAACTTTTTCCCATTGCTGGCATGGCGACTTTCCAGTTTGAGAACTCAAGCACATTTGGACTTATTCAGTCACTACGTTGCAAAGATAACCAACCTGAACTGATTGGTTACATATGCGTAAAGTGCATCTGAGGTTGTTTTTAATACTAGTAGCTAGCCGCAGTGCTTGTGATGTTACATGCTATTCAAACATTGTCCCTCTGTAAGGTTGTACTGCTACCTTTTAGGTAAAAGTAATGCGACTTACCTGTTGGGAGAAGGCGTTATCCCAGAGGATGGTGGCCTGAGCCTGGCAATCCTGGTTACCATGGACTGTGACCACCAGAGGGAGAGACAGGGTCTACAACATACAACATGGTCTATATGATACATGACTACATGATAGTACCCTAGTGGAATAAATATTAGCTAGAGTTTTATTATCATATTTTGAGGGTGACTTCATGCTAGCCAATGTGTTGATTGATTGACTTATTGGTTTACTCAACCCATCCAATCAGAGCGAACACTTAATGTTAGCTAGCACCAAATTTTTCACTAGCTAAGGTAGGAGTTTATTTAAAGTGATGAGGTTAGGTAAATAGTGAGCCATAAGTTATACTATGACAATCCCTAGCCTGTCTTGACAAGCTTTGTTCAGTGTGAGGGGGGGGGGGGTGGAAAACAAGCTTTGCCTCCCCCTACCCCCACCGACGAAGCTTGTCAAGACAGGCTAGTCAATCTCGTGCTAAATGACAAACTTTCTTCCTTGTGAATATTTCACTCCTTTAGGGCAAAATGACCATGTAGTCATATCTCTTTTCATTTTCCTGTGTTGTTTGGCTCTCCCTCCCAAGAGATTTGAGTATTTTAAAAATTGGCACACCCACTGCGATATACGGCTATTTTATCATGTCACATATTGAAGAGTGATGGCATGCATGCAATAAAACAATCATGCTGGTGCAGATCATGCTTTAGATCTTTTTGAAATTCAAAGTTTTAAGAAAAAAAGTATTTCCACATTTTCAGTTATTATTTAAAAATTACATAAATTTTAAAATTGACGCAATGCAATCAGCTTAACTCACCCATATATCATGCCAGCTGTGTCCGACTTGCAGTTTGGACAGGAACAGGATACAAAACTTCTCTTCCACCACAAGCTGCAAAAAATTAATTATTTAGAAATTATTTTAAATCATTCCTAGAAAGCACTTTATACTTGAAAAGCGAAGCTAGTTATTAAGAAATTTCCATAGCAAGTAACGTCTCGATACAACCACAAAAATTCTCTTCCATCCGCAGGATGCAAAAAGATTTATTTTTAAGGAATTATTTTAAAGCATTCTTAGAAAACACTTTTATACAAAATGCTGGTTCACAAACTGGTTTTCTCCAGTTCCCACCTTCCCCGTGAGTTTTTTTGAAAAGTTGTACTCATATAATGTATAAGCTGCTGTGTTGTGTATGTAGACTATGGTCCTTTACAGCCCGGTGTCTTTATACTGTACCTACCGAAGAGTTTGAGACCGCTTTGGTCAATCAATTCAGGTTGGTTATCTTTGAACCGTAGCGTTTGAATTAATCCAAATATGCCTAAATCCTCAGTTCCCCAGTTAGGGTTGGGTGACTTTTCAGTTTGAGAACTCAGGCACATTTGGATATATCAAACGCTACGGTGCAGAGAGACTTGTATCACTGAGTCGATATGCAAGCAGTGTGGTTTAAGACTCCTTGATTTTACAAACGCTGTGAAGTAGTTCCTCTTACCTCTTGCCCTTTTCTGTCTGATCGTTTGATTTTCTTTAGCTGCATGTTGCGGAATGTGGCTCCGAGCGAGCCCTGCTTACTCTCCAGTGAGTTTTTACTGTTCAGAATGGATCCAGAGTTAGTGCTGGGTGATGGTATAGCTTTCTCTTCCACTAGGGCTCTCGCTTGATGCTCACTGTTATAAAATAAATTGAAGTGATTAAATTATTGTATTAAACGAATTATGATCAATCATTTGTATTAAATTGACAAAATATTAAATAGATGTAGCGATGGGTCTTGGTTGTTATACATGTAGTGAGGATTAAGGTCCATAAACTAAAATTTTTATTCCTGTGATGAATGGTTAGCAACACTTAAGGAGCCTTTAAATGTACTACAAACACATTTAGAGAGCCATTTTGACATTGGGATATCCGTCGGAACTGATTTGGCTCAAAGCTAGTCAATCTCATATTTAGACAAACATTTGAAGGATTAAAAACTAAATCCATTGTTAGAATTTAAGCGTAAAAAAGCACAATGTTTTTATGTACTTGATCATTGAAAACCTGCCCTCACTTTATAATAATAGCTTCCACTTGAGGCAGATTTGTGAAGAGGTTATGTTGATTTCCGGCCAATATTCTGACGTTAGCTGTGAACCTTGCCTCCTTCTTTACCACTTGCGGTGGCTGCCTATCCACAACAAATGACCTGTCATAGGAAAAAAAAGAAACGGCGTAAGTGTGAAGGGGTACTACGCTCATAGAATCTTGGCTTTATATATCTACTTTTTTGGAAAGTATCAATGAATTAAATTAAGTAAGTTTCCTCCCCAAGGTTGAAAACGTTCAAATATTCATATTCAGTGTAGTAATAATGTGGCACTAATAATGCAATAAGTAATCATTGAAAATTAGATCCTTGGAAAATCGGTACTATAATAGGTGTTCAATCACGTTCATTTAGATTTATCAAAATTTAAACTGACATTACAACGAAATTGAAATCTAAAAGAAACTCTTCACACTTGAAGCATACAATATTGTTTCATTGTGGGATACTAGGGCATCGTGAATACTAGGGCATTGTGGCTACTAGGGCATTGTGGGATGCTAGAACATTATGGGATCCTAGGCATTGTGGGATACTATAGCATTATGGGATTCTAAAGCATTGTGGGATACTTGTTGACTTACTTGTGTAGTACATAGTGGAGCTGCCTGCTGACATTCTCACTGAGAGTTTTAATAGTACCGCAGTCTCCCTGATCTCTAAAAGCCTCCATAGCTATCTCCATCTTATGTAGCTGCTGCTTACATTCATTCAGTATACGAGCCAACTCCTCGCACCTGTAAACAATATATATATATATTTATCAATTTCATTTCGCTGATCAAGTCATAAATGACACATAAGACCATGCATAAAACAAATATTGTTACTCAACAACAATATTATTAAACAACGTCATAATTATACCATTACAACAAAGCTACACATTATACTCCATGGCAAAGAAAGAGGGGTTCTTATTCAAAATTGTTCAAAGTTGTGCTGTTCACCTTTGCATTTCAGGCAAGAGATGTCTGATACACCAAAGTTAGACAGACGAGTACCAGCCATCCAAGTGTAGAACCACCAAGAGACAAAACGCCTTATTTGAATTTGATATGTGATTTTGCAACTTATGCAGATCAGACTACGTTTATTTTGTTTTATTTATGCGCCGCCGTTCTTTTGATGCTACCAACCTATTACAGGATGGATATTAGAATGAAGCAATAAACAAACTTCAAACTTCAAAACACCAAAATTATTCTTTATACTCCACTGAAAGGAGGGAGGGTTATTATTTTAAATTGTTTCAAGTATAAGCAGCTGTTCAGCTTTGTATTTCAGTGAAGAGATGTCTCATACAAATGTCTCTACACTACAATACAATATCTCATGGCTCGAAATTCTCTTCTCACGATTTTACAATCATATCTAGATCTGTATATCTGTATATCTGTATATCTATATATCTATATATCTATATATCTATATATCTATATATCTACACATATATATATATATCTATATATCTATACATCTATATATCTATATATCTATATCACGTTAAGTTTAATCATTCACCAAATTTTTTATTAAATAACCATCCTGATTTCCTCCTCAAGTGGCCATTGGGCAAACTTCAAACAGAAGTTGCACAATCGTGGTTTAAAATTTATGAAAAGGGAAATGGATTATTAATCTTATAATTTTGGCCTATTCACAAGAAAAACCAGCCAACTAGGTAGGTAGGTAGGTAGGGTCATTTACGCCGATCCTGGTGATAATTATGAGCAAGGCCTCTCACAAAACTTAATGATCATCGATGAACAAGCGGGAAACAATTTTGGCTTGTTTAAATTGATAGACAAACCAGGATGGCCTTTCAACTTAAATTTACCAGAATTCTGGGAATTATTTATGATCAACAGCACTACCGGTGGGTCTCCTTCCATCACTGGTGGTCCTCAAATTGAATATGTCACAAAGCTGTTATCGTACTAAGAGTTCTTTTTTCTGAATCTTTGGTTCCAATGCAATGCAAATTTTTCCCACAATGATTGTTAACCCCCTTCCCCAGTTAGATAATACAATGTTTGAATAGCAATATGCAGCTATTCTAAAGCTTTTCAATCTTCGCATTTTGATTCATTTTCAGAATTGTTTTGAGCGATCACCAAAGCCTATTTCACACAAAGCGGTCTGGCAGAATTTTTATATAGATGTGCAGAACACGTTTTGTTTTCCTCTTTGTTAATTTTGAGATATGCTCACATATCTTCAATAAGGACATTGAGCAGTTGAAAAAAAATTTCAATTAAAAAAATAATAACAAAAACAATCTCACCATCTTTCAATCTTGCTGATATGATGAGCCTCTGTATAGACGGCCTTGAAGGCAGCGATTCTCTGTGTCTCCTTCCAGTTACATAACTCATCCTCGAGTATCTTCTGTGACAGCGTCGAGAACTGTGTCAGCAGCAGCGCCATCTGGTTCTGTATGTCCTGGAAATCAAGTTTTTATTGAGATTTAATATTATTGAGATTTAAAATATGTTATCTAGCTTTTGTGTCACACAAAATTTTTGAATTCTTTCCTTTTATTCATTTAAACTACTCCATTATAAACCCCATGGTTTCTGCAAAAGTTTCATTAAACTCTTATCTTATTCTTATTTTACTGTATAGAGGAGATTGTGTGATTCATAAGAAATTTCACTTTTTAGCAGACGGTAAAAATGTCCAGCCCACAGCCAGCCCGTAATTGTGTTTTGGAGGGCGATCACGGCACTAAGGCGACCGTTAATTCCCCCTCAATGACCGCCTATGGCCACGATCGATTTCCTAGACACCATTAAGGGCTGCTGATAAAGAGAAACACAACGTCAAATCTATCAATTAATTCGGTCAATTTCAATTAATTCAAAATTGAAATTCAGGAAATTAAATATTGTGGGATAAAACATAATTTTGGTTCAATTCGACGAAACTTCAATTTAGCATAACAGGAATTTCAGAGTTTCGCTGCTTTGTGTTTTTTTGAAGGTGTGGTCACAGTAGAGACATTCTGTAATTTCTATGCGTGTACAATCCTGTAACTATTACCAGTTAGACTTAGAACTAGATCCACCTCGGAGCGCTGGGAGGAGGAGGGGTGTACTTGAACCCGGAGTGTGACACAATCGCCTAACAGCACTGAGGTTCAAGTATGACGCATTCCGTTCTACCTCACCTCATTGACTGATTTCATAGAATTGAGATCGCATGATGATAACAAAGTTTGAAAAAAAAAATGATGGTGGCACAAATTCTTCTGCTGGCACTTAGCCACGATTGTTTTTTGGGCATGGCGACACCAGCCCGCACCATGACCATATATGGAGTGTACATTTAATAATATTTGCATGTTATGATTGATTTTGTTCTCAAGTATCTGTTAACTCCCCATAAGGTAAGGAGTTGCCTTCTCATATATTGTGACAACTGAAAAGTTGTTCTGAGTTTTTTATTGTTGTTTGACATATTGACATTTGCAATTATTTTTACATAGTGATATAAATGTAATATAAGTGATGTAATGTTCATTTGCATTTAAAAAAAAATTATATCAATTTTTTATTGGCTGATCAAGCCATAAATAAGTTGTATCCACCATCTCGGAGCAGGCTTGACCCAAATTTCTGTAGAGTCAATTCATATTCAAACTTAGATTCCAATTTTGGGTTTATTCTGGTAGGTGAATTGGCGATAGATCTCGGAGATAACAAAAAAATTTAGACATCAAAGGTTCGGTCTCCTTCCCGTAATATGAGAAGAGCTGTGCACTTACATTTCTGGATTGAATCAGCTTAGGTGCTTTCTCCCTCAAGTCCTTGTCTACTTGCTCTGATTCAAACTTGAAGTGGGCAATACGCTATAAAACATAAAATACTACGATTAATTTGAAGATATATAGCGGATTAAGGATAGAATTAGGTCATTTCAGTCTCATAGAAGGAATGATCTATACTGACTGCAAGATCTGCTCATTTGTCAGAACGTACTTTTCCTGAGTTGCAAGCTGATCTCACAGCTTTAAAAAAATGTTAATTCCGCAATACCAATTTTATATTTTCAATACCACCAAGGGCTTCCCTGCCTTATACTTCTTGATACTGCATAAGAACAGATATTTTGTTGATCGTAATGTAATTACTTCCGTTTTATGAACCTCCCTGTCGAATTATGTTATCGGTAGATATAGCAAGCCAAAAAATATCCTACTGGTGTCGTGGTTGATGGACAGGAAAAATTTAAGTTAATAGGTCTTGTTTACTTTTTAATTTCAATTAATATTTTTAAGAGCTCTAGAATCAAAATATATGAAATCCTAAAAATATACTAATATTAAATGCGATTAACATGTTTTGAAAAACAGCTGACGAGAATCAGTAAATAGCACAAAAACAAGATAACATACAAAATTTGATGGGGAGGTTCCTAGTCAATACGTTGGCTCTGATGGTTGGCAATCTTAGCCAACACCTGACAGGCTCTGATGATTGTTTGCTCGGTAGCCAATGATCAGAGCCGACACATTGTCTCCTACTCACCGTTGCATCTCGTCTGTCCTCATAGTATTTCAGGCTGTTTTTCAGATTGCTGCTTTCTTGTAACTTTAGAACAAGATATTCTTGGAGGTCTTTGTGCTTAGATACTCGCCTTGTGAGATCCTACAATTGACAATTTATTTTCTTAGTTCGATATGTAATAACGAAAAACATGAAATATACTTTCTCTGTATTCTGATACTGTAGTTTGAGATGAGAAAAGTTGACTTTGAGATTAAAAGATAAATAATAAAGAATCAAAAGGAAAAATGTATAAAAAACTATAAACTCTTAGTTGTACTTATTGGCCTGAAGCCCTGAGAAATTGACAGACTGAACAACAACAGCGACAGGCAAAAACGATCAGGTTGTCAGGGGTTTCTTTGAACCCCCAACCAGAAGGTAGTTTGGTTTTGAAGCATAAAAAACTGGGTCGATCCTGGATTAAGATTAAAGGTTGTTGACTCCATTTGAATGAGCACTTTTAAGAATTCACCCTCATATAATATAATGAAGCGAGGAATCTGTGATAAAGACTAATAGGTTGATATAGATTATAAGATGTAAGCCTCCATTCTACACCTCAGTCACCTTTCTGATCAGAGGCGAGAAATTCACCAAGCGACTCATTATATACTTGTCAAAACTGCAAGTGGATGAATGGAGTTCTTTTTTTTCAATTCTGGTAAATTGTAGGAGATTTACCAGTTTCGTTTTGCTCAATGATCAGACTCTCCTGTTTTGAGCGAGGAGTATTCATTATCTACTTTCACTATTATGGTCTCTTTTTTTCTTTGTCTATTTATCTTCTGTTTTGGCACTAAATGTAAAACATTCTCCTCAAAATGGTTTAGATTGCCAAATAAAGGATGAGTACAGGTGAACTGAAGTGGCATATGAACCCAAGTTATTATACCCTGGAGGCGAGAGGAACTCCTACTTACATTCATGAGGGTTTTGAGATTTGACATCTCAATGGTTATTGTGTGTTCATTTTTTGATATATCCATTTCTTTCTGTGTGCATTCGCCATCACCACTCTGGTGTAAATAAAAGACATGGGGTAGTTATCATACAGACAGTGTTTATGTATACGAGATAGATGTCATAAGTTGCATAAGTTTTAAACCCTAACATAAAGCATTGAAATATTGTTTTTACTTGGTTTGAAATACTGTGGGAATTAACTTGTGACGCATCAAAAAAAAAATTCAGAAGAAAAATTACCAGGTATAAGAAATCATACTTGAAATCTCGCAGCATGTGTTTTGACTGTTCACAGAACAATACAAGGGGGGGGGGGGGTAGCGAGGAGTCCTGGTGGAACTGTAGACTACCTGTATCGCCATAGACCAGAGCATCTCACAGCGTATTACAAAAAGATTTGTCAATTTAATTAGAAGGATTCGCAAGAACATAGAAATACTGCAAAGCTGACAACATAATATGATGGGTAACCTAGGATCTCAAAAATACTCTGTTTATTTTTTAATACTATAGAACCCCTATGGGAGTTCCAATAAATCTGCACATCTCGTCTGATCGAGAATTGTCTTTGTGGTGAACTGTTAACTCTGAGGATTCATAACAATAATCCAAACTTGACTGACCTTGAAGAATTTGGAAATTCCCAAGAGAAATGACAAGTTAATATGACAGGAAACATGGTTCTCAGGAATGCTCTACAATTTATTTTTGAATATTGTATAACCCATATGGGAGTTCCAATATTTCTGCATGTCCCGGCTGATCCAGAATTTGTTTTGATGGTGGGTGTGAAGTTTCATTGATGTTTTGAACTCCAACTAAGTTAGCCAAGGTAGCCAAGGTAAGCAATCAAACAATGGAGTAGGCTAGACTCAATCTAACCTTGAAGGATTTGGAAATTCCCGTGGGAACTTGGTGACAACAGACACGATTAGCCAAATCATGAATTATCAATTACGCATGTTACTTTTATTTTTCTAGGTTATAAGCAGCCTAGTGTCCCCCAAAATGCCCTGCAGTAACAGTAATGTCTATGAAATAATTGTTATTGATAAAAATCCCAGACATTGCCACTTAATTCATGTAGGCCTATATACATGTAATTTAGATCATTTTGATTGGCCATAGGAAACTACAATAACATCACTTGTAGGGCCTCTTACCCTGCTGAAAACATGAAAAAACCTTCTTAGACTATTATACCCACCTTAAAACCAATGCTTTAACCTGATGCGGAAACCATTTAAAATAGTGTCACACCCTTACTAATGTGATTTTCGTTCCCTTAAATATAGTGGCCAAAGCAAGCAAGAAAAATGCTAACCATCTTCCAAAACATTTCTTCTACGCTATCGTATATCGCCTTGGTCAGGGTTCAAGCAGTTGCCTCCCATTCAAACACATAGTCTTTTGTGTGTGACAACCTACCTCAGACACAGCGGCTGCCATCCTAACAAGCTGCTCTTCCCTACCGAGACATCCACTGACCAGTCGAGCTAACTCAAGAGGATTATCGTGATATAATGTCTGTAAAACAGAGATAGAAATAGTGAGCCAAGTGATCATAACTGCTATGCTGCGGGATGATTATACTGTATACTAGGTACCAATGGGACGAGGGGCAATGTGAGGCTTTGTTTCTGTGAGGCGTTTGAAAGAGCGCCCTTGTAAAACAGAGACTGAGCACATAGGGATCCGACTGTTCCGCTACAATTAGGACTGCAGTGGCAAGTTGAATCAACCATATAGTTGAACTATCGGCCTGTACATAAATAATAGACACTACTTTTGCACCTTCCAAAAATCTTCCCTTTCATTTGACCTGCTGATCGGCCTATCAAATCAACCCGCCAGTTAATCTCATAAAAAGCTGTCAGTGAAAGTAGCATCAAGGACGAGGCTGTAATCGCAATCGATTTGTTCCCATTTATTGTCCCATTTTTAATAAAACGATATTTTACTGACGACAGTTGACTGTTTTTTCCTGGTTGCATCATCCAGTGAACAACTATCCTGATTGATGAAGTCTTGAAAAACATTAGCAAAGCTCACAATAAAAACATCCAACAAATTTTTAATTTGATTTTTAAGCCAAAAATTCCCCCCAGATTATGCAACAGCTAGTCTCAGTTTCAGCTTTGATTACAATGATAGATGAGCTGTTGCAACATCACATCACAGAGTAAGGACATAAATCCTTTCTCTGTGATATCATGGTAGCCGGTAAATTGTCACACCTCCCTGCCTACTTCCTTGTTGTTCCTCCGCTCAACAGAATCCGGTATTTGCACAATACGTCAAGTTTTTTTTTCATAGGCAAACAGCTTTAATCAATGCGTAAAAAGTAATTGCATTGTATCACGTCGAGATGTATCCAGCGTGTTCAATTTTTTTATTTCAACAAATGAGCTCATCATTTTATGTATAATGATAAAGTTAATACATACTAGTATATATACTAGTATATATTAACTCTATGTGTACAATACTGCTCGATTAAAACCGCCTGTCAAGATTATGAAAATTTTGCAGCAATACATGGAAAAGGACTCCTACTGTTCGCCATTCCCTAATTCTTGGAGAACGGATGTTATTCTCAGAAACTATGGACACACACCTTTTTTTGAGGATACTATGTCTACTAAGTATTAGAGTTGCCCGTATGTAATCAATGTTTCTAAGAATGTGATTGATTTTCCACTTAATTACAATTAACACATTTTTGGTATCTCTTAATGACCTTTGAAACTTTCCAGGTATTTTTTCATTAAAAATTATACCTGATATGACGGAAGAAGTCACGAAATCTTGCATGTATGTGCCTTGCTATCGGCTATACCAAACCCATCCAATTAGATAGATCTCAATCTTCCAATTCCATCTTTGAAACAAGTGGTTTTGTTTAGGGGTCTCCATCAGAAAGCACTATGAAACTGAGTCACATAGCAGTCCCTTTCCTTG
Organism: Membranipora membranacea; assembly: GCA_914767715.1. Taxonomy (NCBI): domain Eukaryota; kingdom Metazoa; phylum Bryozoa; class Gymnolaemata; order Cheilostomatida; family Membraniporidae; genus Membranipora; species Membranipora membranacea. Next base: position 17,168,951 of record OU612067.1, on the reverse strand, counting down.
CGATTTTATGGTAAAACTATTGTTACAACACCACAATAAATGTATCTTTCATCGTTTTAATTTAGATGGCAGGCTTACTTTTGAGAGACAGGCTTCGATAGGCATTGGTCAAGCATGCCAGCATTGTTTTTGAGCAAATCATCACATAAATAGACCTGCGGGCAATATCATTAATTAATCATTTCGACCGCTCAGTGACACAGAAAATCCTGAATTAAGGCAAAAAAGGTTAGATTAGATTGTGTTTACACACAACATCAGTCCCCAGGCCTTGTCTTCCACAATGCTAACCTTCTCAAAAACTGATTTTCAAAATCGATCGTCAAGTTGATCAGTGCATTGAGGTCTGCACTGGGAGTCGCAACGACCCACCAGTGAGTGAACAGGGTGGCTCTTGTGTGCATCAACCTTCTGGTCTGCTAGACTTGAGTTTCACAGAATCTGAAGTATTCTACCACGTAAAATTTTCTGATAGCCCCAACTAAACATAGTCTGAGAACTTTGACTAATGCCTGAACGGCTATACATTAAGAAGCTTACCCCTATGAGTTCAGCGCTTTTTAGTAATCTCATTCTACATGGGAAGAGCTCACTGTTGTTGAAGGTTGGGCTCGCTGCCTGCTCTTGTATGTTACGGATCATCATATCGACAAGGAACAGCGCCTTCATATTGTCTCCTGTCCCATTGATCTCCTCCCTACAAAAGCAGATTGTATGATGGTAGAACTTTATTTCGTTAGATACTTATTTCACCAGCTTGGGCGGACTTCTCATAGTACATACACTCAATCATGCAATCATACTACATTCCCACAGTAGTCCAGGGGCGGGGGTAAAACGGCTGCTCCAGGGCAGAAAACATCATTTTGCTCTCAAAAACAGAAAAATCCCCACAAACAAAGGATAATCATCTCGAGAAAGCAAAGTTGAGCTCAGTTTCTTTGTGCAAAGCAAACAGGCTTGGAAACAAAGCAAGATTGTTTCTTCTCAAAAAAATAAGACAGTTGCTGGTACACAATTCTGGTGGCCGTGCATGAATTCAATCGTATTGTTCCTGTTACAAGGTAGACAGAGAGCTGATGCACAAAGGCTTATTTCAGAGGGCATTGACTTCCAAGGGTCAATCGTATTTTAGTGACAGCCAAGGTTATTTATGGAGCCTGGTCACATCAAAAACATTACATCACTGTGAATGACCAGAAGATGCTCTCACAGAGTAAGGATATACTTATCCTTACTCTGTGATGCTCTTTTAATGACTGGCAGATGACAAAACCTTCATAAGTGTGTCAGCGACCATAGATGATCGGCTGCCCACCTTCAGTTATTTTGGGCTTATCCGGATAAAAGCTACTAGGCACCAGGACTTAATTGCCACTTTGCTCCATCAGACATGCTTTATTTGATGATGATCATGGGCATTACCAATACTCATGTTTTTACACACATTTCCTACTACTTGCTTGAGAGTAATATATCAATCGATTTGGCAGCTGCCCTTCCCATATAAAACAGAGCTTATCAGAACAGTTAAATAAATGAATAACTTACCATTGCTGGTTTTCAAGCCAGGCAGCAATGCAATGTCTCACTTCGTAAGGGAACTGTTCTGTTGTGTAGAGCTCGTTCACTTGCTGCAGCAACGGGCCAGTAAGCCTTCGAGTCTTACTCCACAGTGACATTCTCCTGCTGTTGGTGAAAAATTATAAGATACAATGTAAAAGCTACTAAGTTGCCAAGTTACCAAGTTACCAAGTTGCCAAATCTTAAATCCCCAATTGTTCAGGTGGACTTGCACCTGCGTGAGAGTGATGTGTTTTCGCGTGGAAGTCTCTCTCTGCTTCCAGTGTTGGAGTCTAGAAGTTGGCAACCCAGGTAGACACCCCCACAACTAAACCTTGACTGTTTGTGTCACCTCGTAGTCAGTACTATACTAGTGTGCAGCTGCACTGAGAGTAAAAATAATTATGTGGCTGATTATATCTGTTTTGAGCTGCGGTTACTCTACCCAATCAACAGGGAGTTCATTGCTCTACCATAACCACTTGGGAAAACAAACATTTGGAAAACTGGCCAATGATTTCCTCAACGAACGAATGTTTATGATGATACAAACTCCTCATTTACCAGTAATGCAATTGACCATTGATGCTTGCATAATCCATGCTTCCTTTTCATGCAAATTTCCAAGAATCGAGTACAAATTCCAATAAACATGTATTTCAGATCAGTTCTAAGTATTTATTTGCAATCTCGTCTGAAATCTATTTGTGTACAGACATCAATCAGGAAAGGTAACTATATCAACCTAGTTCCGCGGTCATTGCAACCAAAACCACAAATCATAGCTTACCTGATATATCAATGGTTGCAAGACTTGCTGGAATAGAAATACCCAAAACTGACTCAAATTACCAGGACTCAATGACGACAGATAAGTTTTTCAAGCGATGTGAGCATCCATCATCACCGATATCTAGCCTATGCATTTTCAGCCAACTGTGCCAACTATATTTTAGTCACTGCCATGGCCATGGCCATATACTGTAACTTATGTAACCCTAGTCTAAGTGCTCAGACTCCAACGCGCAGGGAGTTACTTGCGCAAGTAACTCCTTGCGTGTTGGAGTCTGAGCACTTAGACTAACGTAACCCCGTCATATCCAAATATATTACACCACCGCACAAGCCAGGCGGCTCCCTACGGAACCAGACGTCCCCATCATAGGATCATAACTGTCTCTGTATCAGTCATCTTATTATTCCAGTATTATCGCAAACTAAACTAGTCTAACTAGTTTAACTGACATATTCGGGCTCTGAAAGGACAACTTGGTTGTGATTTGAACACATGTGGTAATGAGCTTGACCGACTTTGATAACAAGTGTACGTTTGTAGTTAAGATAGCCGCCCAGCTAAGCAACCACTGCGCTACCAGTAACAGAACAAGACAGCTCGCTATGCTTTCGAAGTAAAGCCCTTTACAATGAAAGACCGATGTGTGTAAGGCATAGTGTGTTATCCAAAGGCCACATCTCAAATTGTGAAAAAATTGGTCCGACTAGAAGCAAATGAAAGCAAACTACGCGTCTGGCAGTACAAACAATATAGCAGTGATGGAACCAAATTAAGCCATGTCATAGTATTTACAGAGTACAGTGGCCGTACTTGTCATTTTGATCGAACGAATCTGTCAATCTCAGTTGGTTTGTACTTGCTGAATAAGACTTCTTACCTTCGATGTATTTGTGTATAATTGAGTATGTGTTCTGTCAAGTTTCTTTTACAATCCTCCCTATTTATATCTTCAGCATTGACTAATACTAAATGTGAACTTGTACCAACAACATGTGCTAGCAATGAGATCTTCTCTCAATAGAGTGTGTGGTCCAACTCCAAGCTGCTGAAAACTTCAGATAAATGTGTTTCTGACTTAGCCGTGAATTTAAGCAGCGATCACATTCACAAGTAAAAATGGTAGTATTGCATGTGTGTCGCAGCACGACGTCAATATCCATAATGGCTGTTACAACAAACTAGCAAATCCTACTGAAATGCATTAGCAAGAAGTGCAGACTTGCCAAATTCTTGGAAAATATTAATATTTATGCAGCCTGAATAACTTAGCACAATTCAATTGTTCGATACCTACTAATACAGCCTCCGCAAAAATCATCAGCACTAATCAATGATTCAGAGATCTTAGGGCTACAATTCTTAGAAAATCAGTTGGAATCTGATTATCCTATTGGTTGAACAGAATGCAAGCTTTTGATTAGCCTATTATATACGCATTATGATTGTGTCGAGCAAAAAACACTTAGAAGCAGTGGATGCATTCTAGTTGTTGAAAGCACAGGAAAAAGATGTGTAAAAATCCCAAAAATCTTACCGATTAGCTTAGAACTGGGAGCAACGAACTCCAGTGCTGGAAGTACTGACAACGGTCTTACATGGCTGCTGGAGTGTGAATCATTCCTAATCAAGGATTGGATTACACTCTTCCGCAAACTGAATGTTCAATTTTTTCTTTAATATACTTTATGTTTGTTAATTCTTTGGACTGTGCAATATATTGGCTCTGAGTGGCAGGTGGGTGGGAAAGAGCCAATGCCAGGTCAGATGGGTACCAACACATTGGCTAGTCTAATAGGTAATAATTACATTGAACAAAATTGATATAAAAATTTAATTCTCTCACCGACAGATCAACCTACAGAATGTTATCTAAGTTAGAAATATCATAATCAGGGTTTTCATTAAGTTTTTTCCATTTTTTGATTGCACCAGGGTTCGTAATGAAATATTTCCTACAAAACAATTTAGAATACAGATTAATTAATGAGGACTCTGAATTTTTATTCCTTTTATTTGACAGACTATTCGGACAGAAGAATATGATAATGCACACATAATATAATAATAAAATTATCATCCATTGACTTGTGTTTCCAGTTAAATGTATGTGTTTTATATAATATAATCAGCAAAAAAAGACCGAAGGAAAACACAAGTGCCTAAATTTTAATATAATGCCATGTTGTTAAGGACTGCTTACATGGTCTATATATAAATACAGAGAGGCCAAAATCGCCGACAAGGCAAGGCTATCAAGGGAAAAAAAATTGAAAAAAGCTAAACGTTGTTTTGGCACACTCAGTTTAGCTTAAATTCCTGCTTGGAAGAGAGCAGTGGTCTTGTTACCATTTAAATACTCCGTCACTCCAGCCGTTCCATAATCTTGGCAATAGTCAAGCAAGTAATTGCACCTTTTTGATGAAGATTTGACCTTGCTTGAATCATTTGAAGAAAAAAAATACTAGCAGAGTGCAACTGTATTGAGATGCTGACCTGCTTCTCGTACCTAGATTTGGTACATATATGTACAGATGGGGGGGTCATAGGCCGGGCCTGACAACCACAACACAAGATACTGTGAATTTGGCTCCAAAAATTAAAAGCTTACATCATCTTTGAGCTTGTCACACAAGCCTGAGTTTATTGAAAGATTCCATACAACTCATACACCTAGACTAGACAAAAATCAACTTCCGCTGCATTTCCTCAGCAGCTGTTAAAGTAGTCTGATGCATCGAGTTCCAGAAAGAGGGCAGATCGCATTTTCTTGGCACCGTTGCCTAGCCATACATCAAGCTTATCTTTCAATTTCACCCTCAGGATAAGAGCAGAAAAATCCAACACGTTAGTGTGATGATAAGTCTTTATGCTCTGGCAGTGACCGGGGTCTGTGTAGGCCTCTTCCTTCTTTTGAAGAAGCAGCATCTGCAAAACAAATCAAAATAAATGAATATGTGGTTTGTCATCTTCATAAACATATAAATACATGTAAATATACATATAAATATACATATAAATGAGTATTTATATGTTTATTGTTGTTGTAAACAGGTTAGAAACTAACCTTCCGAAAAAGCCCATGATGAATATTTATGGTAACAATTTTTGCTGTCATATCTATATAGTGAATATTCCCTTATAAGTAAAATCAGTTACTGGAAGTTATGTGCTCTTCCTCTTCAAGAGAAGTTCTGCAGTGAGACAACTTCATACTGGTAGAATTCTCATTGCACATGTTTATGCGTTAGACTGGACAGCAATGACATTGGAGACCATTTATTAGGCTTTGTTATCAGGCTAGCAGTTAGAATTTAACTTATTTTTTTAATCCGACAACAAAACTGACTAATGATTTGATGTGTTTAAAGCTTCGTCATGAGCATGTACAGGACATTATAAATAATTCACATAGATAGCTACTTAGTGATGGTGGATGGCTTTAGATATGCTGCAACATTAGATGTGCTGCAACATCAAATGTCATGAATGTGTTCCAATCCTTTCAGAGAACAGCAGCAAATTGATACAAAGATTAAGCGAAGTCCTATCACATTCCAAGCCCTCACTAAAATGAATTGGCATATCACATTGCATCAAAGGGATAGATTCATATGATAAGACCAAAATCGCTTTCAAGGAGTATGGCATGTGACGTGCTATCCTGCTGACAACAGCCAATATCGACGCCCAACCAGTCTGGGTTTTGGAAGAATCCGAAAAGTCCTGCTGTTGCACTTGACTTACTTAGTTTCGCTCTCCTGCTCAGTTATTGTGGGTCTTGTAGGTATGACTGGATCACGAGAGGCCATCATTGCCTGATTAGTGTTGTCTAGTGCGTTGTTGTTACCCGTCTGCAAAAAAAAAAATTTGAGTGTTAGCTGTGGAAATCATGGTAATGTGTCCAATCATTTGCAGATTGATGGAACTTCATCTTCACAGACAGCAGTTTGGCAACGTGAGAAATGATGCATCAGTGAGAATTTAGCTTCAAAAGTCTCACTCATTTTGATTGAACGAGATATTTTTTAATCTCAATCGGATTGTAATTAGCTAAATGATTGGGGCAGTTCTCTGTGAAAAGGCCCGAACACAAGGGTGCTGACGAAGATCATAAATTTTCTTTTGCTGATACTGAGAGGCTAGTTCAGTAGCCGATATACGTACCCTTTGACCAGCGCCGTGACGAGTTCTGTTAGGATGGTTATGTGAAGAGTTGTCTGCAGATGAACTAGACTGCTGCAACAAAAAAATCATTAATAGTATCAGGCAAACTTTATAAGAATTAGTCCCCTTAGTTAGAGAAAAGCACCAAAATCATTCAAATGCTGGTTATCTTTGTCCATCAAATTCAGAGTTGTCTACACATTTTGATATAACTGACAGGAGGAAATAACTTACAAGTCATAACTATTGTGGCCACTGTATTCAGGGAGGGTGGGACACCGTCCCCGCTGTGTTGAAGCGATTAGGTCGGCTAACAATTGCAAATAAGGCTAGTTGTATAAGGATGCGGCTGACCAATCGTCCTAGCTTACTATATTTAGTACACTTATAGGTATTTACGTATCATACTCAGAGACTTATGAAGGAGTGAACACGCAAATAACAAAATATCCAGAATTTATTAATTCATTCACCGATGGCCTCACCTGTTTGGCTATCCAGTCAAACTGCCAGTCACAGTCCAGTCCTTCCTTCACTATCAGATCAGAGAAAAGTTTCCTCAAGTAGGAATAGTCCGGTTTCTCAAAGAAGTCCAGCCTCCGAGAATACCGTACATAAGTGGCAAACTCCTCTGTAACAAGAAAATACATAAACATTACAACAATTTCAATGAGTATTTTATAAAATGAGAGCATTGTCTCAGTGTATCCCATAACACACTTTTTGGGAATTCTCCAAGAAATCAGATCAATGGTATAATGTCAGAGTCTGGGAAACAGAGGCCAAAGATAAAATTATGGGATGCATCCTATTGTATAAATGTCTCCACTGGATGGTTTAGAAATAGAATTCTTGATAGACTATCGGCTATAAAAAGTTACATTTCCATTTGTTACATTTCCAATTTGCTAATCATAACAACCAGTAGAAAATTCCCCTACCATCAAGATGTAAACACCACTCCATATATAGAATTTACTTCAAGAGAGTGTTTCAAGTACTGTTACTACCAATAGTGGTGCCAGTATATATGTAGCAAGTACTGCTGCTCAAAACAAATGGCCTCGAACCATCACAGCGCTTGGTGAACTTATACCAAGGAGTAATAGCGAAGAGGAGTGATAGCTTATTATTTTTAGTTGACTATGATTGCCTCGCCTCCGATTAATTTGATGAAATTAAAATTGAGACCAAAGTGGGAATCGAACCCAAGCAGTTGGAATCTTCAGGCGGCGCTCTTACTGATTGCTGATTGCGCTATCATGGCCACTTGAGTAAATGATGGTTTAATACAATTGTTATACATTATCATGGACTATGACGTAGAATATTGAATCAGCCAATAGGATTAGGTTATCTGCTACCCCCTCTGTTGGCCAAATTCTGTTTTGACCTTAGATAGCTAGTGTCTCAAGCTAATATCATTTGATTGAGGGGATATAGACATGTCCTCTGTCTAAACTTAGACAGTTTGTTGAAAGGGCTACATAGTGAGTGGTTGCAAGGTCAGCTTTAGTCAGGTTAACACGGTGCCTATCGATAGAGAAAAATGGTGATGATTTGCAATGTTCCATGAACTTTCCATCATGATATCTCAGTGAACAAGACTCTGTGGGTGCTCAAATAAGATTTGCACAGACAGAGCATGCTGATATTGACTAGAAACAACATTTTAACATGTTAGTAGGTGTTTCTGAGCATATTTTTAAAGGAACTTTCAAAGTTTTCTGAGCAAAAAATTCTGATGATACACTACTTCTTTACTTAATTGTGTGAGTATGAGAGCTCTAGGTTGACTATACTCACAATATTTTGTAAGCTATTCCTATCATGCAGTTGTCAAATCATAATTTACACCATTATCAAGCATTGGGTGTACATACTGACAAGAAAAATATAAAAAAAAATTCCAAAATGGTGGCCATTGTGCCGAGGCTACCATAGTATAATAACAGTGCCATTATAACATATATAAAGAATTTGGGAGTTATTTCTCCTTTCCCCTGTTACTCCTTGCTTATACTAAACATAACTAAGCTATGGCTAGGGGCAGTGCACTATTACGAGCAATGAAGTCATATATAGATAGACCTTCAATAAATGTCAGACAGAAAAATTTTCTGTGAACTTATCAATGGCATACATTGTCATTTCTACAATAACATTTTCTTCCACACATGTTATGTGTCGGACATGTTGGAATAATAGTGATGCGGAAGCGCCCAATCAGCTGCTCAGCTTGATAGCTGAATAGCTACAAAGTTCATATTATTATTACTATTAATATCATTATTGATAGGTTATCTATTGAGAGGCATTGTTGATGTTGATGCTTGCAATGGACTGTTAGCTTTAGGAGATAATAGATAATTAATTTGCTGAATGTCAATAACAACACATACTGAGTAAATATTTTCTTACTGGACAGAAACTTGAGAGAATAATGTTTTCACAAATTTCCGGTGCTGCGGTGCAGTCACCTCAACAGCTAAGACATGAGGAATGAGGCTGCCTTCATTTAAAGATCATTTAATTCCACAACATATAGGCACTACGCACTTAAGCCCAGCTGAGTTTTAGAAATATTTTAATAATTGATTCATTTGAAATTCAAGTAGGTATTTCTTAGAATTTGTATTGACAACACATGGAAATTCCTGATTTGTAAAAGCAAATAACCGTCCTTACCCCAGGGTGAAGTTAATGCCCTGCTGAGCCTGCAAACTATTTTCACGCTCAGCGAATTCCAACAATTGCTACCGGCATGTTTTCCCCTAACCTTAGTTATTAAAACGGCTCAATATTTTTTTGTAGAAGTCACCAAAGAAGACGAAATATTGACACCATGCCGAAGAGTCTTTTAACTACCAGAAACAGTTATTTCAAGAACCTACTAAGAGGCTTCTATCTGTTTAAATACAATGAAAATTTTGTGACGGTATATAAAAAATCTCTTCCGCATGACGTGATTTCGCTCCTTTGGTGACCCCTGCTTGGTGACCTTTTAACAAAACTATGACATACCTGGGAATCCCTCGCATAAAACCTCTACAGAAGTGGCTCGTTTTGTGTCTCCTATCTTTTGGTACCTCTCCTTTAGCGTGTCAGCTTTGAGACCTTGCCAAGGTAAGCTACCGCGTAGAAAATACATAAACATGTGACCGAGAGCCTCCAGATCATCTCTCCGACTTTGTTCTAAAACCAGGATAAAAAATTAATATAATCATTATAATAATATATCAATAATTTATGAATCTTAAAGACTACCCAACGACCAATGCATCTTTTAGTCAGGCAGTTACCTATAATGTACTTTTTCCACCATCAACAGTGCATGCCAAGTAAAGCATTGAATTTTTTTACCATAAGTAACTGCCTGACTATAACATGCATTGGTCTTTGGGTAGTTTTTAATGAAAGTTATTATTTATTAAGCTTGACAAAGTAATATGTGGTAGTGCGGTAATTTGGAGTTAAGCTCCCCTTTATGAAACTGTGACAAGGCTTCAAGTCAGCGTTACATATTGGCGGCAGCAATCAACACCTTATATGCATACGTAAATACATTAGCATCTTTGATGGGAGCTTGATGTTGTCGTTTTGTGTCAAAGATTTCCGACACAAAACCGTGAAAGATTGCACTGATAATCAGATAAATATATATTCTGGCTTCACCATTTGCGTCACAGAGCTTTTCAATGCGCCATCACATATTAATAAGACAGTTTGACCAAAGACTATTGATATTTTCTATAGTCTCTGGTTTGACATAGCCTTGTCACGCGGCTACTTCCCCAATACAAAAAAAGTAGCAGTGTGACAAGGATATGTTTGACATCATTGGGGACAGGGGAGACGAAGGAAAAGAACTAAATCTGGCAGCGCTAGAGGAAAATACCAAACCTTTTCCGAGATGTGTGTTGATGCTCATATATCTAGCCGTTCCCGTGAGACTTTTGTGCTCTTTATATGGTATGTGTTTATTAGTTTCAGGGTCCATGTATTCCTTGGCTAAGCCAAAGTCTATTATGTGTATTATATGATTCCGTTTAGTCGAATGTCTTCCAATGAGAAAGTTCTCGGGTTTCACGTCTCGATATATGAGGCTTTTGCTGTGCACAAATTCAACTCTTTCCAGCTACAAAAAAAAAACAACAGAACAACGTCATTTCCATGTCTGAAAGGATAATTAAGTCATGTAAATTTTTTGCAAAAAAAATGTACATCAGTTTCACAATCTACCTGCAATGGTAAAAAAGGATATATCTCATTTGTATTAGCGATATTTATCATCTCTGAACCTTACAAGATATCGGCATCCATGCGAAGGTGATAAACGTTTAGAATTAGCTTTAAACAAATCTTAAGTCACGAGGAATGACCATTAGTATAAGCATTGTGCTAGATCAACAACAGTTCTTTATATTTCACGTGGACAAAAACTCCCCAAGGAACTAAGGACTAGTGTGTGGTAAATAACAAATTGGGATCAGTCCATAATTATCAGAGATTCATCATATAAGACTAAGTAAACAAAGCTAGCATGATTGGGTCAAGACCCACATGCTGGCAAGCAATGAACTTTCAAGCACTCACAATCCGCAAAATAAGGCTAATTTCAAATTTTCAGCAATCATCTCCGTAATAAATGCTACTGTGCAAGAAAATTGGCTCCTACAGTCATCCATGTAATAATGTGCATTGCCACAACAGTTACTTGTTGGACAAGTTGAGCAAATTACATGTTTCCATTTACGTCCAACAATGAGTAATGGTGATCAATTCAATGGAATAAGTAGCCTCTTATTCTGCTCACATAGGTGTAGCAGGAGTCAGCCTATTGCATACTTAGGAAGACCGAAGCCGGCTGAATCATCATTGGATTAACCCAAACTCTAAACATGACCTATGGTCATGAATTTTTTGTCACTATACAAGGGTACCAAAGTAACAATCTACTCAGAATTAAAGAAACTCATGCTAGTTGCATTTTAACGAAGTGATGTAGTGTGATGTTGCATCATGGGACTTTTTCCAGGTTAATGTTGCATCATGGGATTTAAAAAAAAATGATGTTGCACAATGGAAACTTTTTAAACGATTGTTAAGTAATTTGACACCTCAAATTGCAGGCCATTGATTGTTTGGAAAGTTTTGAAATTTGTACCCAGTGATCAACTGAGATCACCTGAGCACTCAAGTTATTTCCTCATAACAACCATACGTCATTAATCCTGAGTGGTACTCCCTAGGGGGGTGTCACAGGGGAAGGAGCTAGCAGACCTTGAGACCCTGATTGGCTGGCTTAATCAGGACAGTAAAACCATGTACATCTACTTGTCTCTAATAGCTCCCTGCTTGGACAGCCCACTCAGTTCAAATTTGGATACAAACCACTCAGTATGTATGTTTGATACAAGGAAATCCCTGAGTGGTAAAGCGATTAGGAGTTTAATCTCCTCTAACAATGGATCTGGAGAGCTCATTAATTCCATCAATATTTTCTTTTCAAAAACCACTGGCCAGCATTTTGAAAGTAAATTTGAACAAGACTCAAATAGAATGACATTCTGCCCATAATACGTCATGTATCTAGTTATAGCTGAGACCCTAGATACTCCGTTTTCTTTTGATTGGTGCCCAATCGCAGCAAAATTGCAAGATTTTGGGTGTCTGAAGACTCTTGAGATTGCCTTCTGCAATTGGGCACCAGGCTTTAAGTGAAAGGCAGGATTATATATTGTGGCTATGTGGGTTAACCTTTTAAAATCTCCAAACAGCTGGCAAGAAAGCCTCGGTGCCATAAGCAAAGCTCCACATAAGATCTATACCAGCTGTGGGCAACCTGCGGCCTTTTTGCCAGTGCGGCCCAATGAGGAATGTTTTGCGGCCTTTTGCCTGTAAAAGTTTTTACGCAATAATTTTAATTCCTGTTTTGTTATGTAGATATACAAGTATACAAAGCACTCTGATATCACAATTTTCATGTATGGTGGCCATTCTGTATTAGGCATTAATAGCTTCGCTTCCAAAGCAATTCTTCACAAAAATATCATAAATATGCAAACTGTTGCAAACTACTTTTCAGTGCTTTATTTTCAAATTAACTCAGAACAGAAAAATTGCCGCTTATTTCACAAGCATTTGTGAAAATTTCCCCCTTACGGGAGGGGCGCTACAGCACCCCTCCGCACATCCTGCCCTATGCCATACACAGGAAACACAGGGATATAGTCATGTACACAATCAAATCACGAGAAGCATGACATCACAAAACATTGGAAGATTAGATGAACCAGTAACTCTGATGAGCTATGTTTCTTGCAACATTTTGCAGTTTATATGCCTAAATCTGTTATAGTATATCCAAAAGAATTGCCAGAATTGTTACTCCTGTTCCAACTTTAGGCTTGACAGATATTTTGCGGCCTTTCGAGTTGAAACTCCATAAAATGTGGCCTTTTTCATAAAAAGGTTGCCCACCCATGATCTACACATTATGAGCCATCAGTGATGATGCTAAGTGTTTCTCTCATAAATGTGTTACCCTGGTAAAATGGGGTGTGAAAATACTAGAGTCCGTGAAAGCGTAAGCCTGTAAAGAACCTAGGGCCTGGTTACACATTATCACACCTATATGCGTCCGTGGTGAGGACACTTCCTCATCATATCAACAGAGGCCATCTAAGTGAAATCTTCTCACTTACGCATGTTATGACGCAGGGCTGGGATTGAGATTTTAAGGCTCTTATGAGTGAAAAACTATTTCAACCCGCTCAACCTTAAGTTCATTCAAGGTTTGAAATTTCTTTTTTTTTGCTACAAGATAATAAGGGTGATTGATGAATCGGAATATCCATTAAAAATAATATAGTCCTACCAAGTCATGGTAGATTTATTAATCAAGAAGTGAAGGTTAACCATCACCATATATCATTCAAAGGGCTCAATAAGTTATACAACCTCGTAGGCTGTCAAGATGCTGACAAATTCTCTGAAATTTTAAGAATATTTTGCAAAAATAGATTTTTGACTCTGAAGTAGCATTTTTACAACTCTTTATTCATGTCAGGTTTTGTGCACGCAACATCACTTTGGTTTCCTGAGTCTGATCAAGAGCTTTACAATGATGTTATTAAATGTATAGGTGTCATGGCTCCGTTAAAGAGAGACTCCGGTTCAGATTCATTTTCTCCCATCCCTATCCAGGTCAACCAATTTTGATTTTGTACATGTGCTCCATTTTGGCACCAAACACATCATAAAAGTATGTTTACATCGATAAGGAAGAATGGGGGTAAAAGATTGAAAAATGTCTTAGCGCCATGGCCAATTGGATCTCACTTGCCCTCTCGCTCCTGCGCTCGCTCTCCGCCACCTTTCTCACTCACTCACCAGTTGTATAGCGATCATAAGAACAGTTTTAAGTGTGAATTTTCTATCACAGAGATCAAATAAATCTTCTAGACTTGGTCCGAGCAGTTCGAGCACCAGGGCGTTGTATTTTCCGCAGGGTCCAAAGTAGTGTGTATCGGGTACACCATCTGCAACAAGACAAATAAAATAAAGTGAAAGAGGGGTGATTTTCAATTAGATTGAGCCATGCTTTGCTAATATAAAATATCGCTATCACATCGCTCAAAATTATCGCTCACTTGTTCTTTCAATTAGACAAATTTGTTCCCAAAACTCAGAATATAAATATTACTTCCATCAATTAGTGAGCGAGACCCTACATGTCTTGCTCACTCACTGAGGGATATAATTACGATTTTGGCCTTATTTAATCGAAATATCTCCCTGATCACCGTACCCTTGATTACCTGCTCTTGAAAAAAAGTCAATTTATTTCTAGGTTAATGGCAAAAAAATGAACAATTTGGGTGAGGAAGGGGGTTACTATGTGGTGTCTTGGCCAGCCCTAATGACAATAATAAGTGGCTGCACAACCTCAATAGTAGGCTACACTAGCACCGAAACCAGCCCCTTTTGAGTATTATTTCAGTGTTGCCAAAATTATTAGCAAACGTCATGATGGAAAACTCCGAATAACTTCAATTTCTGAGGTACCAACCCATAGACATGTGTTTTGTCCATGTACCAACCCCATTGTGGAATTATAAGATATTGAAGCAATATGGACTGAAATTACTGTGTTTGTCATTTTCTCCCACGGGAAGGTTTGGATAACCATGTGGTTTAGTTGATGATTCATATCCAGTCAGGGAGTCAAAATGCACCTCAAACTCCTTGATATGCAAATTATAAAATAGCATTTCCTATTTTTGTCAGGAGAATATACCTATAATACATCCCCAAAAGGAGACAACAAGTCCCAGCAGACCAAGCTCTGGTCTATCTATTTTACCCCTTACATTGCAGAGGTACACAAGAGTACATGTTACTTCAGAGCAGCTGGCATTGACACCAAACAAACAACATACTCCAAAACACAAACGAAAAATATCTATTTTGTGTGTCAACAATGTCTATAGCTTCTAGTAAGCTATGTTTTGGTTGAGGTTCAAATCAATCAAATCAATTGAAAATCAAAAAGGAATATGATTTCAAACAGATATCCTTATATGCATAAAAATGTATTTGACCATCACAGCTTATGAAAGCGAGCAATATTGGGACTTCTTGAAGTAAGTATACAGGCCGCTTTAGCCTGTCTTGACAAGCTTTATTGGGGGAGGGGGTGGGAGAACCCCAACGACATAGCTTGTCAGGACGGGCTCTAGCCGGTAGTGGAAACGAACCCTCAAACACCAATCAATCACTCTGGATGACACTTCCTACATATATGACTAGGTTCTAATTGGCACCATGAAACAGATTGGTCGTCTCTGTGCCTAGTGCCACTGGTGGAGCCTCCTCTTTTTCCTTACTTTTTGTATAGAGAAGAAGATTAGTGAGTAATTATAAGTCTTTTTACATCACAATTACTCAAATGAAACCTGCACTGTTGGTGAGCAACATGTCATAATATATTCTTAACATGGCCAACCATGTTTCTTTTTCACCACTTACAATTTATTTATTCATAGACAATGCGCAAGGTTTGTCACCAAAGTCCATGAGGCAAAATTTGCATGTTGTATCAATCAATCTCGGCGACAATATTGTTGACAGTTTTGGAGTTGCTCCCCCATTCCCTATATGAATTGTATCACCATAAACATTATAAAGCTAATGTTTACATTGTTACAGGAACTCGGTGATGTCCTAGCAGCACCTTGGCCGTACCATACGGATTTGCAACGCCCTTGGTTCACACCTTGAAGGCGTCTACAGAACTGCTTAAATCTAGTCCACTCGTGCTCAATTTAGATGACTAAGAAATATACTGTAACCTCATTTATACATATCCTCACCAAGCCTAGATTTATATATATTCTAATATATGAAACATGTTGCAATCAATCAGCGCTGTGTGTTCTGGTTGACTGCTTTAGCCGATTCCGCATTGGGAGACTCTCTCCCTGATTCTACAGGTGCGAGGAGTAAATATTAGCTAGAGTTAAGTTAAGCTAGTTTTGGGGTGACATAATAATACCTACCCCCCTTTTAGCTAGCTAATGCAGAAGTCTTTATGCCGTTATGAGGCTGGGTTAATGTTAGCTAGCCATAAATTTCACTATTTCAAAAGTGAACAAATAGACAAAATTTTCCGCCAACAGACTTGAATTAGTGAAATTTATGGCTAGCTAACAAGCCACAAGTAAACCCTACACTAGGGCGGAAAACTTACCATGGGAGCCGAGCTGTTTGTAGAATCTAAATTCCAAGTGTAGCTGTGGTGCGCGGGATTTCATTGATTCCTGTGAAATAGAGCAAGTCAATTTTAATGAAAAACATCTATCCTTGCCAAGGTGAACAATATCACAAAGCAGCAGCAACTTACGTCATCGCATTGGTTATCAATATAGCTGGACATTGATTTTAAAGGTACAGTGTGAAAGCGATGCTTGTCGAGTTAATTTGTGAAAAAGAGAGTTAAAAATCAAAACCAGGATTGACGCGCATCCACGACCATTGACATAGATAGGTGTAGGGTGGCAAAAGCAAGTCCACATCTGCGATTTTACGCATGACGTGAGTGAAAGTCTCACTGCAAATGCATCGTCCAACAATTAAGAAAGCTCGATTTGAAACGTATGCCCCTATAAGTGATTCGTGCGGGCTGGCCCCGTTTAGATACAGACAGTGCCTGGTTTTAGTTGAAATAACACAAAAAAGGCTAAACCTAGTGACCTAGGAAATCTAGGGGCACCTCCTCATACATATCAGTCTGTCAGATAATAACACCCTATAAGAGCGATGACCTCTCCGAGAGGGAGTTATTTGATGGGAGTTACTCACCAACTTGATGGCTACATGCTCATTATTATACAGATTCTTCCCTGGAAAAGAAAAAAAAATGTCTTGATTAGGTATTTATTGCAATAGGGATAGGCATCCTACGCTATGCTTTCAAACCAGTTCCGACAACAAGGTTCACAGCTGAAAACCAATAGGTTTAAATATAGTTTGGAGGCTGCCACGGGTCGTTGGAATGTTGATAGCGAACCCTAGCGTGATCCAACAAACATCATAGCTCTCAGGCTATTGCTGTGACTCAGGCTTTGATGCTAGCTATAGATATCTTCAGGTATTTTAGGACCGTATGTCATCTTCACCGCGCTGTTCAGTAGACAGGTCGTCTTGTCCTCACTGTCTAAGTTCTCTAACAAGGAGTCCTTGGTTCTACACAACTCTGACATGACCGACATGTATGACAAAAACATTTTAATTACTATCCCAGAAAACAGAGTGAGTAATGAGAATTGAGACCCTAATATTTATGTCCAATAAAGTAAGTGCTAAATGCCTCGAGGATTATAGGATTACAAGTAATTAAATCTCTGTGTTTACAATGTGCTCTGGGCAAAAGTTCAATACTAAATACAGCCTGAATCAGTCCCAGTTCAGCCAAAACAAAACCTCAATGGCTCAATCAATGTACTGTTATGCTAGAATCCAGCAAATTGCAAATAACATCTCTGTAGTTTTCTCAATTGATCTTAGTTCCAACCTGGGACCACAATTTTAAAGGTAGATAGCCAGGAAGTTAGCCAGCAAGATGGAAAACGAGACTCAAAGGTTTAGTTCAATTTGTTCTCCAAAACTTTTGCTCCCCCCCTTCCCCGTTTTTCCAATAGCCTCACAATACTAGTGTCACTACCTATGTACGTCACACAAACTTTGGAGTCATTATTATCCGGTACTAGGAATACTACATCCTTGTTATCCGCAAAAGCCAAACCCTCAAAGCCACAAAATGAATGAAGCGCAAGGCAACACATGGGATGTAATGGGAGTGATTTTTTTACAAAAATCAATTTCAGCTCATAGCATAGTGATCCATCATTAATCAGACTTTAATTTTGATAGCATGGTGGTGGGTGGTGAAACCAATGAGCCAGACAATTCAGCATGATTTCCTTCCTAGTCCAAGTCAATATTCAGAAATCCTTGTGTAAACAGCAGGTAACAACATATGTTTACAATTGTCACCAATGCCCAAGACAGGAGAAACAATGCAGCAAGAATTGATTTTTATAGCCAGTAAGAACATTACTATCCCATGAGAGGAAAACTGAAGACGCAATCAAACGTTTCATCACCATGCTTTCATAAATATGTTGACACCGTGTTATTATATAGTGTGTTGTGAATTTGATGGTCTAGGAACAACGGTCATAAAAGCTCTGTTATCATATACTTTTATCACTGTATATATCCTTACTCTGTGCTTTTATCAGTTGATATTGTTCAATCAAGCACTTTTCATGTATATAAGCTAGGCAGTCAACGACTAGACTGTACCCAATGATATTTTCCTGGCCAGCAATGCCAATCTGATTTAATGCCATGCGAAGGAAATTAGATTCAGAATCCGTACAGTTCACTTCCAATCAGTACGATACTGTGACCGCACTGTACAGTCTTGGTGATCTAGGAATGATAAAGTCTCGAAATGACAGTCATTGAACCATCTAATCCATCCAAGACAATCAACTCTCAAAACCTGACAACTCGACTTGTGCAAAGTAATTAGCTAGCCACAAACCCACAAGATGAACATTTTGGTATCTGATGTCTTTTCCAAAATAGTTGAGAGTTTATGGCACGAGTGTAAGAACGGCAGTTCACTAGCCACAAGTTTTAGGCACACATTGACGAGTTAGTGAGCAATCCATGATTGAGATGGCAAACCCTGTACCATTATGCTTGTGTGTTGGGGGGGGGGGGGGGGGGTGCTGCGCTCCTTACACACTGACCAGAGCCAGAAATTATCGATTGATTTCTCTGCCCAAAACAAACTCAGACTTCAGTGTGGAGATCCCACACCGTGCCGAGGATTCTGTCATTGAATTAGAAACTCATCCTAAGTTATCCGAAGCAGTAGAAACGACTGCATGTGACATCAGCTAAGGGTAAAAAAAGCGACAGGAAGTCTTTGGCTCCAGCTAATCTGAACCTGTACGTATCAACTAGCAGATTTACCACTTCCATATGGGAACACCCCAAAGGGTTGACACCATAGACTTATTAAAAAGTCTATGATCAATGAAGGAAGCTCATTGCTATGATTGACACCATAGAAAAAACACTTGTCTATGGTTGACACTATCAACAAGGAGGGGCAAAAGTCTGGGGGCTATGACTATCAACAAGGTCTTCCACTAGGCCTACAGACAAGGCCTACACAGCATAGATGGAAAACAAGCTTCATGATTGGTCAACATTACTTGTGTCGCCTACTCTCAAAATACACAGAAGTAGTACAGCCCGAGACTATAGATATATCTATAGTCTCTGGTACAGCTGAAGGAAAACCACATCGCATTAATTATTAATAACATCACATAAATATTCAACTTCCATCAAGCAGTCCATGGGCTAGTTTTATGCAAACAAAGCACAATGAAAACTAGGTAGCTATTGCTAGACTGGCCAAACAAATTATCTTATCACTAATAAATCATTATTATCAGTCGCTAAAGAGATAAGCTTGTCCGGGTACCATGAAAGACAGCAGTATAATCATATCGACCAGTGTATAACTAACACTACACCCAGTATATCAACTCCCCGATTCAACTGGCCTTGACGTGCTTACATAGGCTTAAAAAACCAAAACTTCTGTGGTTATTTTAACTGTCGCATGCATGATTCCTAAGGCTGCCATATTTTTGGAGGACACACTAGGTTGTGGCATCCATCAATTAGATCAAGGTTGTTGGTGCCTCTGAAAAAATGCCGTCGGAATGACTTGTGATTAACTGGTGAGATGTGGGGGTGGAAATGCAATGTTGATGACAAACAATAAAACGGCAGGACTGGACGTTATAGGATAACATGACGATTAGGAGACTCTTGAGATCTAGCAATCTGGCTAAATTTAGATAAAAGCTACTGTCGTGGCTTCGGGGCCACTCAGCTAATCAATGGTGCCATTTCTGAGAAGTAGTGAGCATTCGCCACAACGACAACACTACTAAAAGCTCATCAACATCAAGACATTACAGTCGGTTCATCCCATCAGCGTTATCAAGCTTCCAATCAATGTTATTAAATACCCTTTCGGTCATCAATAGTCTTGAATAATGTTCAAAACCTTACAACGATTGACAGACCAAAAGATAATCAAGACAAGACAGCGAAAGATTTCACTGTTCACACTTGGACATCGCTACTAGGGCAGTTTAAACTGAGATGGGCTAGGCTGAGATGATCGGGCTAGGCTGAGATGAGCGAGGGTCTACTAGTGTGTGTGCGTTTTGTTTATTGTGTTAGTTTTCTTGCCTAGTTACACTAAATAACACAGCCATCACAGGCTTGATTCAATGGATAACAATGGCACTTTAAAGTCATTGGGCCACATTGTTCTATTCTGGCTGTGTTTGAGGGGAACCAAAAGGATTTTGAGCCCACATTGTGGTTTTCACAGAAGAACAATGATTTGGGATAAACCATGTTTACACAGAGGTATCATAAATTAGCCCAACAATGATTGTTTTCCCAGCTCAAAACTGGTTTCATGATTGACTACACCTCATTTCAGGAGTCGAAGCATTGAGGAAATGGGATTGCCAGGCCACTGCGGCCAATGTCCATCTCGTTAAATCAAACTGAAAGGGACCCTGGAATTTGTAGGCCCAAGCGTACAGGATGGGACTCAAGTTCCAACATATTGATAACATGCAATTAAGTGATTGTGTTTGTTGATGTATAAGCATTAAATTGCATCACTGATCATAACAAAAACATTCAGCCAAACACAGTTTCGATATAATGTTTGTTATGTTAACTCAATTTCTTGCCAGCAAAATGAACCAGAAATAACATAAGGATGAAGGACTTCAACCAGCGCATCGATTCGCAATAAACATCTCTTCGAAATCACAGTACCATAGTGCACTTATGAGCTCATCAAGAGTGGCTATTGAAATTACGAGCTCTCTTAATAGAACTCAACCGCCCAACATACATCGCATCATCTCGACGACGACAACATTACGCCGACCGCAATGTACTCGGAGACTATAATTCTCACGACAAGGCCATTTTCAATCAAGAAGACACGACAGTCAAGCATTGCCCTGTGTCTCAACAACATGCAAACCGGTAATTAATTCTAAATGACTGCCTTCATATTCTTGCTGCAACACGATATTGAGCAGTGGTCCCTAGAGAGTGCAGCGGCATGTAGGTGTTGGAAATTAGGTCTTTACGATGCGACGATGAACAGTGATGCAAAAAAGACCAATGTCCCTAACGACAGCAGTGCAAGGCAGCTGAGAGCGGGGCTCTGCCAACCTGAGAATATGTGTAGTTACAACCCACAATCGACAACCCACATCGATCCGACGGTTGAGTGTTTAAGGCCCACATAATTCTCGCCAAAGTGACAAAGACTTGCTCTTCACACTTTGCCACTTCATTATAACTAAAGAGTTACAGCTGGACAAGACCCTGAACTTCAAGGACTGGTCATACTCTTAGCTTGTGGGGATTATTCATGTCCAGAGTTATCTAATCCATACATAATCCCAGCAACCAGACGGGAAGGCATTGAGACACCGCTAACAATGCCTCAAGTAAATTGACTCATCACAGAGTGGAGCGATAACCATTTGCTCCCTTCTACCCAATCACAAATGCTCCAACCCCATAACAAAGACCCTTTCCATATTGCAAGCCAGATTAAGGTCTTTCAAAACTAATCAAACCCTATTTATAGCTGTAGCAAAAAGTGAAGCTAAGACGACTTGTGTGTTAATTAATAATGCATTGTGCTCTTATGTCAGTATTAGCTTGTGACATCATACCTAGACCAAGTTTGGTCTATTTACCTGCATTCGGAATTGCTCCCGATCCACTGGTCACGCCGCAGTGGAAGGGAGCAACTGAATGCAGGCAATTCGGTTAAACTCGATCTACATCATACCTAGTCTCAATTCACCAAAGTTCCCATTTCCGATCTTTTTGCCCACTCGCCAGTTTGGTCCGACCATGAGAACATTGGAGCTACTGTTACTGGTACGAGAGGATGCAGCGCCTGAACGGCCAGTAGGTCGGTCCTCTGCCTGCATTGTGGATCCTCCAGGGTATATATCCACAGGTGCAATTGAATTTCCTCTCCCGCCTGATGACCAAGGTATATGCTTCGAAATCTTGACTATCCGTTAGTTTAGGTTCAGAGCAGCTATGTCATTCTTATAAACCCTGAAATAAAAATAAGAAAAGTTAGCGAGGAGTAGGTACTCCCTTATACTAATGCTAATACTAAAACTTCTCATAACTTGAAGAAACCCTGAGATGAAAACAAGAATGAGAAAAGTTAGGTAGGTACTCCCTAAAGCTAATACTAAGAAACAATAACCATTGTTCTATTATCAAAAACTTCCAAGGCTCAAGTCAAATCATTCTCTTTGTCCGTTAGTCAGAGAATAAGGTCATGAATATGTAGGTGAAACAAGAAACAAAAAACTTCCGCTTTTCATGTACATAAATTGACTGACTTGGTTCATATAAATAATCCCTTCTGTAAGGCCATCAACTATGCAATTCCAAGATAAAGCATCTTTAAAATTGAAGGTTCCAGATAAGATGAAGCAATTGTCACTATGGGAGCACAGAGTTTTACTGTAGACTTCAATTGCACCATACGACCATTTGGGACACACTAGAAAAAGGTGCCAAAAGTCCTTTCCCTAATGTTATGTGCCAGTGATCATCATGGAAGAAAGCGGACTAAGAGAGGCAGGAGATTGAGACTGACACGGATGTGTATTGTGTGGCATATTTTTTGCTCCTTCTGGTATGACAACCTTCCCCTCAGTAAGTCCGATAAGTAATTAAGTCCCCTCAGTAGGTCCAAAAGAGGTTACAAATTGTAAGATATGACTTATAAATTTGCTTTGTGTGAGTTTATCTTCCGCAGAGCTAGATAACAGAGGACTATCTAAGGGTCATCTGGACTACCCAGTCTGACACTGTTAAGTACTAATTTAATAAGTATTACATAGTTCTATCCTGATTCAATCAACTGCTCAGTAGAAATGTAAGTAAGTGGACACAGCTGGCAATATTGTGCCGACCCGGTGATAAACTTTCCCTTTTACAGTCCGAACTGTCACCTGAAATTTAACATTGTGATTAGTCTGGATAAACTTAATAATTATTGCAATCACCAAATTGAATACTGAGTGAATCATTGGTACTTAGTGTACCGCATTTCACTGATTGTTGTTAGCTGTATGTATAATTGAGACTGGGGTGAACTCATTCGTGTCCGAAGATTAAAGTAAGCCATGTAAGGGTATGATTAAAACTACATATCCGATGATTAATTTACCAATTTTGTGTCAGAACGAATGATGGCCAGCTATCAGCTACAGGGAGAAAATTATAGACATAAGTCACCCACATGTGGGGTATAATTACAGTTACAGGTAGAACATTCACAGGGCGGCATCAAAAAGGCTAAAACTGGAACATCATTTATCAGACTTAAGATGACAATGAGGGTTCAGACGAAATCCCACAACAACAATGCGGTGTCAAATACTCAGACGAATCATCACCAACAGTACACAACGAATCTCCTATCTGGCTCCGACTCAACAGGCTAAGGATGGCCAATCAGGATGTTTGTCTGTCTGACCTGTTGACCCTCTGAAAGACAAAAGGTGGGGTCAGTCATCTAACCAACAATCAATCACCCAATTATTGATCACTAATAAGAACTGTGACTGTTCCTAGGCCTACACTAGTTCAGAGTTCAGACACATATATGTAAACTTAGAAGCAGATCTCTCTTTGCTGATGCCCACTGATACCAACCATATGGATATACCCTGTGTATAAAGTATCACCAACATTGTAACCAACATGTGATAAGCCTGCAAAAGGAGGCAAAAGGAGGCACTGCGTTGTAACGCATTGAAGATTGAACCCATATGACTCATGACTGTTCTTTACAATCGGTCAGCAGAAAATGATAGACAAGACTGTACGAAATGAAGTCCTCAAGCGCAATCTGATTGAGCATCCTGAGCCACTTCACATTGACAATCAAAACAAACCAAACAATACTGCAAGCCTTCTGATTCACCTATGAGATTTTCACAATGTCAGTTCAATCCATGACTCAACAAGGCCTAAAGCCTAAATCTTGTTGGATGAATTATCAGAGTACCCTCACCTATTATCATATTTACACAAAGAGAAGAATCACCCCTATCACCAGCGACGCTCACATCCGAGAACAAGACTGCCTTCTGATGGTCTCACCATTAAACAAAAAGAGTAGGCCTACCCGCAAACCTACGAGTTCCTCTGGGACCACAACGACATTGTTCAAGCAGCAGCTGGTCCCATTTTCAGCTCTGCTGCTTCTCATTTGAAACAACAACAACCAACTCCTAACAAACATACCGCCAAGGTGAGGAATATAGTCCAGGGTCCAGGTAGTCTCGTGTGTCAGCATAGGGTTTAGGACAACATCAGAGTAGTAAATCCAATCCCTGTTGCAAATTGCAGAGTTAGTTACGATAGAAGAGCTGACAGGGTAGAATGCATAAGTGAAGATGAGAACGTACTTATCTGATTTAGTGTGTCAGTTGTCTTGTTGAGATTAATTATCGATTTGATCATACATAAATCATTACTTATGGATTATGATGTTATCAGATTTAGTCAGTCAGTTTTGGCAGTCAGACTCAGCACTATCAATGATATTGATTGACTGACTAGCTAGTGTCTAGTCACACTTACTTACTACTGTCTCTACTTTCTATCCCTCACAGATGTGAAAGTTTAAGGGGCAAATGACTACCAAACAATGTTTTCTCATATGATATACCCAACAGGCCACCCAAAATTCTTCTTCCTGTCCTAAATATAAGATTTGATAACAGTTTTAATTCTTGCTGATAATGAGTGATGTTCCCACTACTAGCCTACCCTCTTAAAAACCAAAGGTAGCAACACCCTAACTGAGCTGAGGTCACTGCTCTGGCCATAATTCTTTTATACCAATCAAATTCAAGGGAGGGTCAAGCAAATAAAATTTTATTGCTTTAGTTTTTGAATTTGTTTGGTATATAAACAGTTACTTGCTCAACTAATAGGCCTAACTTCCAACCCAGGAGTAAACTCATTATTCTAACTGACTCACTGCTCCCCCTTATGCTCCTCAATCAATCTTTTAATCCAGTCCTTGCCTCAACTCAATCAATATCTTTTCATTTCAACTAACAAAAACTGAGAAAGATGGATACTCACCGAGTTGAATTTTTTTGAGCTTCAAGCTGATCAACTGTTTTTACATCCTACAATCCTAGCTGTTTGGTTTTATGGAGCAGTTCTTTTGTATGTATTCCAAGTAGTTAAACTGGAGCTTCCACTTGAACTTTCTCTTCAAACCTCTCCTTTGTAATCACTTGTCAACCTCTTCCTCCAAAGATAATTGGCCCACTAAGAATATCAGCTGATGGCAGTTTGTTGGGATTAGCATTATTCTCAGACTATTTTTAATTGAGTTGAATGGGAATGAAATATTGCAGGTAAAATAATATATTCTTGTGTTATTTTAGTGACTCCACTTAAAAGAATAGTAGACAAATTATGAGAGTATGCAACTCCAAAGTTTTGTTCCTACCTATCATGGATAGACAACTTCTCATTACATTCTTTCTTGAACAATTCTCTCTTCATGTGGCCTGTGGGTATGATTAGGCCAGCGTTTATGCTCAGTATAAGAGCTGCTCGAAACGTTTGGCAGTCTGCACTTATCAACATGAACCCTTCCGATAATGGCTTAGCAGTTAAGGGGTATGCTTCAAAAAACAAGTTTGTGTTGCCTGTGGTAGACGAATATTTAAAAAAAATGCAGTGTATCAAGGAGCCTTGACTTTTGCAATATCACTGCCACTAGGGGGACATCCTGTTCTAGTATGTGTGCTATGTAGAATAATTCAAAGAACAAAAGTGTTGAATATCATGGTAGGGGCTTACTTTGTCCAAGGAGTTAGATATCTCTAACTTCTTGGTTTACTGAACAGCCGACTCTTGCGAACTCTAAAATAACAGTGAGTGGTATACGATTTAGTATTGTATCAACTGTATAAATTTCATTAGGTCAAATGCACAGTAAAGAAAGCATTCTAAAACACAATTATGAAGGATTCAACTCGGTGCTTCCAAAGGGTCTAACTCATTATGTCCAAATTCCATGACCAAAAGAATTCTGTTTTTGCCATTTTGGAGTTGTGTCCCAGCTGCCTTGACATCTTGAGGGTTGAGGCTATGCACACAGGCGGGTTATCATGCGCTAGCATAGCGGATATCAAATATATATCCCGTTTTTCAACTAGTTTCAAATAAGGTTTTTCCAACTATAGCCTGACAATTATATCCCGTTTTTTGTGTGCCTGACGATGTGTCCTAGCATTCAAATTGATGAAGTGAATAAGCCGGGTGAAGCTGTTAGTGTGGGCAGCTTACTTACTTACTTACTATCCAAAGACTTTTTCAAATAGCAAAGGTACTTTCATTTAAATAGATTCCATCTTACTGTAAAGGTAGCTCTATTTTATTAGATGCTCGCTAGCAAAACTAAAGGCCTTTGACGGCTTGGCAACAATTTCGCAACAATAAAATGGTGCAAAAAGATATATCGATGCAATACAACAACAAAAAAAGGTCAAGTAAGATGATCTTCACTATTTATTTACATTTAAAAAGCAGGTCAATCAATTGTAATACATCATCTGCAAGCAAAACTGGGAAATAGGTATACCAAAATGAAATCAGATATGAAATCCAAAATAGATTACCATTGTAAGCGGTATTATCAGTATCTTTGGTTCTGAAAAATTATCAAGGGCACAGGCTTACTCAGTCATGATATAGGTATTTATATAAATGGCTGAATGGCTGTAATTTCAAACAGCTTGTGCCACACATCCAACTGTAAGAGAAAATGGGTGGAGTCATCTCCCCTTTGAAATTTTTTCCTCTCATCAGATCTCTCGAAGATTCAAGTAAATGTTTCCCTCTTGTGAGCTTCGACTTGGTAGGTATCAAAACTTGCAACATGTGCTTGCAAATTTTTAGCAGGGGTGTTATCAATGTAGACTGAGCTCCGATTGATTCATCTAGTGTAAAAAATACCTGAGGAAAAGCATGTAGTTTGTTTAGTCTGTGTGAGGAAGCTATGCCGACCTTGGGAACATAGTCGCGAGTGAAACTATAATTGAAAGAACGTACAATACGAAAAACATTCTATCTAAAACAAGCGCGACTGCTCGCCACTCGGCTTTGATTTTGTCCACCATTTCTTTATGCTTCTGTTTGTATATGATGGTTTTGAGGTATCGTTTTATCTCTCTAATATCTGTCTCCAGGTTTTGATGTAGATGTAGCGGAGACATATCGGGAGAGACTTCTGTTATGGGCGCTGATAGATTGTGGTTTCCTAAACTACCACCGCCATTTCTGCTGGAGTATGGTGCGCTGCCGTTGCTTTTGCAGCTGCATATATGGTTGGTGACACTGTTACCAGTGACTTCTTTGATTTGGAATTTATTGTATTTTAGTTCTTTGATTCTCATGCGCTTGAATTCTTTCTGCAGTTTAGGATCTTCTGACTTGATGGCTTCATAGATTTTTTCACCCTTTTCTTTTGGCACATAGTTGAGCATGAACATTAATCGGGCTAGGCTCACCAAAACAGTCTGAAATTACAAAAATAAAGGCTGGTCAAGATCATAAAAACGTCAAGTATCAATATCACAGAATATGAATCGTATATCGTTTTAATTCAGACTTGAAATTTATTCTTCACACAAAATTTTCCATGATATCCAGCAACTTATTTATATATATTCTAACATCCAAATGTATTCCGTTGTTTCTGAATGTTATATATTTCACAGGCATTGTGCAACCCAGTCCACCTGATACAAGAACTCAAATAATTATCATCACCATCATTATTAATATAAACATATACATCAAAAAATAATTCAGTATTTCATCTATTTCCACTGTGTAAATATCTTGAATACATAACTTACCTTCCGTAGCCATGTTGGAACCCTGTTAGTCCTATCACCTCTGAAATACAGGTGAATAACGACCACCGCTAGAAAGGTCGATAATGTAATCATTATCATATTCAAACAATAGTATGCACCTGAAACAAAGAGAATCAGAACTTTACAATATACACAGGAGTATACAGCTGATAGTGAGGGAGAAATATGAAAAATATAATCAGGAATTAACAATGTTTTTCCACACTTCTCAAGCACATCTTATTTAGCTGGCAATTTTATTTTACTCAAATTAAACGTTGCAACGATTCAGACCTCACTGACTCTGAAACATGCTAAAATGGTGGCAGTAGTTGAGTGTTAAATCTATTTCTAGAATAATTTTCACTGGCACAACACTATGACAATGAATCTACAGGTTACTACAAAAAAACAGTGGAAGGTGCACAATCGAGGTTAATAATTGACTCCATCTCTTCAACATAAGGCAACTCCCGATTTCCTTTCAGACATTGCCAAAGAGCTTAAGTATGGGACTTTATTTAGGGTGTAAAATAGGTTTATTTAGAGGGGATGCTTTTCTTGCGGGTCTTCACTCTTCGTGTTTGCCAAGCTCAGGTCCTTCAAACAAGTTTAGATGTCTGATTAAAGCGATTGTTATTTTTCTTTTCCCCCATGGGTTTAAACAGTTGCTTTTGATTAAAATCCATGTCCAGGTCAAGAGGATAAGGCGATCAGCTTACTACATCATATCCTACTTTAATCACCATGGTTATTTTAGGGAAGTTCAAGTTTTTCTCCATACCTATTAATGGAATGAGGCCTGCAACTTGTGGAGTTGACTCTGTTAGAACTAGCAAGAGTACAAAGTATGAAGAATAGATGTTAAGGCCTACAAAATCATAAGAAAACAAAACATCTACCAACTAAAATAAAGGGGGAGGTAAGTCAAACCATACAGGAAAAATGCTTGGAAGCGAAATGATAGCTCGTATTCCAAAACCTACATCTAGTATGAGAATTAAGAGAAGGCAATCCTACCATAGTGCCATCATAATCTTGTCTTACTCCATGTGCAAGCACAGTGCTTGTAAATTTATGGGGATGTGATTTGAGGCAAGAAATGCACCTGCACAGTAATAATTAATATCTAGCATGCAAACTCAAATTCTTTGTAAGACAAGATACGAAAGAATAAAGAAGGTACTGATCCATAATCTTGACACAAGGAGTGTAAGAAAATCAAATTGCGGGAATGGCGTGTCATTCTTAAGCAGAATTGATAAGAGTGGGAGCAACTAAATCTTATTTTTGTAGGGTTGCCTCCCCTTGACTCTTCATAGCCTCAGTTACCTATGAGTGGTATGGAAGATGCTGCGGGTGGCGTATTTTCAGTTAAGAGTAATAATAGCAAGAAAAACGCCACAAATATGTTCATTCCTGCAAGAGACAAATGCGAATGAATGTATATACATGTTTGTTGGATGGTAGATCATCGTTCAAAACCAGAGCTAATCATTATCCGTGTGTCATTGTTATAAAAGTCCAGGGAAAGTATCATTATTTTATATTCCTCTTTTGTATGGTCAGTTTCTAGTGCCAGTGGGATACCACATGAATAAAATAGGAGAATTAGGCAATGGTGATCAGTCAATTTTGAGTCTGAATAATACTCTCCTCATCAAGAAATAAAATTATTCACAGGTATATTCAAGAGTAATAAATAATTCCAAACCAACAAAATATTGAAAAGTTTTAAATTGATTCTGGCTGTTGGTGGGGGAGAGCCAATGCGAGGTCAGATGGTACTTTCCTGAAAATACCTATAGAATTAATGGGAAATTAATTCAGTATCACTTTCACTATATCTCATTATGTACTGGCATTGGTTCCCTTTCCCATCCAACAGCAAGGAGCTAACTCCTTGTTGGCAGTGGCCTTCTGAAAGTATTAAAAAACTAATAGCGCGGCTTTAATCAAACTTACCGAGCTGCATTTTAGCAGGTGACTCCGGAGGCAGCCAGAACAGCACCATGGTTAATAGAGACAAGAGAACGCAGGGTAATATCAGTATATAGCTGTAAAACGCCACCTACAATAAATCAAAGGCTTAGGCTATTTAGATACGTAACTGTGACTGGCGATTTCCCAACAAAAAGAGGAAGGGCTTTGTCATTTATAATTCAATTATTACAGTACATTTATACATGAACTATTTTGGATAATACTCATTTAAAATTAAACTTTTCATTCCATACTCATCATACTTGAGCAAGAGGAACAATTCAATCGATTATTTTTACTCGAGAGAGCTCTTCGAATTTTCTCTTGGTTAAATTTTTGGCTAAGTACAGCATTACTGACTGTATGGCTCTAAAATGCTTTGGTGTGTTGGTATCCTGTAATACAAGAGTTGTCCGCCCACTTTACATGCAACAACCAGAGACTATAGATAATATCTATAGTCTCTGCAGCAACCCCATGAAGGAGCTTACATAACATGAACATCTGTTATAATTGGTGGCTTATAGGGGCAGGAGAAGTTAAGTTGCATGAACCATCTATTACTGTAAGATCCCCAGGCTTGGTGATGCTGACGCATTATAGCTAAGCCTGTAAGTGCCCAAGCCATTTTAACCACAGCATCCCCTTGCTGAGGGTCCAGTCCAGTGTATATGTGTGTGATACCAAACCACACAATCAACGTCACGGCCCAAAAACTTATCTTGAGCAATATGCTTACACGATACCTGGAAAGCTAGTGATTAGCAATGACGCTCACAGAATTTAAGGCTTAAAAAAGGATTTTCTTACACATCCAGGCTTTGCTGAACAAGAGAAACCAAAGATGTTTGATAAATGGTATCCTTTGGAAAATACCACATTTTATCTCAAAGGAAAGCCCTGGCTGTAATTATTACTGAAACGTGTCATGTCAATTGAACACACCACATGTTGCTATTCTTCAAACTGAGAGCAACTTTGCGCCGAGTATGGCACATTTATTTCTCTTTCCGACAGAGATAGAACGGTAGGACGATTTTAACCCACTTGCTTTGTTTCACCAATCAAACCAACCCATCAGTTGGCCAAGACACTGGTCAGGGTATTCATTTCATAGACCTAAACCTTGAAGCTTACACCGAATTATGTTAATCTAATAGCTTACCTGTCGCCTGACAGCCAATGTGAAGGTTAGATCAGGATATGGTTCTATACAGCATGGATATCTCAGTATATTCCTACGAGCTGGGTGACCAATCACATCCCACTCATTACTTGCCACATAATTCGCTAAGTCTATCGCTGGAAGATCCTACCAACATAAATATACAAGTAGAAATATAAACAAAGTTACAAACACGAAATACAAACTACAAAAACTATTATGATTGTAAGGTGATGATGGTACGCCACACTACATAGATCGGAGGGTTGAATTGCGAAAGAGTTTTTTTTATAAATTTCACAATTTGGAGAGTGGAAAACACATTTTACTTAGGTTAGGCACTGATGCGCAGGTGATCCACAAAACAGTGTATACGTTGCAAGAAAAAACAAAGCAGAAGTAAGAGTATGCGATGCTAACGTTTATAGCTTGGTGACTTCTTATAAATGGCATCTTGGGAAGTCTCATATCGAGTTAAAAAGATAAATATACCTGATAAAATGCTAGGTCTATTTTGAAGCCATCAGATGTCCAAATGCCAAACTTGAGGTGGCAAATCTGTGAGTCAAAAGGGAAGTTTGTAATATCGATTGAACACGATGATTTAAAAATAGCTGGTGGGATCCACAGTACATATCCGTCACTCTGAATCACCGCCATCGCCTCTCGCTTCTCCTCCAACCGATCATCAGCACTGGTAAGAAAAGAAAAAACATTATTTTAGTACTTTATATAAGGGTCAAAATAAATCTTATCTGATCTTAAGTTTGGCGGTTATCATAGCTCACTATTGCCTGAGCTTTAAATATTGGAAGGCAAATCTTTCCGCTTTTTAATTGGGTGTAAAACACCAGGCATGATAAGAGGGTTCCATAATGCACTTTTCTGGAATTATCAGGGTTGGGGTGATTTTAGAGGTGTGAATTCCCTGATAATTTTGGGTCTTGGGGATGCATTGTGGTGCTCAACATAAAAAAATAGTGTCAAGCTGTAATTATTTTATTTTTGGTAAAACTGTACCAATAGATCATTTCCATTAGTAATTATATGTCAAACAGTTTTGTAATTGAGTTCTTTAAACCTTATGAAATTGAAAACTCCCGAGGAATAACACAATACATTCTGAGATTGTCATCTGGCGCGGTGAGAAATTGAATGTTTGATCAGCTTTCTTTCTGGGAGTTGTCTTGTCAAAAAACATGTGAGTAAAACTCTTCGAACAAACAACAATGTTTTTCACCTATCATTAACTCATTAACAAAAATGAATCCCATTAACTTATTGAGCACCAATCAAATCACTGATTTCCTTCACTTAAAACTGAAGGTTTTCTATTGTTGATTTTTCAAAGGCTACAGATTTGATTAAATTTCTGTTGAGTAGCAATCTTGTTCAATTTATTTGATTGACACATGTGTGCATGTTGCTGCAAGGAAGATCAATCTCCTGAACGATACAAATGTCACTCTATTTGTCACATACAAGTTATTAGCAAGATTGTATTCTCAAATCAATAATTTTCGAGCTCAAATAACTGTCGAGTAACAAGCGGTACGCTCTGGCTATGATCAGTGAAATGTAAGAGTGATTAATTTTGCATGTCCAGATGTAAAACGCTGGAAGAAAATTGCACCTAGATGGTCAATTTAATCATCTGAATAATGTTTCACTTAATAAAACTTGTCATATCCATCAATAGATTTCATTCCGAAAGAATCAAACACGATTGTTGTTATCAATGAGCAAAAGGTTTTGTAGGCCAAAGCTGTTTTAGCAGAACCCAGTAAAGATAAAAAAAGCGCTTTCTTGTTGCCACTGTCAGCAAACTTTTTGGACTGTTGACAAACAGGCTTTCACAAAACAAAATTTATTGTTTGTGTAGCATGCATGACACGGTGATGAGGGCCAATACACAGGCAAAACAGTCACCAAATTAAGTGTCATCACTTCATGCAAAGTTTTCACATGTGAACATCAAATCCCGAAAATGACCAGCGGAAAAGCATAGCACACCACACACCTTTCCATGCTCAGACTGTAGTTTATTGCCTGATCACAGGCTAAACTCAACGAAAAACATGATGGTATACCCCGTGAACTTAACAATATTCTATTCACCTGATGCAACTATTTTTGTCGCTGCAATGATGCAATGGACCAGAAAAGTTTGGGAGACTAAAATGAAGTTTTCTTATTGAATATGAGAGTTTTTTGATTGTGGCAAAAATATACAAAATACTAGCTTTGCCACATCTTGGATGTGCCAACATAGTAATCTGCTCGATCGGCCCAAAATTCATTTCACCGCAGAAAACCTAGAACAAGTATAATCCAATTTGCCTGCACTCGGAGTTGAAAAATAGTGAAAGAAAGGGATTGTGGGGGGGGGGGGTGGATAAATTGGATCAAGTTTGAGCTACTGAAAACCTCATTATGACAGGCAGGTGTGGTAATACTTTGTAGGTTGGAGGCATTTCAATTGGAAATAAAAAGAAAACTCACTAGTTATAGAGAACAAGATCTGGTAGCCATATTTCCTTAGCGGGTACTGATATTGTTGTAACTCCATTGTACTCCGTCTCATTCCAGGCTAGTAGATAGTCCCTCCACCACTAAAACAATAAGAGACATACTTAAAAAAAAGATATTTATTTCTATCCTTCCTAATGTCTGCTCTTTCCTGCTGAGCATGTGGGCGTGGCCTAACTTTTTATATGGTACACCCAAACTATCCACTTCCTTTTTCTACCATTTTATGATATAGAACATCTCCAAAATACTGTTGGCATTGGCAACCCTAGCAGAGAAAATATTAGCTAGGGTTTATCTTAGCTAGTTTTGAGACGCTATAAT
Source organism: Membranipora membranacea (assembly GCA_914767715.1). Taxonomy (NCBI): domain Eukaryota; kingdom Metazoa; phylum Bryozoa; class Gymnolaemata; order Cheilostomatida; family Membraniporidae; genus Membranipora; species Membranipora membranacea. The sequence goes on along the minus strand of OU612067.1, from coordinate 17,134,792 downwards.
GTTAGTTAGCACAAATTGTTGGCCAGCTGGTTGAGATCCTATGTAAATGTAATGTAAAGATGGCGAATAAATGTAAGCTAGCCATAACTGTACACTTTTTCAAGCAAGTGTGTATAAGGTGAACTTTCCTCCTGCTAATAATTTACTCCTTTAGGGTATGTATATAAAGAGTCATCTCTGATACATGAAACGTTATGAAATGCCAAAACTAGTGTTACTTCCATTGTAGCCAACAAAATATGTGTCGGTGATGAGTCTATAGTTTTCTCAATTCATGATCTAAGACAGGAAATCGAGGGATGTTGTTTTCCACACATGCTCATATTTAGAGATACAAAAACCACAGAGCTTCTTGCTACAAAAAACTAGCAGGGGTATGCGGCATGCGTGAGGACAACTTCATCGGTTACTTAATTTAGGAATAAATCATAGCACATATTGAGAGAAGTTGCGCTTTATAAAAAATAGGTGCTCTGCCTCAGCATCCTTCAAAACTAGCAATTCCACATAAGAAATTTGTAATAAGGCACATATTTGGCTTTTCCCCAGGGTGCAGTTCACAGAAAATGGTCAATCACTCAACTCAATCGGCTGAGATGATTGACGGGGCGAATCAGTCGTAGTCATTCATGTTTCAGTTGTAGAGGGATGAATTACATAACTAGTCACAAATCAGAGTCTCGAATTGCTATTTTTATTGTCAACTTGTTAGGAAGACTATCAAAATCATAGAATATACCTGATACCAATCAATGATATGAATAGCGGACAGCTGTGCTCCTTTGTGGGTGAAAAGAATGCTTGTATTGATTGAGGAGTCGTATGGTAGTCACAAGGATTAAACGCTGCTGCAAAATCTCTGCTGCCTTTCACTAATTACTTTCATTGCCATATTCTATGTTAGATGACGATAAAATTTGCCCCTCCTCACAAACTTTCCAGATCCTGTTCCAGACTCATTTTTATTGCTGGGATTGTGTAATTTTCATGTTCACATTGACTGGGATGGCTATCTTGGATGGCTGTCTGGGTCAATGTGGACCAGCCTTAAATCATAATCAAAATTGAGTGAAATCTGAGGGATAGTGACGATTGGGATTCGCATCATCTACAATTATAATAGTCTGTCATACTTCCTTGAAAGCCCATTTGAGGATCGTGTACACATTGATGATTTTATGGGATATTTGATAGAAGTTTTCAATCATAAGGGCTCCGGTAAACAGCCCAATGCCAATGCCAATGCCTCTGCCAATGCACCTTGGTCCATTTTACTCTAAATCAAGTTGGATAATAACACATGAAAATTAGATTGTCCAATATTTTGATTCAGTTATCAGGTCAACTTTGTAGACACGAGAATTTTATTGATACATACGTCTAAAATAGCCACTTTGCTACATCGTAGACAGACGTAAGGCCACCAACGATATAAAATCAAATTATTCTAATGAACAACTCAGAATAGTAGATATAAATTTCAATACAACTTCGAATTGATCAGAATATCATACTTCTGCAAGTATAGATATGAAATTACTAACTAGGATGGGATGAAGGCCCTGAGTTTCGGATTGACCCTACACCCTCTTGTTAGATTTTTATGAGTTACTCAGACAGAAACACTCAATTACCATTTTTATCAGAATAAAAATCTTGGTTGATGATTTCCTAGTTGTCTGCCCTTTGACTTTGGTGTCATTGATAGCCTGTGATACAATTGGTTAATTGTAAGTCCTATTCATGCTGCCTCTGGTGATCATGAATGAGTGGTGGTTCTGAGTCTAACAACGTGATTGGGCAAAGTTTACCAATCAGCTTGCTTCGACAACATTGGCGCTTAGGCATACTTCGGCTTTTCTCCCGGAGTTTCACCATCTCAGAATGGTCAATTTCACAAACACTTTAATATCAATGACATCAGAAAAAGGAGGAACAAAACATGCTCCAGACTTGCACTCACATATCTGGACCATGTGCTGATGGTGAGCACTTGGTTCTTCTCGTCCACATTGAGAATTTGAATAAGAGCCAGACCAAAACTGACTAGTATAGAATCTGTGGCGTTCCTTACGGGGCGTCCGATAACCCCCGCCTGTCTGTATGTGTCGATCAAATCTTTTATCAGCCTCTTCTCAGCAGACAAAGCTAAAGTACCTGTAAAAAAAGATAGACAGATATTTGAAAAGATTTGACATAATTTTTTTTAAAGCTTCTGAACATCATGGGTGTATACAATTTGTATATATATTGGATATTATTCGAATGACAACGGTTTCACCAGCAATACAAAGAAAGAAAAAAATGCCTTTCCGTATCTTATTTTGTAACGCTCATATATTCTAGATGGTCACTTTTATCGCCATACATTGTGCATCCATATTGGATACCTAACTTTATCAGCCAATATGTTCACCATGGTAGAATATACATCAGGCTAACACATGGAATTTAGGCGATTCCCCAGAGTAAAGGGCATGGTAGGAACTCTTGAATCACACCATTAGGGTTTTAAAAATAACCCTAACTAGATCTAGACAACATAATAGACAAAAAGATTCCACCACAAGCTGGTAAAATGTGAAGTCTAAAGATCATTAGGTGGCATGGTTGCCTCAGGCACTATCTCAAAGTTTGCTACTGCAAATGCAAGTCATATTATATTCAGGATCAATAAAATAAAGATGTAAAATAACAGAATAATGTTTAATACAAATAATCAAATCAATCCTTGTCAACATTGATCTACAGAACGGTTGGAAACTTATGCCGGAGATAACTGACAAAAAACTTTTGAGTGAGGTGTGACCTATCTGAAAAGGCTGATCTCCAATTCACAGTTCAACTAAAGTGACTAATAACTTGAATCACACATTGCCGATAAAATATGTACTCAGAACATTCATACTGCCCTCAAACCTCTACCAAACCCTACTCAAGGAGAAACAGTAACTCGTTGATCTACTAATCTCCTATCTTGAGTAACCAATTCAAAATATTAACTACTGATTTCGCTTTGCTGTGACAGTTGTGACCATGTCACAGGTTTGAGTGATTGTTATAAGCTTATGACAGTGTGACAGTTTGACAGTCTGACAGTGCGACAATGTCACAAGATATATAAAGAAATTGTTGCTATAAGTGAAACAATCAAAATCTGTGATGCAAATCAACCAGACAGTATCATCGATCTAAATCTTGTGAAACTCTTTACTGAAGGTTTACGCATTACAAACCTAGAATGGACACTGTCATTAGTTTATGGAAAACTATATTCATCCTGTAAGTGATCAACCTCACCAACCAACCAGCTGATGAATTCTCCGAGACGAATTGTTTCTCTTCGTTCCGACCATATATCTGCCCGATTAAGTCCTGACCAGACCGCTCAGAAGCAAACCCAACACAAATGTACTTCATAAAGTGAGTGCTTGTTCATCTTATGACTGATGTGTGTCCGACAAGAATGTTATTCCCAGGGAGCTTATTTAAAGCGAATGCGAAAGTCCACCTTATTCACCGTCCATTCAAGTGGCACAGTGCCGAGTTTAATCCCAGGTGCCAGAATTTCAAAGACAGAATTCTCCTGAGGCGTTTTGACGATACGCAACTCCACAATGCAGAACCTATTCTTCTCAAACACTCGACTTAGGCTGAGTAGCTCAGAATAGCGCCATAGTTTGCTCACTGTTGTACGCCGGTCAGAGTTCATTGCAGGAACAATATAAGCAGCAGTAGTGATTCAGAGGAGAAGTTGATTTTTGTTTTTAAAATTAAATTACATGATACTTGAATTCAGCCCTTTGACGATTGAATACAGGTGGCTGAGTATGAATACATACCTAAGTCAATAAACTCATGCTTAGGACATGAAGAGCTAACTGCATTTCCTCACAGTTCAAGAGTGGCCACTCGAGAAAGTCAAGACCCAATATTGATATCTAAACAGTTGGTAAAATGCAAATTGTCACCATCAAAACATCGGGCAAACATCACCGCACTAGCATTTCCTGCCTGACGTTTGTAGCATGCTATTCAAAGAGACGGAAAGGAAGAGGCTATAGATATTAGATGTGTGCAGAGGGAAGGCTATGTTGAGATCAAAAAAGGAATTATATGTCTGCTGAAAAAAAAATCCACAAAACAGTAGCCTGTGCAGACGGATTGTGTTTGATTGAACAAATGAAAAGACAGCAGAACTGAATTCTTCAAATAGAATTCCTTTGAAAGTGACCAAAATAGACTTCAGAGAGGATATTTACATGTTCTTTACCGTTTCCTTGTGTCAATATTTAAACATGGTTGTAATTTTCATATCGGCAGCTTTTCAATTCTAAAACACATTCTTTCTCAAGTGCGACTGAACCATATCCTTACATACAGGAGCAACAACTTCTCAAAATCAACCCCCCACAATGTTTTTTTTTGTGGTATCTTGATTGGATGAAGTAACTCATATGTGTTCTCCTTTGGAATGAAAGCAGGATTGAAGTAAAACAAGTTTGTCGGTCATTCTCATTCTACTGGTCAGTCTGCGGGGCGGCGTCTCAAACCCTATATGCAGGAAAATCATGCTTGATATGGGATTGCGGCACTTTTCTTCCGATATCAACATTACTTTAAGTGTTCTTCTTGAGTTGCCCTAGATTGCAACAAACACCAATTATACTGACAACCAATAAATGCAAGGAAAGCTACAAATCACAAACACAGCATAAACAGCGGATAATTAAAATCAATGGGATAGCCGTAACATCGGTAGCATGCGATTATCAAGAGTCCGATTTGAATTTATATTATTAGTTTAATAAACCTTCGTGCAAAGAGCAAAGTAATGAAATTAGTAGATCCTGACATTGTGCTGTCCGATCTCATAGTTCTAGTTTATACAGGAAACGCCATACACTCGGTGACAGTGAAAATTGAATTTTTTGTATAAAAAGAGCAATTTGTTGTTTACAATGGTAGAAAGAGGCCGAGGAGTTGCATTTCCTGAATTGAACCCCATTTCTAGGAGTTCACCTTCACATAATTTATGAAAAATAGATTGATTTAGCCCATGAAATTACATCAGAAGATGTTGTTCACCCAAGTCTAGTGATGACTAAAACTCCCACAACAACAAAACAAATATTGATGACCAGATTTTGCTGTCATACTTCATTGGGCAAGTCAATATCTGCCATTCACTGGGTTTAATAACCAAAACAATACCTGATGGGAGGACATCATAGCCTTAGATACTCAACACAGCCTGCCTATACTATCTACATAGTCGCAAACTTTGTGACGGCGCCATGTTCATTCAGGATCTTAGATTAGGGTTGGAATTCAGAAATAATTAATGATCAACGCTCATACTTTTGTCTATGCATGATGTCGTCTTTGATCTGGAACTCTGATTCAATCATTGCTAAGTGAGAACAAAAAGAAGAGACCCATAGATTGACCTGAATAGACAGTCTGAACTGATAGTCTTTCCCAGCCCAATGAACAGTGCAGAGTGAAGTGAGGTCATCAAAAGACCCTTGAGAGCGAGACGTATTGGGTACGGGCTAGCCTTGACACGCGGCCACTTTTTTTAAAACGAAAAAAAATGGCTGCGTGACAAGGCTAGGTACGGGCTGTGAGATCAAGCTGAATGTGATGTGTCCACCTCTGAGCATTTCATATGCCTGACTCGACCTTATGGTAGAATTTACATTCCCTTCACCTGACATGAGCACACGACAGTATTTATACTAAAATATCTTAACCATATAAAATATACCTGTACAGATTAGCCAAAACAGACTCCAAACAAAGTGTAGACGAAGTTCAGCCATCGAAGAAGATCGGTAATCTCGGTATCTCCATCAGCTCCAAAATCTTTGAAAAACTTTTCAAACAGCCGCAAGGACGGAAATAGGACTCGCCACAAGTGTGTTATTCCTTCGAAGGTTGTGAGCTTGGGATCGATTCACAAATAGATCACAGTTTGGTGACGATAGTCGCAGAAAAGCCCTGATTTAAACAATAGCAGTCAGCGCGCCGTGCTGCTGTGACAAATTTTACGCTAAAAGCTGTCATCAATTGTGGACGGTACCTATATATAATAGTTGGAGTATTACATGATTTTTACTTTATTGGACACTTGACCATGCTCAGCTCACAACCTGTAATATTTGTTTACAAGATTTACAACAATTCCTTTTGTTTGCCAGGAAAACATGTCAAAAAGGCGCAAGATTTTTTGCCAAAAACCCAATAAAGCAAACAGCATTAATCTGAAACTCTAAGCAAAGTCAACTTCTCAATTTAAGTTTAGGTCTTCCGAGCAATCTCAGGAATTTGACTCAAGTTTAACACATTAAGCCACCTCTGAGGTTTTAAATTTGGCAAAAAAGCTTGATAATAGAAATTTAATAAATGCTTTTCAAACATTGTCGCTAAATTCACACCGCCTAATCTAAATATCAAACCATCTAGACAATATTTGTACTTCAGAATTGACGCACAAGGATTAGACGGCAGCTAATTGAATTGCTACCACGAATATTTCTAAAAAGCGCTTTACTTAAATTCCCAGGATTTAAAAGAAGCGCCTCAGGCAAAATAAATCTTTGCTTAGCGGTAACATTGTTGTTTTATCCCCTCCAGAGAAATTTAAGAGTGTATTGTGATGATAATTATGAACCTTTAAAGGTGCACTGGCATATTCTATTTTTATCTGACAGTTTCAAAAATGTCCAAAAATCGCATTACCTAGACCAGTTGAGCAACTGTCAGAAATATGTAGAACAGAAAGTGTCAGCGTATCATCCGATGACGCAAAGTGTGACTGAACCGACAGATGCCTAAGGTGTATAACTTAAGGTTGACAAATATTTGGCCGATAAAATCTCATGATGGAAACATAACATAAATTCCGATTGAGCCCAGTTTTACTAACAAGATTAACAATTTGAGAACGAAAATTCGTTCCTTTTGATATTAATTAAGCAGGCAGGTGTATCTTTTTTATGACAATGAAACAGATTATCATTGCGCCACAGCAAATCAAAGCCTAATAAAGAATTATGCAATTTGATGTAGGACAGCTCAAAATAAGAGAAAAAAACAACATTTCAAGCTCACCTCCTTTTTCCGCAGCTGTGTGAATCAGACAGTTAACAGATGACGTTAGAAGCAGCAATAGTACCAAATAGTGTAAGACGAATTTCCAGAAGCTAGACATTGTAGGAGGCCCCATTCCGCAGCTACTATTGAACCAGAAGAGTGCCTGCCTTACACACTTCATGGCATGTGTTACGACATTGACACGGGCATGTCAATCGCTCAAAGTTCCGAAATGTTAATCAAACCTCCAATAATAATGATAACGATATCTCTTAGGAAGTTGAGTACCTCCCCTTTTAGCTCAAGAGTTGTAAACTTGCTGCATTGATGACAAGCCAGCCCATCACTCCAACCCAACAATCTTTGTTGAAATAATAAATTAAGCCAGCAAGCGAATGTTATTAGTATCTATATGGGCACACTACAAATTACGAAATAAGACTTGGTATTGAGTTGAGGCAAGAAATTGATTTTTCCCAGCCCATTTATTAAAGTGTCTCAATATTGTACCGATTCTTGTCTAAAGGTCGACCTTAGATAAAGTTTATATATATAGATAATGCTTATTATGATAAAGGCTTTTCATTATTGTAATATATCAATCTACCATGTATTATAATCATTTCAATAGTACATTGAATCAAGCGATATGAGAAACAACTAAAAAAATAACAGAGGAAGCATCGCCTACACAATAGACCGACCAAAGTCAAACTGAACGACCTTCCGTGACAATATTTTCAAATACCCCAACCATACAACCAGAAACAGAGTGAAAACTTAGCAATATCAAAGAAAACATTGAGTTGACATATGAAGTGTCAAAGTTACCATATAAATGCAGGTGACCAAGTGCTGATGATGCCAACAACTCATTTTGGAAACATAAACTGAACCTGGTGTGAAACTGTGAAAAACAATGCATGTCAAATAACAACTCTACTTTGATTGGCAATGTCAATTATCATATTCTGGTTAACTTGCCAACCGTTGATGGTCATACCTGGGCATAACACAAAAACACGACGTGCAGGTCAACGTGCTTGTAACATATCAGACTCCTGCCGACGAAACCATAACCAACATGAATCTTGAGAATATCAGCACCTTTCCGAGAGCCTCAATCTGAACACATCGCCAGGTGTGGCGGTGAATTGGAGGAGGATGAAGGTAAAATCATATTAAATCCAACATGAAAACATGAATGATTGCGTCTGTCAAGAAGAACGCATTGGATGACTTCATTGATGATCATCTGTGAAACTTATTCTATGATAATAACCCAATTAAGGAAAATAGCAGTATATACCTAGACAAATGACACAGAGACACTGTTATATACAAGAGTTGTCTATTATCATACACTGAGAGGACAACTTCTAAAACAAAATCAGGGCTGCCGTTATCAAGGCAGAGAGTTTGTCCTGAAATCCCTGATTTAGGCAAGAAAACAAGATTGATACAACAGATTTGAGGAGAGGATTACAAAATAAAGCTGAATGCAATGTTAATATTGATTCTACGACGTTAACGTCATAAAACTACCGCACCAAGCATTGCTTTATGTAGTGTTGTTAAAAGTGTTCGATGTAACGTATTAGCCATCCAATAAACAATGCATGCTTAGCAAGGAGTAAGAGGCCATAAAGAATACAAGTCTGAATCAACTTTGCGTAATCATGCACAACCGTCAACCTGCAGTGCATTGTTCTAATGACAGACAAAATAAAGGTAGGATAACTTACCAAATATAAAGTGAGCAGCGGTTAGATCCAACATCAGACCATCAATAGGTAATGTGAGTCATGCAAAAGAAAGCAAAGAATAACTTTAATGAGAGCTAGGCATTATGATATTATCTAAAGCCTTTTGGTCTGAGGATATTTTGGGAGTTGGCACCCACTACATTGAGGGGACATAACTGCTAACTAAAAATGCTACTAGAAAGGAAGGTGGATGACTACTTTCCATCAACGTTCATTGAGACATGCTATCTACATGCAGCTACTGAACTACCATAGATACATCTGCAGGATTAGGTGAATCGACTAAGAAAGGCAGCGTTTGGTAGAAAGCTGTGGAAAACCTTTCAACATTATGCCAATGCCGATTCAGATTGGATAGAGTGGATTTTTTTATATATGCTCGAAACCAGCTAGTTTGGTTTACTGGTACAAGACTACGCGACAATGATTGCTTTTTTAACTCTTTCAATAACTGCATTTAGATATCTCTTGAAATTCCAGAGCTCACTCTATCAGTTTGAGGATTGTGAGTGAGAAAACTACTAGAAATGATTAGTAGAAGCTTACGGCGACTGGCAAACTCCTCAGTTGTAATGCCGTGGCTACCTGTAGCAGTGTAACCTAACAAAAGTAGCGACAAAAGAATCCATTTTCCTTTCACCATCATCGCAAGCTTTTTGAATTGCCAGGCTGTGAATTAGCTTCATATGTGGAATAATCCGTCAGCTCAAACCTGCAAGAGAGCAGAATGTTTAGTTTATTATCAGATCCGATATTACCATGTGATAATAAAAATGAATCACAGGGTGCTCTGGGTGAGAACGGTACTTAAAAGTTTTCAGCTTACATGAAAATGTTGTCACGGTCTGACATAAAAAAGTTTGACATCGCTTTGGTCTGATATCACTGACTGCCCGAACGAGAAGATGTTTGTGCGGAGCATTACTGTATGTTAGCCGAGCAGAACATTATTATTGCACCCTGGAGGCCTCCCACGTTGTGGTTGCGACTGGATTATTGACCATTGATCAGGCCTAGATCAAACAGGGGTCTGAGAACCTCCTCATACCCCGTAAACGATGCTGAACGAACGAGTAAAATAAGTAGCTATAGACCGCCTCCCCCCCACAACAACTCTAGGTTGGGTACCTTAAAAAAACTTACACTATACCTCTGGCCTCCAATATTTCCCTCACAGATCTTCCTTTATCGCCTCAATGAATAAGAGAGCACAAGACTCACCACTAAGTTGTAACACACATTCGAGTGTCAATCCGGTATTAACTACTGTAACAGCCCTTTGCATTTTAACTTTGTATCTATGTTTATGTCGCAAATCCTGACATTAATTATTCAATGTTCATTATTTGCTGACGAGCATCAAATCTCAGTAAACACTGTAATCTGACTAATTTCTGATTGCCATAGAGGAGCTGCTTCGGTCACAACTCAGATAAAGAAGGCCTGGATCTATTAATAGCACAAAACTTTGGACTGTGATTATTGGAGTCAACTTTCAAACTTGGCCTGGTGGAGTTGTGTTCAGGGTTATACCAAATTTCAGATCAGTGTCATATAATATGCAGTGTCAGTATTGGGGCAATGTTCTAGTTTAGGTGCTGGCCAGGTGCTGGTAGTTGCATTCCATTACAACCACATCCAAACCAAGATGTGATTGGGCTTGGATGATAATGTAACTGGCCCTAATTATCGTATCTTTCACAGATTGTGGTACCTAAAAAATATTCTGGTGATTTAAAACACTAATGTAAGGACTCTGAGAATTCACGCATGTAAAGGGGGCACAACTATTGGTATGTATTTATTGACTACTGGGGCTTGTTGAACCCCAAGGTGTGCTCTGACCTAGCCCTGACTGAGAGCAAGATGGTGCAGACATTGGTGGCTCATAATTTTTAACCAACATTTGAACCGCCAAGTCAAACTCGCTTGCGGGACACAAGCTCTCCGATAGACACATGCTTTGGGGTGAACTTTAAAATCGGACAGTCTATGGTGAAGTTGAACTTTCTGCAAATGAACTTTTTCTTGTGTGACAACTCATTACTGTAAGTGGACAAGAACCAGTTGAGAGGAGTAAACAGCTCACACATTGAGGATATTCTGAGAAGACATCAATGGCATTCTGGATGCACAAGTAAAAATAGGACTGAGATTGTTATGCGCTTACCCTTGAAAACTAGAATAACTTCTGAGAAAATTAGATTGGGAACTCCAAAGTGTCACAACATTTGTGTCAATATTTCAGCAATAAAAAAGCTGACCATTGCGTAATTCAAGTGCGGTCAAAGATCTCTTAGAGGCTTGAGCCCCAGGGAAAATATGTAGATGATTGTATTACATATGACCAACATATGGCTCATTCCAAGACTTTTGAGGACGCAGCTGACACATGTGACAAAGATATGATGATGTTTAGACTCAATCTGAAATGAGAGATGAAATTGATATTCATGAGCAAATTGAATTTGCTGCCGGATTTCATATTCTAGTTACATCTTACCCTCTATGGAGCAGTATTTGAATGAATAATACGGTCAAGGGGATATCTGGTCAAATTTGTTTTCCTTTTAACCTGGGACCGTGTGTATGTTTTGCTTTCTCATGTATGAAGAAACAGGTTAATGCTCGAGATGTTTTAAGCTTCATTGCTGTGTGTTGTACTTGTCTAGCTGAGTCCTGACTGGATTTGTCTACAACGTCCATGATGGAGACACTATTTGCTAAAATCAGTTTTCAGTTTAATCTAACTTTCAAGCGGCGCTGTCGCTGAATGAGAAGGCAATTATTTGTTTCATAGATTATTCAGACAAAGCTCTCTAGGGGGCCGATAGCCTCGGTAAAAATGATTCACCAGGGACAAGCAAAAGTATTGAATAATAGAGATGAGCAAATTGCTACCGTAACGGTGTGCATGAATTTGAAATGACACTCGGCGTACGGAACAAGCAGGCGGTTTGTTGTAGCGTTCCTAGCATTACACAACAAAAGCTTCAAGAAGTGCATGAGGGATAATCCCTAAATTTGTGTGATCGAGCTGCCAATTAGCGTCATTGAAAGTAATTAAATGATTTCATTCTCATGTAAGCAAAGACAAGTCATGTCTTATGGTTTGAAAATAACATCATCTTGATCAAGCATTACTCTCTGTATATAGAATGCGATGTGACGTATATCAGGCATTATATATACCTCAGTGATATCAGGGGTAAGGGGTTTATGAGTATTGGCAACAAGCCATCTGTGCGCAAACATGCAATTCTTTTGCACTGCAACCAATTTCCAATGCTTAGCTTCGGAAAACTGCTGCATCATCCCACTACTTCAATCTACAACTTTGTGTGGCGATATGAGCTGCCTGTTGGATGATTGATCAGTTCAGTTTAACCAAGGAGTTCGACATTGCCTTGGTTTAAACTGTATGTGACTCCTGTGTGAAGGGGGCAGCCTCGTCACGCGTCAACGGATTTTGTTTTTTTTGGTTTAAAAAAAAAACTGTTGCCGTATGACATGGCTAGAGGGGGATGGGATGAATAGAAGAAGATGCCGTGGGATACTTTTTTGCTGGTAGGTTCAGAGCTATAAATGATAGGATTGGGCATGGTTTAACCCTCAGTATATTAAGGCTTTTAGTCTCTGACTGACCCAAAATGATGATGTCCTAACTATATAAACAGTTTTTGACGGTGATGAACACCAGACTGCTATGAGACATTTAATTTGCCTTTCCCTCCCACCAGCAATGTAAAACATAAGTGTTGGGGAGTCAGGAGTGTTCTGATGGTTTAGGGTGCGAACTTGTGATCTGTGAGGTCCAGGTTCAAGTGCCGGCGCCGGCAGTCATTTCTGATTTGGTACTGGCACGCCATTCATCCTAGCCAGGTCCTTGCGGAACGGGACTAAAAATATCTGTGTGTTTGCTGTGTGTTTGCAATCCCCACATGCAGTAAAAAGATCCCCCTCTGCCTTTTCGATTTAAAAAGGCAGAGGCTGATTGATGGAAAAAACTCCTGATCAAAGCCTAGGCCAAAAAATGCCTGATTGCATCATCGCTTCCCAATCTACATTCTTCTAGATCTGACAAGGAAATCGACAGTCTGTTCCTTTGTTGAGGATAGCTTTGAGGTTTCGACCTTCGCAATTTACCATTTTTTATCGGAATTCCATTAAACAGAAGATGATAAATAAATCGCCAATAATTTTGCCTAGAGGCAGCAGTTTATACTTTTATTAGACACGAGTTCCCAGAGGAGTTTTTAAAAGTGCAGTTTGGGAAGATCAGAATTCTTTAACCATGCTATTTTCTCATGAATTGCAAGTATGGAATTGGCAGAGGCCACGACGCATAGTGCAAACAGAGTGCCAAAATATTTTGAAATGGAGAGGTTAAAACATCCTAAGGGACAAGCCAGCGGGCATCGAGGCAGTCATATCCTGGAGCATGTATAGCCCAATGTGAATTACCCCACTACAGTGACATATTGTTTCTTACATAGAGCATGAGTACTATTGACGTTGGGCTGTTATGCAATAAGGAGGGAATCCTCTCCTTGCAAAGCCCAGGCATGCACTTTAGTCAAGTCAAGGGCACTTGATAAGAGTTTTCAAAGGGTGACACCATAGACTTATTAAGTCTATGGTTGACACTCATATGCTTGCTCAAAAAGAGGATATAGTACTAGCTTCTCAGACTGGACAGGCTGTTGGGATGGGTTGGGGTGGGATCCCAACCCGCCCGACAGCCTCACCAGGCTAGCTATAGCATCTCATGTGGAATATAAGTGACTGGATATCAAATGTAACATGTTTTGAAAGCCATCTGGTATGAATACTCCCGTGGTCTACAATTGACCAAAACCTGAATTTCCTGGTGTTTTCTGTTAACGCATTGTAACAGTCTTAGAGACTAGAAGAAAATACAAGATTCAAATGTAATTTTTTTCATGTGGGAAAAATTTATCGGCATGACTTGCTACTTGACTCCCAATGACTTCACTCGAGAGTGACAAAATTGTATCCTAATTCATTCATACAGCTGTTGTCAGGTGATATGACAGATATACTTGGTGCTCAAGCTGTCGAAATGCAGGTTTTGTTACACTCTACAGCGCTATTATATATGATAGCGATATCAAAGTGCCACATTCTCCAAGACAACAGCTGCCGTTGGCAGCAATTGTGTGATCCTTTGTACTTTTGATAGCCCAATTCAAAGGCATGCAATCTCAAGGATTGACGAATCCCTTGAGAAAGAAAGTTCAAGGCAAATCCTTTCCCTGGCAAATAAACAACTTACGCCTACAAATCACATTTGTATGCATAAACAAGATGTTTATGCATAAAAAATACACAAGATAAGATTTCTCACCCACGTGTAAGAAAGTACATCCAAGATCTGAGATGGGCCATTACCATCAATAATCGAAAGTCATCGCTGTATAAGCGCTGCACTAACCTAATAGTACAGAAGCCAAGATTTTGTTTTGTGGAAATCCTAAAGGCCGTCTGAAGCAAGACATAAGTCGTAGGAAATTAATTTCCGTACCGGTCAAAGACCGTCGTGTTACTAACCTCTCGGTGTTTCAGCAGTTTGTCCGCACGTACATACGAGTGTATGCATGCAAGTATTCAAAGCCGGATGCTTGTCGATGTATTTAGCCTCGTAATCTTTGCATCAAGTGTCCTCTAAAATTTGAACAACAAAAATTAGTATTAGTACCACAGCTCCATAGTGATCACTGCACTGGGCAGTTTTTTGTTTCAATCAGTCTGTAGTAATAACGAGTCTCAATGAAATAGAATGGGATTCCTGGTCATCAGATAAATCAAAGAGAAGGTAAAAGCTGACTTTTCATAAGCACAATATCTGCATCATGTTAAATCAAAAATTTATAAAAAGCCATCGGTTACCACTCCATTACCTCTATTTGTGGTTCCCATATTTCCTCTACAATGTTTGAATTTTTGGCCAAAACCCCTCCCCTCCCCCAGGAGATGGAATATCAACGAGCCCGCTGCTTTATTTTTCAAATTTTGTTGTTTATGATGAATTTTATTTTGAACATAAATATTTCATAGATCCGGTCAGTGTAACTTTTAGAGCTTTGGGCCATGTGCAATTATATTCTCATGTTTACAAATTGTAAGAATTTGCAAAATAAATTCATGACATGCCTTGATTTGTATGTTACATCATTATTGCAATTGGGCCCTGACTATAAAAACGTGACTTGCACCTTGAAATATTGTAACCGTGATTACGCAAGTGGATGCAGACACGTAACCAAAGCCAAAGCAGCAGGGCTATGCATCACATACGCAAGCAGCAGCAGTAAGCTTCATAAAAGTGAAGGTCTTAAACATGCCTTTTCAAATAACACCAGCTCAATTGAAAGGACAGATAAACACTACGCCACCGTTTCCATACAAGCATAGAAACATTGAGGATATTTGATTATTTCTTATTTCCTGCCTCGGTACATAACACACTTTATTGGTAAATATTAGCTGCAGTGATTGACATAAATTGATACGACTGTAACATATTTTGAATTCTTCAAACAAATAAAGCTTTTTATGCTGCTCCCAGAATAGAACTTTCAGATGTAGGAGGATGCTATTTCAGTTTCAGACTGAGCTAATGTATCTCGTAGACTAAAAGTCCGACTGTTGATTGGCGGCAGCGACACAAAAGCTTGAGCTAGGTCAATAAAACTGGGCCAGTATTGCGACAGCGGCATATGGAAATATACCAGAAACAGTTTATTCTCTGCCTATAAAACTCCTTGCATTATTGACTTGTCGAAAAGCTATGTTTTTTGTCAGAAAGGATGGGTGGGGTGTGGTAAAAGGATGGGTGGGGTGTGGTAATATAATGCAGTGAACAGCATCTACAGCAGACCTTTCCATTTGGAAATTTCGTTGTTGGAAACCTTGTGCAGGGGTGGTGTGTGGGCTGGATGTTCCTGGGCTAAGGTCCCATCAGGTCATCACTCATCACCATTCTGGTTCTGATTTCTCAAACCATAGATCAACAACCTACTAGGCAGCAATTACTAAATTAGTTTGACATATGATGCAGAAACAATAAACAAATATCGTCTGAGATCACTAGCCAGTCTAGCCTGTTGCCCAACTAGCAACAGTATTATTGTATGGTATAAAAGAGGGAGGAAAGGTTAGTTGATTATCTTCGCTGCGGGAGAGGGGGTAAGTGTTTGGGGGGCTCAGACTAATTGTTTCCCTGCATATATTCTTCCGGAGCAGTGATCTCGTGGATGGTGGTATGGTCCGCTGAGATACACATAGCCACCCTGGCTACATTTAGCTACTGTACCAAGGCCCAACACGTCATTAGAATAAAGCTATCATTGAATTCCATATCTGGAATAGCATCATTAGCTTTCTTTTGCCAAACAATGGGCTTGCAAAAATAGCCAGTCCCTAGTAGCATTCTGGAAAAGCCCAAATCATCGACGTTGAAGGCATTTTAATACATACTGACTCTCGTGATCTGACTGGGCATGTAGATCACTGATAAACTAGGGTATCATTACCACAAAGAGAATGTCGTAAGGCTAAGTATGTATCATGCGTGACTTGAATTTGCGCATGTGCAAGAACAATGAGTTTAGTCTGGGTTCTAATTGCAATTTTGGTCTGGGGAGATAGGACATCCCCTGCATAAATTGCCAGTCAAATTTAGCTAATAGTGACAATAGAAGATAACTCTTTCTAACAATTCCGCACGCATTTGAGAGTGTGCCACCAGAGCTGGTAGCCAATCAGATGGCTTCGGAATTCCGAGGCTCAATTTTGCAGAGATCAGCTCATGCCCAGAGCTGAGCATGCGCAGAATGATTTTAATACTGTCTGCATTTTTCTAAAGAAGTTGATTTCCCAGGTTATATAATTCATGCTAGTAGGGACAGCCAATCAGATCAATTTCAGATGAGCCCCTGTGTTAAGTGTTCTAACTGCATGATGTTATGATACTATTTCCATTCTAAGAAAAGAATTTAATTCTGTGAAAGCTATGCAAAATTAATAAGATGGGATTAAATCAACAAGATTCTATCATCATGACAAAATTGGTAGCAGATATCTTGGTGGATTAACTTTCCATCACAGCAATGGGAGCAATTCAGCCCTTTTATGGTGTGTTGCAGACAGCGTCATGTCTTTTAAAATTTAATGTCGTCCATTGAATTGTACCCAAATTTTACACACAGGTCATGCTTTCAACACTGAAAACTTTTATTCTGGTTTCCCATGAGGCAAAATAACAAACCAACGGTTCCAAGGTTCAGGGCATGTAAATAATTGAGAGGTTTTTGGAAGCCTCTAGCTATAAAAAATCTGATTTTTTAAAATTCATCAGGTGCGATCAAACATTGATGATAATTTTTGAGAGCAATAACGTCATCCACAAAAAAACATTGCAGGACAATGACCAAATGTGACTAAGTTTTTTTACAGAAATAACAAACTTAAATCTCTTGTGTGCAACATGAAATGGTGAAAAATCACTTAGTAATGCTGACTCCTCTATAAAAAAACCGACTCGAAAAAGTCAATATCCTTATTTTTTCACGTCTGCACCAAAATTTCATGGAGGTGATGACTTGACTTCTTAGATGCTAATTTACGTATTGCTGACCACTATTAGTGCAAATTCATAACACGTATCAAAAACAATCAGAAAAACGTACACAGCAAAATTGTATCCATGTGGACCTTTAATAACTTTTTATACATTGATGCCCTGAGGTGTCTAGCCACCTGGACTACTTTGCCTGTGGGTCTAAATAGATTGTTCATAATTAAGGGATAATTGGTACCAACCCCCACCTTGAAAGATTGATACGTCCAGAATTTATAAAAATGCAAACAGACATTATTTGTGTATATTAATTGAAAGTTTACAAAAACTGACGTAATTATCCACTTTTGGAAGCAATTATCAATAAGCTTTTTTAAGTATCCTTTTCAATTAGCAAAATCACTTTAAGACTGGCCTTCCCTTCTCGATTAGCAAAATCATTTAAAGGCTAGCTTTGGAATTGGCTGTCTGCGGGTGCAAAGTAAGATATTGGAATGTTTTGAGGGCAGAAACCTTGATTTTGTCAGGATATTCCAGACAGACAGGATGCTAACAGTCTGGCTTACAGCAGAGGTAATGACGAGTGAGAAAGTCTGGGTACGGAGACATTTCTGCTTTCAGAGCTGTTCAAATCAGGAAAATTATAACAGAAGGTCTACTGTGTTTCTGCAGAGTGTAGAACAAATAATCCCGTTTCATAAGATAAGCCGTCTATGAGGGGCAAGCACTACTCGACACATGCCACATGAGCTTATGGGGCCTGTTAAATATGGCGGATGCGTAAGAACTTGTATGTAGCATAAAGAAGCTAAGAGCAACACATGGAAAGTACTATGTGACACATGTGTATCGAGCTCTCATTTTCCAGATTGAACCCTTTGATGAATTCTGAGCTTTTAGAAAATGTCTTTAGTTCCCAGCAATTTTTTCTGCGGACAAATAATGAAAGGTTCATAAGATCAGAGACTAATCATCCAAGCTAAACCTGCTTTACTTAGGTAGCAAATATAAACCTGACCTCTATATTTGTTCTTAATTTTCTGTTTGTTTGCAAAAAGCTAGAAGATATCTTCATATTATGATGTGAAGAAAAATGTGCCGATGCTTTATGGCAATAATAAAACAAGAATGAGCCCCAAGCAAGACAATTGTCAACACAGTATACGAAAGTGAGAGTTAGGGAGAAAAGAAACACTCCCCCACCCCAGGCTCAAGAGGATTTCGAGGAAAAAGAACTCCACTGCCCGCATGCTCGCTGTTTTCAAACTCAAAATCCCTCATGGAAAACCTTTTCAACGGAGGTGGCTGGTTTGAAACTTCGGGATTCCAGACTACTGAACAAGGATGCAAGACATAACATTTCAGGTCCATCAGCTTATTAATCATCGATCCACATTTTGACAGATTTTTTGTTTCTCATGTTTAAAGTTTGTCTAATATGTACGAGACCAAGTTTGGTCCGTTTGCCTGCATTCAGAGCTGCTCCCGACCCACTGGTCCAGCGGAAGAGGAGCGACTAGAATGCAGGCAATCGGATCAAACTTGTTTTAAATATGTACATACTCTTTATTTTATAATCACACTGTTAGATTTCACTTCCTTATGGCAATAATATGTAAACAGCACAGTGTCAGATGCACCACGATTAGTATGCAGTCTTTTCCATTGTCGTCATAAAATCATAGATAACATCGACCCCATAACAATTCAACATAAAATGGCAAACCCCTACGCTACGTACAATGGGGGTCGTGAAGACATAGGGCAGTTTGTGGCATTCACCCCTAAACTGATGATTCAAGGTGTGGATTTGTTGAATGCGAAGCGCCACATAAGCATTAGACCACACAAACTAGCTTGTCACACCACATGAGATGAGGCCAAAACTGCAGAGTTGAAAACAAACCTCAATAAGATGAAAAAAACCAAAAATCGCAAAACCAAGCAAAAGATCTCACAACGTTCTCAGAGGCGAGTTCCCTTACAGGGAATTAAAAATAACTCTATCAACATCAGATGCTGGTTTAAAAAAATTCACTCACCCTTTTTAGTGACTGAAGCCTGAATTATTTGTCGCATGTAGCTAATCCTGAATCATTTCATCACTAGATGGTAGCAGAAAAGAGTTTGCATTGAATCAAAAAAAGTGAGGAGCAAAACACATGCAGAAAGTTAATCACCATTTCCAATGTAAAAAGGAGGGAGGTATGAAGGAGTGATCACACATTCATAATTATATTATTAACTGGAGAGTACTATGTTAATTCCATTGATTGATGCTTGTAACAACACGCTGTAACATAATTCTTTACTCCAATCCTTGGTAAACATAACCAGGCAGCGAGTTAGGGCTGCGCCAATGCACTATATTCAAAGTTCAATGTTCATTTATTATCACCATGAAGTTAAAAAATGATGATGATGTTCTTCCTGTATCGTGACTTCAGCAGCTAACAAAGCATGCTATTCCATACGCTTACTACACTTACCTGAAAATAGTACGCTTCACTTTAATCAGATCTGTGGATTCCCTGGGTGTTTGCCATGATGTCCAGGAGGGCCAAATTGCACAACCCAAATGATTTTCCTGCAACCTCATTAATAAGAATAAAGAAGGGGAAGATGATTAGGTTGAAATTGGAGACTGGAGATTCCAATTCAAAGTGACAGCGGAATAAAGTTAATGCGTGACAGGTGTGCAGGATTGGTTAAAGGCAGTTCCAGATATATGTATAAGCATTGAAATTTCATTCGTATCCAAAAATTAGAACAGTAACGAAAAAAATTATACAGAAGTTCCACCTAGTTCTATGGTCATTTAAATCAGATTTTAGGAAAAAGAGTGTAATTGTTTCAGCCCTAGAATAACCAACAGCGGCCATAATTGTAAGCGATCAAGTAGGGTGTCGAGAGATTGAATACTAAATCTAACAGAGAGAGTGAGAGAGGAAGAGTCTATTTAATGAATACGGAGGGTTGTTAACTTCAGAGCTCTCAATACAAACATCAGGGGTGTATATCAATGTTATGCTTATCCCACCATCGGACAGTTTAAGTGGCCAGATCGAAAGAGGAGTAGACAAAAATAAAATAAACATTCGTAGCATAGACATAATCCGCTGCATACATGATTTCAACTTCCATTAACTCTGGCTGACCTGTTTAAATTCCAGCCAATTAAGCCCAACCCCTCCCACTCAAAATCATATATTTCATAGACATGTAGTTTCACTCTCATTTAGTGTAGTCCCCTCAATGCTTGTGTTATGTTCATTTCTACATTCCTGAATCATTGTGGTAGCAATGATAATATTTGAATGCTGACAATAGTTTGAACTAAAAAAGCTCGGTGCCCTGGTTAAAATGAAGTAAAAAAGCTATTGGCACGTTTTGAGCTTTCAACGGTATGCAGCAATAATAGGGATGAGTATGGAAACTATACGCCCCCATCGAGCTCAGCTATTGCTTCCCTCTAAGATAGAAATGATTTTTGTATCAGCTTGTGTGTACATGAAGAGCAGCAAAAAATCAATTGGATTAAGCTGAGTGTAATCTGAAAATCTTTCATTTCCACTGTTTGTAAAGCTTCCATGTGACGTAAAACAATCTTGCCCTTGGAGTCAAGATTGACACGGTTCCCTAGGGCCTCATGTGTGTAATTATATAATGTCTTGTTTGATTCCCAAAACGGTGCCTAAGGGGCGAAATGATACACACAGCAGGGATAAGTGTGAGTTATGAGCTCTCAACCAACGGTTGTCTTCATCCCATGATGATCATAATCTAAATAAACATCTTGGAAATACTGTGCTCAATAGCTATAAAAAAATTTGGGAGGTCACAGAGGAGATGTTTTAAAAGTTCTCAGCAATTTATCCTCAATTCTTTTAATTCTAAGAATAGCTTTTGAATTTACGACCAACATTTCCATTTCCAATCAGAATTAAACTATCTAAAAACTCATCAGCTGCGCAATTCAAAAGGCGGGGTATCAGTGAATTTGACTGTCCCAGATAATCAACGTAGGTTAATCAGCACCAGCAAGATAAGGCAGGACTTTAGAATCTAAGACAATTAATAAAGTGACCATCAGTATTCGTTTACTCAGCATGGCATACAAAGTGTACACAACTCTTACAACGTTGAAAAAGCTACAAAAGAACAACTGCATTGCCTGTTTGATCTGGATATGCAGACAGTGAAGTTTTGAAAAAGAAGTCTCATTTTTGCAACTAAAAAAAACCCTTCAGGCCATCAAAAGACTCATGCTTATCAGTTGGATTTATTTGTTGGGTCCAACCTGCCCAAACAATCATGGATAAGAATGTTTCTTTTTTCGTGTGTGAGTTGATACACATACCATGGGGGTCTAGTAAACCGAACTAATAATTGCCAACTTTCACTATATGGGCTGTTGTAATTTAAAAAACGTACATGAGAAAAATGAAGATGTGGGTGGGTTAAATCACAAGTTTTGTCTCTGACCGAAGACTGAGAAATAAAGGTACCTTAAGGGCGCGGTCGCCATATTCGGCGTCAAATTGCTCTCGGTTTGCAGGCAGGTCGGAGCACACCTGGGGCGTCAATTGAGCCCAGTAGTCGGTAGACTGCAGTGGGATTTGAACCCGAGACCTCCAACGCTTGCGCGATGCTTATATGCCAGCCTGAGCTGATAGACGTAATAGAAGCGTAGAAATAGTAAATACATTTTATTACAGACTTCAACAAGTGTAGAATTCATTTCGTAGGTTTGTTCATTTTGCAAAAGAAAACATGGGGCCAGCTATATAAGATAGTTCAGTAACTCGAATGACAGACTGCTTAGTTGGACAGAGGTTGGTTTGCTGAACAGACCAAACACCTCCTCACAAAAGAGTTTAACTAAAAATATTGTCAACAAACATATTTTGAACAAGGGAAACATTTTGACAAAGAAAAGGAGCTCGAATAGCAAAAGCATTATTGGAAGGAGCAATTCAGTAACATTCACAATTTTTCAGAGAGTGAAAGTGAAAGACAACTTCCAATAGGGTAACAAGATTCTGACTATAATGATGAGTTAAGCACTGTTTGCATCCCCAAAAAGTCAACCTGAGCTGATGGGTGCTGACTTAAAATTAACATAGACATAGTATAGCATAGACATATAGAGAAGGATAGTATGTAGATTTAGGTATATAAATCATGATATATAGAGCGAGTGCCATCACCAACAACAGTAGAGATTCATAGGCTAGGAACACAATGTCATGGACGAAGTGCTCAAGAAAAGATAAATGAAAATTACAGAAGGGAAGAATTTGAAAGGACGCGACTGCATAAAGTGTGTGTTCAAAACCCTAACTTCGAAATGAAATTTTGACAAACAAGTAGGCGAAATGAAGGATATTGCCAAGTAAATCCATAGTACTTCATTGAACAGTAATGAAGGGCACAGCTATGCTAGTTTTCCAAACTTCAAGACTTTATAGAATAACAAAATTGACAATAAGGGACAATATCTCTCTAACGAGTAAATTGTAACACAGGGACAAAATAACACTAGTTTTGGAATGATGTCAGTTTGAACATGCAAACATGTGTGTGAAGGGCATACAACGTAATATTTGAGAGCATAGCAAGATTTGAACTCTTTCAACCAATGTCCCATCGTTTGAGGGATTTGCTGTTCAGGACTTATAACTTGCTCACAAGTTAAGTTGGTTTTGTATCATGTGCAGATAACTCTTAAAATCAAACCAAAATATTACCCGTAGACTAAAAACCATCAAAATTTCATAACCATAGAACTGATCACATGTTGTGCACCCTTCACACATGACTAAAGAGGATATGAAAGTTGACTGGTATTACGAACACAAAAGTTAAGACTGCACATTATGACTAAAGGGGGACTTAGATGAGTAGACTATAGATACGGGTTGTTTACTAGCCTGAGAATGTATATTGCACACACTCTTTTCGTATATATTTCTTGAGCATCCTATTTTTCTTGAGCTGACACTGTGACACTGGAATTCTCACTGACTGATTTCTGTGATGAGTTTTCATGTTCCTCAGCATGAAGGTCCTACAGCAGAAATGTTGTATTAGAGGAAATGACCTACAGTGAACTACAGACCATTTTATCCATTTTCATCTGTCAATCTGTTATCTTTTTACATACATATAGTGTTTAGGAAAGCAAAAAACAACCATATCAAAGTAATCGCATAGCAATGAACAAAATAATTAAGATTACTTGCACAAGGACATTGTTGAATGATGTAACCAATTTCAATGTGCGAAAATCCAGGGTCTAGAAGGGTCTAGTAGAGTATGTTATCTCCCTGAGACAGATTTCAATTTAAATTTCTTTTTCATTGCTATGAGATAACTTTGATATGAACAGTGGTTGTTTTTTGCTTTCCTCAACACTTTAATTATGAAAACCCTGTTTTCTACACCAATATTGGATACTTGATGAAGCTTTGAGAGTAATTTGGATACGCTTTGGGTGATGCAAAAGGTCAAAACAAGTAGAACTTTCTACCAAAGCAATCTTTACAAACCTTCATCTTATAGAAGCAGAGGAATATACTCCATATAAAATCACCACAAGCCACAGCTATAGGCTGATAGTTCACCGGCACCTTCTTGAATATTACAAACATCAGAAACGGCCAGTACATGGTATTACACTGAAAAAATACGATCAATCTATGAGGTTAAATTGAATAGTACAGCCAATGAATATTATAACACTGAAAAATACGGTCAACATATGGTGTTAGCTCCTTGGAAAGATAGGGTCATTGAATGAAAATGTAATTCGATAACATATCAGCATTTATAGGTATACATTCGGACAAATTAGTTCTATTGTCGGAGAATGTACCACACATGCAATGCTTTCGTTGCCTACAGCTGGCATGATATTGTGCTGCAATCTTGTTATCAAAGTAAAGAAATTATGTCCAATAACATATAGGCTACAAAACATTATATAATAGTTAAAATACTGAATAATGTTAAATTTAAGCTGTATTAATATAGAAATACAATAGCCTGCAGTATTTGAGTTCAATATTTAGAATGAAACTGAGGACCATTCTATAAATAAACTTACAAGAAAAGCTGTGGGTGCCTTCTCCTTGCATTCTCGGAAGATATCCTTCTCATTCTCCAAATAACTCATAGCTTTAAAAGAGGCAAACTATGGTTATAAGAGTAACATATACATAACATTCGAAACAGACCCTAGCAGTAGCTCCCATTTCCTCACTGTTATTATTTTCCATTATAAGGTCAACGCAAGGGCAGTTTACTTGCTTTGACACTCCTGGTCATATATGAAAATATCGTCAAGTGTGAATGATACAGTCATAATTGATGTGTCACTGACAACTGCTTTCATTTAAGTATTGGACGGATAGATTATCATTAATTGTAAGTGGCCTCTATTTGGCAAGGATCACAAAATTTTTGTTGAGATTTCAGGCCCTCAAAATAAAGGAGGCGACCATACCAGATGAAATGATAACAGAGTGGTGGCAAAAACGAATTTGACATATCTGACAATTGTATTTACTCACCAACAAAAAATATACATGTCCCAAGTGCTCCAGCCACCATCTGATCCACACACAACTTCTTGAGTACAGTTTTTGTGGCGGTTCCAGGCAGAAATTTTTCTAATGCGTTGTACCAGGTTACGTAGAGAGGCGACAACATTAGTCCTGTGGTGTTAAAACAACAAAATTCATGTATCATTTATTGGTAACCGTGAAGCATGTCACACTTTTACAAGAGAAATATCTAACAGCTTGAAACTGCATGACATTAGCACACTGATCACGTGATATACTATTGCATGTATATCTCTGATTGTTAGAGAGTGATTTAGTAATTTGGTTTGACGATCTGTGTTCAATTTTATTAATTACGGGTTAGGTACTGCTACTAAATTGACTCTAACAATCAGAGATACACATGTTAATAGTGTAATATCGATGTCAGTGTGTGTCATTAGCCATCTACAATTTGCGGATTTAAAAAGCATAAAATGGACTCCCTGACGCCAGACTAGGGAACTAGACTGAAACCATAGTATAAGA
Source organism: Membranipora membranacea (assembly GCA_914767715.1). NCBI lineage: Eukaryota > Metazoa > Bryozoa > Gymnolaemata > Cheilostomatida > Membraniporidae > Membranipora > Membranipora membranacea. Next base: position 17,109,230 of record OU612067.1, on the reverse strand, counting down.
TGACAGTACAAGTACAAAGGTGATTTGAGCTTCCTAATCATCCATGTCACAAAAGAAATATTTTGTGCATCATCATCATCTTACCTCCGACTATGGTGACATTTTTTGTACTTTCTAAATTATATTTTTCATTTTTAGTGATGAGCTTTTGCTGAGTGAAGTCACCAGCTGCATAAATGGCACCTATCTGGACGGAGTTCTTAATATATGGCTTACAAGCTGTAAGCAGTCGTCTCCAACTCACTGAAAATAGATATTTGCAATGTTTAATATGACTAATGGGTGTTCAGATGGGTGTTCGGTACTCACATATAGGGAAACAGGGAACCAATAATATTGGTGAAGGGTGCATGCATCATCGCTGTACCAGAACTGTTTGTACTGTTCTTACAAACTCAGTGAATCATACCAAGATATATTGGTGTGCAATAATAGATATGACGAGTCAATCGTGTGGCGCTATATGCTCTGGAACAACAGGTATTACGTATGGATGAATAAAAAAAGAGTACAACAAGCCAAATGTTTATTGCCCACCACCACCATGCCAGTGAAAAACCAAGTGTGTTTTTTATGACTCATTCCCTTTTGGCCATGAAAAGATCGAAAGACAGGTGTGCAGTACTGAAAATACAATGCAGAAATTAGAAAATAGCTTAACATAGCCACTGTTGTGAACATATTTTATAAATAAATAATAATTTACTCACTTTTTTAGTTTTTCATTTGTTCAGTCTACTTCTTCCTTTCACTTTCAGTGATCCACTCATGCATCAAAATCTAAATATGAAAGACACTGTTGGTATGCTTCATTGCACCATTTTCTGCACTTTCATTTCAACATATCTGTAAGCTGATTGACTATAGTATAGGACAGTTTTGTATAGCAGAAGGTCAATGGTCATAGATATCTTGAGACCAGCTAAGATGATGAAAACGTGAAACCAAAAAATTGCAATTAGATCCACAAAACAAAGTGATCATAGTATTGAAAAATGACTTTGATATACACTGAGAGCTCAGTGGTAATTTGAAAACATTTAGTATTGAATGGCTGTTGTTGGACAATGAGAGACTTCTGGTCTATAGACTTCATTGGACAATTTGACTTATAATCACACTTGATTGGTCAAACAATTTGGCACCACTGTTGAACAGAAACCAAGTCTACAAAAAACAGAAAATCTACATCTACTTATTACCTATATGCCCTTGTTGTTATATGCACTACAGTCCTGCTTATTTCTCAGCTGTCTTAGGTGGTGAGCAGTTCATAGCTTGTCTTTATCATTAAATATTTTGACTGAAAGCTTGACATGTTAATGCTTCCTCATATAAATGTCCTCATTTCCTATGTTTTTATTTGATGGTGAACTGACTGAGGAAGTTGATGAAAAGTTTTTTTTTACTTACTTACTTACTAATAGGCTTATTTATTGAATAAATGTCTTTTAGTCTTACCTACTTGTGGTCTGTCATGTTGTTGCAAGGTTATATTTGAAACATGTCCAGTATCGCCCACCCAAAAACTGGATACTGGAGATGGGCAAAATACAGGCTTGCCACAGGGAGAATCTACCTGCTTGCAAGTTCCACAGGCACAGGGGCTCTCAGTTGATGATGATGTTCTGATTGTGGGTCCCCATGAGAACTGCTACTCTTATAGGACTACCGTACAGCCAAAGTCAGGAAACGAGGTGGTCCTATGATTACTCTACTTAGGCAGCATCAAGAGTCCCTTTGGTGAATCGATATTGTGATAAAAAAACTTAGTCGAACCAGGGTCATTCATGGTTAAAGTGTACTGTAGTCCTGTGATGTCCAAAACAGCACCCAAAAAATAGTTAATTTAAAATAAAACAAAATTAATGTTTTTCTATTCCGGAATTTACATGACTCTGTCAATGATCGATAAGGTATCAGCACAAGACAGAGCACCGAGCGCCATGATGTGAACTGATATTGCTCCTCTTTCCATTGGGCGGCATTATCAAACAGAGATCATGTCCAAAACTCTTGCACTTGCGAGGTAAGCTATTCAAGTACCCTCTCAGCATCAGGTTTTTTACTTTACTAGGAATGAACATGAATACCAATTCAAACCATGATCCAAAAAATAGGTGGTTTCGTACGGTGACTGATTATCATTGCAACATGATTTAAAACCGACATAATTTAGTCAAAGATTAAAAATTAGTTTACTTTTGATAAATCTTTATTTAAAGTGGTACGAGCAATTTCTTCTCATGACATTTCTTTTCAGCTGACGGATGATCTGACTCAATTACAAGTCATAATTCCGATTGATTAGAAAGAACCCAGGATTTGCGCCCTCACAGCTCAGACATCATATAACCTTGCTTACTCTCTACGCATTATGATGGTTAAACTAAATTTAACTTGTGTTGTAGAAAGCTCGGCTTAGTAGAGTACAGGTATTTTGATGGTTCTCGTAACAGCAGACCCACTGGTAAGTAAAGATATATATTGTAGTTTTTACATCCAGAAAGCAGCTTGAATGTCTCAGATATAAATGGCGAAACCTAGCCTTATCTTTAAAGCCCATTTTGTGTTTTGTTTAAATGAACAAAACAAAAAAGGTGCTTTTGAGATAAGTCTACGCAAAGCCATGAATTCATAGAACATGAGCGTAAAATTACGTCTTACTCCAGCATGTCTTGACTGTGTAGAAAGGCATGTATAGAATCATTGAACTTGCCAGTTTTTCATTTTTAAGATATGCTACCGCCATGAGCAATTAATCTTGAAAATGTCAAAAGTAAAATAATTGTCATGAAGCTTGTAGAGATGAGCCCTCATTTGACCTTTTGTTTCAGGTGCTGAGACAGCGAAGAATCTCAAACAGACTTTCTCATATATAATAGTCATCGACTTTGAATCCACATGCTGGGATAGAAGTCAGCAGTCGCATCCAAACGAAATCAGTAAGTGTCCAATGCCAAGCTTTCTCAAAACCAACTCGTACTGGCTTGACTCAAAGTTAACCTTATCCATACTCTGGATGAGATTCTTTTGATGAACTTAGTGTTTAGAAGCTGATGATTGAGTATTGCATTATGCAGTTAAAAGGTGATTGCAAAAATCTAATAATTGGGAGTTGCCCATACCTACAATAAAAAAGCTAATCATACCATTGCATGCTGGGGTTAATGCTTCCCTAGATTAGACTTGTCACGTGGCTACTTTTTTAAGTGGCCGCGAGTTCTGCTGAATTCTTTTGCCTAAAATCTTTCTTTTTTCAAATCATTTTTGCAGTTGAGTTCCCAGCATTGCTGGTTGACACAGGTACAGGAGCCATATTGTCCACATTCCATTATTACGTACAGCCGATGGAACAACCACTTCTTAGTAAATTCTGTACCACACTTACTGGTATAACTCAGGTAAGTTATGATAACAAAGTTTGTCTTAGGTCAGATTATCAACCTCTTATGTACTACTGACTGCTTGTGGGCCTTAAACAGTAAAACAAGGTCAGCAATGGTTTTGACTGAGTAGTAAATGAACAGCTGGATTTTGCTTGTTTTCTTGTCTGCTGTTTTTCAAGTCTATATCTAAATTAAGGACAAATATATATATATATATATTATATATAAGCTCCCTGTCTGCATCAAGTATTTGACTAGCTATTGTCCCCTCTTTGATAAAGAGAAAACAACTTGATAACGTATGTTCTTCTTTCAGAGGTGCAGCCCTCCCTGCAGCAGACCTATTTTCTCCTGTATCATTTTGTTGAGTTTACATCTGTAATTATACAATGGTCATGACAAACATTTCAAGTACACCTTGTACTGTCCTACCGATAAAATGAAGTTTGTTTCAATGAATTGATGGATTGGTCAATGTAAACCATAAACATAATAATATACACAGATTATCCATATTTATCTTTTTACTCAGAACCAGGTTGATGAGAGCACTCCTCTGGAGTTTGTGATGACAAAGTTTAGAAAATGGATGCTTAGTATGAGCAATGAACATAACTTTAGTTATAATTCAGGAGAAGGCAAACTCTGCTCCTTCCTAACATGGACCAGTAAGTGAGTTTTAATTTAGAATGTCAAAGAAATGGTTTTCAAATTTTTCAACTCCTAGGTGAGAGCAATTTCAGATCAATTTCTAGTTTCTAATTTCGAGTTCTAAGATTGATCATGAGGCATCTATGAATTTGCTGTCGACAGATACTCTAAGATTACGGATAGCTGCTGCATCATTGATTATGCCCTTTATTAAATTGTATCGTCCTTCTTGAGCGGTAGCAATTGTTTGAATTAGATACCTTTTATACAGATATGAAAGTTCACTAGTAGTTTGAGTTCGTACTCATGTCACAAGTGTCTATTTCATTTATGTCAAACATGATCTAATGATTATAGTCCTGTGTCATAGACTTTACAGTAATCTCCTTATTCGATGATGTAAATGCATTACTTGTGAGTTTAGTATAAGCTCTTTATTTCTTAGACTGGGATCTTGGGGTCTGCCTTGCTGGTGAATTGATACGCAAAGGAATCACTCTCCCCGAGTCTCTCAAATCATGGATAGATCTCAAGGCATTATACAAGGTAATAATTTTTACACAATATCTTTTTTACTTTACTTGTCAATGTTTGACGTTTTTATGTGCGATTGATCCCACATCGATTTAACGAGTCTCTCTCCTGTGTATTTCCCTTTGAATGTGCTTCCAGTTAATTATAAGAAAATCATGTAGGAATAGGCGCAGTAGAAAACCATTTAAATTAATTACGTAATCAACATTAACAACTGTTTTTTCAATGGGCCTTCAATGTTTTGTCTTTTCACTTGGTTCTTTGTCATCCAACCATTGAAATGTATCACATAGTATAATAAAGCCATGGACAAGTTTAAAAAAAATGATTTGAAATCAATTTTGACCCTATTAGCCTAAATTGAGAGATGCGGCCAGTGTCACGTAGAGGGGGAGCAACTCCAATTTCAGGTCATTGGCTCCATAGAGTTTCACATTTATTTCATATTTTCATTATGGGTCTTTACACTGATACATTTTTGGATTTATTTATAGAAATACTACATGAGGCAGCCTAAAGGTCTGAAGTGCTCCATGAACGAGGTGGGGTTAGAGTTTGAGGGGCGTGAGCATTCAGGTATCAGCTTAATATTAGTGTTCTATCAAGGATTGTATTCTTGACTTCATAAAACAGTCAGATTTTTGTCATATGGACCACAATATGATTATAGTGTTATCTATTATGCATAACCTCTCACAACTCCCATCCTACGGAAACAGTACAATAATCCTCGGTTGTCCCTTCATTGGCAATGTGTGAAAAAGTTGTTGGTTATTTTAGACTAATACTCATTCTGTGTTTTGGTCTTTTATTTTTTTTAAGATAAAAAGTGAATAGTCCGCTGCATTAGTGCAAGAAACTTACGTACTCCAAAAACTTAGCGATAAGCCTTTCTTTTCATATGCAGGTTATCAAATGATATTCAAATAAAACCTTTCGACACCATCATTTTTTGTATTTTAGGTATCATTGACAGCAAAAATACTGTCCGTCTCTTTATGAAGATGATAAATGATGGATGTAACATGATACTTACTAAAACTCATGGCTAGCTAAACTGGTATGTCAAGGTATAGACTACTAAATCAATAAACACTCACTGGCACAGTGTAAATAAATTAAAAAGGGCGCCTCATATTTCACCAAATTAGTCTGATCACTGGAATTATGGTTTATTAGTCCTACCGCTATACAAACCATGTATATACCAGGAAAAATGTTTCTATTTGTTTTTTATAGTTCTTATAATGCTTTAGATATCATGACTGTAGTAAAAGTGCTGATCATTGTTCATGACTCCTAAGCATGCAGTTATTCAAATGAAATTCCAGAACTGCCCCAATTCTCAAGCACACTTGTGTCTGTCACTTGATTTTTCTGTAGAAAATGTAAATACAAAAATTATTTGTTATATAAGTAATGTTAATACAAAAATTATATGTTATATAAGTAATGTTAATACAAAATTACTCCAGGCAAACAGTATGTTTATGGCGATACAACTACTAGAAATTCAGGCTCATTTTTGAGTGAAACATATCCCTACTTGACTAGCAAGTAAGTACACAGAAGACTTATGTTTCTACATGTACTTGAGATAAGTTCATGTTGAAAAGGGAAAATGTCTACATGGTAAATTGAGAAATTTCAAATACAAACGTCGTTTTACACACTGACTTGCAGTATTATAGTTTGAGTGCTTGTGAGTGACTGTCGCAACCGGCCAGCAAGCTTAGGCAGCATGTTGTACTGCAAGTAAAGTGACTTGCATTAATGAAGATTATAGTTCTAGTACGCCTAAGCACTCAGACTAGTGTCGTTACATTATTAACCACTCATTTGTTGATAATGCCATGCCATTTACTCTCATTGCAGTCGTCTGATCACTTGGACTAGGTTCAAGAGCTTGTGAGTGACTGTCGCAACCGGCCAGCAAGCTTAGGCAGCATGTTGTTTTACAAGTAGCACACTTGTGTTCATATGGTAGATTGATTTATTTATTTCTATCACGTACTCATTAAAAAATCATCATATTTGTTTACTCATACGGCAAGTGTGGTAGTTAATGGGCACACAACCAACACTCCTCGATGATGTGACCTGTAAATTTTATTTAACTGCGCAATTTCTAATTTCAACAGTCGAAAAAGCACGCTTGAATCATAGCCATAGAGAATGAGGGTGAAAAACTGGTATTACCGAAATTAAAAATCAATAGAAAACAGTGACTGTTTTATGAATTTGTGTTGATTTTAGAGGCTATTGTGCATTGCAGAGCAATTGGTATGTTGCAAAGTTAGGGCGACAGTAGTTGATGTAGAAAGAATGTAATATTTTCTATGAGAACTTTGCTTTGCATGTTCGAAATGTTACAGAAATCATTGACGTATATTACACCTTCTCAAACCTTTATTTATAGACAGTTTTCTGAGCTCTGATTTAGGACTCAATTTGGAGTTGTCCTCTCTCCAGTTTGGTACTTTTAACCCATGCCGCATAGGAAAAACGTGCTGAAAAGAGGGTTATCTTGATAACGGCTTATAATAGGATGAAAATTATTTTCGATTCAGAATCTGCAGCATTGAAAACTCATATGGACATAGTTTGGGAAATAATTTGTGTATTTGGATAGTCAATTATAGCATTTTCTGCCTGTTTTGCGGACAATTTGGCAGAATTTTTCATGAGTTTCGTCACTAAAATTAGGATTTATCAACATTCAAATCTCCAATGATTTGGAAACCTTGTCTCATATGGTTTTCAATGGTGCAGACTCTGAATCAAAACTCATTTTTATCTTAACATAAGCGGTTATTACGATAACCCTCTTTCAGCAGGTTTTTCCTATGCGGCGTGCGTTAAAAGTACCAAACTGGAGAGAGGACAACTCCGAATTGAGGCATAAATAAGAGCTCAGAAAACTGTCTAGCGTGCATAAGTGCGTAGGTGGTGTATCCTGCACTGACTCCGTACATTTTAATTCTTATCAAATAGTATTGCTAGTTTTGATGAAATTGAATTACAGAGTAAACAAAAATCATCTAATAATACTTCATGACAAGATTTGAAGAAATTCAAGTAATCAAGTACTATAGTGAGTGGGTGTCAATTTTTATCACACCAAAACAAGATTGGCAAGATAGGCTTTTCTCCATTCTAAAGTTGAATCACGTCTAATTTTAATTACATTTGCCTTATGCCTAGATTTACCGGTCAGAAGTGTTACCAGACAAGTTACCTGCCTAACTTTGTAAAGAAATTGCTTCCAGTTCCCACGCTCTATTGAATGATGTTAGTATGATAATGTGCTTGATTTGAGTTTTCTCCGACGCTTATTACGGTTTTATATACACATTTTTTTTGGAAGACAATATCATCCTAGTCAGATGTGTTCCATAACTTGCCAAAGAAATAGAAAAATAGAAAATAGAGAAATGATAATGTTTTGTGAGTGGAGGATTGATTGGTATACTTGTAGTACTTGATGAAGGCGACACAGATAAAGATTGCTGTGAGTCAACTCAGATTTGCATAGTAAAATCGCTAAGATGTATTTACTATGCTTTTGCTGTAACATGGTTTTGTCTGGCCAATGTGTTGACTCTGATTGTTTGGGTTGGTTTTGTTTCAAGTTGTTTATTTTTATTGCTCGAAAACATCATGACATATTAAGTTCTCCATGTCCACATTGAGGTTTGTTTTTTGATAGAAAGCTCAATTCATATTCAACCCAGAACTCAAAATAACAAAGGCAAAAGTGAAATATTTATGAGAAATTGCAATATTTAATTGCGTTTTTGCTGATGAGTAGGCAGAGTAGCCTAGTAGGGGTGTGAAGTTTTGTTTAGCTGTTATAGAATTGGCAGCTGGTTTCTTTATTTGCTTCAGGTTTCCTTTATTGGATTGGCAGCATTTTCGATGATGCCGTATTTTTAACTTTGTGTGGGGATAATCTTTGATATACTGTGATTGATCACTCTGAAGTATTTAATCTACAGCTATAACCATAAGGTATTTTGTTCCTTTTGTTTGCAGTTTATACAAAGATTAGCACTAGGCCAGTCACCTAATAATGTAGCTTGCAAATAATGCCCTTTGTTTCCCATACACAAGATGAATGCATCATTGATAAGGAAAAGGGATAGTGTATTGTAACCTAGCAACAGGGACAAGGTCATTCACAGTTGAATTTCTTACAGTTACTACTCTCCAAAAAATAATTCTCAAAAGTAAGTATTTTCTGCTCACTTAATTCATTTCTGCATTGCAAACAGAAATAAAAAGCATATTTGACCTCCACTCAATATTGCACAATTTATTAATTTTTGTTTGGCAAGTTCTATAACTTCTGTTTGCATATAGTTCCTTGGATACATGTATCACTACGCGCATAGTAACACCTTAACTACCAGGAAACATGCAATACAAATCCTTGTTTCACTCACTTGGCAACCTCATTAGCACAAGACACAGGCAGTAAGTGGTGACTATCAGTTCAGCATTGAGTGAAGTTGGGTGTGTTTGCAGTATTCTAGAGACAATTCTTCAGAGAGAAAGATGTTCAAGAACACTTTCCAGAGTGGATTCTTATCCATCTTATACAGTATAGGAAGCAAACCTCTACAAATATGGGATAAAAAGGTAAGATATACTTCTATTTATTATTGCAAATGTATCTTACATGATTATGAACATGCCATGCAATATTTGCAGACATGGGTTGAAAAAAGGTAGTCGCCATGAAAATTTTGTAGGAACGGTCAGCTCTTATGAGCCCCTTTAGATAGCTTGCATCTTTAGGTGGCTCAGGCATGGAGTCCTCACTGTCTGCTAATTTGACTATATTTGGGGATAATTTTCATGTAACCATGCAGGGCTTCTGTGTATCTATGGGGTCATATGGAGCATTATAGTGCAAAGACGTCAATGTATATGTCAAACACTCTCATATGTTTAGTAACATTGGCATTTTATCTCCTGCACGAATATCAACATATTGATGCTTTTGATTTTAGGTACGGAATGGTCACATAAAACGAATCACAGATAATGATATTCAGTCACTGGTACTTGAGATTGTCGGCACAAATGTCAGGTATGTGTCAATGGTGTGATGCCATCTGCGATTTACCTAAACACTTTATCCGATCAAGGAGTTATCCCTATAACCCCTTGATCTAATGAAAGCAGTGTTTGACATTTGGTTTGAAGTATGCAATGTGGTGCGAAACCGCAAATTCAAACACTGATGATGTGAATATCTAATACATTGACTCCTTGTACATTAGAGTTTCATGATGTTGCATGTGGATGATTTGAACTATATCTGTATCTTTCTAACAACGGAAATGTCATTATAATTGACTGTTAATGTTGTTACTCCTTCAACAAGACGACTCTAGCCTAATTCTCCGATGTTTCTATCATTGCAGCACCACATACATCACATGTCCAGCGGACCCGAAAAAGACTCTGGGAATTAAACTACCCTTCCTCGTCATGATCATCAAAAACTTGAAAAAATACTTCACGTTTGAAGTACAGGTTAGTTTATAAGAAGTAGTTCTTGGGGTATCGATGTTTGAATTGACACATCAGCTTGTGTGCTGTTGGAAATTCAGCAAATTGAAGTTTTATAAAACTTAGTATGTACGTTGTTTTTGCCTTCATGTTAGGCAATTTCGTAACCAATTCTTTGTCCTGCGCATTATTGTAAACATGCAGGACTTTTAGCCCTAGGCTTTTAGCATACTTGGAAAAGCAACATCATTATTCACAAAATCAATGGATTACTTTTCCTATACCGACTTCAGAGAGAATTTGTAGTATTTCCCTCTGTTGCTAGGTTGATCCTATAACAGACAAACAAAAAGTCGTGACACCTATAAACATAACTCTTCATTCCAAGTCTTTTACAACTGAAATTTTCAATGAGTGATTCATCCCCAATGTTTTCCTTTGCTTTCCTGGAGATATAAAGAAAGAAAAGCTTTAATCAATATTTGCGCTCTACGTCTAGGTGCAATGTCCTTTCAAGCAACAAGTGACTCCTATTACAACTTTAAGTGACCTCAGACTGCAAAAGAGACTTACTTAAAAGCTTAGAATTTCAAGTGTACTTAGAATAGACACCTGTTTTGTACCTGTCCTGTGAACTGAACTTTAGTACATCAGCTTCCTATAACCATCACTGATGAAGATGAAAACCAATATAGCATGGGTAATTTGATGGAAACACCTTTACCAATATCCCCTTTTGCAATAAACTCTGTGTCTCTCAATCAACTCTTTTTCAACTCTTTTTCAACTCTTGTTCTATTCTTCAGGTATTAGATGATAAGAATGTAAGGCGACGATTCAGAGCAAGTAACTACCAGAGCACAACCAGAGTGAAACCATTTATCTGTACTATGCCCATGAGATTGGATGATGGATGGAATCAGATTCAATTCAACTTGTCCGACTTCACCAGACGTGCCTACGGAACCAACTACATAGAAACACTCAGGGTCCAGGTATGTAACTTTCAATTTTCTCTTATAAATTCAATAAATTAAGTTTCGATAAATTCCTATCTCATCTTAACTACAGCACCTTTTTTTATCGGTAGAAGTTGGAAGTTCAGTGGACTCATGCTTAGAACTTTCAGTTCCAATTTATTCCTTAAAATTGAAAACAAGCATCATCATAATTTTAAGAATTTAACTTGAAGCGAAGTGATGAATTTGGCTTGGAATTGTGCTCTCACTGATGCCAAGAAGACAACTTTTAGCATAACCTACACAAAGTGACTCATGTTTTAATATTTGTATATTATCTTGATTACAGATTCACGCTAACTGCAGGATAAGGAGAGTATACTTCTCAGACCGCCTATACTCAGAAGACGAATTACCTCCGGAGTTCAAGCTCTACCTGCCAGTGCAAAACAAGAAGGCATAAACGCCATAAACACCAATAGACATTACAACAGCACCGTACAATGATCTCTAGACAATTTAACACCAACTGTGAGAGACAAAAATGTACATATTGAAAAGAGCTCAATGCTATCAAGACTGCGGTTTCCCTTCGCAAACTGACATGACAGACATTTTGCAATCAGCAAGAAAGAAATGGGAAATATTGGGCAGATGGAAAGTGTGGATATTTCCAGCAATTCTGTCCTTGTGTTACCGCGTCGCATAGATCTTTGCAACGACACATCGCTCAAGAGTATTGTACAGTCTTCTGTGATATTTGGTTCAGCCTTTTGGAAATGCTCCGCTCAGAAAATCGGACAAGAGCAATCCTCATTCTTTGTCCATCCATCCATCACAAAAGTGTTATTACTGAATAATGATGCATCTTTCATTAACTGAACGCATTTAGTTTTTACTTCAAGTAGTTTCCTCTCCGAGGGAAAGTTCCATGGAAAAGGTGCAGACTTATATGATTATACATTTTTTTCAGTTTTGCTTGACCGATCACCCAATGGTATAATATATAATATTGTATTTACTCTCATTTTTTTTCCAAGAAATACTTTGGGTGAACGACGTCAGGCAAATAGGTCAATTTTGTTGTCACTACAACGTTATGATAGCACTATATCATAAAAAGTTAAATAAAACCTCCGATGTTACTTCAAATATAAAAAAAGTGTAAGCTTTATTGTTGTTTTTTGTTGAGATTTTTCCATGAGCAAAATAAATACGGAGGGAAGTCATTTTAATATCTGTTAAATGTGTCAAGGCATAATAGATGTCTGGAGTAGTTATTGCTTTAACAAAAGAAAAGTTGGTCACATGTTTTACTTACGTTCAATTAATTGATTTAAAGTTCTAACTGTTGTCACAGCTCAAAGTCCAAGAGTAGAGAAGGATTAAGAGATAGACTAATTCTAGAACATTTAAATGCCAGAGGGCACTGTTGCCAATGGCTACAATGCAGTGGTTGCTGCCAATGATGCATTTTTAAATAGCTGCCTTCTATATCTGCCGCAGAATGGAATGCCGCAGTGCATTGATCATTCCTCCTTTTGTGGAAAGTACTACTACTGACTGCTCAAATTACTTGCACCGTAATAATTCACCTACCAACGCTCAAATCTTTGATGACAATTTTTTAGATCTTTCATGATTTGTAAGCTCTGTATCTCTGCACTCCAATCTTGATCATGCTGCATTATGCTACGTTGGAGTTATGGACTAAAATTGAATTCTTGGTGCATAGTAGTTCAAGCGCTCAAACAGCGCCATTATAGCTGGTAGAAGCATTTCATTATCAACCACTTGTTGGGAAAGTGGTTGATCATGAAATGCTACCAACAGCTATTCCGACACAATTTAAACTAGGTAACATAGTAACATGATAACATAGTTGTGCGGAAAATTATATGCCTAAAAATTGTGGTTGGATACCCAATATAATAAACTCTTATTGAGTGTGGGGGAGAGGGAGTTCATTGGAAGCTGAGGCAGCACAATGTTGTCATGACTTCACATGACAACAACGCTGTCATTGGCAGGCAGCAGCAATGCTCACAATCTTATTATTATTGATTTTCAAGCATTTACTAAGACACTAAACAAACAAATCAACAACTTTATTGTGTTCTCAGGTTGCAACTGTTTAGTTACACCAACATTGAGTTACAGCATCTCACAATCATAATAGAGTCTGAGTGTCAGCACTTTTCTGGCTGCCTCCAGACTAATGACCTAGTGATGCTTCTACAGAGGAAGTGGCAGCATATGCTGACACAGTGGCGTAGAGAACCTGTTATGGCAATGACTTGACATCTTGTGCCTATGTGGCAGAAATTTACCGTCATTAAATTCTCAAACAGACTTAATAGTATAACGTGATAATAAGCGATTTTTCCATAGCTACGGTGTAGGTAAATCAAGAATCTCTCTACCCTCAATGACACAAAAACCTCTACCCGGACTTAGGTTGACAAGTTAGCATCTGCTATGCAATATTTGGTCCTAGAAAGCCCATGCCATTTAACTGACATCTGGCAAATCAATCAATGTCTTATAATAGAAATGGTTAGCTTCTCCAAGAAAAATCGGTCACATTAGGATGCTGGGATATGGAATGATCAACTGTATCTTCCATGAACTAAATTTCTATCCAGACGGGAAAGATTTCATACTTGAATCACAGTGAGAATTTTTACGCAATGTTAAAAGTGACAAGCAGGCCTCCCTTATTTGATTAACAGACAATTTTCTCTAAAACCATAGATATAAAAATATCAATATCTAAAACGCATGTATACTTTTCTTTATCTGCCTCAAACATTTGTTTTAATCATAGTTGATCAAGTATGAGGATGAAACAGCCTAGATGTATGTGTACTGAAGGGAAAGATAATGATGCCACTTCAGTTGTAGAATTATCAGCGCCCTAATCAATATTACCTCGGGTTACCAGGCAGCAATAGTAAACAATCTCCCTGATGGATAGCGACCAGTATTGAATATCTATGACTCTGAGTGGATAAACACTATAGTTGACAGGAGATGTATAATACTGAGTTAATATATCAGAATTGTGTTTGTATTTATAGGTTTTGTCATTGATGAGACAGATTAGTAAAGCTGTCAAGATATTATCATGTACTTGGTCAAGTATGTTTGATTTGTATTTATTTATAATTTAGCGGGAATAATCTTCTCAACTCCTCAGGACAATCAATATTAGAATCATCCATTCCATGACAACTATCAGATATGAATAACTTTAGGACAGCGGGGTATTTACAGGAGTTGTCCCCTCTGCTGCCTTATTCAAGTCATCGATTTTTTAGCAATTTCCATGATAGGTGACGCTTGAAGCACACCGACAAAAAAACAAGGCTTATTTATGACTGGGAGCTGTGCAGGGATCAAAGTAACAAAAATGTGCAATCAACAGTCATTGCCTTGCAGTTGATATTATTCAATATTATTTTAAACATAATAGTGCTATGATTACATGAAAATTCATATAGCACTTTTGATAAAAATGATCCATTTTAATTCCAGATATAGCCATTTGAATAGAGATGATAAAAAATACTTTATCCAGTTTTAGCACGGAGAGCAGCACGTTTTCCTGTGACAGCCTGGAATCCGGACTTAATGCTGGCCACAGAACTCCTACTACCACAGTGCTGACATTGCAAGAAGAACAATCTGGTTTCTCTCTCCAATAGGGTGCTGGGTGATTTGCATGTGTGACAGGTGACATATTCCTCTGTAAAAAAAGCCAATTTATAAGTCAAGTTAAATAAAACGACAATCTCAACTTTAATGTTTATACTGGGTACTGTCATTATCTTAATACTGACCTCACATCAAAATATAACATACGTAGCTGGCTAGAGTTCTATGCATCGCATCCCTGTGAACGTAGCATTTTGTATTTGGAGTTATAAGCTCATTTAGCAGAAGTACAAAGAGGGTGCAACTCCTCATTTTTCCATTATTTATAATGTAAATGGTGCCAAAATACACCATTTAGTGTGGATGAAGCAGGTTCAACTTACTTATATAACGTCTAAGCACAGTCTCAATGTGTTTTTGCTGGTATCGTCCTTTCAGAATCAATGAATTGTTAGCATCAACGTTTCCACTGTAAGAAGTAAAAGAACAAAATTTTACCAATAGTGACATCAGGGCTGAGGCCAATTGTCGAGATGAGATGCATTCAATTTTTCAACCATTGACAAACAAACATTTGTTCTCACATTGGCATTTACAACTGGCATAAAATCAGCATTCGCATTCGTTGTGCATTATTACAGGTAAACTTCACTGCATTTGATTCTCGTTTGCAAATCTAGTTTGCCATTTCCATATCTTAGTTTTTGCGATCGCTTTTGCTACGCATTTATTACAAGAGCAAACAAAACCTAATGTAAACATAATACCGCCACAAGCCGCTGTGATCAGCCTAGATCAGCTTGGATATAATACAATTTGTAATATTGCTTGCGACTGTCGATACTGTGGATGTATCATTATTGCTTCTCGGTTCATAAAATGACAAACAGGATACTATCACCGTAGCCCTTACACCTGACAATGAATAATAACAAAAAATCCCTGAACTGTGGTGAAATCATAGATTTAAAAACTGTTTTTAAATCTATGGGTGAAATGCATTGAGTATATGTATAGATCTCAACCGATGGATTTATTCATATCATCAATTGTTTTGAAAGAAAAATCTGTTGGTTTGGTTGATAATCATGATGAGAGGAGGGGATATCAATTCACAATTCTTTCATAATAACCAAGCTCAAAGGTATTTTAAAATTTAACTTATCTAACAGTGAAGGCTGCAGCTACATTAGCAAATCGTCATCAATTAAGATCTTTAGTACATCGGCCAACGAGGTAAATAGGAAAAACAGGTAGATAGTTGCCTTGCCAATGTTCAGAAAACAGGATAAAGCAACTATGATCCTATAACGATGCTGCAACTGTGACACCATTGAGTATGGTTTATGAATTGGTACAGCTTATTCACTACCTAGAAGTTCTTTGCTTAATTTTGTTACCCACAATCAACCCAACATTTTGAAGAATTTGAGCCAGATAAAAATCTCCATTTTCATTCGCATTTGTTAGACAGTATTGTCTCAATTTTCATTCGCATATGCATTTGATATCTGCCCTAGAGCGCAATTCAATTGAAATCTGTCATCACGAATCAATGAGAATGCAAATGCGCATTTTTAAATGGCACCAGCCTTGACTGACATACATCATAATGAAAGAAGATTTCTCCTAATACTGAGCCAGCAAGCACTCAATTTTAATATTGTGAGGTAGTGATTTCCAGCACTTTTCAACACAGAAAAACCTGAGAAAAAGATATTGAGCCAATCCAACCCCTTGGCTATCCAATCATAAAACATAGTGTAACATTTTTTTTCAAGTAGTATAGATAAATCCTTTTTTATATGCAATTAACAGTCATCTCAATGTTTATGATCCTCATTTACCTACAACACTGTCTTACCTTGTTCCCAGCTCAGCCAGTAAGAACTGTAGTAAATGTTTAGGTTGTCGTTTCAGTAGTTTACAAATATCAGCAAAGTTTGTGAATGCAGTCTTCTTTGTACCGACTCGGGCCAGAAGAGGAGGCTTCATGACGAATCTCTTCTTCTCGCCTGATTCCATATCGGGGTTCACCTCACGCATGATGTTGAAAACTCGTGTCAGTAGCTAAAATTATAGAAATCGATTCATAGATGACGGTTAAGGACAGAGATCTTATAATCCAGGTTCGATTCCCGGCGCCAGTTATCATTACTGATTTGGCCATTCATCCCAGTCAGGTCTATTTTGATCAGGATTAAGGAGGTATACTGTTTGCTCACATGAGGTATAAAGATCTCCCTCTACCTCTTTGAAAAATGAGTAGCCGCCAACTGCGGGCAAGGGAATAGGTTATCTACCCCCATACAAGCCTCCTGCGCTAAGGGGGCTCGTTAAATAGGGCTGTCAAATAACACCTTGTGTATGGAGATGGAAAAAAAACTTACTTCCAAAATAGTCACTATACAGCTATTAACACAGATAGAGTGACAGCTTATGGCTGTCATTAATCATGTTATATGGAAGTGAATAAATGTCATTTCCCCAATCTACTTTTAGCCTAAGTATCAAGTGTTGCAATAAAGGAACCCGATTAGGATTTGATGGAGGGGACCATAGACAAACAGTCTTATAGCATTCAGACTATTAATAACTGCAGTGCCAACGAGAAAACTCTTTTCTTAGTTATTACAGTTAACTACCTGATCGTAAGTGTAGTCTTCGTCTGTTTTTGTATATTCTCCCTCTTGAACTTTGTGTCCACTGCTGGATTTATCCTCAGAGCCAAGTATTTCTTCTGTGTCTACAATCTTAACTTTCTTCTTTTTCTTTTTCTTCATACTAAACTCATCTTCTATATTCGAATCATCTTCAGCTGGAGCATCATCCTAAAAATCCCAGCGATACCAATGAAACCACAGAGTTATGGACAGAGCTGCTTGCTAGTCATGTACCATGATCGGCTGGCTTCAACCAAACCATTTGAATATATTGTATCATCCACAACAATGACTGTTTTCATTTTTGATTTTTTTCAAGAATTGATTTAACAAATATGGGATTACTTGACACTGTCATAAGTTTATCTGGTATCATCTCCATCAACATGATGAAGTGCTATCTTGTGCTTTTTCAAACTGAGACAATGGGGCTTCTGAGTCAGAATCGTATATATGCCTTATTGACAGGATTTTTCAGCACATAGCTATCTGGGATTATGTTAGAATTTTTGGCAAAATATAGATATTGATACTGTGAGTCTAGAATTAGTACAAACTCTTTTACTTGTTTCACTAGAGAGCACTTGGCCAGATAACGCTGGCCCAGCGATGAAACAACAGTTATGGAGCTCAGGTAGTCATACAGTATGTTTCACTTACTTTTGGGAGGGCTTCTTTCACATCATTCATATCCATTGCTTCCCCAGTCTGCTCTGTGGAGTCTAGAAGAGACAATTTCAATATGCCCTCAAGTGGTTTCATTTTAAATGCGTTCAAAAGCAGTGAGGTTAAACTTACTAAGTGGACGGAAGGTAACTGTTCAAAAATATGCAGCAACTTCCCATTAAATAGCTTGGCATTGTAGAGTAATATAAACTTTCAATGTGTTTCATCAGAAATATTTGATAGGAAGTGTAAATACAATGCTGATGACATGACGAGGTATTGCACCATTTGATCAATAAGCCTTGTAGTATTTGGCCATATTGATCCGTCAGCTCAGGACATTGTTCACATTATACAAGTGACGTTCTACTATTATAGTGGCCAGTGAGAATGTAGAACCAGTGAATTAGCAACACTTGACTCTGTGATAAGTCATCACATGGTAGGTAAAACACCAATGCAGAGTATCATTAACTAATCTGACCTGTTGCATCAGAAGGTTGTGGTCCTCCTGAAAGAGCGGAATCTAAGTCAAAAGCAGTCTTCTTCTTTTTTTTCTTCTTCTTCATGCTTGGGTCAAATATCTACAAAATTCCATTAAAAGTACATTATTTTATAAGTCGATATCGAGAAACTATCAACTGCTGGACCATAATAATGCAAGTGTAATATTGTACTACAACAATATTAGGACTTTCGCATTGTGTGCTTTGTGTGGGTGTCAAAGTGAGAAAATGTGGTAGTCCTATGATGATAGTAATAATCATCATGTTTTTATATGTGTTTGTGTGATGTGGCAGCTGCTAGCTGACATTCTTCTTCTGATTCTCTTCTTTTTGAGCAGTGATAATATTAGTACATACAATACATGTATAGCAATTCAAATTATTAGACATTACCACAAATTAACCCTACATCCCAAAAGAATTACCTAGTAGAACCAAGGCAGAACTGGCTGTTGATAGCAGTGACTATCAGGATGATGAGAGACTCACTCAAGTCACTTTAGTTTAGTCAGGTCAAGCTTAGTTAGAGTTAGAAGTTGTGAATAAATTGTTCAAAAAAACATTTTCCTGCTCATCAGACACTTCTTGCCTATGAACGAAAATGTTAACTCACCTGCTCCACTTGTTCCTGTTCTGGGGCATCATCTGCCATCTTTATTGAGGTATAAAGCTATAACTTTTTGAAACTATTGAAATGAATGAATGGTAAGTGAGCTTGATGATGATGATGATTGCATCAGATTTTTTCTGAACAGGAAATCATGGCAGGCACCTAATATTTTATTTAATATATTCTTATCTTTGCTTTGTTCACTTTGAACCATTGAAGGGACCGACAAACTAAATAAAATGATTAATTTGATTGTTTATTCCAGTGAGACATCAATGATAATATACCGATTAAATATCTTTAAATAATAAATACTTTGGTTTATTTTTAAGGAGTTATGCTTTCTTTGTATGAGAGGCACCAACTCCAATAGCTTTGGCCAACTTTTATACCTTGCCATTTGCCAGATATTATATGCAGGAAGAATGCGAACTGTTGTTTATGCTTCTATCATTCTCTATTCCACAAACTCAACTGACAGTTAATATGACTTGGCAAAAATACATTAATTACACACTTTAAACACAATTAAACACTTTTAGAGCAGTGTTTAAGAAGCATCTACTTGCTGTCTTGGTGTAGTCTCTGCTGTGGATAGGAAGTGTGCCATGTTGGTAGGGGTTTTTTCTTCTTTCTTCTCGAATTTAGTCTGCCAGCTCTTTTTAGGTTCCGCGTCACGAATAGCATCTCAGGATATATATACTGCTGTGCACAGAGAGCCTCATCACCTCACAATTTTGAACCGTCAATGTCAAATTTCCTGATAATGAAAAATACACCAAATCAATCTGATCTAGTTATTTGAAATAATGTCATAATAAGTTCATTCAACCAATGGCAGAAAGCACAAGCATAAAAGGATAATAATTATTGTTTAGAATTGCAGGTTGGTGTCTCTTGCTAAGCTTGCTAATCGTAGTATTATGAAAGTATGAATGGTATTTTAAAAGTAGGGTCCTCTCACTCTCATAAGCAGTCAAGTAGCACTTACTATCAGCAAAACCTGGGTCCATCGGAGCATTGCCTCATGAAAGATATGACAAGGTGGCTAAAGGTACGACAGGTGGAGATTATGCTAGGGCGCAGAAAAATACCCATAGGAGTAGGAGGTAGCTCAGTTGGTAGGTAGCCGAATTCAACACGCAAGTGATGAAGGTCGTGGGTTCGAATCCCACTGCAGTCTATCATCTACTGGGGTTAGGTTGGCCCCCAGGTGTGCAAACTGAGAGCAAAACTGGCACATTGCAGCCTTGCCACTAAGGCAAAACAATATTTCGCCGCTCATGCTTCGGGATGTGGCGTGTGATATGACATCCGATTTTAATCAAATAAATTTTTTGACTGCTTGAGGCTGGCTTGCTGCATTCTCATCACAGTCCATGTAAAAATAATTAATATACTTTGACCCCTGACAACAATTATGCCTGAAAATTTTGTATCAAAATGGATTTAATAGCAGTGAGTGCAAATGTTGTTACCCATTAAACGATGAGAATAATAACGATACAGAAAGTAAAATAAATTTTACCTCATACCATAAAAAACCCAGCAAACAACATGCTAGGATTTAGTATTAAAGGTTAATGGCTTGCCCTGTGTCAATTAATCTGAACTGATGACGATGACAGTAGGTCAACAGTCAAACCGACAAAGAAAAATGTAAATGTGACCTACTTACCTTTTATCAGGTGTACACCAGGGAGATTGGGATATAATTATTAACGATTGTTTGATAATGCATTGAATTGAGTTGTGTCAGGAATTGTCCCTCATTATGGTGTGTTCTGAACAGATGAGACCACAAACTTCCTACTTTTTGTATACATCACAATGGGATTATATCACATCTTTTAGTCTGGTAGCCAAGAATAAGGATAAAACAGCGATACTAACTACAATGTTAAACCGAAATAAAGAATACGTTCAACACAAATCAGTTGTAACGAATCATAAATTGAAAAAGAAATATATTATTTACAAAAAGAGGGACAATGATGTTCAATCATTGAATTCCAGTTTTTCAATTAGAAAACTGTTGACATTCTGTAGCTTGTATTCTCATTTGTAGCACAAAAATTGAGATGTATTTTATGAAATATGATTGCTCTTGTAATACACACCTAACTGGAAGAAGGAGGATAAGGTATTTTGTTTTCCAGTCCCAGAAGTAGATACTGTAAACTAGAGCTGCAGCATAAAGCCGGTTTATTAAACGGAGGAGTTAGAGACTCCTTGATTAATCACACCTCATACATGATATAGTATAGCTGGTGTCCTAAATTCCAGGAAAGCATTTTTTATATAGTAGCATTAAATCAATCGAGCGCATAAAAAGTTCTGCAAATAAAAGCACACTTTTAACTCAGTCAATTTGTGAATAGAGATTGTGTAGCAATGGAGTCTTATGATGTGCTGATAGTTGGTGGTGGAATAGGTGGATTGTATGCGGCATGGAGGCTGATGAAGACTACAGATCTTACCGTATGTGTTCTGGAAGCTTCTCACAGATTTGGAGGAAGATTTCACACTGTCACAATGCCTGGAGGATTCCCTGCAGACCTAGGTGCTATGAGGTATCATATGCAGTCATAATAGTATGACAGGATGCAACCATTACTAGTGTATTTTTTTTCTTTGTCTCTCTGCTTTTCCTTATTGTTTAAGTAACTTGTTCAAGAACTGGTGAAAAACATTCGTATGATGATTGATTGTAGATTGACAATGAAAGTATATATATTCGAGAAATTTTCAAAATTGATTTCACAAGCAAGCTTGGGATCCACAATCTGAGCGACAAACCAAATTCCAGGACAAGCAGGCCTTTGTTAACCTAGCTCACATCCAACTCCAATTCATGTTGTATTCAAGTCAACAATCAGTATGAAAATATTTAAAGCAGTGCTGAAGTTATTCGCTTGTAAACATACGCTGCATGCAACTGCAAGCGATATGCTAGCATGGCCATCAGGCACCAACAATACAAAAATCTTAATGTGTCCTGATTCCGCTAACTGAGTACCCCTATCCAACCTTTGACCTTAGACTTGATTGACTCCTTGACCTCCTTGCTCTGAAATTTAAAGACTTACAGAGGACAACCTGCCTCGATATCTGGTCGCAACTGCAACTATTTTTTTTGTTATGCTAGATTCCTGCCTACAAGCGCTCCTTTACTACACAAGCTCACTAAAGATCTGGGGCTGGAAATAGAAAAGCTCTACCCCAAAGAAGATCTTGAGAAAAATACACCCTCACATTACTTCAAAGGGAAACATGTCAAGAGTTTAGATGAGACTACCAGGCTGTTTTCCGTCAAAGAGGAAGAGTTACCGTACTTCACCCCAGCTGATATACCTGCCGCTACCACCTTTCCATCAGATGGAAGCCCTTTCGCTGCCAGGTGTGCGCAGACAGGAATGTTTCTCCGGGATATACCAAGCGCTCTTCATGTCTCGCTGCCAATGAACCCTGAACTCATGAATTATGGTGATGGTCATTACCCGATGACCTTTTTGCTAGCTGAAAAGCTAGCATTACGCAATTTTTTCGACAAAGGAGGTCAACTATCTGGATATCACTGCATCAAAGGAGGTATGGAGAGGCTGATTGAGAGACTTGTAGCAAATCTGCAGAAGTGTCCACGGATGACATTGAAGACGTCTAATCCAGTCACATCAATCAAAGAGGAATCTAAGACCTCATTCATAATCAACTCTGAAGCGATCAAAGATCAGCCAATCCTGTCAAAGAAGCTGATACTGGCCTGTAATGGTTTGGGCATCCAACAAATAGCATGGCACAGCCCTCAGAACCGAACCACATCACTCCAGCATTTGTTCTCGAAGACTGTACCAACAGATAGTGTCAAACTATTCCTCACCTATGACAGGCCATGGTGGGAGGAGAAAGGTTTCTTCTGCGATGATCTCAACACAGATCTCACCATCAAAAGGCTGACAGCATTTGGAGCTCGAGGGAAATCGGCTGACTTTGCAACACTGCTAGCAGCTTTCACCTATGTGAACACTGACATCTTTTATGGCTTGAATCTGAAGCACTATCCAAGATTTGTGAACAACGTCGGGGATGTACCTGAGGCGCTTCAACCGAGTCAGCTTCTGGTTGACTATGTGCACAGGCAGCTGCAGAAAATATTTGGTAGGTTGAGGAAAAACAGTTTTATGAATAAATAGAAAATTACATGAGCCCTACACACCAGAAAGAGATGTACTGAAACATGAATACACTTGGAAGTGGCCCTCAAACCACTGCTGACACAGCTTGGCCCAACAGAGCCACCAGTCAAAAATTTGAATAGAGAGTTGTGGCATCAAAACATCTAGCCAGTAGCTTTGTATGGAGTTATATGAGCTCTCAAAAAGTAGGGAGTATCTTCTTCCCCAGCTATCGGCCAAAACCGAAGGGGGTTGCTGTGATCAGGCTAGCTCAAAAAACTAGTTCCAAGTTCTTGCGGTAAGTACCAGTATATTTCTAATGTCAAATACTACAATATCAGGTGGCCACCTAAGGTTTATATTGTTTAGGAATGCAAAAAAAACGAGCAATGCTCATATCAAAGCATTCTCGTAGCAATGAACAAAAATATTTACTTGCACCAAGACATTATAGACAGTTTTATGAGCTCTTAATTATGCCTCAATTCGGAGTTGTCCTCTCTCCAGTTTGGTACTTTTAACCCACGCCGCATAGGAAAAACCTGCTGAAAGAGGGTAATCTTGAAAACCGCTTATGATAGGATAAAAATGATTTTTGATTCAGAGTCTGCACCATTTAAAACCCAGGGTTTCCAAATCATTGGAGGCTTGAATGTTGATAAATCTTACTTTTAGTGACGAAACTCATCAAAAATTCTGCCAAATTGTCCGCAAAACAGGCAGAAAATGCTATAATTGACTATCCAGTTACTAAAATTATTTCCCAAACTATGTCCACATGAGTTTTCAATGTTGCAGATTCTGAATCAAAAATAACTTTTATCCTATTATAAGCGGTTTTCAAGATAACCCTCTTTTCAGCACGTTTTTCCTATGCGGCGTGGGTTAAAAGTACAAAACTGGAGAGAGGACAACTCCGAATTGAGGCCTAAATCAGAGCTCAGAAAACTGTCTATTTAATGATATAACCAATTTCAAAATCTAGCTGAGATCCAACATTTCTTAGTGTTGGATCTCAGCTAGATTTCGAAGGCACCTAATTGGTCAGTATCAACTTTTGTCATTTGTGTTTAGAGTTTTCGCACATTGAAATTGGTTATATCATTAAATAATGTCTTGGTGCAAGTAAATTCTTGTTCATTGCTACGAGAATGCTTTGATATGAGCATTGCTCGTTTTTTGCATTCCTAATCAATATAAACCTTAGGGGGCCACCTGATATTGTATTATTTGACAGAAGAAATATACTGGTACTTACCGCAAGAACTTGGAACTAGTATTTTGAGCTAGCCTGATTACAGCAACCCCCTTCGGTTTTGTTTGGAAACCCAAAGTGGTGGTGATGCGCTCGTGTTGCAGCCTAGGATCTTTAATTTCTTATGATCATCGCAATGTATTTTCATTTCCGCAGATGACGAAACAATTCCATCACCTGTCTGTGCTGTTCAGAGATTGTGGATAGGATATGATGATACCATTGCAGCAGCTTATACCTCTAGAGTGGGCGAGGACCCATATGTCAATCAATGGGAAGCACTTAAACCTTTCCCAGACTTGGACATATTTATCACGGGGGATACTTATAGTCCCTGCACAAAAACTATCCTGTTCTCAGGCTGGTCAGAAGGGGCCCTTCTTAATTCTGAGAGAATCATAGCTAATCATTTTGGAGTCGATCCCTTTATGGAGGGTTTGGAACTAAAACTAGTAGCCTAATCAGCAAGAAAGCCATGAAAAACTCTTAATTAGGCTTCACTACGAACAGATATCTCAGACGCCGATCTCCAAATTTTAAATAACACTCAAACAGTTGTTGTAACAATTCCAGGTATATCTTGTAATTTTGTACTGTTTTGAAAGTCTATTATGTACCGGTTAAAATCACGTCATGGATAATCCTGAGTCACTCAGGTTCTATAGGTTTGAATAAAGTTAAATTGGTCAGCACAATAACATGAAATCCATATTAATTTCTAAGCATGCTTTCTGCACAAATTAATCCTATCAAATAAAACGTAGTCTCCATATTTTAGCCATGATATCTATGAAGTGGCATTTTTGGTTTTATGGATGTAACCACATTGGCATTTAATTATACTGATATATATGTAATATTACTAAGCAACCATTCCCTTTCAATCAAATATCAGACACCTAGTATTTCCAATTACACATGTCACATGCCACATGTCAACATTTTGAGTTCCCGTGGAATCCTTACTGGAATAGAGAAGAAAAGAAGCATTAATAACAGCTCGCTCTTTCCCTTATCCCTTTCCCTTTCCCAATCTCACCATCAAACAGTCCAACTCACAACCACTTTTTCACATTAATTATAACATCCTTAGAACACAATTTGACAAACATTACAATCACTATGATAGGCCATGATTCCATGTTGCGATTTCGTTAGGATTTCGGGAGTAATCGCCCCATGGAAATGACATTAAAGTAACTTTCAGATTGTGACGAATTACTTTTTGGACGCGAATATCCATACCATGTTAATTTGACCTACTTCCTAATTGGCTGCGTGGCTGAATGGTGAGCGCGCTTGCACACAATGCCTTCAAAGAGATTATACGTGGGAGACCCCGGGGTTCAAGTCGCGAAAATGTTTTTTATGTTTTTTCCATCATGGGAACCATCATGGGAACCACAAATTCGAAGCATGGGACCATAGTGATTATATGAGGAGTAGGCTACACATTGGCACTAAAAGTAACACCCCACAGCTATCCAGATACACACTTATTATCTTACAACAAGCGTACATACCAATTTTTGTGATTTTCACTGAATCAAAGTCCCTATTTAAGTAAGATTTCTCCAAACCAAAGTGCCAGTATAATGTAGAAGCGTGTGAAATTCAAGCCTTCTTTATGCTAACTAACTGGCTCCCAAGGTTCTACTGATCTAGAAGAACTTGCCCATGTTGAATTGTATAAATTTAACTCGATTTCCTTTTAATCAGATGATTGACTATGGTAAAAAGCATGAGTGATAAATTTACGTGTATCCTCACTTTATCTTCAGGTTGAGTGAGTATGCACCCACTAGCTTATTTTATGGTGCATATTTATGGAAACTACAATTATTTATCAATTAAAAAAAGATTATTTAATTTATTTATATCTTGGCTTTGTTTACTTTAAAACTTTACAGTGAACAGTAAACAAAATTAAATATTTAAATTGATTTTTTCAATTTACTGAGATATCAATGATTAGTTATCATTTCAAGATCTATAAAATGCAGACACGGCTGGGGCTTCATTGCCTATCGGGCCGCCAGGGTAGTTTTCTGCCCTTGTACCTGCCATGGCGTCAGCCAAGGCGTGGTAATTAACTATAATGTTAACTCTCCACTGATATACTACTACAGTCACCCTCCATACAACAGTCAGGCTATATATAAAAGCGTACATACCTTTATTTATGACTTTCACTGAATCAAAGTCACTATTTGAGTAAGATTTGTCCGAACCAAAGAGCGAGTACAATGTAGAGATGAGTGTTCGATGAAATTCAAGCCATGGTTATACTAGCTAGCTGGCGCCCGGGGTTCTACTGATCTAGAAAAACTTGCCCAAAATTGAGTTGTATAAAATTCACTCAATTTTCTTTTAATCAGATGATTATCTTTGTTAAAAAGCATGACTGATAAATTTACGTGTATCCTCACTTTATCCTCAGGTGAAGTGAATATGCACCCAACTAGCTCATTTCATGTGTGCATATTTATGGAAACTCCAATTATTCTACACTTTAATAAAAAATAAATATTTAATTTTTTCATGTCTTGGCTCTGTTTACTTAAAACTTTACAGTGAAAAGTAAACAAATCAGAATGAATATTTCTATTTATCATTTTAGTGAGATATCAATGGTTAGTTACCAATTCAGAATAAAAATGTAAAAAAAAAAAAAAAAAATTCAAGATCTATTAAACTAATATCCCAATGAATACTGTGGTTTATTTTTAGGGAGTTATGTTTTCTTTGCATGAAAGGAACAAACTCCCAAAATACTATTTTTTAAGCAGACCTTTAATGATGTTACCATTTCATGCTAGTAGCTAGTCTTCTGTCGTTAGTAACCATGAGGTAGTTCTTAGATAGGTTAGGAGAGGATAGTTAGGGAGTATATCATCTTTTGGTTCTGGTAGCCACATATTAAAATAAAACAACGAGACCAAAGTGATCCCTTCGGTAGTTTATAATTACTACTTTCTGGGACCAAAATAAAGAATAGGTTCGATACAATCAGCCATTTTATTTTATATGTTAAAATAGAAATCAGAATGAAGGACAAAGATGATCCAACATTAAATTTGGGTTCGAGGTTTCCGGTTTGCGTATCGTAGATTGTCGTCTAATATAGGAAAAGCTGTGTCGATAACTCTAATTATACTTTTACCTCGAATTAATTATTGCTATCAACATAAAAGTACAAAAATACAATGGTACTTGTAATAGCTAACTAGACACAGGATAAAGTGTTTTGTTTTACAGTCCAGAAAGGTAGACATTGTTGAAACAGTTGTACACAAAAGCTTAGTAGGTTAGCTACTTAATAGATCCACAATGTCAGTATCACTGCATATTTAAAATTCCTGCATAATTACAATCTCTTCATCACACACATTGGTAAGCAAGTGTCCTTTAATCCAGGCATTTTATTTTAGTAGCATTGGTTTAACTGGTCGCATCACAAGTGCTGCAAATAAAAGCACAATTTTAACTCAGTCAAATTGTGAATAGAGATAATGGAGGTCTTCTGTATGTACAACACCATCGTGCATGCAGATTAAAGAACCCTCCTGTATGGTATAGCTCTATACAGGAGGATGCTGTCATCAACCACTACAGCTCCGGCCTTGTAGCGCTATGCTTCACGCTGGGTTAAAGCTGTCAGTGGTTGAAAAAGTGGCACTAACGACTCGGAAACTTAGTCGTCACAATAAACCTCTTCCTATGCTGCACCTCGGTGCAGTCATCGTCTACCTAGACGGACAGCAATATTATTATTATTATTATTATAGCTATGGAGTCTCATGATGTGCTGATAGTTGGCGGTGGAATAGGTGGATTGTATGCGGCCTGGAGGCTGATGAAGACTACAGATCTTACTGTATGTGTTCTGGAAGCTTCTCACAGATTTGGAGGAAAATTTCACACTGTCACGATGCCTGGAGGATTCCCTGCAGACCTAGGCGCTATGAGGTATATTTATTCACCAATGAACTTCATCTCTTTCACAGTATGCAATCTTGGTTAGAAAATTCTGAAAATCACTGTTGTCATTCTTCAGGAATTGGAAGCAAGAATAGAATCCACAATCTGGGCGTCAAATCAAATTCCAAGATGAGGGGCCTTTGGTAACCTAGCTCACATCTAACTCAGGTTCATTCATGTTGTATCAAGGAGTTCCTCCTTGGTTGTATTAAAGCCGCCGATCAGTACGAAAAAAGCGATGTGGTAATGAAGTTCTTTGCTTATAAACGTCATTGATATCCAATAGCATGGCCAGACATTTTTACCTTCATGTGTGCAGGATACAAACTCCAGCCTCTCCACCTGTGACCTGAATGAACCTATTTAGTCATTGTCTGTTGATCTGTCCGGGTCAAAACAGTAAACTAATTTGAACAGTTATGTAAGGACTAGTATTGTTGGGCTAACAATACAAGGATTTTGATGTTCTGATTCCAACCGCTGCAAGTACATCACTCTTATCCAATCCAATCTTTCTAATCTCTCACTCCTTGCTCTGAAAATCAAAAAGATAGAGAATAAAACTTTCTTATTTGTTCAAGGTTGTGATGACAACAACTTCACCTATAAAACCTTTTATTTTTGTTATAATAGATTCCTGCCTACAAGCCATCCCTTACTTCACAAGCTCACCAAAGATCTCGGGCTTGAAATAGAAAAGCTCTACTCCAAAGAAGATGTTGAGAAAAATACACACTCTCATTACTTCAAAGGGAAGCATGTCAAGAGTCTAGACGAGATTGCAAAACTGTTTTCTGTCAAAGAAGAAGAATTACCGTACTTCACACCAGCTGATAGGCCTGTTGCTGCCACCTTTCCATCAGATGGAAGCCCTTTCGCTGCCAGATGTACGCAGACAGGAATGTTTCTCCGAGATATGCCAAGAGCTCTTTATCTCTCGCTGCCAATGAACCCCGAAATTATGAATTATGGTGATGGTCATTACCCGATGACCTTTTTGCTAGCTGAAAAGCTAGCGTTTCTCAAAAATTTCAAATCAAGTGACGAAGGAGGCCAACTAGCTGGATATCACTGCATCAAAGGAGGCATGGAGAGGCTGATTGACAGGCTCTTAGAAGATCTGCAGAAGTGTCCAAAAATATCACTGAGAACGTCTTATCCAGTCACATCGATAGAAGAGGATTGCAAGCCCTCATTTATTATCAATTCTGAAGCGCACAATGACAAGCCAATCCTGTCAAAAAAGCTGATTCTGGCCTGTAATGGTTTGGGCATCCAACAAATAGCATGGCACAGCCCTAAGAACCGAACCACATCACTCCAGCGTTTGTTCTCTAAAACTGCAGTAGCAAAGAGTGTCAAAATCTTCCTCACCTATGACAAGCCTTGGTGGGAGGAGAAAGGTTTCTTCTGCGATGATCTCAACACTGATCTCACAATTAAAAGGCTGACAGCATTTGGAGCTCGAGGGAAATCGGCTGACTATGCTACACTGCTAGCAGCTTACACCTATGTGAACACCGACATGTTCTATGGCTTGAACAAGATACACTATCCAAGATTTGTTAACAAAGTCGGTGATGTACCTGAGGATCTTCAACCAAGTCAGCTTCTAGTTGATTACGTGCACAGGCAGCTTCAGAAAATATTTGGTAAGTTGAGAAGAGCAGTTTTTTCAATTACGAAAGATATCCATAATCCCTATACATGAGAACGAAATGTGCTAATACAGAAATCTGCTTGTACGTGGCCCTGAAACTTTTGGTGACAACAAAATATTATATTCTTTGGCAGGAACTTATAACTAACACTTTGTACCAGTCTTTTCGCAGCAGCACTACTTTTAAAAACCAAAGTGGGGCAATGTGATGGTGATGTAGTCTAGGATCTTTTATTAATTATTATCATTGTATTCTCAATTCTGCAGATGACGAAAGAATTCCATCACCTGTCTGTGCTGTTCAGAGGTTGTGGCTAGGATATGATGATGCCATTGCAGCTTATACGGCTAGAGTGGGCGAGGACCCATATCTCAATCAATGGGAAGCACTAAAACCTTTCCCAGACTTGGACGTATTTATCACAGGGGATACTTTTAGTGCCTGCACAAAAACTTCTCTATTTTTAGGCTGGTCAGAAGGGGCCCTTCTTAATTCTGAGAGAATCATAGCTAATCATTTTGGAGTTGATCCCTTTATGGAGGGCTTGGAACTACAAAATGATCAAATGCATGATGAGCAACTGATCAAGTAAAAACGGCCAAAAACTCTTCAGGCAATAGCCTGCTCTGGCTGGCATCTTATGACCGATCATGCCGGAGTTGTCTTACTCCTAATTGTGTCACGACAACTCTGAAAAAGACTGGTTGAAATTGATGACCAATGTTAAACCAGGAAGTTCCAAACTCCCTGCTAAAACTGGTACATTACTTTAGTCGTGTAAATAAAGTGTGACTGTTTTTTCTTAAAATAAGTTACAATATTCTTCGTATTATCGAAGGGATCATATTGTTATATCAATTTTTTATGATGAACGCTGTGTCATGCCTCTGCTTACAACTGAAATCGCTGTAATGAAATATATTTGGTTAAATTCTTTTTTCAGCTCACGTCTCTATTTTAATTAATAAATTCCTATGCACAGTACCATGATCTGTAGCATCTATTGTAGGTCTATAGCATGATATTTGCATTGCAATTTAGTATTTATAGATCAGGTTGTCGCTAAAATCAGTAGCCTCATCCGCAAGAAAGTCATGGCTGTCTAAAGACGAAGATCCGATAGCTCTTTAATTATCACATTTAATTGGCACTCAAACAAGCGGTGTGACTTATTCCAGGTATAACTTGTCAATGGTCTATTGTTTTCAATTTCTATTTTGTACCAGTTAAAATCACGTCACAACCAATAATTCTGAAACTCTTAGGTTAAATTGGTCAGCCCATAAAGATGAAAACTTTCATGTTTTGGTAATCAAGGTTTCTGCATTAAGTAATATCCTAGCAAAAATAAAATATAGTCTATTTTAGCCACAATTTCAAAGCTGCAGTGTGCATATACTCATTTTTGTGGACTAAATAGGCTTTCACAGGATCAAAG
Organism: Membranipora membranacea; assembly: GCA_914767715.1. NCBI lineage: Eukaryota > Metazoa > Bryozoa > Gymnolaemata > Cheilostomatida > Membraniporidae > Membranipora > Membranipora membranacea. Next base: position 17,077,565 of record OU612067.1, on the reverse strand, counting down.
TCCCTATTAAGTTAGATTTGTCCAAACACACAGAACGGGTATAGTATGGAGGCAGGTATTCAATGAGATTCCCATCATGGTTGCCCTTACTAGTAAAAATGCTTTTAGCTATCTAGGATTAGGAGGCTCTACTGACATATTAGCAACTTGCCTCAATATTGAATTGTATAAAATTCACTCACTTTCCTCTTAATCAAATGAATGTCCATAATCAAAGCACACTTACCACCACCACTGCAAAGCGCTATTCTGAGTTAGGATCTGTTGAATAAGCTTTGAAACCACCGGTATGAAATATATATACCTTGGTGGTTACCACCAAAGGTTGCGGGGTTTTGGCCAGCAAGCTCTTTCTTAGTACATTTTAGGTGTAGGTATATGAATATACTTATTTATTTAATGAGACTCTCTTCTCTCTAAACAACATACCAAATATTTTTTGCAGGTGCTTGTGCACATAGTCAACCATAAGCTGACTCGGTTGAAGATCTTCAGGTACATCACCGACTTTGTTTATGAATCTCGGATAATGCTTCTGATTCAAACCATCAAATATGTTGGTGTTTATATAGGTGTAAGCTACTAGCAGTGTTGCATATCCACTGGATTTCCCTCGAGCTCCGAATGCTGTCAGCCTTTTGATCGTGAGATCTGTGTTGAGATCACTGCATATAAAACCTTTCTCCTCCCACCATGGCGTGTCATAGGTGAGGAATAGTTTGAAACTATTTGCTGGAACTGTCTTAGAGAACAATCGCTGGAGTGACAGGGCTCGGTTCTGAGGACTGTGCCATGCTATTTGTTGGATGCCCAAACCATTACAGGCCAGTATCAGCTTCTTTGACAGGACTTCCTGGTCCTTGATCGCTTCCGAGTTGATTATGAATGATGAGGTCTTAGATTCCTCATTGATTGATGTGACTGGATAAGAAGTTCTCAATGATATTTTCGGATACTTCTGCAAACCGATTCCTAGAAATCTTTACTGTTGTGTAAAGGGTGGTACCCCTGGCATGCCTGGTTAAATTTTTTGTTAAGAATAGATAAACAAATATTATTTTAGCTTATAAACTGCATAACAATGAGAGAACAACAAAAGAGAACTGAACCCTTGCAACAGGGAGTTTATTTTATTCTCATATATACATGTTTTAGCAATAAATAATTCAATTATGATGAAGGGTTTTCAATTATAGTAAACAGTCTAATTATGAAAATCAAATCAAATCCCTGTCACTGATGTTGGCTAACCAGTAGGAATGAAATCTACAAAAGACGGGTAGGCGTTTATTGATTGTCTGTCTAGGATAACAGCAACCATATGAAAATATAGACAAGAAGAACAGGGTTATAAGAGTTGTCTGTCCTTGCAAAGAGAAAAGACAACTTTTGTGCATATGTTTACAATAAGTAGACTATGCTGATAAATATCAAGAACATTACTGATCATGGACAGTTTTCCTAATTCAAGCCACCAAATATATTGGTGTTCAAAAAGGTGAAAGCTGCTTAAAGTGTGTGTATTGTCGGATTATCCTGAATGTGTTGCAAGGCCTGTTAACTTTTTTTGTGGAAAGAGTAAACGTATTACCTTCGATTTAGAAAAAAAACAGATCCAGGTCCAGGTTTAATGTTTTGAAATTCTATTTTTTACCACATCAAAATGGATAACTCTGAGTCACACAGGTTCTAGAAGTTTTAATAATGTTAAATTGGTCGGCACAATAACATGAAATCCGTATCAATTTCTATAAGCATGCTTTCTGCACAAAATAATCCTATCGAACAAAATATACTTTAGCCATGATAACTATCTATGAAGTGGCATTTTCGGTTTTATGGATGTAGCCACATTGACATTTAATTATACTGATATATGTAATATTACTAAGCAACCATTCCCTTTCAATCAAATATCAGACACCCAGTATTTCCAGTTAATAGATGATTAGTCATTAATGTATTTTGCCACATGTCAACATTTTGACTTCCTGGAATCCTTGCTGGAATAGAGAAGAAAAGAAGCAGTAACAACAGCTCGCTCTTTCCCTTATTTCCATCTCACCATCAAACAATCCAACTCACAACCACTCTTTCACATTAATTATAACATCCTTAGAACAGAACTTGACAGACATTACAATAATTATATGAAGAGTACATTGGCACCAAAGTAACACCCCACAGCTATCCAGATACACACTTATTACCTTACAACAAGCATACATACCTATCTTTGTGACTTTCACTGAATCAAAGTCCCTATCTATTTAAATAAGATTTCTCCAAACCAAAGTGCCAGTTTAATGTAGAAGCATGTGAAATTCAAGCCTTTTTTACACTAACTAACTGGCTCCCAAGGTTATACTGATCTAGAAGAACTTGCCCATGTTGAATTGTATAAATTTCACTCAATTTCCTTTCAATCGAATGATTGTTTATGGTAAAAGGCATAAGTGATAAATTTATGTTGTATCCTTACTTTAATTTCAGGTGAAGTGAATATGCACCAACTAGCTAATTTTACCTGAGCATATTTTTGGAAACTACAATTATTCTACAATTTAATAAAAAAAATTGTTTGTTTTATTCATACCTTGGCTTTGTTTATTTTAAAACTTTACAGTGAACAGTAAACAAATCAGAATGAATATTTCAATTTTCATTTTAGTGAGATATCAACGATTAGTTACCAATTTAAGATCTATATAATAATATCTCAATAAATACCGCCGGTTATGTTCTTTGCATGAAAGGCACAAACTCATAAAATAAAATTTTTGTTAAGCAGGTTTTCAATAAAGTTACCCTATGTCATTATTCCATGCTAGTAGCTAGTCTACTGTCGTTCGTAACCATGAGGTAGCTCTTAGATAGGTTAATTGGTAACAATCCATAGCTTTTTTACCTTCGCATTTGTATTGCGTACCGTTAGCGCCGTTTTTATAACACTGGGAAATTTCTTAAGGTTATTTAAAAAATCCACTAGTCTAAGTGCTCAGACAACTCCAATGCGAGTAAGTGGTATTAAGATTACAAATTGCTAACTCACATTAGAGCCATCTGAGAACTTAATCCCATGGTAATTTGTACCTACTACATTGTGGAACGAAATAAAGAATAAGTTCAATACAATATCAGTTATATCAAGGGGTTAGAGATAGAGTTGTCTCTAATTCCTTGGTTATATATCAATCATGAATTAAAAGAGAAATATACAATTAACAAAAGAAGAGACAATGATGATCCAGTATTGAATTTCAGTATTTCAAAGAGAAAAGTGTTTGCATTTTGTAGATTGTCTTCTCAGGAAACTGTGTTCAATAACACTTATATTTTTTCCTCAAATGATTGCTAATAGCACGAAATAATGGTATCTGCAATTTTGTAATGGTGCTTGTAATGGCAACTAGACAAGGATTGTTAGTGATTGGAAGTGATAGTGATTGTCTTATGGTGACAAAAGTAAACACTGTCACAGCTGTCAACAAGAGCTTAGCTTAGGTACTTATTGGATCCAAAAGGTCAGATCAGTGCATATTTAAAATTCCTGCATAATTACAGTCTACAGGTTAGCTAACGTAGACTTCAATCCAGGGTGGCATTTTTGTAGTAGCATTGGTTCGACTGACTACTGCATCAAAAGCACTGTAAATAAAGGCACAACTCAGTTGATTTGTGAAAAGATACTTTGCAGCTATGGAGTCTTATGATGTGCTGATAGTTGGTGGTGGAATAGGTGGGTTGTATGCTGCCTGGAGGCTGATGATGACTACAGACCTTACTGTATGTGTGCTGGAAGCTTCTCACAGATTTGGAGGAAGATATCACACTATAACGATGCCTGGAGGATTCCCTGCAGACCTAGGCGCTATGAGGTATTGTCTTGTACAGTATGCAATCATGCGAGAGATTTTCAAAATCAATTGCCAATTTTGGGAGCAAAATTATAATCCATAATCTGAGCGTCAAACCAAATTCCAGGACAAGAGGGCCTGTTTTTAAGGCTAGATATGGGTTACGTGGATTTTTATGTGTTCTGATTCTAACCACTGCAAAGACAGAAACCTTATCCAATCCATTCTTTCTAATCTCTCACTCTTTGCTCTGATAATCAAACTTACAAAGCCAAATCTTTATTATGCAACAAAAACAACAACTGAACTTATATATACTTTTACTTTTGACTTGATAGATTCCTGCCTACAAGCCATTCTTTGCTTCACAAGCTCACCAAAGATCTCGGGCTTGAAATAGAAAAGCTCTACTCCAAAGATGATGTAGAGAAAAATTCACACTCTCATTACTTCAAAGGGAAACATGTCAAGAGTTTAGAAGAGATTGCCAAACTGTTTTCAGTTAAAGACGAAGAACTACGGTACTTCACGCCAGCTGGCATTCCTGCTGCTGCCACCTTTCTATCAGATGGAAGCCCTTTCGCTGCAAGATGTGCGCAGACAGGAATGTTTCTCAGGGATATTCCAAGAGCTCTTCATCTCTCACAACCAATGAATCCCGAAATCATGAATCATGGTGATGGTCATTACCCGATGGCCATTTCCCTCGCTGAAGAGCTAGCATTTCTCAATCTTTTCAAGTCAAGTGAAGAAGGAAACCAACTAGCTGGATATCACTGCATCAAAGGAGGCATGGGGAGACTGATTGACAGGCTCTTAGAAGATTTGCAGAAGTATCCAAAAATATCCTTGAGGAAGTCTTATCCAGTCACATCGATCGAAGAGGATTGCAAGTACTCATTTATAATCAATTCTGAAGCGCACAAGGATAAGCCAATCCTGTCAAAGAAGCTTGTTCTGGCCTGTAATGGTTTGGGCATCCAACAAATAGCATGGCACAGCCCTCAGAACCGATCCACACCACTTCAGCGCTTATTCTCTAAAACCGCAGTAGCAAAGAGTGTCAAACTTTTCCTCACCTATGGCAAGCCATGGTGGGAGGAGAAAGGTTTCTTCTGCGATGATCTCAACACAGATCTCACGATCAAAAGGGTGACAGCATTCGGAGCTCGAGGGAAGTCGGCTGACTACGCTACACTGTTGGCAGCTTTCACCTATGTGAATACCGACATGTTTTATGGTTTGAACCAAAAACACTATCCAAGATTTGTTAACAAAGTCGGTGATGTACCTGAGGATCTTCAACCAAGTCAGCTTCTAGTTGACTATGTGCACAGGCAGCTTCAGAAAATATTTGGTAAGTTGAGAAGAGCATTTTATTCAATTAAGAAAGATACTTTTGGTGGCAACCAAGTATTATATTCTTTGGCAGGAACATATAACTAACACTTTGTACCACTCTTATTGCAGCAGCTTCACTTTCAAAAACCAAAGTGGGGCAATGTGATGGTTAAGTAGTCTAGGATCTTTTACCATTATTATCATTGTATTCTCAATTCTGCAGATGACGAAAGAATTCCATCACCTGTCTGTGCTGTTCAGAGGTTGTGGCTAGGATATGATGATACCATTACAGCAGATTATACGGCTAGAGTGGGCGAGGACCCATATCTCAATCAATGGGAAGCACTAAAACCCTTCCCAGACTCGGACGTATTTATCACGGGGGATACTTTTTGTGCCTGCACAAAAACTTCTCTATTCTTGGGCTGGTCAGAAGGGGCCCTTCTTAATTCTGAGAGAATCGTAGCTAATCATTTTGGAGTGGATCCCTTTATGGAGGGTTTGGAACTACAAAATGATCAAATGCATAATGAGCAACTGATCTAGTAAAAATTCTTCAGGCAATAGTCTGTTCTGGCTGGCATCTTACAACCGATCATGCCTGAGTTGTCTTCTCCTAATTGTGTCACGACAACTCTGATTTAGACTGGTTGAAATTGATGTTAAACCAGGGAGTCCCAAACTCTCTGCTAAATATGGTACATTTCTTTAGTTGTGTAAATATGGTATGACTGTTTTTTTCCAAAAAGGCGTTACAATACTCTTTGTATTATCAAAGGGATCATAATTTTATTATTATATCATATTATATCAATATTTCATGGAGAAAGCTGTGTCATGCCTCTGCTTACAATTGAAATCGCTGTAATGAAATATATCGCATTAAATTCTTAAATCAGTTCACGTCTCTATTTCAATTCATAAATTCCTATGCTCAGTACCATGATCTGAACAGCTGAAAGTAATATTCCCTATAGCATGAAAATTGCATTGCAATTTAGTATTTATAGATCAGGATCTCGATAAAATCAGTAGCCTATTCAACAAGAAAGTCATGGCTTCCTAAAGACGAACTTTTAGCTAGTCGACACTAAGATCTGATAGCTCTTTATTTATCACGTTTAATTGGCACTCAAACAAATGGTGTGACTTATTCCCGGTATAACTTGTCAATGGTCTATTGTTTTCAATTTCTATTTTGTACCAGTTAAAATCACGTCACAACCAATAATTCTGAAACTCTTAGGTTCCAGATGTTTGAAAAATGTTAAATTGGTCAGCTCATAAAGATGAAAACTTTCATGTTTTGGTAATCAAGCTTTCTGAATTAAGTAATATCCTAGCAAAAATAAAATTAGTCTATTTTAGCCACAATTTCAAAGCTGCAGTGTGCATATACTCATTTTTGTGGACTAAATAGGCTTTCACAGTATTAAGTTAGATTTGTCCAAACACACAGAGCAAGGATACTATGGAGGCAGGTATTCAATAAGATTCCCATCATGGTTGCCCTTGGTAGTAAAATGCTTTTAACTATTTTGGATGAGGAGGCTCTACTTGCCTCAATATTGAATTGTATAAAATTCACTCACTTTCCTCTTAATCAAATGATTGTCCATAATCAAAGCATGAGTAATAAATTTATGTTAGATACATATTTAGATAGCATATTTATGAAAACTACAACTAATCTACACTTGAATAAAAAATTCGGTTAAGAAATTCAAAGATTGAAATAGGAATGTAAACCAAGACTCATTGTACAGAAAAAATATATTGGTAAAATTCTCTGACACCTATGTATGTCGTAGTGACACGTAAGACACACACATTGTTTTCTGCTAACCAGAACATATTTGAAAACCTCTGTAATTGAATGGCTACGCAAACTTACAAGCTAATATGACAGCTCAATTATTTCAACGATGAAATTCCATCCTCATAGATTAAGAGTTGTCTTGCCACACTTAAGAGGAACACAATTCAGGGAAGCGTTTTCGTTTGATTAGGTTGCTTTTCCTGCATCCGGTCACTTGTTAGTGCCAAACCTTCAATGTACGGATCAAGTCCCAAATAGTTAACTACGATTCTCTCAGAATTCAGAAGAACCCCTTCTGTCCAGCCTTTGTACAGAGTAGTTCGTGTGCAGGCATTAAAAGTATCTCCGGTGATAAATATGTCCAAGTCTTTGAAGGGTTTGAGTGCTTCCCACTGCATGAGATAAGGATCCTCACCAACTCTAGTCACATGACCTGCTGCAATATTATCAGTGTGCCCTAACCACAACCTCTGAGCGGCACAGACAGGCTGTGGGATTCTCTCATCATCTGCGGAAATAAGAATACAGAGCAATAAAGTGAGTTTATCCTACATCTGATAGCTTTTTAACAGCTTAGAGGTTATTAAAGCACTGTAAAAACTCAAGACTTGAATATTGCAATTTCCCTAAGTCCCAAATCAAGATTGAACAAGCTTCTTATTAGTGCCATTTCTTTCACAGGTTGCCACTCATACTGACTCTCGTGATCTGACTGGGCATGTAGATCACTGATAAACTAGGCTATCATTACCACAAAGCAGGTGTCGTAAGGCTAAGTATACATCATGCGTGACTGGAATTTGCGCATGTGCAAGAACATTGAGTTTAGTTTGGGTTCTGATTGCAACTTTGGAAAGGGGAAATGGGATATCCCCTGCATGAACTGTCAATCAAAATCAGCTAATAATGACAAGAGAGGATAACTATTAATAACGAATCCGCACGCTTTGGGGAGTATGTCACCAGAGCAGGTAGCCAATCAGATGGCTTCGGAATTCCGAGACTCAATTTTGCAGAGATCAGCTCATGCCCAGAGCTGAGCATGCGCAGAATGGTTGCCACTACAAGTTTTTAGGCCAACTACTATTTTCATGTTATCAGACTTTCACCAGTACAAAGTGCTGGTTTGCTGATTAATTGAATGAGCGTTGAAACCACAGATATGGACTGCATATGCCTCAAAGGTTGCCACCGAAGGTTTCGGGGATTTGCCCGACATGGATATACTCATTTATTTGATACAACTCTATTCTCTCTAAATATTTTACCAAAGGTTTTCTGCAACTGCCTGTGCACATAGTCAACCATGTTTTTAGCGCATCTTGTTCTCGTGCATAGGGATTAGGGATGGTGGATATCTTTATTTATTCAATAAATATTTATGCAATATAGTTATCTATTCAAAAATTATCTTCTCAACTTACCAAATACTCTCTGCAGCTGCTTGTGCACATAATCAACCATAAGCTGACTTGGTTGAAGATCCTCATGTACATCTCCCACTTTGTTTACATATCTTGGATAGTGTTTCTGATTCAAACCATCAAATATGTTGGTGTTTATATAGGTGTAAGCTACTAGCAGTGTTGCATATCCACTGGATTTCCCTCGAGCTCCGAATGCTGTCAGCCTTTTGATCGTGAGATCTGTGTTGAGATCACTGCATATAAAACCTTTCTCCTCCCACCATGGCGTGTCATAGGTGAGGAATAGTTTGAAGCTATCTGTTGGTTGAGTCTTGGAGAACAAACGCTGGAGTGATATGTTTCGGTTATGAGGACTGTGCCATGCTATTTGTTGGATGCCCAAACCATTACATGCCAGTATCAGCTTTTTTGACAGGACTGGCTGGTCCTTGATCGCTTCAGAATCAATTATGAATGATGAGGTCTTAGATTCCTCTTTGATTGATGTGACTGGATAAGAAGTCCTCAATGATATTTTTGGACACTTCTGCAGATCTGCCACAAGTCTCTCAATCAGCCTCTCCATGCCTCTTTTGATGCAGTGATATCCAGCTAGCGAGCTATTACCATCATCTGATTTTGAAAGATTGCGGAGTGCTATTTGATCAGAAAGGTTATGTATCATAGGAAAATTACTGTCGCCGTAGTTCATGATTTCAGGGTTCATTGGTAGCGAGAGATGGAGAGCTCTTGGTATATCCCGTAGAAACATTCCTGTCTGTACACACCTGGCAGCGAAAGGGCTTCCATCTGATGAAAAGGCGGCAGCAACAGGTATGCCAGCTGGCGTGAAGTATGGTAATTCTTCCTCTTTAACTGAAAACAGTTTGGCTATCTCATCTAAACACTTGACATGTTTCTCTTTGAAGTAATGAAAGTGTGTATTTCTCTCAAGATCTTCTTTGGAGTAGAGCTTTTCAATCTTTAGCCCTAGATCCTCGGTCAGCTTGTACAGTAAAGGATTGCTCATAGGAAGAAATCTAACAAAACAGATATAAAGATGGGTATATATAAGTTACTCCTAGTCGAAGTGCTCAGATATCTGCAAAGCAAATGGCATTACGTGATCAAACACTCATTTTGATGTCATGCAACCGTCTGAGCGCAAAGACTTAGTTACTACCAACCAGGGCTTTGTTGTTGCAACCACAAATTGATGTATAAAACCGTTTGCCTCTGTGAATATTTTCCTTTCAGGGCACTGGGTAAGAGATTAGCATCTATTGGATAGGGGTATTCAGTTGTCGGAATCAGAATACACCAAAATCTTTGTAATTTTAGCTACATACAGTTTATGTCTGCCTTCAATTGATTTAATAGGAAATGAAACTCAGTCAGATGTGTGTTCTGTTTGTTACTGAATGCCCTCTCATACGATAGCACTTCACTAGAGTTTGTTTTATCACTCAGGTTATGGGTCATGCTGCCGATCCCTGGTGAATAAAGGAATTTATTCTCTCAATCTCTCACAGAATGCTATTATGTACACGACTATACCTCATAGCGCCTAGGTCTGCAGGGAATCCCCCAGGCATAATGACTGTGTGAAATCTTCCTCCAAATCTGTGAGAAGCTTCCAGAACACATACGGTAAGATCTGTAGTCTTCATCAGCCTCCAGGCAGCATACAATCCACCTATTCCACCACCAACTATCAGTACATCATAAGACTCCATAGCTACACAATCTCTATTCACAAATCGACTGAGTTATAATTGTGCTTTTATTTGCAGCAGTAGTCAATTGAAGCAATAATACTTAATAAATGCTTTTCCGGATTGTAGGACACCTGCCAACTAATTCTAATACACAAATGTGTGGTGAGTGGATTGTAATTATGCAGGAATCTTAAATATGCCAGTGACACTAGTGTTCAGGTGGGTCAGTGTCTACCTTTGGAACTGTCAAACAAAACACTGTATCTTCGTCTTCGCCTAACATTGTACTGTATTAATAATTAATAGTTTTCAGTTGTATCCCAACTTTTGTCCTGCGGGACAACTATCGTTTCAGGTATAAGATATAGTTTCTTGTTGTCAAATATTACAGCAGTCAGGGTCAGCATCAGGATCTTATTGGGTATTTTGTTACGTTAGCGCGGCATCAAAGCAACTACCACTACCTGTAAAGTTTGACGTGAGCAGGGTTGAATATGTAAATTACAATTTTGCACAATTAACTGGCTGCAACTTCACGTCTTGATTCATATTTATAAATCAATTATTAATCAAGTATTTCCTGATTCAAGCCATATATGACACCATACACAGTCAAAATTAAAGGTAAATATAATGAAGTGAATGTGTACAAATATTAGTGTCCAGGTGGGCTGTCCTATAATAAAATTTGGTGATATTGAACGGCTGGCAAGGGTGATTGTCATTTGTACAATGCATAAAATATTTATGGTGCAAATAATAATTTTTTGATATCTATGTTTATCAATCTCCAAACTAAAATTCTTTTCAGGTATAATTTCAGCAAAACAGAAGGTCCCAAAATGTTCTTTTTCATCACATTATATTATTTTCTGGCGAGGCCCCCTTACAGCACCAACAGTACAAGTATTATCATATAACTATTGTACAATTTGGAGTGCCAAGCGCAGAGTGTACATGTTTTTATAAATTTATTTTCGAAAGTCATCGCCAACTAAGCACTGCATGAGGATATTCTGCCTAGTCAAGTCTCCAATGGAATTTTTTACAGTTTCAGTTGTGTTGGCTGAGCACCCTTAAACTACTGCTGCCACTCATGCAAATTTGTGTTCATTGAATTCTGCATAGCTCCAAGATAATTAATTGAGACTTAAATCTCATAATTGTCACCTAATGGGCAAATAATTTGCACAAACGGATCTTCAAAATCAGGGCATGAAATCTACGCACCAGCTAATGACGTGTACAGTTTGCACTAGTAAGACAGTAACTACGTCACCCGTGCTGGTAGTTAATTAATTTCATACCCTAATTTTGACAATCAGTTTGTGCAAATTATTTGCTCATTAGGTGGCAATGCTGAGATTGCAGCCTCATTTTATTAGTTTTGAGCTATACAGAATTATATAAGCACACATTTGGCTGTGTGGCAGCAGTGGTTCAAGTAAATTGAGCTGTTGTGGTTCTTTACAGCTAATGAAATATTATAAGGAATCTATAGATTAAAACTTCAGGAACTTTTTCCTCTACCGAACGACCTAGTAACCTAAAACAAGGATATGAAATTTATCTAAAAACAATCAAAAAAACATGTGACCAGGAACATGCTTTTGGCATCTCTCTCAAAGCTTGACGCATGCAGAAGCTAAGATGTTAATATAAAACTGGTAACTACATCGAGTCACCAGTACCAATAGCTGGGTTGCGCTGCAAACCCATTCCTAGAAATGTTTTCTGTTGTGAACATTTTGGTGCCCCTACCTGTACCCGTACCTGGTTGATTTTTTTGCCAAGAATTAATGAACCAATAAAAAAATTTTACAAAGTTTTCACTTAGCATGAGTACCATCACAAGGAATTCGGTGTGACGCCCCGCAGTAAATTTCAGTATTTAGGGGTGGGTACTCTTACTAAATTGACTCTAACAATCAAAAAGATACACATGATAATTAAGGTAGTCTCGATGTCAGTGTCAGTCTTGATGCATGCTTGCTAGTGTGGGGCGGTAACACAATTAAAAACAACTTCAATAGTAACGGTTTCTGCAAAGCCCTGGGTAGCTAAACACCAGTGGTTATTTATTATCTCTGATATCACAAAAAAACTAAGCCTGCTTGAATGTCATAAAAGCCAAATAAATCATGTGCCATGCTAAAAATATCATACAAAAATGATCAATTAGTACAAAACTGGTTAAATACTTTTTCAACTACCTCCAAAGCTACAAACAGAATTTCTCTAGCTCTCAAATCAGGTACAAAATAATTGAGTGGAATGGTCAAAATTATGAAGAAGGCGATTTTACATGTGGATTTAGTACAAAAATGATTATCGTCGACGACGCTATATAAATGATTGAATACACAGAGCATCAACATTGATGTGACCTAAAATTTAACACAGACCCCATACAGAGTCCTGTATCATTCACTAACAAAAAAGGCGAAGCGTTACAATTTCCTATATGATAATAGAAATGAGTAACTGAAGATTTGCGCTGCATGGCAATTTGGTCATGTGATTGCAAACAACAAGAGTGAAAATGAGCAACTTAAAAGATCAGAAGGCGTGATATTATTATATTATAGATGGCCATAGATAGAAAAGTCTATCTTTGAATCTAGATGTCTATTGGGGCTAGATGTCTAGTTACACTAGATGTCTAGTGGGGCTAGATGTCTATGGTGGCACTATATGCCCAGTGTCTCTTGGAGCTTGAGCGCTAGCAATCATGTCGGCCAAGCATCCAGCACAACATTATGATGTCGCAGAGAACAACATAAGACTTCAGCCACATAACATGGCTTACCCCTCAGATAAAGGCCTTCAAGTTAAGCAATGATTTGAAAGGCAGAGAGAGCAAGAAAGAAAACTGAGCCGGAGCATTTGAAATGTCATCGAACAGTTCAAGACTCAGTTCATGTATTATAACAAGCCTAGCATGGCTATGATAAGGACCTCCGTTCTTTGCCGTGCCATCGAGTAGCCTTAATTAACATGCGTAGTGTATCAGTATATAAAAACATATATATCACAGTGGTTTGTTATGAGAGCCCGATGTCAACTGCTGGCTGATTGAGTGGAAGGTTTGCTGAGTTAGACATTTCCCACCCTTATGTACAAAGTTCGACATCAGCAAGCCGTCTGGATTGTAATTCTCTCCATAACGATAGTGTCCCAGTCAGCTAAGTAGCATCGCATGTGATGATTCCAGAGACCATATGTAACATTCTACCATCTTCGTTGATATTTTTGATACATCTACAGCCGTTTATATTCAGGGAGGGTGGGATATACTCCCACTCCAACCCTGGTATATTCTTGTGGGAATGTTTGTTTGTTGATAGATTCTTATATGGCAGACTGTGTCTCGGGAGTATTTATTATTAGTAGGGATTCTAAGTCAATGGTTCTTGTTCCGACTGAGGTACCGATGAGTATTGTTGCTTTTTACTATTCTGTTTCTCTACTTTAACGCCGTAAGTCATCGGTCGGTTTCTCTTGAAGAAACCACACTGTAAAAGAGGAAGAAAATTGGAATGTTAATGTCACATCCGCATGACAAACCTACTTATATGGGTTATCTCAAAAACTTGACAGCTTCCCCCTATCCAGAACATTTGCATAAAAAAAAAGAAAACATGGAAAAGATTTCAAACAAATAGGATACTGATACTCATGCCCAATACCCATACCAAATGGCAAATCTTTTCTTCTGATTTGCCAGTATAAGCATGTAATCACAAGAGATACATGTATACAAAATATTGCATTTAGTTATAACTTACTGTAAAATGACTTTGGAGGGGTAGGTTTATGAGTTATGACGTTTTTAAAGTGTGAAATCCCGTAGATATTTTACCCCGAGATATGCAGAATTGGTCAAGCCGTTTATGAGAATTAAGGCGGCGTATTTTTGCGGACAGAATTTGCCAAATCATTTGGGAATCCTTTTACCATACCTCCACAATCATGTACAATCCATCAAGTATCAGTGATATATAATAAAACGATCAACTCAACAAACCTTCCAGAATAGAAGAATGATAACAATAAGTACAAGAAGACCACCAGCGGCAGCTACCACTATAATCCATATAGCAATCTTCTCTGGCTGCTTTTTGAGGGCTATATCAGGTTCTGCCTCAGTTATAACCTGAAAAAAATGTCTATGCGTTCTATAATTTTGTTCCAAAGTTTATTGGCCTATCTTTAATTCATCAAGTGAAGACCTTGAATGAAGTCCCCGAAAGTGAAGACCTTGAATCAAATGATGACCTTGAAAGTTGTTGAATGGATAGGACCAGGAGGGATCACTGAAATATACATTTATATTCATATCAACGGGAGGAATGATTTATTTCTGTCTCCTTAGTGAGGGTGTTGTTACCTAGGCCAGGACTGCATTCAGCTAATAAACTGTACAAGCATATTACAAAAACTATGTGTGCTTTGACATAGTAGCCGTCTTGTCATCAGAGGTAAGCACCAGGCGGGTTATATCATGTAACAAATAGATATCTAGGAACAACAATTGTTGGTTTATATTCCACAATAACTGCAACAGGGAGCTACTGTTGCCTCTTTTCTTGCATGTAGGAGAATAATAAACCAAATCAAGTTTGATCCAGTTTGCCTGCATTCGGAATCATTTCACCACCACTGATCAGATGCAGGCATTACAGTTGGTGGGAGCATACCTTGAAGAAGTTTGGTCACGATCAAACTTTGTCTAGTAATAAACATGGCACTTACACGAGCATAATCGTTGTCAGTAGTTGGCTGACTGACTTGAGCACTGGGATCAATAAAAAGAAAACCATTAGAGACAATCTCCACATAGTCCACCGTGTCACCGTAATCTTTAGTGAGACTGCTATTCCAAACACGAGAGTCTATCCGGATCCTGAACTCTGCTCCTGGCTCCACCTTCAGAAACTCACACGTTATGTTGAAACACGTAGCAGTACCATCCTTACAATTCTAAAACAAAACGGATCATTTATCATCATTTGGATGTTTGAGCAGGGAGGGTGTGATATATCTATCCCACCCGCCCTGGTTTGAGAGCGACAATGGGAGAACACAGTAATCATCTTCTCTCTTGTTGTGAGGGGACAACTCACAATGTTATCATAAATTCCGACTTAACTTGCTGACCATTTGCAGTCATAGCTCATTCTTTCGCCGGCTTAAATATTAAGTTGATGGATAAGCTCATATTAACATCATTGCGCTCATGACTAAATACTTCACCTGCTTTGAAGTAAATTTATATATCATATTTAATGATTAATGGTGTTGGATATTATCTTCCGCCAATAAATCTTTAAATTTCTTGATGTTTAGCTTCTATGAACATGAACAAATGCGACATCAAAGCGATAAGATTTTTATTTGGGACTTGAGGGAGACAACTAACCAATGAGACGAATCGTTTTGTTGTGCCGTCCTCCGTCTCTGAGTTTTTTATTGCAGCTGTATTTTTATCAGCAGCTCTTTTGTATCTCTGGGTATTATTAGCTACTATAGTCTCTTCATCTGTTATCTACAGGATCGACAGTATGGTATCAATAATAGAAATCAGTGAGAAAACTGGCAAGTACATACAGCTTAGATAGCAGAAATCCGAATTGGAATTTACGATTTGGTCCTTATCATTTGCCATGATGGATTATAATATCCATATACATTTACATTTATGAAACTATGTATTTACATAATGTTATATTCACATAATTATACAATTGTAATTTATCGGATTAAATGTTATCATATAAAACCCATTGAACCCAATTCCTTGATCATCCTAAAAGAAACCACTGTTTCAACATTAGCATTCCTTGTGTTTATATACAATAATACTATATGACATAAGTTAAGTTCATTGCATTATATATGACTGTATTAGATGAGATTATATTATATATGATTGTATTATATATGATTGTATTATATAATGATATGAGAAGCATGGCATGATCTCATCTCTTCACGTTACAGGCTATTACTTACCACATATTTAAGTGGGTTGATATTTTCATCTTGTATGTGGCATTGACTGCTACCCTCAGGCACTCCGACGCGCTGAGGGTAACCTATGATATACAGTAGATACTCTCCGCTAGCAGCGATCTCGTACGGCCACGATATCACCACCGTCACCTTAGAGACTGTACCGTGCTCACCGTTGTTGATCACCTGCAGTAGACATTAATGAAATTATTAGGCAAGCCAGCTTGTTGAGAAAAAAATAATATCCTCTTTCTTGTTTTAATTATAGAAGAAATTTTTATTCAAATTGATAGAAATTAATTTTATGAGATTATCACAAGAATCGGCATACACCAACAAATATGATTAATTCCATTTTTTTAATTAAGAACAGAAATTTCAAATCAATTGAACTTACAAATAAAAACTCAATTTTTTTTTAAATTAGAAAAGAAATTTCTGTTCAATTCTATAAAAGTGACAGAATTTAGAGAACTACCACACCTGGTCTTAAAAGACATCTATGACTCAATTACTCACTATTCAAAAACACATCTGAGGAGACTTTTTGTCACTTGTATAACTCACCGTGTATGTATGTTGCACTAAGTCACCGATCTCATTGTCAAACTGAATAGCGGATGCCCCTTTGATTTTACCCGCTCCGTACATCACTTGAGCTCCTTTAGTTGCTGACCTATATAACACAGACAGAGTGAGCCTGAGGCATTCGAAATGGTGGGATGGCAAGAGGTCAACATATGGCTGTTTCTTCACACAAATGTTGATTGCTTATAATAATTACTTTAAGCAGAGTAACCACATGAGTAAAGCTTCCAGATTATGAAGATACCCGAATGGAGTAATGTCTTTGCAGGAGGAAAAGTCAAATATATGACATCCATTAACACTTTGCTGGGGCAAGCAGGGAGTTATGATTTCCTTTCTTACACAATTTTATTTGACACACAATATTACGGCAAAGAAATTACGGCAAAATTTGGGGGGGAAGAAAAAAGAGAAAAATGATAATGTTTTGTGTTTGGAGGATTGATTTAGGTGGATAAAATCAATTAAGTGAAGTATGATGAAAAGAGGACTAACCCAAGCAGCTCCAGATCCGTGACTACGTTGACCTTGATCTTGAGAGTGGCATGATTGTTGTTTGTAGTTGTGTCCCTACTAGTGGTGTTAGCTGTGACGTTTATCGATGAAAAGCTTGGTCCGAGATTCTTATAATCCAGTGTTATGATGAATGTGCGGTTCTCTCCTTTAGATAAAGTCCTACCAAAGCTACACACCACTGTGTTGGTCACTATTTGTCCCGCTGAGCAGGAGATGGCCTAAAATATGGAAACCAATACTAGACACAAGGGATTATTTACAAAAGGAAATTGTGACTTTGACTCACCATATTGTTTTATTCTATTTCTTGCCCGGTAAGAGTCAGTAGCATCATGAAACCAAGTGCTAATAGGACCAGTGTCCATGTGTGCTAGTTGGAGGTGCTTTCACATTTTATACTGCACATCCTATGCGGTATATGATCATTTGAATATGGTAAAGTGCTTTGCATATGCTTGACACCGAAAACAATCGTCTCGATAATACCAACTCCGTAATTCTAGATGAAAATTCCTTGTGCCAGGGGGCCTTGATCACATTATAGAATTGTATTATGGGGTACTCCTAACTTATAGACATAGCAATAGCTTAATTTTGTGTATATATAAATCATGATAAATATATATATATATATATAAGCAATTTTATTTTTCAATTATAATAATTCTAATAAGGCACCTCAACTTGTCCATCTTAACCAACCTTTTCTTTTTTTAACATACGTATTATATATTATAATTAATAGTATTATTGTTATTACATCATGTGGTTTCACATTGTATAACTTACCGAGTCTTTGTTGTTGACCATACCATCATAGGTGAGGTCATTTTCTAGCTCTATGTATACATGAGGTTCATATGCTCTGTCCTGTTCTGAGTCAACCTTCACTCTGATGGTCAAGTTAAGCTTCTTAACCTGAAAGTGAATATACAAATTTTATGTAAAATGAATGTTAAAAAAAGGTGAATCTGAGAGAGTGTTTTGCTGGACGGCACTGGTTTGAGGAGAGTTAGTCCATAAACTACATTTTTATTTTTCCTAGAAAAATATAAACTTTGTAACTCCAGCCTTGAATTGATCTAGAGGCAAGATTGTGTATCATTTATTTTCAAATTGGGCAGGAATCTGTAAATCTACTTCTGTTCAATAGTAGACAAAAATATGTGTTATCTTAGTTAGTTAAGGTAATTTTTATGTCAGCTACGTTAGAGGGGACTGAACCTCGTAAGCGACCACATCAGCTGATCACAAGCTCACAAGCTGGCTGCTGCTTTGAGAGAGAAGTTAGACGGTCCCACAAGCCAATTAGATCATAACAGAGTAAGACTTGAAGAACAAAAACAGGCAAAAATAAGCGGCATAATTCAGTCTCAGTATAGCCATTCCTCACCAACTCAACTCAACAGGGTAATATCCATCCAGAGAGCAGAGCTGAGGATTAATTACCCATTCCCTGCTTGCGAGTGCATAATAGCAAACAGAATAAAATATACACAACAAAAAGTAACAAAAAAATGTAAAGAAATCAGAAAATCCCATCTCTATTACTCATCCTTGGCAAGCTTTGTCGTTTTTCTGCATGTATCCCACAATGCATTTGATGAAGGTTTTCCATCAGCTTTAGGAAGACAACTCCCAAAGCTTGCCAGAATGTTTGTAAATTTTAGCAGGGAGGGTGGGAGGTGTATCCCACCCACCCTGATTTTAGTTAGTCATACAACATTGGATTGAGGACCAGAAACCAGGACGAAAAATAAAACTCAGAGCGCAATACTGCAGGGGACCACTAGTCAGTATTTACCGGTGTCTATATGAGTGCGAGAAACAACTGTTAGTATTAAAATGTTCAAAGTACGTGCAACACTAGAAAGAAAATCGCAGCTGTGCATACAATGAGTATTATTGTTAAAATGAAGAGAAATCTAATTTTTCATTGTTGGTATGGCAAAATTACGTTCATAGCCATTGAGCAAGTTGAATATCTTACATCATTTGAAGTCGACTATTGATAATTGTCAGCTGACCAGTGCAGGAGAAACAACAGAGAACTTTTACATGATCATTTCTTAATCTACGCCTAATTTTTTGTTTGGCAAGTTGGAGGTTTAACAAGCTTGCCACTCACTTCAATCAATAGATATTGGCATTTTACTAAGTCACAGTTATAACCCAAAGTCTATTTCTGACTCACCCTGTTGGAATCGAAGACAAACTCGTTGTTCCCCGAAACATCTTGGACAGGAAGTACATTTTCTGTATCTGTAAACATGGCCGACACGCCGAGATCTGTGTCACAGCTTGGAGTTATGCAATCTCGCTCAAAGTCAATCTGTAAGGAGAAAGCCCATCATGAAATACTGAAATTATTAACTAAAGCTAGTGATTTTAAGGCTATGTTATTTATAATTTAATACCATTTCGATGGCAAGTTATAAGATGTGTCAGCATTACTGACAGTGATATCTGAAACAAAAAAGCAACATAATGAATGCATAGGGTGGTTATTTTACCCAAGCCTCTCTGTGTCAGAGGAAATTAGCAGGCCGAAAGGCAGCAGTTTATTCAGCTGTCAGCATTTGAATAACTTGGGCGCATTTGATCTCATTACACTTTATGATTTGAAGAAAGTCTTGGCTTTTGAAACACTAAGCAATCAAGTAATGAAATGTAAACCAAGAAAAATTGGAAAGCTCAATCAGATAGTTTGATATTGCACAGGTTACAAGTCCCAATACAGCTTTTCTAGGAGAAATAATAGGAGGAATTACATCACACACATCTAGAGTTTCTACAGCGGGATGAAGTAAAAATGTTTATGACAATTGCGCTCAATATCACAAAATGTTAGCACGCAACCATCAATTGAATGCGAGTTTGCAAGCCTGTCCTGACAGTTGATTTCAATGGCAATACCCAAAAAGAATATATTTGGTCAATTTTTAGACAAATTGGCTTAATAAATAGTGTAATGGATGGACAGCTCCACAAATTCACCATATTTTTTGGCCTACAGTATGATAAAAATAAAGATTGGGATCTATACTAACATGATTTTCCAAAAGTACCAAATATGAACAACAAATAAAACTTGGTCATTATTATGCTTCCCTTCCCGAGGCTGGCATAAACTAAACAATTTCAATGCCATAGTTAATATTCAACGTTCAATAATTCTAGGTTTATGATGACGTGCCTAATACTTTCCCATGGTGAAGTTTATGTCACATCATGAAAAACATAAGTAATAATGAATTGTTGCTGACAATAAAAGTGTATATATATATATAAGTTTGATCCATTTCAGTCACATTAGAAGTTGCTCCCCTTTGACAAGAAGCTCTCTTTGCGACAAGAAAACAAGTCTAGAGAGAAGTAACCTCAAAGGCAGGTGAAATGGATTAAACTGCTCTGCTAAGTGAATGCTTAAGGGGAAGTCCACCGTAAACCTTGCAAGGCGGTCTCAGGGTTTCAGATATACGCGTGTTAGGAGCGATGGTGTTGTGTTAGGTAGACCCCCTGATTGTGGACATATCATAAGCTAGTACAAGAAACCAAGACAGAGCCACCTCTCGTCTTTACTCCGGGTCCCAGAAACATGATACCAAAGGTTACTGAACACATCCATGTGTACTGGATGGAAGGCATGCATATTATCATGCTTCTTGTGCTACTCTCCATGCTGCACAATATGTTAATACACACCTAGAATAAGTTTGATCGAGTTTGCCCGCATACTAGTTGCTCCACTTCTACTGGTCACACCACCGCCTTTGCGCCTACGGAGTGACCAGTGGAGGGGGAGCAACTCCGAATGCAGACAAATGGACCAAACTTGGTCTAATATAAACCGCGCATACCGAAAAGGTCTGTCATGTTCATGTTCCATGTACAGGCGATGCTTTATTTGAAACTTTTTTATGTCACAAAACTTTTAATCATGTGCTTGAAGCCATTCATCTTAACATGTTGAAGATACAAAAAAAAAATAGGTGAATTCTGGCCTATCTGTTTGAGTTGTCTGTCACAAGTCACAACTATCTTGAAAATTTTGTACATTCTGATCCACCAGTGATCGCTAGTAACAATAAGTCGGTGATTCGATCTACGTACATTAAACAAATGTATAGGACAAAGGACGTCAAAATAGATCAAGTATTTAGCTGCTGATTATGCAAAGATTTAAGAAATATATATATATAACTATGATGCAGGTAACATTCTGGAAGTGGACCAAAGATGAGCTTCTGCCCTTTTGGTGTTTGAATGGCACAAACTAATCTTTGATCCCTTTCCTCTCTAAGTGGAAGGTTGTCGAAAATATACACATTTGGGGATGCGATCTTACCGTACTAGCTGACGTAGACTCGCCTGGCTGTAAATAACTATTGAGTTAGAAAACCGAAAAAAAGGAAACTTCATGCACAAATACCAAATAAACCTTTGGCATCTCGTACATAAGATAAATCATGCAAACAGGAAAACTGCAATTAAAAATAATTTAACTTTTCCCCATTTAATTGTTGAACATATGCATCAATAGTGGTCTAAAGCAAAACTGAAGAGCAAAGGACCTCATTGGCATCACAACAACTTTAACAGAAGGCCGAATCACATTCCCGATACCTTCCAATTATGTGTTTTTGCTCTCTACCAAGTACAAAACCATATAATGTTGGGCATATCCTCAAATGGTTCGAATTTGTAGAGATTTTAGACAGAAGTTGTTTGTCCAAAGCTCCAAAATTTATTGTGCTGACAACCAACAGCTTTTATGCTATGCTGCAATTTTTTATCTTGGTGAATGCTGTATCCTCAAAAAAACAAACTAATAATTAAACAATGAAATGATATACATATCTCACATTTTGAAGATCTCACAAACCTTGTAGTTATGCCCAAATTTGGTAGTAAGAGGTGCTACTATACAAATTAGACTGGAACCAAAACTCATAAACTGATACACAAAAAGAATTAGAAATAATCTTGCCTAATTTTGTCTATCTATGTTTGTCGAGGTCTAGATTCAGTTTTATATACCAACATGCTACTAATTTAGCATATTCCAAGGTCTATGTAAAATCTTCAATAATTGATTTTAAAATACGAGAAAGACAAACCTTGGCTCCGGGATCGGCAGAATCGAAGATATTCATGATCGGATATTTGTTGATGTTATCGTAAGGTGCATTTGTAGCTATGTCCAACTCGTATTTGATCTTAAATTCAATCGGCTTCAGCAACTCCTGTACTCGCTGCAAAATACATATTAGACAATTTCAATAACCTGATTAAAAGGTCGATGTTTGATGCATGATGGTTAGGGGTCAATGCCAGGTACTAAAATTTGGTTAAAGTTTTTTTGCCTGTTTAGAGTCTAAAACTAAGCTCGAGAACTTAATCGGACTTAATTTTGTAGGTTGATGATAGGGTAGATGCCAAGTGAAATTGCCGTAACCAACATATCCATCAAAAACTCTGAGAACTCAGACTATCACATATACACAAATTGCTAACATACCACAACAAAGACTTTCTGAAGTTCACATCTTTCTATGCCATCGATTCTTAGCGAGGCCTGTGAGCTCTTCACAGAATCGATAAGCTTTGTTTTATCAAACACAGTTCTTCTGTTAGCCTCAAAATCATAACCAGAGTCGGCTGTCAGAACGTACGAGACAGTAATCTCTTCTGGGTCTCTCCTGTAATAAAAATGAATGTTATGACTTATATAATTTGTTGCCATCGCTGTAAAATCAGTTTACATAAACATAATTCATTACCTAGTCTATAGCTGTACTAGCCTGTCTTGACAAGCGTTGTTATGGGGGGGGGAGGGAACAAAGCTTTGTTGTTCTCTTCCAAAACGAAGCTTGTCAAGACAGGCTACAGTTGTACGAGCAAAGATGCTGAAGTTGTCTTACACTGAAGGGCCAAGCACAGCAATGTTCTTCTCTTGAAATCATAGTGTTAACAGTATATTAGAAACATGAGTCAATCCAAAAATACAAGTAAGAAGAAAATATGATAAACGCAATATCTAAACATGGAACTAAACTTCATCTGTCGTAACCATAAATTTAATAGATTATTATTAAGTCTATGGTCGTAACACACTATCCCACTGAGTGACATGTACTGCATGTCAGCTGTCATAAATAAAGACAATTTCTAACAGGTGCTATGAAACTTAACATACTTGTCAGGGTAAGTGGCAGTGAAGCATGTGACAAAGTCTATACACATGAGTCCTGATCCGGGTTCAGAAAGACACTGCTTTTCTTTAGGGTCAAGCTGAGTACCGTTCAGTTTTATAGTTCCTGTTATTGTAACCACTGGACGTGATCTAGCAAAAAAGAAAAGAAACACAAAATTATACTCAGGCAAAGGATTTCACCAATAGAAAACCCACTAAATTTGGTACCCCTAGTGAATTTATGCGATGAGAACTTTGACAAAGCAATTTCCAAAATAAAGAATTTATAAAATGGTGAATGAAACAATCTTTGGCCATATCCCAAAATTTAATTCCCCTAATACTTTCATACGGTAATGTACTGGGTAAGGGTATGCAAATCACTACCTGAGAACAACAAGGGAGGACGATTCATGAGCTCCTACAATAATATCAGTATAACCCTGTCCATCCATATCCTGTCCGCCGGATAGTGAGACTCCGAATCCTGTTAGAGGTCGAGACAGGTAACCAGATGTGTCTAAGTCTGTAGCCATTATCACCTGTGAACGTGTAAATAAATACAACAATAGCAACTAAATAATTCTACTGAGACGAATATTCGACTCATTTTACAATCATTGAGAAATGATTGCGTTTAGCAGGTTATGTGGTGTAACTGGTTTGTACCAATAAATCACGTTGTCTGCGTTTGAGTGCACACACTGAATATTAAAACGGTAGTTTTGATGGCCCAGATTGTTGCGTTGAGTCCACAAAGGGCAACAACCATGACACTATAATGAATTGACTCTTTTTCTATCAGTTCAAGAAGAAATGTATTAAATAAAATGCACAAATCGATCACTCATTGATGGGACTATAAACATTCTGAGTGAAAAATTGGGTTAGCAGCGTTCATTCAAATTGAAAGACCCCTCTGGGTAGTAGTGATTCAATTAATTATTTAGTTTGACATATTTTTAATCACTATATTTATTACCACTTACCTGACTGAGCTCAAATGATAACTTTTGAGCTTTTTCTTGTCCGCTGTATATAAATACAGCACCTGGTCCATAGAACGGAGCTCCAACAGCCAAATCTACAGCATAACAAAACAGAAGTTGTCTGCTTTGGGGTGTAGAGAAAACAACTTCAGAACAGAATGTGGCTTCTGGGATAAATGAAATATAGCGGTATAAAGAGTGCGACTTAGACTGTGGTGTATTCAGCAATAATGCATTAAGTGACCGTTGACACCTGTGACATTGACAGCGGGTCATTGAGATATGCTCATTGACCAAATCCCACATTTTTATGTGACAAGGAACAGCATCAATCTACAAATGCGATACAAATTTCTGCAGAAATTGAACATACCTCCAAAACCATCATGGTTTATATCACCGATACCGATAATGCTGTAACCAAATTGAGCGTTGCTGCACTGCTCAGCGTTGTTAAATGAGCAGGCTCCAGGGCTGAGTAAGACTCGGCTATCGACAGCATCGCCGGTGGGGATGCCATCACCGTAGTTAAAGTAGACGTAGACGGCACCTCCAACTTCCCATCTACCCCCTGAGTTGGCATCTGATATGTTACTGTAGAAAGGTGCTCCAACTATAAGACTGGGATGACTGGAACAAAGCAGACATGCACATGATTAAAATTGAGTTTATATGTTTTGTTCTCTAAAGACATTTATCTATGATTTACTTCGGCCAATGTGGTGGCTCTGAACGGATTGGCTGTTGGGTAGGGTAGCGAGCCCATGCCAGGTCACTGAAGTATGTATTGTAATATAGTGAAACTTAAATCTGATTACTTTCAACTTCTCTCTATAAACCACGAAAGTACCATCTAACCTGGCATTGGCTCCCTTCCTCTTGTCAGCCAATCGCAGCCATAAATTGGCTAGATTTACTTCACAATGTCAATTTCTAGATATACTAGCTACAACATATCGTAGTTGTTGTATACGCTAATATTTTAATAAATAATTTATCAAAGAGGCTGGCATATGTAAAACTTGCTCATGTTTTATTATGCTAACAGATCAAAATTCATTTTATCCTGTTGATGCCTTCAGCATAGCTACTTGGATTTCTGTAATGCTCTTAAGAACATGTGCAGCGCCTGATAACACAAAGTATGATCTGTTCCCATTGGCATGATGACTTTTGATTTGATTTGATTTTGATGACTATAAGAGGATTATGAGCTTTTTACATGCTTGTTTAGCCACTTACTCATCCATTTTCATGTCCACAGTAGCTACTGATTGGCCGAATCCGGATCCAAATTTCTCGCCAATCTTTTTATCTGCCTCTTCAAATTTGGCTCCTTCCTGAGACATCTCAAAGATAATCACAGCACCGATGTCCTGCTCACGAGGAGCTCCAAACACGGCCATCCTCTTCTTGTCGCCAAACAGGTAAGGCGAAATCACCACCGACGACCCTTCATAAAAACAGATTTATATACATACAGAAATGCCACGGACTTGATCATTGGTCTATTTAGTTACCCCCCAGCCAATCACATTGTCTTTTTAAAACCTGACTTTGTCAGAAACAGGAGAGTAAAATTTCATTTTGGGATTGGTACCTCAGACTTATTCTAAGATTTTCCAGAGAATTATTTTTATAGTAGCTTTTGTTGAGTCAGTTTTGCATTCAATTTGACTTTTCATTCAAGCCATAATTTTTGGCCCGCAAAGGTTTTTGTACTTGTCATAGATATGAACATGCTGATAGAATGTGGCATTATCAAAAGTTTTCTATTTCTTTTTCTGTTTATGATAGGCGTTACATTTTACAGATCACATTTCATACTGCATAATCTACTAACATGTTCTGTTTGGGCATCCAAAAATTGTTTGCACAATGTAACATTTAACAAAACGGGGCTCAGATTTCAATACATCAAGACATATTTAATAATTCTTAGGTCTGTGCTGTGACACCCATTTTTCTAATTGGAAATCTGCCATATATTGATTATGGAAAAGATTGTTTTAATAAAGGAATACTGAAAATTTGCTAATAATCATTTTAATTAATTTAATTAGAACCAAATGAATTTGACGAATTTTGCCCTGTGGTTGCTACATTTAATTCCATAATATTTTTCATCCTGTAAGGTGAGTATGGGAAAGACCAGCTGTTCTGACTGACTTACCTAAATAAGAATAATATGTTGAGTATTGCTCTGCCTCTTCGATCTCGATGATGTCAGATACTGGGTTGGATGGGAACGGCCTGACTCCTTTCCAGAACGCAGAGCCTTGCCAGTTCTTTGCCCCAGGCAGCGAATATACATAATCAGTATTCTGCAATAATTAGTCATGAATGATTAAATTGATATATCTATTGTTAAAAGGTTTTATAAGAAACAAGCCCCGCCAGTGCACCTTGAGCAGTTTTTCTGCACCAGGAATGGACAACTCCCGTGCACTCGTGTTGCGATCTGACTGCAGAAAAGACTTTGTTGGCCTAATATGAAAAAGAGCATTATTACAATAAAAATTGCATGCAAAGCAATGAACTGACCATCAATGTAGAAAGCTAACTAACATTTCCATCTGATCCACCCTTGAGAAAGAATCAATCCATAGTCAAAACTAGCACATAATAAAAACATGGCTTTACAGTGGGTTGCTTCTATGAATCGGTACGAGCTTTCACTCAGTCGATGCGTAACAAGTAGATTTATTTGATTGACAAACCTTTGCGTCGAGCCCCATTCCAGCCTCGCACACACCATATTCACCAGACACAGAGTTCTGAAGGTCGACTATGTCCGCACTAGAGCAGGGACTAAGGGGGGTATTCTCAACTTCCAGATCTGCCTTATACTGGTAACATACGCCAATACCATAGACGTTAGTGCCTGATTCTACCACCTTGTACCGATGTCCGCAACCCTGCAATATGACAAACATGAGAGTAATACCGCATAACTGCACAATTTTTGTTTACCCCATATTAAAGCAGGGCGGCTGGTCACATATATTTTAGAGAACAGCCAACTCCAAAAGACTGCTATGAAGCAATGGGCCATGTAAGGCCAACAACCCTAACACGTACGCTGTGTTTCATGGGGTGGCAATAATGGAGTGGAATGAGCTATGGGATGAGAGAACACACTCTGATTTAAAATTAAAAAAGGTTGATTAAAGGCTGATTAAAATCGAATGTCATATCACACGCCACATCCGAAGCATAGGCGGCTATGTCTGACTCCAGTTTGCAGGCAGTTCGGAGCATACCTGGGGGCCGACCCCAGTAATCGATAGAGTTGTGAATAGCGAGGATGCTAATTAGCGCCATCGATTTTTTTAGGGATGGTGAGATGGCGCAATCGGTTAGCGCGCTTGCTATTCACTGCATCCTCGATTTGATTGACTTTTTGAGAACAGCCAACTCCAAAGAGCTGCTATGTAATACATTCAGATTTGTGACCCAGTAACTAGCGCCAT
Source organism: Membranipora membranacea (assembly GCA_914767715.1). Lineage (NCBI taxonomy): Eukaryota > Metazoa > Bryozoa > Gymnolaemata > Cheilostomatida > Membraniporidae > Membranipora > Membranipora membranacea. The sequence goes on along the minus strand of OU612067.1, from coordinate 17,049,644 downwards.
GCACATAAACTACTACTGCCCAGCAAGGATTCTAAGCACCTGTTTGATTGCAGCCTGATGCCGTGATACACCTAGTTTTGGCAACAATACTGGACACAAAAGAGTCGGAGGAAAAAACAATAAATGTCTCATTTTCTGATAATGATAAGCTTGTCTGAGTGCCTTAATTATTTATTGTTTATCAGTTACACTAATCAGTAGATACAAAGAATAGAGTCTTTTGTCTCCACAGTGTGTATATATTGTTACAATCGCAGGCCCTACGGAAATGCTGTGTGCTGGTGCATATATACTTGAGGGACTGAAGGAGCATTTTCATTATGGTTGCAGTGCTTACCCAGAACTGATATTGTTTTAGTTATGATTGATAAATGTAGCAACTTTCTAGATACCTCAAATTGAGATTAGCAAAAGGATAAGTTCAAATTTCTTTGATATCTTGACAAACACTAGTCTGAGCCCCTCAGACTCTGCCCCCCCCCCCCCGTCCAAAGGCCCCTAAACACTACCATAATCATTCTTTTGTAAAAGTGTATGATAAATAGACAAACCAAAACCCTTATCCCCTACGCCCACAGGTAACATTCTGACTTCTAATTTTACCAGGATTCCGAGTCGCTCCCTCTCAAATGATCAGCCATCCATCCTACGGTCCACCAAATGAGGTGCAACTCTAAATGTAGGCGACGCTTTTCTATTCAATACCAGTAGGGATTTTAAGATAAATTAAATTGGTGTACAGAGAAATATTGTGCTCCAACAACCATTAATGTACCTATAATGTTGCCATGTTTATTTGTCTGCATGTACAATTACAAGCTAAAGTCTGTTTAATACCAGCCTGATCCAAGACTGCTAGACTGTTAATATATATTACCCAAAGCCTAAAGCATGTTATAGCCAGACAGTTACTTATGATAAAGTTGTTTCAGATTTGCATGGTAAAAAGATTCAATACTCTGCTTGGCATGAATTATTGATGGTTGAAAGAGTTCTCTCTATCTTTTTACCATGCAAATCTGATTGCCTGACTATAACATGCATTAGTCTTTGGGTAGCCTTTAAACCATAAGTACGGCTCTCTCACACCCTGAGAAAATTCTCAAACTCCATACAGATGGCTAGGGATCTTACCAGAACAGCGTTACCGGCACCAGCACTGCGTATGTTCACTCCTAGCCACATATCCGTCTTATTTTCTAATCCTTTGTTTTGGTCGATATTCATATCCGCCTTGATCACTGATAAAAGAGAGAGAGAGAGAGAGAGAGTTTAGAATAACACATAAAAAGTTAACACAAAGAACAAGTGAAAATTTTCTCCCAAATATAGGCATGCTTAGACCAAGTCTGGTTCATATGCCGGCATTCGGAGTTATTCCCGATCCACTGGAATGCAGGCAATATTGGATTAAACCTGATCTAAGGCTGCCTATACCAGAAATTTGACTTCATACATTAGACCAGAACTGGGCCTGATTAACCGCAGATCAAAGCACAGAGAAGCCAATAACTTTGTCAGGGTGGAAGAGGGGAGGTAAGTAAGACTGATTTACGCTCCTGGAATTACAGTATCAGGTAATATACCTTTTCAAAAAGTGAAGCGAGCTAAAAATGATGTCCAAAAAGAATAGCAGAGCAAAGTTGCACAAAAAAGCTCACAGCTTGTATCAGTGGGTGAGGTAATAAGTAAACCATTCCAAACAATAAGGCCTAGGTGAGCTGAAATAAAGACTTCAGAACCAATCACTGAGAAAAGTTGCATCATAAAGCAATTGTCTACTCACAGCTTGTGTCAGGATATTCCAGCTCTGTGCAGTCACTGACCATAGCCTGGTTTTTTAGATCTATAGGACATTTATAGAGAGCACCGGTCTGCTCATAGCTGTTTAATAAAGGATCTGAGCTTGTTGCCAGCGGCGCACCGACTAAAATTCTGAAAAGAAACAGAGATATTATGATATGATGTTGATAGATTTATTAGAGGATATATTATTATTTTTATATTATCTTTAGTCTCTGGTTCTATGCTTTTTTCTACATAGAGCTTTACCATTATCAAAGCAGACTGTTCACACCAGGGATTGGCGCCCAATAGCCATGTCAAAGAAACGGAAACTGATCTCATTCAAACTCGAGTTCATACTATCATCAGTATTCCAGATTGGAGAAAAATGGTACAGGACAAAATGGTATTGGGAAACAAGTAAATTTTCAGGTGCTGTAATATGACAAACAATCTTGTGGTGAGAAAAACAATCTATTGCAGTAAAACTTAATAACTGTCCAGATACAACCATGTCATAATCTGTAGTTGCAGACACATATCAAAATGATGTTTACAGTTTGACGGCTTCAACACCATTGTGTCAAAGCAATTCAAACTGGGGGTTGATAACTACTCTAGAATTTTTCAACAACCGTTCCACTGGTTGTTTCAGAGTTCACTGTCTTGAGATTGGCTCCCGTTAGAGTGGCAATAACCTGCTTTTCCTCAATTGCACAATTGCACTTTAGGCAGCGATCACTTATTTATTTCTGTCCTGATCGCTAGTGATGGTTGAACTATGGATTTGGGAGAAGTGGTAATGGTGGGAGAATTGGATAGATTAGTTGTGACAGCTAAGATGACGACAGAATGCTATGATGTAAATAATGTGTGAAGCTGCCAATTACAGCAAACATCAGAATCCATGGTTACTCACAATAATGAACTCATCGCCAACAGGACTGGTAAACTCATCAAAATAATTCCAGGCATATTTTGGTTTACAGATTAAACTATACCCTCGCAAATCTAGACTTGGAATAGGAGTGATGACGGTCCCGTCCCGAAGTCTCATTATTGCTGCCTCTATGGACTTTTCTTGTTGTAGAAATTATAGGAGTGATGACACATTGCTCTCTCTCTCTCTCTCTCATTATCGATGTCCCTATGCTACATTGACTTTCTTTGTTGCAGAAATTGTAGCACTCCTATGTGAGTGCTGGGAGCAAAATATGACTCAGTGACTCAACATCTCTTGTGGTCTGTCATCAGTTATTTGATTGTCAGCTTTTTTCATTCCCATATACAGTTGGCCAATTTTGTGAACATCAATGTCATCATTTGGCTTCTCAGAGTCAAGTTTTTCAAGTTTGAAGAGAAATATTCATAATGTATAATCAGTAGGTTGGATATTAGCATGAAATATGATGATAAATCGGCCTGGGTTATATATGGTAATGGAAAGTGATTTGCAGGTAATGGAAAGTGATGCGCAGGTAATGTCTCAAATTGAGCACTCTTGTTTAGAAATGTTACACCTGTCAAAATGCCAATGTCAGTCAAAAGAAAGCCTGCCAAACAGATGACGATAGATCTAACATGAGCACCATGAGATATTAATAATACATCAGAGTGTGTGATTGAGTAGCAACTAAACGAATGGAGTGAGCCAAGTTCAGGCCCAAAACACAATTCACCCTCCTGCTCCTTACGAGTAAAAAATATACTAGGGTAAGGTATGTTTATGCCATGATAGTCCGTTACCCTACTGAGAACTGACAACCAAAATGCCTGGGAAGAAGCGAGCATGAGAATTTACAACAAATCTAGTAAAGGGAGACTCTTGATCACAAAACACCAGTCCTGTGAACCTTCAAGATGAATGCAACGAGTTGACTCTATGATGAAAGCTCTGACAGTTAAACAATAATAAAAGCATTGCATTGTAAAAAGCCATGCCATCAACAAACTTCATAGTTTGACTCCAAAAGTACTTTGAAAAATACTTGGGAAACAGAAAAATCTCACAAAGGTGCAGGTGTTCCTGGTATGCAATCAGAGACCATAGATAATATTTATATTTACAGTCTCTGATGCAATCACAGAATATTTCAGATTGGCGTTGTGGTTTATCATTATTTTCAGTATAACACAAAGTGGTCTAGAGGTAAACAAACAATGTCTAACCGTTTATTCTGAGATATGATGACTAATCTAATGATAGGCATTCGCATCATCTATGTGCATAATAAACGCATCGGTCAGTTATGCGTTGAAGAGGATTTAGATAATTTTTTGATGATAGTATAATTATTGAAGGATAGAGACAGATGGTTGGTGATTAGCACACTGCAAAACTAATGAATCAATAAAAAAACAAAGAAATCAACTGATACAATGCATACAATTTTGATACAGAGCAACCGCAGAAGTGAGATAGGCAAAGTGATAACCCTGAGAGAGGCATAAAAAGACTTGACTCTTTGTGTTCAAAATATCAACTCGGGAGAAATTAGTCAGCGAGCATAAGAGTAGAATACTCCGCTACATTCCAAATATCCACTTCAATACAAACTTTCTGTAGTTTAGTATATCAGTAGGCTATATTGTCTCATGTCATTGCAAATAGCTCAAGCCTGCTAGTTCTCCTAACTATTTAGTTGCTAGCTGGTTCATCATACCTTGCCTTGGGATCTGTCCATTTACGGTGTAGCATATTATAAACTTATGGCGATGATAATGATGGTAGGACAGTATAAATTGACTTTGACATAAAAGAGTGTACTTCATCACCTCTCTTATATAACAAGACATCAATACTGAATAATTTATTACATACCAGTCTCCCCTCATCAATATATTACATATGGACTTTAACAAGTAGGCCAAGGCAAAGCCTAGATTGGTGATCACCATTCATGTATATTGATGTTGACATTTCACATGCTTTATGGAGTGTGTACACCAATTTTAGATGGCTCATTACACCAAGGATTACACAAACCAGCGTGATACAAAGAGAATGATGATTTGCTTCAAACTGAGGATTGACTTGTAAGAGCAAATACTCAGAGCGTACCGACAATGTCGATGCTCTCAAGATGAAATTACTGGTTTCAAAATTTTATTCATTTTTCTTGAATTTGGTGCGATTTCATACCTATACAAGGATAACGTGACACTACTGGTCAAGTCCATGGCATTGGGATGATTTTTCTTTTTGGGCCAGACCCTATAAAACGAACGACACCAATGAAAGTTAAGAACTGAGAGGGGGTTCGTTGACGAATCAAACTTTTAATCTTGATTTTAGGTATATTGTTCACATCAATCCTACATACCACAATCAAGGTGGAAAAGTGGGTTACTCCTTGCTCCAACTCTGATAGCTGTGTGTACAATACTGCGATGCAGGGAACTACCATAGAGGAGTAGATATAAGCTCCAGTTAAGTTGAGGTGCTTTCGGGGGTGACTTAATGTTAGCTGGCATAAATTTTCCACGTTAATGTGGGAGCTTATATAAAGTAAAGAGGATCACTTAATGTTAGCTAGCCATAACATCTGTGCGATAAGTTGAACTTTGCCTACTGCGAAAACTTTACTCCTCATGGGTAATAAGTTAGGCCTATCATACTAGGTCTACACAAAGTAGTTACAGTATGATGACTAATAGTAGAGTCCTTGAGTTAATTATATGCAGGGCTCATCCTTGAAGAGGGTGTCATTATAATGACAAACAAACAGGTAGGTCTATGTATCACAAATTGGTAACATTACATTCCCTATCACATTTAATTTTTCAAATAGGTAGGCCTCAAGTTACGCTGATATGCAGTTAATAAATACGTAGGGGTGGCTTCAAGCTGCTGGGGCCGGCCAAGAGAATGTTGTATCAACTTAGTATCGTTGGATGTATGGTTCAAGGGAAGGCCTCGAAAAAGTGCTGGACTGAACATGGTTTCTATATCTGAAGGCCTGAATGTGTTGAGCAGTAGCACCTGCTGTGTTTTGTAACTCCTGACCTACTGAATGAACTAGTGGTGTGATTCAGACACAGTACCCAATAGGCTTAAATGGTCATTCACAAATAAAATACATGATTATTATGTTAAATATTGTGGACATTGTCAACAGACTGTATTACACATTCCAATAACCAAAGGTACACAATACCAAAATGCCTTTTATGTGACTAAAGTCATTTGCTTATCAAATTGACAAATCAAAGTTCGGCCATTAACATTTCTGTGAGTGAGATATTCGCAAATAATAACACCCTTTAGTCAATTTCACACAGGAGAGCAAGAGAACTGGAGGACTTATTCAGAATACCTCTAGTTCGCAATTCTCAACGCTCACAAACAATGCTTATAAGAAGTCTAAACTTATCACCAATGAAAAAAAAATTCCAGAGGCCACTTTTTACCTCAACTCTATGATGAACCAAGGAGTTGAGTATAACTCCTTGGATGCGCTAGCCTCTAAGTTGTTAGTAGGGCGGATGAGTGCATAGAGCACCTTACATATCATGTTGCAGTAGCCATTTGTGCATATTTTGGAGACAATGGTATTTGTCACATACCAGTAATTATATTCCAGGATTGTAATTATGCACATCATCTGCATACCTCAATGATGGTATCCTAAGGAAGTTTATGTAGGTATGTACACAACCTTCTGTAGGTCAGCGGGATAAAGTTTTGGATTTAAGTTGCAAAACAAACAGCTTGTAGAGTTTACAAGGCCTAATCAATCTTGACCGTTAGTAGGCTCACAATTACCTACAAAGCCAGGAGAGGCTTGTTTGCATATCCACTGAGTGGGATAAGCTTATTCACTGAGTGGGATAAGAGATAAAACAGGCTCATTGATAAAAATTTTCTTCGAACATTGCTAGATAAGTTCAGTAGAGGCTATCAACCAGTCAGACTTTGGTACACAGGCGCAAGACTGACCTCGAATACAGCAAAGAACTTAGTCTATTCACGATACAAAGTTATATAAGTGAATGTGGGACTTTTGTGTCTCTTAAATATTCAACCCCTATCATAAACCCAATCAAAGGCACAAAAAGAGGAAACATCTCTCAGTCGAATAGATGCAATATCCCTGTCGGCAAGTTGTAAACTCTGCCTAAGCTGAGGGTATGTCATGGCAGCAATTTAAGTTTTCATTGACCGCATTGACGCAACTATGGCCTGGACAGAACTATGCTTGGGTTTAATTGTGAGCCAGGGGATACAGTAATGTAATTCTGGGAGTGTTAATTTATTTGACACCAAGATAGCCTCATAACTTTTACGGATCAATATCCAAACTGATGCAACATTGGATCATAAAATTTGACACTCGTATTGATATTGGTATGCTAATCCTAAGTCATCTCATAAAACACTCAGGCATCAGAAAGCCGCAGGCTAAAAATATCTGCACAGCATTTGTATCAAATGTACTGAGCTACGCTAATCAAATCATTATGTTTCATGTATCAAATAATCGAGGCGTCATAAAAATAAGTCATCGCATTAATAGTTAATGGCTCAAGCTGCCCTAGAGTGGCTGTTGGCAACATAATGAGGAAACGTAAACCACAGATATTTTTTACGTAAACAAAACAAACAGCTGACATACAAATCTTCCATCGAGATGAAAGCAAAAGTGTGGCCCATCAAGATAATGATTTATATCTGTAGGATGTCAAATTGTCATTAGGCCAGCGTGTCGGAAGCCGATAGTTAGATTATGCTACGTGGGTGGCCGTATATCCAAGGGCAAGGCGGGAGTTAGGAGTTGAGTGGCAAGGCATTTTGAAAATGTGAAGCTATGACTGAGTTGAGAGTTCGGGATGCAGATCATGATAAGGATAATTATACCGATGATCACAAAATTATACAGCATGACTACATAAGATGGGTAACAGTGTACCATAGCAACCGATCATACCTCCAAGCATTCAACCGAGATTGCGATTTGCAGAGTAGCTTATTAACCGGATGATGAATTTCAAACCACAGTAGTGCGAATTTTCTTATTCTAGTATTTATGGTCGAACCAGCCAGACGTGTTAAACTGGCAATTTTTATTTCTAAATCTAGTCTCACGGGATGGTTAGGAATTGCAAAAGCATGAAAGCAACAAATTTATCAAATGCCAAGAATGATGTGGAGAAACAGGCCGATCTATACAGTATATTGTGTGAGGGGAGAACTTAGGACAAGATTCTGTCCGAAATACCAATTTTGAAAACCAGATTTGGGTTGTTAATCAACAGAATGTCAAATGCAAAATAAAAACTAGGGAGGGGGTATTGTTGGATCCAAATGCAACCAGGGCATTGCAACTGACATTTATCACGGAGTATTGCAACTGTTAGGCCTTTACTTCATGATGATCTTGAACTCGTTCCTTTTCAATCTCTGTTTCCCTTTCAAATCAAACATGGAGCCCTCATCAGATATCTTGACATTGCTTGTATAATCTATTAATTATCAACCAAGGATAATCCCCACGCCACCACGCCCTTTTTTACTTAATCAAAAGTTAATTATATTAACAACCATCATCATTGTTGCTAAACAATGTAGAGTGGACTGTCTGCTTATCAGAAGGTAGCCACTGTGTTGGCCCTGATGGTGTTGGCTCAGTGCGAACAGTCAGTGGCTCAGCCTATGAATGGCAAACTGAAGGAGAAGTGAAGACATGAGGTGGTGAAGCATGTATATACTACTACTCATCTCATACTCTACACTACTGCCCTCTTAGTATGAAATACAACTGTTGTATGTCCAACTTATACCAGAATAACAGCAAACTAGTAGCCAAGTAGGAAATTGAGAGATGGCAGCAAGATGAGTGGGAGTATTCAGTTATCTTGAATCTGCAGTGTGGAATCAAAACCATAGGGTTGGCAACAAGCCAATAGTAGTGCATGTTTTGTTTGCTAAACTAAACATGAATTTACTCACTGTTGGTAGACATTGGAGCCCTCATCTGGAGAATGTTGAGCAACAGAATATCCAAAATATGAGCTTGCAGTGCTCTCTTTCAATATTGGGAAGTCAATATCCACATTAAATGCCTCTGCAACGGCCAAAATTAATCCAACAAGCAACAATTTCATGGGCACTCCCATCTCCAAGCTTTCTTCATTCACAAATGAAGTGTACAAAGTGAACATCCTCCTAATGGAATCACTGTTGTCACAAATGGGTGGGCAACTCCTAATAATCAAACAAGGTTACACCGCAAAAGCCTAGGTATAGGAGAGGGGACAACCCCGCAACATCAAAGCCAAAATGCCTGATCCCACCAATGAACTAAACCATTTTGCATCCCCCTGATGTGGGAATGCGTTATATCATCATTAAATCTTCAATTTGCTATCAACTTCTGCTGGGTTGCAGGATACCTTAGAATTGAAATTATGCAATGGATTAAAATTTGCGACCTGCCCAGAATTGTTGACTTCACTAGTTTGATTCGAATATCAATTTAGATTTTTAGAGTTTTGTTGTGGCGGATGATAGTTATCCTCCTACATGGAACATGATGAAGAGAAACCATTGGCATCTCTGTTTAGTTTAATCGAAAGTAATTTCAGAAATATTTATCAACTGAGCCGAATTGGTAATTTCAGCAGAAGTTGATAGCAAATTGAAGATTTAATGACGATATAACGTATTCCCACAGCAGGGGGATGCAAAATGGTATGACTACAAAAGCAAAGTATCAAGGCTAGATCCTGAATTGAGCCATTCTTTATTAACGTACTTGAATCCTTCCACTAAGTATATTGATAAAATACTATTTAAATTTAAAATATCAGTGTTTAGTGTCTAGTAATTATGTGTCAACTATTTAATAAATACATATATCTTAGAGTTTCTAATTATCCTTATGTTTCTGTGTGAAATCTCTTCCAAGGTACAATAAAGTCTGATATTACTTACTAACATAAATATCTACACAGAACACTTTTGGCAGTGTTACAGTTCCTTGTAGATTGCATGCTTGCCTACATATAGAATGACGAAAGCACATAAATATTTGCACCAATTTTGAGGCTTCCGCAATGTCTGCTAAAATCCGATTATGTCGCAATAAAGGGTACCAAGATCCAAAGTGTCATTTTCAGATAACAAGTCACAGCTTTGACAAAACAATCAAATAAACTGGTGTATGATTTTTTTTTGAAAAAAAACAGCAGAGGTATGCTTGGAAGACTTTAAGCAGTGTATTATTAGTTGAGCTTTCCGCCTGATTTGGTGAGAGGCTTTCTCTTGCCTTGACAGAGTCTCTTGTGATAGTTTTGAGCAAAAGAGTTGATGATAGAGATCACAAAATAGGCCACCATGATGATGATTAACTTCTCAAATATCCAGGCCAGCCATGGTGTTTCCTGAAAAAGGACAGCTTGTATTAGGAAATAGAATTGATATATATATAATATTTGCACATTGCATTTGATAAATTACACAAGATTTTGTATGAATTAAGTTAATTTCAACACCCAGTTTTCCAGAACAGATGATCATTAAGATAATTAGATCTTAGTTGAGTTGGAATTTGAATACTAAGCAAATAGACAAAAGTTGCTTTTCCATGTATTGAGAGGGGACAACTCCCAAAAATAAGCAAGCCCAGAATCTTTATTCAGGAGGGGTCTTTCAATTAGAATGAGTGTTGCTTTACTTAAGCAAATTATCAATATCACATCGCTCAAAACTATCACTCACTTGGTGTTTCAATAAGACAAAATCGCTCCCAAACCGCTCACTGAGAATGTAATAGTTCCATCAATGAGTGAGTGATTTCTGCGCGAGACCCTAGCAGGTACCACTCATGAGTGAGGATCAGATTGTGATTTTAGCTGTTTTTAATTGAATGACCCCCCAGTCTGATTATCTGCTGCTATCACATGAGGACTTTTGGCTTTAACTAAAGATTAATTGTATAACTTACAGATGATGATTGGTTGCTGTCACCATGTAGTTTAGCTCTCTGGCTGACGAGGTAATCTTTGAATGGCTGTGCTATCTTATCTCCAATAGTTGGAATGGATCTATAAATAGAAACATAAATGACTAATTCACAAATTGTACTAAGTAGAGACACAGTCTAGGCATCCAACCCTTAAAGGCAAAGGCAACTTTTGAAGCAGTTTTTCATGTCACTGAATAAGACAGATTGAGTTTATGAGGGACTGATTAGGTAGCGCATTACACTTCTTTCGACCTTCTTCCGTCACGCAGCCATAACAGAATCTAATGCGCTGAGAACAGCCACAAAGATTGGTCTGGACTGAAAATGCTATGGTGGCTAAAGTGGTAGTGGCGAAATGTAGAGTGGCAGCGTATACTTTTAGTGTAGTGGCAGCATTCATTGGCAACTTGAGCTTGATAGCTAGCAGACAACATCTATCCAATCCTTTCTAATCACATGTGATTAGAAAGGATTGGAAAGATTTTGTCTGCTAGCTATCATCATTCATGTTTGCACAGTAATCCATCATAACCGTCGGAAGCTCTGAATCTTGGTGACTCACTTGATTAGATTGAGAAGTAGCTCCACATGATGTTCACTGAACGCAAATATCACAATCAGTTGCTGAAAAAGTAAAAAAAGGTAAGAATGAGGTAAGATAGTGAACTGCTTGCTGAGAGGAGTTAGATCCGAAATTTACATAATATGAAAAAGCGAAATTAAAATAATTTAAAATAACAGGATTCACTCATTTTTCGGCGGGTGGACTAACATTTCTCAGCCAGTTTGCTAAATTTGTCTCTGTGAATTTTAAATCTGTGAGTAGCATTTATTTCCCATTACCCTTTTCAATAGCATTACACCTAAGAAACCGCTTGTGGCCATTACCCTAGACTCCTAACTTGAAAAAGGGTAATAAAAATCAAGGTTCCGCTTCTTAATTTGGGCTGACTTAGGACTCACTAAATTAGGACTGTCTTGTGACCCACAGCTTGCTTCCACTGACTCGTGGTTGACCATAACCTGTCTTGACAACCTTTGTTGGGGTTGCTCCTGCACAGGCAAAGCTTTACCAGACAAGCTAGGTAAACCAACAAACATGTGCACAACTCTGCGGCCCTGTATTCCTTACCTGGATATGCATCTTGATGACAGCCTTTCCTATGAGTGTAGCACCAAAGAATGTCCAGAAAGGAACGAGAAAGTGTCCGCAAGTAATACCAGCTAAATCAAATAGTGGATTGGGAATCTGCAAAAATACATTATAAATAGTTCGGTCTTATTGAATCAACAGTAGCTACTTGCAAATCATGAAAAAATCAGTCAATTATCAATTTTATCAACGCCAATGTTTATAACATATTAATTGATAAACTGAAATATGGTTGAGAAAAATCCATTTTGTCAAACTATTTAGGCATAGGTCACATGAAATTCCTCTGTATCAGTGCAAAATCTTACCGAAGCACAAGCCAGTATCCCAAAGAATCCGACTTTATGAACCAGACTGTGCATATAGACTTTTATTCTCTCCATAAAACTCTAAATAAAATGAAGTTCAAATGAAAGTGAGCAGCTGACGTAAAACTTACTGAAGCTGCTGCTAGAATCCCAAAAAATCCAACTTTATGTACTAGACTGTGCATGTAAACTTTTAACTTCTCAGCAAAGCCCTAAAATGTGAGACATATCTTAAAGGGCGAAACTCAATTTGGTATAACAGTTATTCACTACAGTGAGAATATAATGTACAATCAATTACATACTCCATAAACATAGGCCCTGGCAGAAAAGAAAACACTGTTGAAAGATGCTCCTTAGAATGAAAGCCATTGGGTTGAGCAAACAAAAGAGGATTTGCTATCAAGATGATAGCTTCAGTGTCACCTTCACTGTGGTCTTACAGTCACTTTAAATTGCTTCATTGTGGTCTGGCCACCACATTTATGACAGCTTCAGGATAGTCTGTTCACTCACCATGTTCTTGAGAGATTCTGGGTGGTCTCTCTTTTTTTCTTCAATGTCAAGAATTTCACCTAATTCATCATCATCAAGGTCATCTTCAGTACCGGAGAGTTTAGCTGCGCGAGCCATGAAGTATGGAGGTAATTCTCCTATAGCCGTTCCAGCACCCTGAAAGGTATAAAATATAAAGATTAGAATCAATGTCATGATTCAGTAAGTATAATGAGTTTTTTATAATTGTTGTATTTAATCCATGAATACATAAATTAAGTCTCTTTTCTATAGGGCAAGTTAAACACCATTACGTGATCTTCCAACAGCGACACTGCATATTTTCTGAAGAATTCATTGTAGAAACAGTCAGATCTAGCCACATACTCAGCAATACAATAAAATCTGACTGACAGCAGCAGGATCTGTGGGTAACCCGCATTTGGATTGCTGTTTGAATTGTTGATTGGACACCTACCCACATCATAGCCTCCAGTCTGACTTTACCCATTATAGACCAGAGGGTGATGGCTGCAGGGTCTTTGGTTACATCTTCACCGGGACACCCTATGCTACAATATACAAACAGTATAATTAGCATTCACAGAAAACAGTAAGCAGTACAGATCATATATTAAAGTGCACTATCATTTATTTGTGTTTTTACATCCCCTACCTACTTCAATAACATATGAAAAGCACGGTTATAAATGTAAATTTGTACATGTGCTGTAGGCAAAGACCTAAATAATTTACTCAATTATGCCTGTGTTTAGCAGTTAACCCCTGAATAAGCACAAATATTGGGACAAACCATAAACAAAACATGTTCATGAGGCAAACCTTGAAGGGTAGGGTGGCTCGGGGAACTCTAGACTCTGACACTCATATGCAGCTAATGTCACTTTTGCAATAAACGGACCCTGAAAGGAAACAGAAGAAGAGCATCAGCATATCATTATCTTAACAGGCATTCACAGGTCTTAATTTGAACTCACTAAACCATCGTTGTATCTATTGCTGTTATTATCAAATGTTTCGCTCAAACAAAAATCTGTCTTCAACACGCAAGTGATGAAGGTTGTGGGTTTGAATCCTACTGCAGTCTATCGTCTACTGGGGTTTGGTTGGCCCTCAGGTGTGCTCCGACCTGCCAGCAAACTGAGAGCAAAACTGGCGCAGAAATTGCGGCATTGCCATTAAGGCAAATAATATTTCGCCGCCCATGCTTCAGGATGTGGCGTGTGATATGACATCCGATTTTAATCAACCGATTTTTTTAATCATGTCGGTATCGATTATGAAGTTATGCTCTATTTTGCTAAGGAGCCACAACTCCTAATCTATTGTTATTGAGCTTTGATCAGCAGGTTGGTACATTTGTTCCAACTTCCATCTTTTTATCTATAAGTTCAGGGCTTATGGCAAATTATCTCAACTATCTTGCAGTACAGTTTTTGCAATACAGACTTTTTGGGACTTTGAACAAACCGTCCATGTCACTCATACATCAAACAGCCAGAAGACAAACTTACCAGATACAATACGAATGTGTGCAGACCAGTTCCCAGGCCTACAGAAGACATGATACCGAGTACTACCCAATATCCACACCATAATAACTTCTTCTCTATCTGAGCTACATGCTACAAATTAGATGGATAAATAAAGTTGATACGCATAATGTGTTAGGCAAGTAGTGTGGAAATAAGTGTTGCTGCTGCAGCGGCGGTTTTTTCAGCTTGAAATACATACAACTCAACCACTGATTTCAGTTGATTATATAAGGTATCATTAAACACACTGATTTTACTGTCACAAAGCTGACAGGATGGTATTATATTCAATGTTTGCTCATATGATGAAAGCGGTAGACACCAATTAATTTGATAAATTAATATAAACAGCTTAATTACTAATATTAAGTTGGCATTGACCCTATGCAAGCCGATAGGATGGCTAGACAAGCTTTATATTAGATCAGAAAAGGCAAAACAGTCATATTCTGATAATATCACAGCGTAAGGATCTCTGTTATAATATGCAATGATGCTCTACACAAGATGATACATATAACAGTGGGGAAGCTATCATATAAGCTCAGACCAGGGTCAATGGGCTGAAAATGGGCATCATGATGAAAGAAACATTCTCATTAATAGTCAATCAAACGAGAAATCACTGAATAAGAATATTGAAGTATTCTAGAAACTCCCGGGGAAATACAAGTCAATGCCGGTTTCAGATGAGTTCCTATTTTGCTGCTTATAAAGTTCTATTTGTTTTTAAATTGATGGAAGTGGAACCAATAATAAAGCGGTTATGTGTCAATTTCGTTGCGGGATTATTATGGTTGGTCATGTTTAGTGTGACTTATAATGGAGAGCCAGAGCGCTAGAATTCAAACGGGGTTGTTCCAACACCTCACAGGCTAGTGGGACTCAAATTATCATACATTAGCATCACCGCAGTTGCTTTACAGTGAATTAAAGAAAAGCGAGAGAGAGGGGGGGGATCAAGTCATCCACTTACTGTTTGATGGCTACCGTCTATGTTATAAATAGCTGCTAAGATGCCTACGAGTAATAATGCTACCAATACTTTTCCTTTATTATGCCATAATCTATAAAAAGAAAATAAATGTATTCAGTCACTTGCGATTAGTACATATATATATATATACACAATATAGCAACATATTTAGTATATCCATATATAGAACATGTAGTATATCCATCATCACACTGAATTGCGATTTTTGACAGTAGCATTTACGAACAGTTGATGTACAAAGGAAAATTCCATTAAGGCGCTGTGTAAAGAGCTGTGACAATACAATTCCAGGATTTGCAGTGAACCACCACTCGCCGGGGGGCCGTCGGGCGAGGGGCAAAAGTCTGGGGGGCTCAGACTACCACTAGCCTTGTCACCGGCCACAAAAAGCTGGCTGTGAGACAAGGCTTAACTAACAATATCATAAATAATTTAAATCTCATTTAAAAAAGGTAGAATGATTACATTTTGTACACTATGGCTTTGACTTTTAATATCACATCATCATATGAAAAATCAAAGCCCTTTCTGGTGCACGGGTGAGCATAGCCTTATCTCAAATCACCTTTCAAAACAAAAAAGGGACTTTGAGATATGGCCATATGAACATAGTTAATTATTTTGGTACAAAGTGCAAACCCATGAGCTAAATCATTAGAGATGTCAATAAGAGTCCTGATAAACCACAAGGTGGGAAAGTCCATCTGTTATCTTATATATCTTATTATGATCATTTTCCTACCCCAGTTATCCTACTTATTACTGCCCTGTTTATGACAAAACAGAGGGTGGGCTGCCCCTAAAGAGGGACGCAAGTTGCCCGGAGTCCTCGTACTGAGAGTGTGATACATCCTAGTAAACTAGAATGCATCCTAGAGGTGAGGCCATGGTGGACCTCCTAATCGTAAGTGTGCAGCAAGCTGCCAGAAACTGAAACAGGCACTAATCAGCCATTGGCCATGACACTTTGATCTTAGCCGATAGGCCGAGAAGCGATCTTATTACTGCCAGTACTACATGAATGGCACCATATAAATGTCAAGGTGGAAAAGTGAACCTAAGACCTATGTTATTAGTGTTGGACTAAATGTGCAACTAAATAGGTTCCTTTGATCGGTATAAACAGTGATCGTATCAAATTTGGAGAATTTCATGACTTTCACTCTTCTGCTTTGTTGCCAGCCATTTAACTACTGTGGCAGTACTCACTCAGAGTATTGCAGGCTTAGCTTTAAGCACTATTCTAGTATGTGTAAGTCATAAAATTTGAAAATATCCATTGCCAAACAATCATCATTTAAGCCATGTAGCGAAATAAAGAGAGAAAAAATAAACATACTCCAGCAGTGATCTGAAATAGGAGTGTGTTTGATGCGCCACCGCTGCTGAAGTTAAACATGTACTTATTCCTAGGGTTACTCACTGCTTTGTGTATGAGAAGAGTAGACAGTTGCATTCTAAGATGAAGTACCATATGGTGTAGAGGGGTCTCCACCACAGCACCAGGTTACTGCGTTCACTACGCTCCTGCATTCTAGTCAGGCTTTGCTCTGTGTCAATCTTACAAGAGGAGGAGCCATTAATCCCAGTCTGTGTGTACAGGGGTGTAGAGAGCAGAGCAAAGAGAAAGGAAGAAGCGACGAGCAAGGTTAAATCATTCGGTGGTAATGGTTATAATTGGTCTAGTCTATGTTAGTTCATGGTGGAATTTCATGAAGGATATAAAGTTGACCCAGGAATTTGGTAGAGGTAAATTTTGAATGAAAACTTAAAAGTCAAATACATGTTTGACCGCAAGACAAAATTATATGTATCAAAATTTTGCAGCACAAAAAGAATCATTATAGGACACAAGGCGGCCTGTAATCTGAGTTCTATATTGAAGTTCAATCATTTTTATAATTACAAAGTGAAAACCATACATCTTCTTTTGAACGGCTTTGCTACTTTAAAAAACACACACACACACACACACACACACACACACACACACACACACACACACATGCTCGATTATTGATTAAAAGGTTAAGCGCAAATCAGAAATAATCATACATGCAACACTGCGATTCCATATCTTGGAACCAAAGCCAACCACTGATCATCACATCTGTAAATTTTCTGACATGCTGTAATCTAGCAGTTGTGTTGGGCATTGGTGATTGCAGTTAGTCCTCATTATAACATCAATTTCTGTTTACTTGCTTTTTTGTCACATTTAAAAAATTAGAATCTCAATTTTTTTCTCAAACTGCTAAACAAATCAATGATTATTCTTTGAAGCAAACTAGGACAATATTGAAAGAACTAAGAAAAAGATCATGCAGGTTACAAGAGTCACAAGCCATAATGAGTTGACAGCACTTATAAGCCCCTCACAGCTATTTTTGACATGACAAGGTAGCGTTAATATATCTTACCTGCGATTCTTCATGGAGAGCTCGCCTTCGTAAACTGGCATTGTCATTAAACATTATGTTAAAACCACTTACAATAGACCTCAGCTGAAACAATCCATGAAACAAAATAAAACTCGACAATTTAAGTTATGGTGATCGAAACAGATACACCAAAATACCAGCGTTTTCATAGCAATATCATGACACTGATTGACAGCTGTTAAGCCTACATCTATCCACGTTGTACTACCGCCATACAAATGGTGGATCTTCTCAGATTAAAATTTACATAATGGGAGTGAGGTTCTATGTTCTGATATTATTTTTCATGGTACATGGTGTAGTACATTTTAGATTTCTTTATCACAAAAGCAAATTTAATTCTAGATGAGAGGGATTTGGTGGAATATGGCCGTTGTCACCTTTGGTGAGAAAAATGGGGATGTCGCAGAAAAAGAAAGTGTTTATGTGAATGAATGAGCAACTGGGATGAAATGGATGTTTATGTTGTCAAATCTCATTGACTTTACTGTGAGTGCGATCCATAACCAAGAGAGTTGAAACCTTATTTGGCAGCAGAAAGATCAAGAAAGAGAGAAACCCACGTACCCCCGTGGATGCAAGGTCAGATAGATCTCGGTACACTAGTATAATATCATTTGGTTTACATCGAGGTGCAACCAATGCTGGATGGTCTTCCTCAACTGTTGTCTCAACCGAATCCGGGCCATTTGTAATACCAAATCGCCCACGCTGACCCTTGTTGTTTCTAAATGTGGTGGTGCGAGATGGAGCAATACCCCTTCCCCTAGCCTGAGAACTAGCTGGTGAGTTGTCCGGTGCAGCCTGAGTTACAATATCATTGCTAGAAGTACCAGCCCCGTCATCATTGGTAGATCCAGGTCGCTGGGTAACAACAACACTGTGTCTCCTCACTGGCTTAGTTGAAATGAATTGTCGTTTTATTATGGCAGAGTTGCTCTCATTGCCAGCAGCCTCTTGTGAGGTATTCTGACAGATGGTGGATGTACGAGGTGGAGAGGAGTGAGGAGGGGGCACTGAGAAGGTATGGTCTTCATCAGAAGATCTTGCAATACCGTTAGATTCGTCCTCATAACTAGCCCCAGATACAGATAAATCCCTGCGATCAGATATCTTTTTGATGAGATCCACTATACCCATGACTACTCAAATAAGCATCAGCACATCTACAGTCTAAACAACCAGTGACTAAACCTGTATTTTACTCACATTGTTGCACTCTCTCCAAGTTCAGTTGCAAATCCCAGTGAAGAAAGTCAAAAATAAGTTTTGGAGGAAGTGAGTCAGTTGCATGAGTTCTGGTCCTCTGTGGAGTAGAGTATAATTCGAATTAAACAAGAAGATGCTATTCTGTACTATATCCAACAAAGAGGAGCATGATCTTTTTTCGAGAGAACACAACTCAGAGTTACCCATTGATCAGTGCTAGGCACTATGCCACTGAATTCGCTGTATTCAGTTCAGTGCTATAAACCCATTTGCCTATGTAGGTCAGTTCCACAGGTAAAAGATCTTCTGGAGTTCAGCGCTCCAATTCGTAAATTGTTTGAAGTTCAAAGACAAATAGTACAATGACTACCTGAATTCGAACATGGTTTTGAACAATTTGTTAGGTATGCCAAAAGGGATAGTCGGAAATTGTGAAGTTCATGGCTAGCTAACATTTACTCTAATTCAATATTGAGTGAAAACTCCTGCCTCAGCTTGTGAAAACTGGGTGATAGCTATCATTGAACTCCAGGGAATTCACCGAATGTAATTTCAGAATTAGCATGGGTAAGTATTAAAAAAAAAGAGTATCAGACAACAGGCTAACTCACAGTATGTACTTGAATAAAATCAACATCTTTTTCCTATTCTCAAATTTTCCTCCTCCGAATAACCTGTGAAGAAATGTGCCCAGATCCCAACCAATCATTTATGATATGGCAATCAAAGTACGCAGTTTTTGTGCATACATTATTCAGGGAGATCTTATAGCAGGATCAATAGCATGTTTTTTACAATTTACAATAAATCAGACACACACCTGTATTGCATAATGAAGTATGTGTATTTTTTTATTGATTATCATGATATATTTGAAAACGTATACAAGGCTACAAGTTGCTAACATATGAATAGAGAGACAACGAAATGTAATCCAATAAATGTGCTGTTATCAGATGTGCTGTCATTTACTCAAAACAAAAATTAACAATTTATAAAAAGAACCCATTGTAGAAAAACCCATTGAGCCGTAATTAGTGAAAGAAACAAAAAGCCAAAGATGTTTAATAGGCTGCAATATGCATCACCATGGATCAAAACTGCCCAGATTTTGCCCCAAATCTGCATGCAGAAGCAAATCACAAATTACCCTAGCGACATCAAAGTGCTTGATGAAGCGTGAGATATCCTACAATATATGGGCAAGGTTAGGGCCATTATCAATACAACGCCAGGACATCGTATCCAGGATGGAAACAAACTATTTGTCATGAGCATTACCAATAAAATACTACACAGGGGATGACAACTTCACAACACACAGGTGACACAATTCCAAACTATGTGCATTACTTTGTAGACTACATTATAATAATAATCTTTGAAGGGAGAGACTTTAGTAAGGAAAAGATGTAATAACAATAATATTCAAATGTGCAAATGGTGGACTGTGCGTTAAACTACTTATAAGAGACATGACTATAGACATTGTCCATAGGATAAAAATACATAATGTCCATACTATAATATAGAGAAGAATTCGAAGAAGAGGGATTGCCTTGAAAGTCACACCTGTCTGTTTTGTAAATTGGTTTATAAATTGAAGTTGTGTGTACATGAAACAAAAGGACACAACTCCTTTCATTCTAAAAAAAATGTCACCAGTTTCAGCAGTCAGTCGCAGACACATAATGTGGCGATGATAATGGCAATCTAGCTAAGTGTGAGCTATCATTAGAGAGTTAGGTATCTTTCTCATTGAGAAACACACATTTATCTACCCACACAACTAATGAGCATATACAAATACCATACTTGTGTGTACATTTCAGTCGGAGCAGAACCTACTCTGCAGAGCTCTTCCGCTATAGGTGACCTTCGTCAAACCTTGAGGAGTGTTAAGATGACTTTGGTATTGTTGAGTGAATGGTGAGGTAATATCATGTATTAAGATAAGAGAGAGTCTCACACCTACAGCTCATTGTCATTTTCACTGGCTTCTGATAGGTGCTTCATTGTATCAATCGAAACATCACGTCATGCGACCTACAACAACCACAGCAACTAAATGACATAACAATAATATAATGATAATAAGGTGTTGATATGGCTGTTAATGGAAGGACAAGACCCATCCAACCTAGAACAAGATTGATCCACTTTGCCCGCAGTCCGGTCTTTACCATTCTACTGGTGAGCCGGCGGCGGCTAAACCCTAAATTCAGGCAAATAGACAGTTTTCTGAGCTCTTATTTATGCCTCAATTCGGAGTTGTCCTCTCTCCAGTTTGGTACTTTTAACCCAAGCCGCATAGGAAAAACCTGCTGAAAGAGGGTTATCTTGAAAATCGCTTATGATAGGATAAAAATGATTTCTAATTCAGAGTCTGCACCATTGAAAACCCTGGGAGACAGGGTTTCCAAATCATTGGAGGCTTGAATGTTGATAAATCTTAATTTTAGTGACGAAACTTATGAAAAATTCTGCCAAATTGTCCGCAAAACAGGCAGAAAATGCTATAATTGACTATCCAATTACTAATTTTCTTTCCCAAACTATGTCCATATGAGTTTTCAATGTTGCAGATTCTGAATCAAAAAGAATTTTTATCCTATTATAAGCGGTTTTCAAGATAACCCTCTCTTCAGCATGTTTTTCCTATGCGGCGTGGGTTAAAAGTACCAAACTGGAGAGAGGACAACTCCGAATTGAGGCCTAAATCAGAGCTCAGAAAACTGTCTACTGGATCATGCTTGATCTACATCCAACCAGTATCGCATATTACTCGTTGCAGTAAAATATTGTATGCTGTACTGTAACCCTCATACCTACAATGTTAACCCTCATAATACAGCCACCAGATTAATAAATGAAGGTGACTTATAAAAATGATACATGTAGACGCGAGTAATATCTGAATCGTGTTTTTCTTTCTGTTGGTCATAGGAAGGGACCTGTAAGTGTATAAATTGGTAACATAGGTTATCTCTGTAAAATGATTTGTAAGTGGTTTAATGTGTGTGGTAACTTGTAAGTGTGTTGTGACACGTATTTGTGAAAGAAATTATTTTTGTCACACAGCAATTCACTTTTAAGTCTAGTGACTTTATAGTGAGATTTTTATGTGTATGTGTCTATTTATGTCTATTTAAATAATCTTGACCCTCAAATTATGAATGCGTTGACATGACATGTAACTACAGGTGAATGAGACTAACAAAGTCATGAAAAAAACTTGTTTGATCATAACGTGATAGCTTGAACAAAAACTAATTTAATTCGAAACTTCCCTACACAATCACTTGTTGATATTGCCCATCCCCACTTCATTTGATACTTATCATGAACTCCAGTAATAAATAAGTGGCCAAGTCTTAGATCTTTATCAATAAACTATTTAACAAGGTCAATTTTTCCTTAGAATTTTTTAAATGAAATACAATACTTGACCTCATTGTAGGTTGTAGCTGAGTTCAAAAGAAGCTCATTTCCATGGATTTTGGTATATATGGTCACTCATTGACCAATAAAATTTAATTCATACAGTGGGCCCTATAGTCAAGGAGTAACCTTGTCACGTGGCCGTGTAACAAGGCTAGTCAGGAAGCCTTTTGCAGAAAGTTAAAATACAAACATTCCACACTTATGCTGATGGAACCGCCCACACACAGCAACGATTACTAAAACATTTAAATTTCGCTAATGCCATATTATCTGGCTATTTTCTATTAGGCTAATTATCATAATAGATGCAAATTGTTCAACATTATCATAAAACAGTTGATTTCAAAAACAATTTTGATTTCATCCCAGGTGTGGAGAGTGATAGCTACACCAAAGTGATCAATGATTGGGAGTGTAATTTGTTAATTATTTGATCAAGTCTACTGCCTGTCAAAATTGCAAGGAAGCATTATTTAGGAATTTGTTTTTTATGCAAATTCAATATAATGCACATTTTATTCCCGTGCCATCATTGTGCCAATTTATGAGAGGAAGCTTTCACATTGGGAGTAGTAGGAGGGCAGACATTTTTCACATGTGTTCAGATTGGTCATCTTAGCACAGAAGCCACTAAACTAATGCAAATGGTGCAGGAGTTCCCAAAATAAAAATTCAACCAACCCGCAATTGAACAAAGGTATATAGGCCACTTAGTGGCACTATCGCTATGTTGCAAGGAAACTCCTATCTCAGAGTCAATCTGCGAGTAATGTAGAACAGAGATGGGGACTAATGCTGACTGATAGAACTAATGTAAATGTGTTTGAGTGACCAAAATGAAAATTGACCCCACCCCAATTGAAAAAAGGTACATAGGCAATTGAACCACCAATTGGCACTGTTACAATCACGGTGCAGTGAGACTCTTATTTTTGAGTCAATCTGCAAGTTATGTGGGAAAGCACACTGCTTGCAGATCAACTCTGTGTTAACAGTCTCATTGCACCGTAGCGTTTGGATTAATCCAAATGTGCTCGAGTTCCCAGTTCTCCAGTTTGGGTGGGGTGACTTTTCAGTTAGAGAACTCAGGCACATATGAACTAATTCAGTCGCTAAGGAGCAGAGATAACCAACCTGAATTGATTGGTGCACATGTGCAAAGTGGTGGGTCAGAGATGGGGACTTAAAACTTAAAAAATAGTCTCACCAGTACTCTCTAGAAGAGACCGCAGTCCTTGAGATTATTTTTGATGATGACATCGGTGACTGCGTCAAAGACAAACTGGACATTGGTCGTGTCAGTAGCACAGGTGAAATGTGTGTAGATCTCTTTAGTGTCCTTCCTCTTGTTCAAATTCTCAAACTGCATCTGTATGTAAGCAGCTGCCTCCTCAAAGGTGTTAGCGCCTGTAAAAGTTCACAACAACCAGCATAATCATACACCAGACTAGTGCAGAATGTCTGTGGGTATAAGCAGACTAAAAGTCTGGAATGGGTCACCCAAAGTTTAATTTCATACCCAACGCTCTAGGCGCTAAGCTTAGTATTCTTCTTTGACCCAGATGATAAACCACTATTATATGAATCGAGTTGTCTGAATCGGTTGGCACTATTGGTGGTACGATGGCGGGTATATAACCTCAAAGAAATGTTCATAGAGTTTATGATACGAAATTCAGTTATGATCTTTGATACTTTTGCCTAAAACATTGACAGGTTTGTATCAAAGAACATCACCAATTTACATATCATTGTGCAGTCCCGCAGACCCAGATTCTCTTCAGGACGGCTAGTTCTGATGACAGTGCAAAGTGGCCTTTTGCTGAGAAATATATCGCATTTGAGATATATCCCACAGTACTGCCACTTACCTGTGTATGCTGGGTAGCAGACGGTGAGAGGTGATTTCTTAATCTTCTCCTCGAACAGGTCCTTCTTATTGAGGAAGAGGATTATGGACGTATCTGTGAACCATTTGTTGTTGCAGATGGAATCGAATAACTTCATACTCTCCATCATTCGGTTCTACACGATAAGAAAAAGATTGAAATTAGAATAGCGGTGACATCAGAGGGAAATTGATAAACAAGGATAGTCGATTGATAACGCTAAAAATATTCTCAAAAAAGATCGAATACGCAGAATGGATACATTTTAGTTCTTAGAAACCTTGGTGAATCTGCTTTCATCGTTCAAATTTTTTTGGTCATTTGTGATTTTGATAATGGGCCATAATCATTCTTATGATCTTCTTTGTAGGTGAACTTTCTGATATAACTGTCATGATATTGATTCTAGCTTAAAATATGCGCTCAATTAAGAGATGATCACGTCATCGAACCACATATCTTGTGTAGGTGAATTTGAATGGTTTTTGGGGTTTGAATTCGAAGAAAACGGTCACCAGCTAGGCCTACAGGTATGTGTACAAGAGTCTCCCGCCTCTTTGCCAATTCAGCTGGCTTAACTTTCTCATCATGTTTAATTAGATCACCAAGATTAGCAGGTCCTAATCTTCGGATTAAGAGCAAAATAACTAATTTGTTACAGAGTTTGCCCTAATCATAAATTAGAGTCGGTTTTATGGAGCCAAGTCTCGGACGACAAGGTGTTGCAGTAAAAAGTGTTGTTGGTTTTATCAGCAGCTCAACATCTAGTAACATCTCTGCCTACGGCGACACCTTGCCTTGGGTTTTACCTCCTGGTGCGAAAAGTTTCCATGCAACTAAAGTAACAGCTAACGCGTTCAGAAGTTAACATGTACTTTGAAGGCATTGGTACAGGTAAGGACATGGAAATGTAAAGGTAAAGACACTGGTACATTTAGTCAGGGTAGATTTACTGGTCCAAGAATCGTGTAAAAATCTCAGGACATCTCAACAATTAACAGGAAGAGTTGATACACCTGAGGTCACAGGGCGCTGGATCGGGCACTAATGAATGCTCCCATATTAGGGCTTGAACACATGACCACTATGGTTCCAATTGCGTGGTAGTGAAGAGCGAGTGCGCTTACCGATTGCACCAACCACATGTATCAATTATGTGTAACAAGGCCAGCGAAGATGATAAGTCAATCGATGTAGCTATTCCCGAGACAATTGTCTCTATGTCTATTTGTATCTGATGTGCCAACAAGTTACAACAATGTATACATGTCTATGTCACCTTCAAAACCGTACTTCCACTATGTTTTTCAGTGTGGATTTTGTGGCATTTTACTTTAACTGTTACCAGCGTTGGCACGACGTTGCAATTCAAACATCGACTTTATAAATTTGGCACTCGATGAAACTAAGTTCAGCAGAAACTACATACACTGGTATCAACATGGTATATATATTATGCATGACATTTTTATCACTGGTTCATTTAGACCTGCTACCAGCATCAACTGCGGTTATTGCTATCTCACATACATGAGCTTTTACATACATCGATCCAATTTCTACATCCAAAAGGGATTAAATTATTATCACCCAGTAGATATACGCTATTGCTGTGTATATATTCTATATTGAGCTTGAAAACTTTGTACTATTAGCGATCTGCTAGCATGATCCATGATCCCTGCTCATAAATTTAATCGTGAACTATATTACCTTACAGGGGTGGGGCGTTACATAACACAGGTGAGAGGCATTTAATTAAGTATACAACAAAAGTTTATCCCCAGTAGATAGCGGAGATTGCTAGCCTTTCCCGACATCAAGGGTTATGATTGTGTATGTAAATACCTAGAAGCGAGCGACAATGAAGTACAATCACGATTTAATCAGCGGCCAGAGATGGAGCATGTCAATACATTTCACTATATTTAACTTTATAATTATATTGTTGCATGGATTAACATAGGAATGCTGTGGGTCTATACTTTCTAACACCCAACCATCATTATCACTTGCTTATATAAAAAAGAGAAATGGCGTAAATACTGCTTCTCACTTTGGAGTTGATGCCATGAACTAGATAGTAGTATCAAGCATTTGATTTTCCTGTTTGAAATGTAGTTTTGATGCAGGGGGTCTTCCAAGAGAACAAGTCGAGGTAACTTCCGGAACTCTCTGCTTAGGTGTTGACTACCATTCATTGAGAGAGGACAAGACTGTTGGCCTGAGTCACGCGCTGACTTAATAAAAATTTTGAAATTGAAACCTAAGCAGGAAGCACACAGCAGTCTTGCGTATGTGTAGTTCATCTCACTGGCCATGGTACTGTTTAATCTATGTCACAGTCAATGGATAAACCTTGAGTGGTGACGCAGTTGTGACCTTATTCTGACGTTTGCTTGCGCTTTACACCAGTCCTGTCAGCGATTCCCCAAAGAGTTGACACAAACAATTGGCTGCTCAAAGGATTGGTTTCCGATGCATTAATAATAGTTATTATGATGTCACGGCCCCAGTTGAGACCGATAATATGAATTCAGTTCTTGCTTTCCCCTGTTATGGCCAGGATTTCTGATGATTCAAATAGGTGTGAAAAAGCAACATTTCTGCGAATATACATCAGTTTGATATTCGCTGAACTTCTAATAAAGGAAGCTTCATTACCATTTCTTGGTCTTCCGCTAGTGTAAGGTCGTATTCACTCATTGCCACAATGAAGATAATGGCTGTTACTCCCTCAAAACAGTGAATCCACTTTTTCCTTTCTGATCGCTGACCTCCAACATCAAACATTCTAGAAATAAATGGAAAACCATATCAATGATTGGGCCCTAAAGAAGCAACGTCATTAATGTTTGTCCCAATTTATTCTCAGGATGCATCAAGTAATCATCGTTTGCTGAGTCCGATGGACGTCTTTGAGCAAAATATCACCAATCGTGATCGTATCTCATGTCAGTTTTTTAGATTGATAGTTACGACTGAGAACCTTCAGTCTGGCATCAGTATAAATTGCTGCCTTTCGTCATCATTTCAAGTGCATTGCATCAACATAATTTATAAATAGCGTAAATAAATATACGCTGGCATAAAAATTAATGAAACTCCCAAGCCCGTTGGGAGTCATGAAACTCCCATGACACGTTTTTTTACCATAGCTAATTCTTCAGAAGGAAGGCAGCTGTTGTGTTCTATTTATTTTAAATCTATCTGGCAGAAGCGTGTAAAGTGAGAGGTCGTTGCTACTGATCTTCAGTCTAAGAAGCATGCGAAGCAATAATTGAACAAGCATAAAAGGTTGAGGGTTAAGCCAGGAAAACCTATCTGGTTTTTGGGTGGAGTCGTGTGAATTCATCGAAGGCACAAGTCTAACATGTAGCCTGGCAGACTAAAAGAATTCAATAAATTTCATACAATGTCAATACTGATGTCTTGATAAGAGAACCCATACCACACCAATACCAAGGCATCATGGTGAAAAAACTAACAGGTGTTGGTCGCTGGCCTCTAAGTTATTTGAATTGGAAATTCTTATTAGCTTTGCCAGTATCACCTTGGAGAGCCAATTTACGTCATCCAATAAACAGAGTCTTATCACTGATTGTTTTAAATTTAGCATTCTAGTATTAGAGCACAAAAGTACCTCGGCACCGTTATCACCATAGAGCATTGAGATGATTAATCTTGTTGTTGCATGTGGGCTAGCAAAGGTCTCTGAACAGCAAACGTGCAGCCAAGAGGTGACCAAACCGGTCTCCAGGGACTCACGCTGGTAGCGGAGTGGGAAGGAATGGGAACATTGAAACTATTATTGTAGCTGTTTTCAAGGCGCAAAGTCATCAATTTGTGCAATAGATTATATCTCGTTGCCCCGCCATATATTTTATTGACTGAAGAGAACCCTTGCTATATATATTTATTTCCCCTGTGTAAGACAAGCATCCTAGGATTAACCAAGGCTACGTTGCTCGCAGACTGCGCTATGTGCAAACCCCATGGGGTCTGGATCTGTAGGATGTCAGACGTTCGGATTCAAAGGTGCTGGAGGCGCATCCACGATGTGCAGGACCACTTTACACCTTCAGGTCTTCAAGTCAACACTGTCGATCATTAGTGACAGCACAGTGTGGAATAAATGATTAAGCGGTGGAAATTTGGTGGAAAATATTGATAGGTACAGTAGTTCGGATCTTAGTTTTGAGCTACTACAAGTTTTTTTGTTTCGAGATAATTATTACCCGGCATGTTTGAGAACTGTATTTGTGATATTATATTGTATGCACAAGCATGTATTTGTGTTTTATATGGTATTGTACAAGAATTGTATTTGTATTATATGTGCAAGCCACAAAGCCACAAATAATTTATATGTTTATTGTGCAAGTCTTGGATTGTAATATTGTATTACATATAAAAGTATTGTCTTTGTGGGTATTGTGAGAAGAGTGGTACAGTCTTAGACAGGAGTAGGGTTTTGAACACACAATCTCTAAAATTTTAGCAATGGGCAGCTAAAGGTGTTTAGGATTTAGTATAATTTGATAATCTCACTGAACCAATCACTTTTTAATTCCTGGAACTCTGAGATAGTCTTTCCAGAAAGCGTTAACACGTCTGGATTTTCCTGCTCCTGGTGGTGCCATGCATTGAGTGATTGATTATCCTGGAGTATCATGGAACTTTTGGATAAAAACATTCAAGAAAACACAGGAAATACATTTTCAAAGAAACATGTTGCAAAATGATTGTCATATCCTAGTTGGATGTGGTTGAAATAGACTTCCTTTATGACAAATGACATAAAAAGATATTAAAAACGTGTATCGATCTTTAAATTTCGCGGGGAAATATTCAAACCACCAGTACATATGTCTTAGACCGCGTGTTCAGTTGAAGCGTGGTCAGGGTTGGAGTTTGGTTACATGAGCAAAATCAAGGGTTGTCGGAAACATTTGTTCTTTAGAACAATATCTCAGTATCAGTGTTATGAAACTAGTTATATAGTTAAACGTAGGGTACAAATTTATAGATTTTCTCCATAGATCAAAATGATATGAGAATGTGGAGCAAAATTCAAGCCTCGCCGACTTGCACATCCAGGTAGATTTACCTGGACACATAATCTTTCGGAAATTTTTATGACTAGGCGTTAATCGACTCTTGTTGTCTTTTATCGAAAGGTAGACGAGGAAGAAGTAGAACACAGTTGGTTTCAATTTTTGTGTGAAACCATAGGATGGACTAGTAAAAATCTCATCGTATTTTGAGGAAGTATAGTTTTCATTGCATAGTCATGCCTTGTTTGTGCGTCCCAACTGGTTGCCTAATGCACGGATCACCAAATTTGGCCCTTACACAGTCACACACTGGGTCCAGCCCCATTACTAAAAGGAGCATAATCTTGCAGCCTTTGCTTCAAATGATCTGCTATTTTACACTATTGTGTGTTGATGTTTTTTTCCCATGAAAGCCCTAGGGAAGTGTGTCAATTTTATCCACTCTTCAATGATTCAAAACATGTGTTGACACCAAAATCTGACTTTTGTCCCAAGGGGCCTTTCAGTGAAACATGATGATGATTTGGAAGCAATCTAAATGGAAAACAATCTTGAATTCTTGTGACTACTTTCTGGCCTTGGGTGTTGATACTGGGTTTAAAGAAACATGGCGTGGCACGTGCACTGGGTGCGAAGAGACAGATAGAGGCCTTGGTGATCTAAGCGTGCAGCCCAAGTGCACTGTCGTGATATAGAGAAAGTAGGAGTTTGGATTCTGCACAGTAATATCCCATGATAATTCACCAAAATGTGAGCAACATAAAAGAATTCACATTTTCACATTTAGCACATTGCCTTTATTACACAAGCACATTGGAGATGGCACAAACTATACAAAGAAAATTCAAATTTTGACATGATTTTTATGGAAAAATGTGTGCCAATTTGTGCCAATTTGTGCCAATTTGCAAGGTCTTTGTATAGTCATCACCATAGTAACTCATACTACATACTTGAAATGAAGATCTTTGAATGTGAAGTGAGTCTCGACTATTCCAGTGGTTTTAATTCTAGTCCTCAGCACATCTTGCTCGGTGGGAACATATCCAGATTGTGAAATTCTATCCAAAGCATTCAAATAGCTGAAAGCGAAAAATGAGCATACAAAAATGTTTAAGCCAAAAAATAGCGACGACCCAGTTGCCCTTTGTAGCATGTGTCCCATGCTGTTCTGTTAGGGGTTGGCGAAGGATATCCTACAACATCTTTAACAAAACCACTTGGGCACACAAGCATTTACAACGGGCAAGTAGCTTCTTATTCAGGTGCAGGGAAAGGAAATCTTCGAGGCTTGTACTTTGTGGACAGGAGGTTTGTACAGCATATTATTAATTATATATCACATTCATATACTATGTTTTAATTTTATTATGGAGTTATTACGCAAAACGGAACGCATGACCATGACTTTAATTCCCTAGGGCTGACTTTTACTTCATTTTTCATGCGAGAGAGAAGTGCTAATAATTGTTACAGCAGTATTCAGCTGCTGCTACTACCCATATATTGATATAACACACACAGGCAAAATAGCAACCTATTTTGCCAAAATAACATCCCAAGTGAGATGAAAATATGGGGGTAAGCTGGCATTCTTCCAGTGCTCGCAAATTTTCCTCTTTGGAAAGTTGAAATTTAAGAATGCGTGTGTAAGAAAGAATGCTTCAGCCTGATCATCATCCTCCACTTTGGGGTTAATGATGTTTTATCCGTTCAGTACATACTACTTATCATTTAGTAGATTACAGAGCATAACACTGTTCTAAGGATTCAAGGAATTGTAAGCCAACTGAAATTACGGGGACTAACGTATGTAAAAAATGCCTCTGCTCCCATTACAACCCCAATTTCCTGCCATATACTGGTTGTGTGTGGACCAAGTCTATGAGGCAGAAATTTACACACAGTTAATCCCATAGCTTCAGCAACAAAGACTTCATAGATCATGGTACCCTTGCCCTGTCATACCACAGGTCAACTTACTATGCAGCTGAATCGTTCAGTTGGTATTCCCGTGACCTTGAGAAGCAGTGCTGTACACCGGGGTCCTTCCACAACTTCTTCATTACATTGGACAGCTCAGAGGACATTTCTCCCTCATCGGCGTTACCAGCAAGAGCAAACAGCTGTCTCGCATCATCCTACAATAAAGAAATACAGTGTCTTGAATCATGAAATAATGAGTAATGCAATGTCTACGAAGATGCAGTGTCTTGAATTTTGTTTTTCAAATCAAATTTTTTTTTATCCCTTGAATCCTATTTCGAGCACAAGCCTGACAAAGTTTATGCAAGAGAGATACTTATCTTCATAATTATTGAAATGTGTCATAACTGTTTAAACATGAGTGAAGCTGACATCTGGTCCCCCAATCCTGTTAAAACTATTGCCTGTGTTGATGTTTTAGTATGTGATAATAATTAGGCTTGTTTCAAGACAAAGTTGCAAAAGTCCAATAATGGAACCATTTCTTTAGAAAGTTCAAGTTTAAAACATTGGGCTTTATATCTGCTTTGAAAGTGGTGAGGCCTGTGCAGAATAGTAGCGACTTATCTCTGAAAGTGTGCGTGTGACAGGCCATAAATATGAAAATCAATATTATTATTCATCTAAAAGACAAAACAGTGATGAATTTCCGCATTTTAAATGAGATCCTCTGAATCCTGGAATTGATGACCATGAGTACCTAAAAGAGGTCAGAGAAATCTATATGGTTATGTGGGAATTCTCATATTATCATTTTACCCATTGATATGAATTTATAATATATGATTGTACCTGATCCCCAAAGGATTACAGAAAACTGTATTATGGGATATATTTCAATCAAGCTCAATGCGTTCAGATTGACAGAATTAGCTAGAGTCCAAGGCCTTGCTTATTGCTATACTTTCACTTTTATGGTTGTCTCAGACTTGGACTTTGATTAACACTTTGCTGGGCCAGTGAGATATACTACAACTTAAATGATGACCCGAACAACAATTGACGCTATCGGATTGCATGAAATCGTGAAAACACGTTCAGCTAACAGCTTGGCCTAGCTGCTAACTTCCAACTATTGTTTTTCATCAAGTCTTGGGCCAAAACAGGGGTTGTGAAAACGAGAACCACAACAACAAAAGGGGCAGGCACTGAATGCGTAGGAGGTGTGAGGTAGTCGCTGTTGTAGAGCCCGTATTGAAATTTCATAACTACAACGTAGGGGGAATAAACTTGTGACAGCTAGGCAAACCCTCTCCTGCGTATGACATGATAAGGCTTTGAACCACCA
Organism: Membranipora membranacea; assembly: GCA_914767715.1. NCBI lineage: Eukaryota > Metazoa > Bryozoa > Gymnolaemata > Cheilostomatida > Membraniporidae > Membranipora > Membranipora membranacea. Next base: position 17,017,070 of record OU612067.1, on the reverse strand, counting down.
TGAGCGTCACGATGTCACTGATGCCAACTGAGCTTGCACAGTGCCAAAATAGAGTACTCCATGAATAATTTGAGTGTGTAGATAATATTGGAATAGTGCTGAATTGCCACTTCAAGTGCCATGTCCGTGCCATTGAACGAGCACAGTATGGATGTTTATAACCATAATATTACCGTCATAGAGGACATGAAACGATGCGCTGTCGACACCGCATAGCACCTTGAGCCGGCAATACTTCAATATTTCAGTATGTCACGTCTTCAATTCATGTTTCATCCTGAATCGTCGTAAACTTAATTCTTCAATTTTTATTTCTGAAATACTCGTTAAATAGCTGATATTCCCGTTATAATTTGTAAGAAATGTGTTTTCTACCATCACACACTGCCAGAACGTCAAATCTTCCCAACACCTCCGACTACCAAGTCATCAAATAAAATAGATCCAATGGCTCAAATGTCTGATGTAAGCTAGCCCACAACCAAGGTTAACTAAGAATTCTAACAATCTCAAAACACATCTCAGCGTTTCAGTTATGAAACCATTGTCACCTATCCTTCATTTACCTATCTGTTTTGTAAGGTATTTTATTGTCAAGGTCTTACAATCCCTTTCCCCTCCTAACACACCCCTATCTGATAAGTTATGAAACTATCAAGATACTGGATTGTTGTATTGTCTGACATTGGACTCTTTCAACCACCCCTAACAATATCCCAATTCTCATCTTAAGAATTACAAAACCTTTGCGACTGTTCCAATGGTATCAAAGGCACTCTCCCATAGACATCAATATTTTCTATGCACTTACCGCTCTCTCTATCTGACCAAAGTCTATTTTAAGCTGTCCCATGGCTCTAATGATGGCGATCATACTCTGTATAGTGTTACTGTATACTACCGGCCGATACTGCAAACATTCGTCCGTCGAGTAACCTCGGTCGTGTATGATTCTACAAGTAAGCAGGAAGGAAGTAATTTGCTGAACTAATACTCTGTCTTGATGAATCAGAATGATATTATACTTACACTTGCATAGTTACCAAAGGGCAAACAATCAGCGTGATGATGATTGTAAGAAGATGAAAAAACAAGCCCTGTACTTCCTCCTTCCTCAATTTACTGTAGAAAGTCAAAAAAATTGTTCTGGAAAAGTACAAAATGCTCAATATGAGAATTTTATGTGTGAAAGTTTCACAATGAAAACAGCGTGATGGCTTGTGCCGAGGAAATCAGATTGTCTAGATTTCACAATGACTAGTTGCTACCATCCTTTTTTCACCAAATCTAATTTTTGTGGAGAGGCTTGGCAACATTGGAAACGTAATCACATTTATTGCTCTACCAAAAATGTATCATACTGATGGTGAAACAAAGAGCTGTAATCCCCAGATTAACAGGAATTAGCTAAAAGCCTAAAATTTATGTTAATTGATTACTGTAAGGATTACCATCATTATTCTCTCAAGGAAACTTTTAGGCACGCATGACCCCAATTCTGACACCCTCATAGTAATCAAGTGTTTCTTAGAAGTTTGTCTACCAACACACTTTCATTGGTGATTTTTGTTTAATATCTCCAGAAGCTGTTGATTAAAAAAACACCACCCTTCCAAAAGTGCCTTCGACTGACATTTCACTGTCATGTGACATGACATTGATTCCGTCAGGAGAAAATATGCCATGCTGGTATAGGCTGGTCAAATACCATCCATAGCCATAAATATATGCTGTTGATATTTGTATCAACATCACTATTAAATATTGCTATGGCTAATATTCCTTTTGGGTCATTACCATTACTTCCCCTTTCAAACCTACAACACCGTAGTGGCTTTTCTATGTCAAGGACTTACTTCATTTGTTTCACTATGGTACTCTTTCCAGATTCACCAGCACCTATAAGAGAAGGAAATACGTGTCAATCATCCCATTTCCATCACAGTAAAGATGATGTCCTGATTTGTAAATTGGCCGGATGGACATGATAACACAAAGACTGTAATTGAGACAAATCAACATGCAGTGATAAAATTTGACAATAAGTGTACATTGATGTGTCATGGCTTGTGTCAAGACCCAATATCCATCACAAGAAAGATGAGATGAGAATTTGAGAAAAGTCAATCAAATTGTTACATTGGTAAACAGTAGGCCTGTATATTGGTGTTTGTTCCTAGTTCACGGCTCGTCAGCTCTCCTTATTGTCTTTGCTCTCCCATCTATGTAGTAGTACCCATTTTGAGTGATGGTATTTCATTGAAAACAACATGAACACTATCATTATTATTTCTTCAGTAAGAGTACCCAGCTTGTTGTATAAACAGACATGATAATTGTGTATAATTGTGTCTGACCAACTCAGTGCAACAAGTTGACTCAAGCACTGGAGACAAAAACTTGCAATGCACTTCAAAGGGCATCATCAGTTTTAAGAGTTATATTAGTAATATTTATAATCTTTGATATTAGTACAACTTGCATGCTAAATGAAGACAAGTGCTTTGAGGGGTAGTCGCTCTTTGAATGAGTGATGGATGTATGTATTTTCTGTGAAAACGATTTTCAGTCAGAGACAGAACTTCTCACCACTATCTATCAGCAAATCTGTCTGCCCAAGTCATTGATCTTAAAGTTTGGCTGTAGATGCCATATTTTCAGTAGGAATGGGGTACTTTAGTTAGAGTTTGAATGGATAGATATTTAGGTCATCAACCAGACTGGCTATGTATCAATAGTTGGTCCAGACGAGATCTCATGATTCGAAAAGGTCTTGTTAGACACACACAAACCGATTTTCCCTAAGATTTTGGTTCACTTAACACTGACTGATTTCAGCACAGTGTGTACAAATTTTAGGTCACCCAACAGACTTGCTAACAAAAACAAAATCTCGGCCATGACTCCAAAATACTGACTTGATTTGAGTGGTTCTGACAAGTGATATCATTCGTGCAGTCTATACAATGGCAGTTGTTCAATATTATACTGATAAGCAATAATTTCAGTGATAAACACAATCACAGGCTTGAAACATTGTTTTGATTAGCCAAATGACAAACCAAATTACCATTGTGAATGCGATGTGGGTCCTTTGGTGGGAATCATTTGATATAATGCCAATGACATGATTATTTTTATAAAAACAAAAGTATCAAAATGGAAATTTTATATGGAAATTGAATCAAACCCTCATCAAACTTTATGAGAGCAACTCTATCTAACAGACAATGTATGAAAGCCTATGCCATGATTTCTAATATCCCAAGCGGTCCGAGATCATTAATTTGATTAATCACAATTTAATTATGAATAATTATCAAATTAATTCAATCCTAAGATTTTACCATCACCCTGATATAAAGATATTCAGTGTATTCACATTGTTTCTCTTCATTGAACCAGTGAGTAATATCACATTTTGTTTGAACAACTCTGTTTTTAAAACTGATGTAAAAATATAACTCTGACTGGCTTCATCTTGGTTGTCTTGTTGGAATAAACTCAACTGTAATCAATATTTTAAAATTCCATGTCCTATCTTTACAGTTTTAAGATGGCACAAGCCAGCATGAAAATGCCATAAGGCCACAATTATCCGAACATGACATGGACAACATGAAACATTCTAAAAATAAAATCCATTCTCATAAACACCAGTAATTTAACAAAGTGTCATGTTTTATTTATTCAAAGCCAAGAAAAATTATCTGCATGATTTCAATCAATGGTTAAAATCGGGAATCGTGCTAATAAATGTATGATCACGGATAATAAAATTGATATCATTACTAGCTAAGCGAGGAGAGTGAACATCGTGTTTTAGCTGTCAGGTTATGGTCGCCTACGCTTCACTAAACCATCCATTTCCATGCTTGATGCCACATATATCAAGTCCATATTAACCCCTTGATAGAGCGAGCCATTGTTTTACAAACATTAAATTGACAGCCTAGATGATATGCTGTCACAGTCTCGTCACAAAGTAATTGAAAATGATCCCGGGAATAAAATTTTATGGTTTTATTTATAGAATACTCAATAATTTATTATCTTCTGTATTAATAAGTTTATTAATTCTTGTCAGGTAAGCGGAGTGATTCACTTCCAGCTTCTATTCATTCCAGAAACAGAATTTATAATAGAATGGTTTAATGGCCTACACACAAAGTTCATAAATATACCTTCAAGGTTATGAAGACTTGTTTTTATTTAGAAACAGCTGCTTTCCTGTTGACATGGAACTGAGTCGGCAGCCAGTAGAAACTGCAGACCTGAGTTTATTTTGAGTGTGATATTCCCATAAGTGTGATTGTAAGCACTTCAACATATATGCTTACTAACCCTATTTTGAGTAGTAACATTTGTGGTCATTAAACCTTATATCCCACAATAGTGCGAACAGTATAGAGAAGCAAAATAGTGTATCAGATTTTGACCATTCTGATGATAACTTGGTCTATCAGACTGACCTTCTCTTCTATTCACTACACCCTGTGATATTATTCCTTACCTAACAACAAAAGCTTTACTTCCCTAGCAGCTTTCTCTCCGTCAGCTCTAAGTATACGATCCAGCTGCTTAGACCGCTCCTGCGCTTGCCTGTCCTCACTACTAGCCGCACACCCCATCTCTGCAGCGATGTATACTCTTCAGTAGAGTTGTCTCCAAAGCAGCAAATAATCCAGTGGGTTGACTTGAGGTCTATAATATAATCCCGGTTGTCCTGATTGTCTGAAATAGAAAGTTTAAAGTCAAAGCTACATTAAAGCAATGAACTCCCTCATTGATTAAAGTCTTCTCTTTGCCATTTCGTATGAGAAGTAAGGTCTCAAATAATGTTTAGTGATGCAATCATGGAGTGCCCTGAGATGATGTGCAGGTTAAATATTGGCTGGTGTCGACACCAACCGCTGACCAAAGAATTGAATGGTTCAAATTAGTTTCATTGAAAATCCTGTGGTCAATAACTAAACTATCGTAGAATGAAAGTCAAAGGCAATCTCCTATTCAACAAATCTTTCAGGGTTTACGAGCCAGTGAAGCACCTGATGAGTAACAAATGACGGTGTTAAGACAGCAGGTTGTTGACCAGTATATTAGTGCTTGATATATATATAAGCATGTGTGTTGTTGTCTTGAACAGATTGAGAGAAATTAAAGAGAGTAGAAATTATCCAAGAAAATATAGTTTGGGCTCTCAACCCTAACAGAGGCTACCAACACAACAACACACTTCAATTATCTTCAACCACCATTCCCTTCACACAACAACAATGGACTACTTTCTTTACTAACTAACACCATTCTCCCTGGTAACACTAACAGCAGGCCTCACCCTCTAGTTCAGGCAGGATGAGAGTCACACAGCACAGTCAGTCACAATCAGTCATGAGTGAGTCAACTGATGTGTTATCCCCTGCTACCTATTCCAATCACTCACCATTCAAACTCATCCACAACAAACAGTCACTCACTGACAGAGGAGTGACACAAACTTGTTGTTGTTTGTTGGTGAGACTCAGACTTATTAAATAATAATCATAACAACTCAACTGGAATAGCTCTTTGTTTAAATTCAGAAGTACAACCCACACATCAGTCACAATAGGATGTCACACAGGTAAGTTATTTTGCTTACTTTGACTTATGAAGAGTGGCTGACAAAGAGGCGTACAACAGAAGTGAATTCTGATCTCTCTTCCTCTCTGTTTTACTTCTTTCCTCTAGTGCTCTGTTTGAAATTGTCTTCCTTCAATAATACATTCAAACCGGAATCGGTGATGTAGGTCAAGTTAGCAGCGACACCTGGTGCTTCAAGTAGATCTTTTAAGTCGATATCAATCACACCATGGTGCATGAGTATGATTATAATGCTTGGCGCTCAGACTTAAGGCTCGTTATTTGTAGGACCAATTTCCGTTGTTACTGTAAACAAATACATGTGAGTGGAATTGGTAACTGTAATTTGCAATTTTTGAGCTAAAGACCCACACTGATCACGTGATATACTATTGCATGTATATCTCTGATCGATAGAGAGTGAATTAATTCACTTAGCTTGAGTGCAGCTGAAATTCAGTATTTAGGAGACGTATGGATGATTACCCAAACTTTTGGATATACACTTATCATTTTCTCATTCTTTGTTAAAATATTCTAATTTATATTCAGAAAATCTGATATCACTTTCTAACAGTTTTAGAAGAGCATTTAACACATGTTTTTGACAAGAAAAGTGACATCGAAACTGTGTATTGCTAGCCTAAGCTCAGAAGAGAGAACTAATAATGCAGAGCTAGGAAAAATCTGTTTCGATCATGTCTGTTTGATAAAATTAAAGTTGTCCTCTTTTTTAGCCAAATGTAGGTGCTCAATATTTGCGACAGAAGCTCTATCGATCAGAGATACACATACTAATAGTGTAATCTCGAAATCAGTGTGCTAAAGACCATCATTGCTTGATTGAACTGAAGACATCTTTCAATCTTTCTACTTTCTCCTCTCTAAATCGATTCTGGCTCACAGGAAATATGTGACAGCTTTCTGCTAGTGTATGTGAGCACAATTTACTGTGGTCAGTATCTATGCATAATAATAATAATATTGCTAGTATAATAGTGTGTTCTTGTTGCCTTACTACTTTTTTTTTTTTGGCATATATTAAATAATCATTCATAAAGTAATAAATAAATAATGATAATCAAATCATTGATTGATGATGGATGGATATAAATCTTAGCAGTGTCAGTGAGCAGGTAGAATGGAGTGAGAGAATGAAAATCAAATCAAGGAAATTAAGCCTGCAAATAGACTCATAATAGACCAAAACTGAGAGCATATAACTGACAAGTTATATGCCTTGACTAGAATCGATTGGTACAAAGTTCTTCCAATCCCTTTTAAAGGCTCATTTTCAAAATTACAGAAGAATTCCTGTTGTTGTGTATGGGTAGAAGCCATTTTTAGCGAAAAAGTCATTATGACCTATCTAACTGATGATAATAGATAAAGATGTTGATCGCTTGTTCTCCTGTGCCATCCTGAAAAAGAGTGTTTATAATGACGAAACAGGCCATGCTAATCTTAACTTAATCTTTTCATTACCCTGCAATTAGTCTATTTTTGTTGATTGTGATATTTTAGATGTGATTTTGCTGTGAGAAGGTAAAAAGGCACCATGAGTGCTGTACGGAAAGCCGTTGGTACGTCTAAGACAACCCAGTCTAAGAAAACCGGGTCCGGCAAAACAAAACAGGGTGCTAGTGCTACAAAGCCAAAAAAACCAAAGTCTGTTCCAATATTGTTTGCCATAAAGCCTTTAAATATGGACACTGAAAAGAAGAAGTTCTTTGATTCCGGAGGTGCATACGACCCACAGTTTGTATACGGCTGTGATGTGAGCCCAAAATCTATGCTGCAGTACGGGAAAGCATCTGATAAACACATTACGCAGGTTTGTTTGCAAGACAATCACCAAATCCCTTCATCAATAGTTTCGAAATACGGTTGACGCATATGCAAGCTAATTTGACTGCAATGACATTATACCGCCGGCGAGATCAATAACTAAAAAAATTATCCATGAGAGATTTCGCTAATCCAAACAGAGAGGAGCGTTTTACAATAAGTTTGCTAAAAGATCTCTCACTCTCTCCAAGTTTAGTTTCTGTAAGGTGCATACCATATGACTAGTGATTACTGGATTTTTGCACAGGCTCTCAAGATAATTAGCTCATCCTTGGAGAAGTTTGGATCATATTCTAACTGGGAGAAAAATAGTGGTGGTGCTATAATGACAAGGCCAGCTGTTCACAAATATGTGACTGAGTACTTAGAAACTGAGGGCATGGCTGATGAGGTTCAGGTACAGTGAACTATTTTCCAAGCTACCATTAACATGAAAACCAGTAGAATCAGATTTATTCCTGCTATCTCTCTGAGGTGTACATATATTATAACATTTAAGATTTTTAACCTTGTTGTCAGTCTTTGGCCAAGCTCACTCGACCTTGGAGTTGACTCAAGGTCATTTCTGTCGTCATAGACATATCTCACCCTGCGCGTAAGATGTCTTTTTTTTTATTTTCAGGTGAATATTACCCACAACATACTGTCACACGCATCCATGACTAGAGTTAAAGGTAAACCTACTATAAACATCAAAGAGGGGACGACACATCAAAATTGGATAGATGGGATGCTAAATCATGAGTTAGGTAAGTAAAATACCCTGCGTTTTCATAAGCTTACCCATTTAAACGCACCACTATACGCAAATGGAACCTGACGGTTGTTTTTGACCTCATGTTTCATTTTAGTAATTTAGTGATAATATAGCAAGTCTGCTTTGAATTAGGCAAAACAAAGCATTGAAAAGGCATTCAACTCAGTTCATCTTGTAAAACCATTGTTATGGTTTTGTATACATCTAGCGGAAAGGGGTATAACAAATTCTGATGCAAGTGTAGGCGACAGGCGTATGCAATGTTTTGCGCAAGGGTTTGGTTGAAATTATTCTCCACCCTCTTGCCTTTAATAAAAACAGCTCTATCACATTACAGTCTTAAAGGAATACGGGTACTGTTTCAATGAATTACTTGTGTCTTTCAACCAAATAAATGTCATCTTACTCCTTTTAATATGAGATAGACATCAATACCAGATTAATGACCTCATCTAGATAATGCGCAGGAGGTTGGTTTATTCTATAACTATAACAACATTTTTATTTTTCAATAATTTGCGAAATATAGCATCTTAAATAATTGTTTTATCAGTTGTCCTTTCTTTTGCCGGAAGAGAACAACCCCTCATGTTTAGCTTCATATAATAATGAATTCTCATCACTATTTAGGCACACACTATCTACGAGCATATAACAATGGGAAGCAGCCATGGAAATCTAAGAAGAGAAGGAGAAAGTTAGGACTGCTACCAGCTAATCCTACAGAGGAGGGGTTAGCTTCACTAAATACTCACATTCACAGAGACAAACCCGTCCTACTCAGATCTTCCATTCTCTATGTCGCTGTGTTCATGTCTTCCAAAATGTCTTTTTCTCAGGTAATGCCTAATGTATTTATGTTGAACTGACCTAAGCTCATGCTATTTATATGTCAGTATAGGTGAATAGCAGCAACAGTGGTGTAATACTTAGCAAATATGCAATTTTCAAAATTGCTAGGTGAACATTCTGTATGTGCCCTGCAAGAGTGAGGTCTATAAAGCTGTATTTACACTGCATATTTTTTTCGGACAAATTTCTCCGCCAAATTTTTCCGTAAGATTTTTCTTTTATACATAAGTTATCATTAGGAGTCAACAAAAAAATCTTCGTTTTGTGACATTGTCTCAAGAAGCAGATTTTTTCTTACTCGTGTTTATCTACTTTTTTTTCGACATAAAACTCAGTTACAACACGCCCCTGCAGTAAAAAAAACCCTACCAACACCCACCAGTATTACAGTGTCCTTTACCTTCCAATTACAGGTCAATGAATACATGAAGCAGTACGTAGACTGCTCAGAGACTAGATGGAAATACATAATGCGTGCTAAACGAGGTCAGACCGATACCAGTCTACCAGGTTAGTTGGTTTGATTTTAACTCTAATATTGATAAAATTAACTTTTTACATTTTTGATGCGTAAGAAAAAGGTAAATACTTTCATTGCTTTTTAGCTCGTTGCTTGTCAAAAAGAAGCGAAGCAAGTTTTTGCAAACTGTACAGTCTTTAACGAGGGGAGAGGATAGATGGCTGGACTAAAGATATGATGGAGTTCATTGCCTCTTTTTTTCTTCTCAAATATGATTGAATATGTTGAGAAGTAATAACTCTGTGGTAGCAAATTTGAAACTAAATGTACAGCTGATAGGAAAAACTATCTACGTCATGAAGAGCTAATCACTTAACTGTAATATTCTACATGCAACGAAAGCTCAGACCTACATGTGATTTTGGAGAACAAACGTTTACCACTGCATACTGCATGCATCACATTTGTTGCTAAATCCCAGTGTTCATTTTTAACAATGGGTTACCCATAGTCTCAGACTCCTTCCATTTTCTTGGCCCTAGATTTTCAGTCTACTAAGTCTACACAGTAAATGAGTGACGACAAATACCGGTCAAAATAATGCTTGGTGATGAAGCAACCTCTGTGGAGATGATCACTTCGTTATAATATACCTTTGTTCCACGTTACAGGTTGCTTTCCTAAGGATCAGGTATATCTTACGGGTGCTCTTCAGATCCTGAGTAAGCGTGCTGAGATCGATTTCGACATGCTGTATCGCTGCGGTAAAATATCCTACAAGGACCTTGATAGACTATGTAGCATGGCTGTCTGCCAAGGGACACGACTCCCAAAGTTTATCAGCGACCGGCAGTGGTACATTGGTAGATTAGACTTTATAATGGAATACAATGGCCTCACGGACGCTGATTTAACAGTACAGAAGGCAGGGTGTAAATAACAGACCCTCAGTTTGTCTTTTGACCCATCTAATGGGATAGACAACACTCCTAATATTATTATTATTCATTTCTATAACAATCAGACTAAATATCAAACAAACAAACATCAAACAAGATGACCAAGTTGTATAAATGTTCCCAGAATTCCATGTGGAATATTTTTTACAAACAGCTATCCATCTCATTATCTCCTCCATAAGAATTTGGATGCTGCCATTACTCTATTGACCCTCAGGAGAATTGTATTTACAGTAGACTCCCAGACTAAACAGAACTTGATTCTAAGAAAGAGCATGATATAATGCTTTCATTGGCATGCAAACAGTTGAATGATCTAAAATGATCTAAAATACTGGTTAACATCGAATAAGTGTGGCTATAGTAAGCTTTTACCATAAATCAATATATTATGTCCTTATTATGTCCTGAAACACCAGCCTTTACGGCCACTTATAAAAAAATCCGATCCTCTTTACATTGGTAATTGGGTCTTTTTCTGCTGGAATAAACCTAGAAATTAATACTGTTGATATTCAGCCAAAATGCTCTGTATCTGTAAATGAGTTTCCTGGTGGAGCATGTGGTACTAAGTGCATGGCTAGTAGTAGTCTGAACCCCCAAACTTTTGACCCCCCCCCCCGCCTGAAGGCCACTGGCCAGTAGTAATGTAATGGTTTGGATTGATGGTTTACAGCTAAGAAACATGGGGAAGATTCCTTGTCGTCAATTACCTTTGCTCAAGTTCAATGTATGTAATCTTTTCTACCCAGAGAGCCAATCCACATGAGGATATTCTGAGATATTCTGAGACATTCTGAGATATTCTGGGATATTCTGAGATATTCTGGGATATTCTGAGATATTCTGAGACATTCTGAGATATTCTGGGATATTCTAGAGTTTATTATACAGTGAGACTATATCGTTTAGTAGCCAGCGGGCAAATCATGATATCTTTGTCAAATGTTGCAACCAGTTCACTCAGGAAAGTATGACAGTATTGCTGGATAATATCATACAGATGCAATAGATCTTCCCGGACATTTCCTCATCCCTAACAGACTTTAATCTGTTGCCTCATGTATTACATTAGCTGCGGTCACCTTCACACCCAAAGGTTATCATTGCTCATCAGCACACGTGCATTCTGTCAAGACATCAGTGGATGACTATGTGTGACCGCAATCCTTCCAGGGCGGGTTCATTCCATAATAATAATAATAATAATAATAATTGTTATTATTAGTATGGTCCATGGTCTATGGATCATACCAAACCTTCTAGATCATTGATATGAGTATATATCAGTGTTCCAGATCTCTCAATTTGATGCTTACAGATTACTTTCCTCACATAATTAGCTCACAATCCTCAGATATAGTCCTCAGTTTGGGGGTGATGCCTGTCATAACTCCTCGATACACATTTCCCCACTTTGTCCCCAGACTGCGCATCCACGTTTCAACCGCCTTCAGTCCTCAATCCTCAAACTAAGGAACTGCAAATACTCGGGATATTTGAATCATTGTCAATGCAATGGTGGTTGGCAGATAATGATCAGGTGTGGTATGCCGAGCCTTCCTTAAAAGTATAGAGCTCATATCACAACAATTTTTGTCCACAACGAACAAGGAATTGCTTGTAAGAATTATCTTCCCAAAATGCTATAGAATTCCCTACATTGACTTTGAGGATAAATAGAGCTGTACCAACAAAAATTAACTGAAGCAAATGCTGAAAATCAACACACTCTGTTAACACGTGATTTGGTTGATAAAACATAATCACATGTTAACAACGAGATTGTAGATATGCTATTGTACAATATCATATCCCTTTCACCCAACTTGACAAAGTGACAATGACCATGAATTGGGACTACTCAGGATCGACACAGCGAACATAATTACCCAACATAACCCAGCAGCAGTTGACTGAAGGGGGATCAAATCCAACAATATTTGTGTGGTGATTTCCTTTGCTCCAACATAGATGGGAGGAGGATAACAAAATACTGACAACTAGTAAGCAGAATTTTGGTCAATGCTGGTGGCTTGGCTGGTGGCACCCAAAACCACTCTCTTGAAGAGCCATCATGTTTTTTGACCAACATATAATTTTCACATAGTTATGGTCTAATAAGCTTTCTCTCCCTAAATGGCTAATGTATGAAATCCCATTAACTTGCTGTAATAGCCCTGCTGACATAAAGCTCTGCTCTAAATGTGTTTTTTTGGTTGATGAGGAATTCCAATTAATATTACAATCTCTAAGCAGAATAAATTTATGGCCAATATATTGGTTTTGATGTAGAATTTTATAGTTGTTTATCAAAAATTTCTAAGCTACCACCATCACAAGCAAGGCCTAAACATATCAGAACTTTCCAAACAACAACCAACGCCGGTGAGGCCACATCATATCCGATTGTATATTGTAACCATGAGATGCTCTTCAAACACATGACCACTCCATTTCACTTTTCTCAAACGTTCTGAACACCCACACCTATGTTTGATCCCGTTAATAAATCCTTTATTAGGGGCAGGAGGTGGTGAGCTTATCGGCACACAACTGTTGACGATTATGAGGTTTTGCAGGTGATTTTGGATGATATTGAAATCCGAGAGGAGATGATGTTGACATGAATTATTCAATTATAGTGTTTAAGGCTATTGTAATTAGCTTTTTAGGGTAGGTAGTGCCTCTTTTGCCTCCCCTAGAACTACAGGCCTGTGAGAGTTACTGTTTGTATACCCAGCTCCATATACCAGTCTTCGAGGAGTGCCAAGTTCTCAAAAGCTCATGCCAAGGTTGTGAGACATTATAGAGCTAATAAAGTAGGACAAAGTAGCAATAAAGTGTCCCATAAAATTTAAAATGATGCTTTGAGACCAGCCAAGCACATTTTCTCTCCGCAAAACATCCACCAAACCTGTCATGAGTCGCTGCAGACTGGTTGGAAGATAGGCTTTATTGTGTAAGATGGATAAACTTTAACTTCCTGCTTTAACACATCTCAAGCTCATTATTCATCTTAAATGATTTCCAAGTATTCATAAATACTCGTATAGAAAGTAAGCTTTTTTGTAGGATACATTAATTTCCGAATTGAATTCTTTGCTAAACTTCCATATATCAAAAACTTGCTTACGGAAAATTGACGCTGGGTAATCAATTGCTACTATTGCTACAGGTCTTGGATATTTGAGGCGATGTAGTCTGTATAGCTCAAAGATTATAGATTGAGGCTACATATCAGAGTGATTACCTGGTCGCAAATAGTTTTCCCAAACAGATTGTCCTTTTTAAGAGATGCATTCGAATCAGATGAAATAATGACATCAGCCCTTGACATACTAACTCAAATTGGCAGTTGAATCATTTCAAATGATATCCCAACATTTTTAGCCTATGATGATTGAGAATCTTTAATTGTGATCAACAGACATGCCTCTTGTTTACTCTATAGGAAGTGAAACTGACAGATCAGGTTCATGACCTCAGCTGAGGCAGGAAATGTGAGCAAGAATTCTCTGCCTATCAATTACTGCTATCAACAATGAGATGAAGAACAAGGCCGTTAAGAAAGAAACGGTAGGGGAGGCAAAATTCCGAGGCTAGTCAGAAGCATCAATAGGAGGGGTGCTGTTACTAAGCAATTTTAAGGCATTTAATTAGCAAATGGAAATCCCAAAAGACCTGATTCAGACATGAAATAATCAATTATATCATTTTTGGACCACTCCATTCAGCTTTCTAAGGGAGGCAAGGCCTCCCTGCCTCCCCTAGAAATACAGGCCTGCACCAGCCAGGCCACCAGCACTGACCAAAACTCTGAGCTTAGACCGCACTTTGGCTACAGATTGCTTACCTGTCAGTATTATTTTATCCTCCTTCCATCTACGTTAGAGCGCAAGGTAATCACTACGCAAATATTGCTGGATTTGAGGAGTCCCAATTCATGGCCATTGAGGTAACATAGACTCCTTGGCAAGTTGGGTGAAAGGGATATGATATTGTACGATAGCATAGTACAATAGCATAGTACAATAGCACAATGACAGTGGGTTGATTGTCATCATTTGCTTGCGTTATATTTTGTTGGTACAGCTCTATTTATCCTAAAAGTCAATGGAGGGAATTCTATAGCAATTCGGGAAGATAATTCTTACAAACGATTTCTTGTTCGTCGCAGACAAAATTTGTAGTGATGCAACATCCTATTCAGAATATGCCGAAGACACTCATAATCATGATGTTGCTAGGACTTGATGTTTACCTCCATTCTTGAGCAATTCTCTTATAAGTTCAAGAAACATTGATACAAAGTTTACATCATTGTCCTTCCTCATTGATTTGAACCCGATAATAATGCATGCATGAGGAAAATCAAAACTACCAGTCATCAAAACATCATTACTTTAATTTAGCAGACAAACATGGTTGTCATGGTGAGCGACGGTTCCTTTTCCTTCATCATCAGGTCTGACTATAAAATGAGACAACCAACAGATATTGATTCAGCATTTGAGACGCTCTTCCTGGTACCAGCAGTAAATCACAAAAAAAGCATGTAAGTAAAGATATTCACTCTGTAGTAGTCTAAGTGCTCAGACTCCAAGGCGCAGGGAGTTACTTGCGCACGCAAGTAACTCCCTGCGCCTTGGAGTCTGAGCACTTAGACTAACTCTATAGAAACTTTAATTAATTTGTATTTTATAACCACCTGGAGAGCTTGTGTATAGAAGAAAGCGCTCATGGAAAGGATTTTTTTCAGACACTGAGTTGATAGCATTTGCGATCAGATTGGATAGCATTTTTTAATTCCCTTTTCTTATCATGATAGTGCTGTTTTTCTAGCAAAGAACGATCATGGAAGGTGGAAGTATTTCTGTGCTGGCAGCTGTTCTTTTTGCATCAACAATTGTTTCGATAGAGTGCGCATTCGTCCCTTTGAACAACCAACCGGAAGAATGCAGGAATGCAATAAATCTGACAGAATCATGGCGATCTGATCACAACGCCAGCAACATCAAGCCCCATAACGGCACATATAACTGTGACACTAGTCACATGATTGACAATGGTCGGCCATGGTTTCGTTTCTCCGGGCAAGCTGGCAACGTAATGTCCAATAAATGTCCGCCTAACTTTTCATGTGGAGCTGTGATCGGCCTATGGACCGACGAACCGATGCCTCAACAGGTTGGGGTCGTCTCATCAATCCGGGTATACGGATCATACCTGAGGTTCTGTAAGTCAGCATTGTGGGGCAGCAAAAGGGTCAGTGTACTGAGATGTTCATCAGCGCCTGAGGATGTAGTTTATCAGTATGACGATGTCTCTGCAGACTGCTATTTTGGATTTTGTGGAATGCATTTGTGATCAAGGTTCCTGCAACCAGTAACCAATGACCAAATTAAAAGCTATTCATACTTTCTTTTTAATTTTGAAATTTTGCTGATCTCCTATGAGCTCTTTCCACCATCAATAATTCATGCTAAGTAGAGCATTGAAATTATTTTACCATGCAAATCTTACATAACTTTATCATAAGTAACTGCCTGGCTATAACATGCATTGGTTTCTTAGTAAGTTTTATTTAATATTATTAAAAAATTTTGTTATTACAATAAGTTTTTGATTATTATTGTCCTTATATTACTTTTGTTTATTATATCTCATTAGATAACAGTGGTATCTATACGTTCAGTGAAAAAATAAGTTGATATGAAATTAAAAAACAAACATTTTATAGTAAATAGATTCACAGCTTGCCGGGATCTAAAACTATAATGAGTAAAGGTGGTGCACCAGTTGATACAGGGAAATACCTAAACCCAATGCAGGATCTCATATGGCAAAGTGGAACATTGGTTTCGAATGTTTTAGTTAAGGCCAGCTAAGGACAACAATAGCCCCTACATATGCTGTTTTTAGAAGATAAGTAAACTATGGTTTGACAGAGCACATGAAAGAGTGTCCCTAAACTACCTTTAGAAAGTTGCATTGTGGGATCGTTGTTAATATTAATATCAATAGTAATGTTATTGTTAATGTAATTGTTAATGTTAAGTTGGTGTAATGTTGGTGCAAGTCCAGCGGTTGAGTGCCCCAGTGGTTGAGGCCTAGACCACTGTGGCAATCGACCGCTGGACTTGCGCCAACAACAGAAGGCCTGTGGATTTAGGGCACCTTGCGTCCCTCTTTAGGGCAGCCCAATCTCCTGTTTCTTACTAAAACTATGTTTGAAGGTCAAAGTAGATTTTGGTGTGGCAGTCTTGAATCGAGATTTCATGTGGAGGCTCTTATCCGGTTCCTTGAAAATTTGAGATGTCTTAGCAAAATGGATTACGCCATGAACACTGAACACAAAGTGTGTCTACAGATAATATGGGCTGGAGACACTCCCACACCTCTTCGTAACTTGCAAAGAATATAGCAGCAAGCCCGTGATCTTCTGGCCTGGTAAGCACAGTGATTTTTTTATATGGAGATAAACAACGATAGGGAGCTTGTCATGTTTAATGCAGTTTTTTCTGATCGGGTATAATGAAGGAGACCGCTGCCTTCAGCCTGTTGTTGTGGCACTGAGGTGCTGTATAATTTGTAACCATGAGATTTTCATTTTCAATGTCTTAAGATCGATACACAACTCTGACACAAACCTCAAAATCCATTTACATCTCAGAAATTCTCTTTCCCTCTATTAACATAAATCCAGTGGCTCAGTAGACAGTTGAAGAGGGCGATTTGGGTTCAATTACCATTTTTTCCGAGTTTCTGGCTGAAAAGTCGTCCTGATCATCATAGGTTTGATATCAAAGAGGTGTTGCAGATCATTATATTTTTATATATTATAATGTCAATGTTCTGACGTGTCGTAAATAGGAATGTCAAAGCCACATACATAAATTCAGGTTAAAATATTGGTACAACCTCTTTATGTTTATTGGAGCATTTCTGAATTCTCATTGTTTTCTAAGATCTGCTTGACCCAAGAGCTATAGAGCCTTCTGCTTTGACTTTTTGATTAGATGTTTTGATAACATATAAGCAATTTCATAGTCACCTAAGGGTTTACAAGATTGACTTTTGATAATTTAATGCTTTAGTGTCAGCTTTGTTGATGGGAAAATAATTGATATCGGCATCAATTTGCGGCATATATAGGCATTGTACAACAATAATATAATACTATTATTAAAGATATTTTTATGTAAGTCATTTTAATATTGGATAGGGATCCTCCACGATATGGATTTTAGCATTTTTTCCTTTTCTCTTCGACTTGCTTCTTTTGGATGAAGATGCGTCCCCTTTACCTCCTCTACCACCTTTGTTTTTCCTTCTGTGGGCTGGGACTATCACACCTTTCTTCCACAGTATAAACACGACAATCCCAGCAACCTAGGGATAAAAAGTCAACAAGAACTTGCCTGTAAGTGAATTAAAATAAATGTTATAATAGTCCCATAGTCAATACAAATGGATTGCTTCAAAGGAGCAGTCCTAACCTATAAGTACACGTCCTCCTCATTATGGCCCAGTACAATTTATTGTGCAAGTTGCCTAATCTCTCCTTTTAACAGTGATCACCATAAAACATCTCCTATTACAATCACTTTTCAGCGTTTTTGTTTCGCTGAAATGCTGACAAAGATTTTCTCAGGTGCACTTCTTATTGTATCCAAAGAGGTCAATGATTGATAACCTCACCTTAGATCATCAGGGAGTTTGGGACATGTCCCACCCTCCCTGCTTAGATCAAGTTTGATCCCGTTAGCCATCATTGGAGTTGCCTCCTCTACTGTCATGCTAAAGGGGGCAACTATAACACTGGCGAAATAGATCAAACTTGATCTGATTCTCCTTTTTCATTGTTACTTAATTATGGTTTTTTTTGTGGTTATTTGACTCAGTGCAGAAATGAGAGACTCGAGCTCTAGCTCTTTGCATAGTGCAAATGGAGTCTTTTGATCACAAACTAGGCATGACACTTGTAGGTAGAAAGCCTGACGATTGAGTGCCTCTATAGCCTGAATGAGATGTGGAAAATGAAAAGCACAATACCTATCAGTTATAAACCGATACAGTACAGTTCACTTAATTCAAACCTCTTGGGACCACAAAAATTCGCCCTAATTAAGCAGAGCTTCACTGAATTAAGTGACATTAGAATGCATCGAGATCTGGCTGAAGGGACCAATTTTCCTTGTCTGAATTGACAGGAAATCTGAATTATGAAGTCTGAATCAACCAGTTGACATTGTACTCACAACTGGATATATTATCCGACTCACTATGTAGTATGTACCACCCTACACTTATATGTTTTTATACACGTCAATTTTCTATATCTATGGTATTGTATGAGAGGTCAACAAGTTATGTTTAATTCACTTTAATTATAAACTTTTGGGAAACCTCAATAAATAAATATATAAATAAATAACAAAAATAAATAAAACAAAAATAAATAAAATAAATAAATAAAATAAATAAATAACAAAAATAAATAAAATAAATAGATACTCACAATAAAAACTGGAGCAACTATCAGCATGATCAACAAATAAACTGGCAGTTTGTTATTACCGACGTTTAATATCCCTCTCCGTTGATAGACGTAATCCTTGGTGTACCAGCCGCTATTTCTCATCTTGCCTTCAATTATAGTAAAAATTAAATATGTAGCGTGATAAAAAACTTTCATTTCAGGCTATATCTGCGTCTTGCATGATCATAGATCGCTGTAATATTTAATAATAATAACAAAAATGTTATTATTACGATATTAATACTATTATTTATTAGCTGTAGATTCAAACAAGGAGTATTGATTCAAACATATAACAGTAAATATGATAGTATGCGAAAATCAGAGTAGAGTAGTTGTCTTCTCCTCGAATAAGAGAGGATAACTCACCTCTAAGCTGATAACTTGGGGAAGCTTCTGTAAACCTGACTATCTCAACTGGCTCCATAGCCGAATTCAAAAATGATATATCTATGGTTGGCTTCTTTTGTGGTAGGAATAGGTAATAGCCGTCAGCATTTTTATCCAGTGTAAGTTCGATTCGTATCGTGCTATACAGAAAGAAAATAATAGAAGTATAATACATATAATAGAATACAATTTCCGAACATTTCACTGATCCATGATTAGCCAATCAATTTGTTTTAAAGGACATAATGTAATGAGGCTGGTCTATGTTCCCTGGCTGCAAACAAAAACAATTTAATGGTGATGACTAGTGATAACCTTTTAAGATTTTTATCTACCGCATCCCATCCCCGCCCACAACCAACAAAGCTTGTCAAGACAGGCTAGACATTATGGATACTATTTATGATACAGTATTTTACATGTGGTTGGATCACATCACATCCCAATTCAAGGTCAGTATTGCTTTCATTATCAAAAGATTAGTTTATTGAGTTTATTAATTCATAGCTTAAATTATCTTGGGCCACAAGAAGTCGAAAGAACTCTGGATACTTTCATTGACTTGATATCTTGTGAAAATATTATATTTTGTTGGAATGAATGACCCTTAAAACGTAAGACAATATTGTCCATCTTCTACTGGGGATTGGTTGGCCCCCAGGTGTGCTCCGACCTGCCTGCAAACAGAGAGCAAATTGGCGCAGTAATTGCGGCCTTGCCAATAAGGCACTAGTACGTCGCCGCCCATGCCTCGGGATTGGCGAGTGATAAGACATCCGATTTTTAATCAATTTTTTTAATAACATTATATATAATATATTATATAATAATTCATTACATTATACATAATATATTATAAAATGTTATATGGATCATTCATATTTCCATAGCAGAATAGTCTACCTTGCGGTGCTCAGTTTAAACGTCTGGTCGAGGTTGCCATTGACTGTGGCAATCTTCACATAGCTTGGCCTGTAGTTGAGTCTATCGTATATATATGATAGTGTCAGGTCATAAAGGTCGATTATGGATAAATCCACAGAGTTTCGAGTAATTATTACTCTCCCTTCTAAAAATAAATAACATGATTAACATAAATTCTTTATTATTCATCTATTCAGGTTTTTTTTGTAACTAATAAATGTGTTTTTTTTTATTGAAAAAATATTCACAGTGCAGTGGTCGGAAATCTAAAATTAAAGGATTGCTACAGAGCTAAAATCTCTGTCCAACATCAAGTGATCACGTTGGACCAGTAGGATCTTTCGATTGAAGACTACCCAAAGACCAATAAATGTTATAGTCAGGCAGTTACTTATGATAAATGTTAGTCAGATGTGCATGGTAAAAATAGTCAATGCTGTACTTTGCATCAATTATTGATGGTGGAAAAAGTGCCTCCCTACAATATGATGTCATTATGTGTGGTCTAGCGGTTAAGGGTACTCTTTGATCTCAAGGTTCAATTCCTGATTTGGTACTGGCACCCAATCGACCTTTGTAAGGTCCTTACTAGACCAAGTGGCGGCATGACCTGTGGAAGGGAGCAATTGGCAAAGGCAATTGGATTAAACTTGATTTAGGTCCTTACAGTACAACATACGACCAGAGGTCCAGTGTGTTTTTGCACACCCTGCAGGCCTACAAGACTCAAACACTTGTCTTGCGATTTCTATCGACTAATTTCCTGAAGTTTATATGACAGGGTGAATTGTGAGCTTTTGATGTCGTGTCATGTCTTGTCGTGTTGAAAATAACCTCATTTGTGGTTGAAATTTTGATGTTTGTGGCCTATCATAATCGCAAACTTGTGATGGTAAAGTTTAACTGCTGCAATGAGATTTATTGTTTTAGTTGTGATCCAAGTTTTAATGAATGAGTGTTTTGAAAAAAACTTGTCAGGATTGCTTTTTTTGTTGATAGGGCACTCCTACTAATAAATTTTAAAGTTAAGTTCCGAATCCAAAAAGGCAACCATTTAGAACCAAATTTCAGTTGAATAACGATTTTAGCCCCACCATTACGAATTGACGAATTCACATACTATCTCTCGGCATCGATATAACCCACATTATGGCAATTTGCGATGAAGTTCTATCAGTATATAACTTTGTGTCTAACTAAAAATCTGACAGCTTTTTTTGCTGCACTTACGAACCAGTTACAACCTTTTAAAAGTAAGCGCATTGGGCATCTGCAACAAATCAGTTAAGGTTCCCTATCTTCGCACGATATTGACTGAACTATAATTCAAATATACTTGAGTTCTCAAACTGAAAAGCCACCCCACCGGTGCCGGAAAAGGTAAGCTTATAAAGGCAAAATTTAAATGGGTAAATTGTAGATCAAGATTGAGCCAGTTTGCCTGCTTCAGGGTTTGCTCCCTGTTGAACCCACAAACGCCGCAAACGTCAAAACGTCGCAATCTAGCGTTCCACTAATGTCGCAATACCAAAAATGTTCCAACCATGGTTTTTTAAACGCCACAACCCCAAAAACGTTACAATTTTTTAAAAGTCACAAGTGCAGAACCCACTAACGCCGCAAAAGTCGCAACTCAACAGAAATGTTGAGTTGTCTTCCCATTTGATGTAAACAGGTGAATATGATTTGCTGCGAGTTGTAGATAGAATCATACGGACCTAAAAATACTGTGGGGAGTTGAATATGAGTGTCAAGATATTGTGCCATAGATATTTGTTGAGTGTTTTTCATGTCATTTGTCATGTGATTTTCATATACACTTTAGGATAATAGAGCATAAACAGGATACCAAATGGACCATTTGCATATAAATGGTTGTGATTTTACAGCATTGCATTACGCAACAGCACTCTGCAATCCACAGGGCTCGAGCAGCTTTGATCAGATTTGGAGCTTGTAGATTTCAATTCTCGCAGTCTAATAAAAAATTGAATTGACAACGACAGGTTGCAGAATCTAATGCAGTGAACAAGAAACCTTGACTGTGGACTGCAGGTCAATGATAGTACAAATGCAGTTTTACAGAATTTGATATTGCTTTGTAACACAGCGGCTCATTGTCATTGGCCTTAGTTTACTAGCGATGAGTATAAATGGGTTTCCCTTAAAAATCAGCTCCAATTTTATTTGGCCTCGACTACATTGAGAATTCCGGAAAATTACATCATTTGATCCTTAATCCTCAGAAATGTTGAGTTTGAAATGTTTATTCCTTGTCTATTAATCTTTAAATTCTCACTTATTGTGACTGTTATTGGTGGAGTAAAGACTGTCGATCCTGAATTGCCAGTGATCCCAACTCTAATTGTTACGGTTTCTCCGTCCTTCAGTTCTCCAGAATGCAACAGGTCCACTGCATTTTCGCCCGACCCGCACTCTCCATTGCAGTCATACGCTAATATCAAAAGAAAAAGGGATATGTTATCACTCTGTTTCCATGCTCCATTTATGCGGTTTTAGCCCATCATTAGAAGCATGGAAACGACCAAGAAATTCAATTTCATTCGCATTAGGCATTTCTAATTCACAGATGCATTTGTTCAAATCCTATTGCACTTGTATGAAACAACAGCCAAAATTCATCAGAAGTGATGTGATTGATCATACTCATCATGGAAACTTAGCGAATATGACATGTAATCTTATGTAAACTAAAAGTCCACCTGCGATTATAACATGTTTGTTTGCCTCTGGTGGCGGAGGGATAGTCAAATAGTCTGGCGTGCAAATTCACTCCGCAATCAGGTGGAACAATAATAATAATAATAATAATAATAATAATAATAATAATAATAATAATAATAATAATATCAACTTTTATTTGCTATTCAAGACCACTTTCGGGGCAAATGAGAATATGCTTACAGTATATATAAGATTTATCACATCTATTTAGCACACTCCTGTACAAGGTAGGAGTGGGCAAGCTAGGCTATTCAATCTGGTTCTACGCTTAAATACATTATTACTGTTACATTGCTGATAAAAATAATTATGTCAACGTTAATGAATTTAACCCTATAACCAGCCAGTTCCATCTGATGGTGGAGTGATTTTGCAAAAACACAGGTATCGCGTCGCCACGTCAGACTATTTGACCTTTAATTTTACATTGAACAGTCACTTAAGTTTAGTAATGAAACTGAGTGTCTGCCCTCTGTTATTGTAGTTTCAAACAATGACTATCTATACCGAGAATTTATAATCTTTGTCTCAATAAAACAATTTACAAGTGCCTTATTTTCATTGAGATTATTATCAGAACTGAACTTCTTTCAACAAAAAAGTTGGAAAAATAGGAATCATCTTTTTTCTCATCTTATCCCAAGGACGCATGGTGCCATCAACTTGAAACGATTTTGTATTATTACAAAAGATAAATAATGCAATCCATACTGCTGATGGATTTATCCATCATAACATAATCCATCCTTAGACACAGTATGATTTACTGTATCAAAATCAAACTTTCCTACTAAAGTTATTTTTAAGACTGAAATAAATCCAAAACAAAGTATCAAGTATCCCATCGCATTTCCAAATTTCAGGGTAGTCTAGCCTGCTACAAGGATATGACAATTCCAATTTAGTTTACCACGGTTGTTGCCACAAGTAAATCATGTGACCACTGTCTATTGAATTGCGGGAATTCTAAAATTACCAGCCCTTTGATTGATTGCCCTGAGTCTGAGAACTACTGTAACTCTGTTGCCTCTGCAGCTGCCTGAGATGACTTGGAAGTCAGGACTTCTTTTACATTGGTAAGTTGCTAGGTGGTGTTTTTGTTGAGATTGTCTGAACCAATGAACTGGGTTTAGTTCATTGTTAGAACTGATTTCAACTATGAATGAATTGATTAGATATATGTAATGTAATGACCTCTTATGGGTGCCTGGTCACACAGGTATCCAGGGTAATGAGCTGGCGGATGAACTCGCTAACATTGGTGTGGCACTTGACACCATGGCTCCTGACCCTGTTCCTCCAATTCCTTTAAGTTACATAAAGGCTCAAACAAAGCAATGGATGCAGGAACAGGTGCATTCAAAGTGGCTCCAAACCCAAAAATGTAAAGGCACTAAGGAATTTTTGCTCACCCTGAATATGAAGAGCCTTTCAAAATTACCAAACCTACGCAAACCACTCATCTCACACACAATCAACACAATCACAGGCCATGGAAAGTTCAGGTATCACCTGACCAAATTAAGATTAGCAGATGAGCCCTCATGTCCTGGTTGTGGTGCGAACCAGGATGACCATATTCATTATGTTTACTATTGTCCCAAATACAATAGCATTAGACAATTTCCAAAAACCACTGGATGAACCATCTGTCATCCAGAAAACCAAAAGGCGCATCGAGGTTCCAGATCTTGTTGACTTCATTCGTCAGTCATGCAAGTTTGATAACCATTAGATGCAAGAGCAAACTTGCTTTCCGGGGCCTCTGAGTACTATGCTATGGGTACCTGTACCTGTACTCTGATAATACAATCATGTTGTATTATCCCCCATTGAAGACAAGACAAGACAAGACCTCATAATCCTACACTACAGAGTATGAGCCAAATACTAAACTTAAAGGGCAACCAAGGTTTCAAACAACTTCTCATTGATGGCCATTGATTAAAAGCAGATTGCACCTTCTGCATGGGGAAAAAGACAAATTTAATTCGGATGATTATTCAGCCATAATTCTTGTGAAACATTTCTTCTGTGCTCTATCATCATTACAGCAATGTCTCGTAACCTCCCCTAAACTGAAGTGTTACCCAGCTTAGAGTCAGCAACTACTTGAGTTTAGCATCGCGTAATGGACAAAGCTGATGCTGCCGGGGAGGTTACGAGACATTGCTGTAATGATGATAGAGCACAGTCTAAATAAAAGCAGGAACAGGAAACTGCTCTATGGTATTCTATTTTAGCTGAGTTTGAGTACCTGATGGATGGAATGTTTTACAAGAATTCTGGCTGAATAATCATGCTAATTAGATTTAGTCTTTTTCCCTATGCAGAAGGTGCAATCTGCTATTGATCAATGAGAAGTTGTTTGAAACCTTGGTTGCCCTTTAACTAGATAGCTTCTTTACAGGTACCGCAATGCACAACTCAGATTAGTCTTGAGACTGAGTCTGAGAACTATGATTGATAGTCACTAACGTCTATACGGGCCGCGATCTATATTTTTCTGTCCCGCACATCTGCCAGCCAGACAAACAATGAATTTGTCTTGTCTTCTTTCTTCATCTTGCGATTCAAGTCTGTAAATCACGAGTGAATTGCCGTTGTGCCTAACACCAGTAACTTTCAATCCAGCTGCAAGAAAAAGTGGTATTTTTTGTAAGAATGCTTTAAATTACCGTTGCAAATAAAATATATTCCATAATGTGTAATAGGTAAATTCAAAGGATGTCATATCATGGGATAGGAACATAGTTGTGGGGGTAATGTACTCGCAAAAAAAGTTGTTATCTTTCAAGAAAAGTTTTAAAAACTGCCTTTTCAACCATCTCCTGGGAAAGAAAGAGTCTTGCAAAAGATTCATGTGAACGGTTAGTTCCTTTAACAATTTCTTAACCTGTGGTGCACTTTGAAACTAGCACCGACATTTCCTATTTTGTTGCATTTTAAAATGTGAATTACAACTCAAAATAACAAGGGGAACAATAGTATGTGTTGTATCAAGGAGTTAAAGACAAGTCTTTAGCTCCTTGGTTGTATATTGAACTAAATTCTTCTCATGGAATGGAAATAGTATCATACAACCATACAGTCAGAACACTCAACACAGGGACTCATCTGCAATGGATTTGATATGGAAATAAAAAAAAATATAGCCTGGGAAATTGAGTTGTTTACAAAACTGCAAACAGTAATAAAATGCCTCCAAAGTCGATGATTTGGGCTTTCCTAGAAAGGGACTGGCTTTTTTGCAGGCCCATTTTTCGGCAAAAGAAAGCTAATGATGCTATTCCAGATATGGAAATCAATTGTGTTGTATAGTTGATTTTCTTGTGCCGCTGTTGGGAGAAGCTATTCATTGACACTTTTGCCAGACCAACAAAATTTGTAAACTCACAAACATAAGCTTCTGAAATTTTGGCTGGCGTTATCTCGTAGTCACTCGATGATGATACTCCAGTCACCACAAAGGTATAGTTCCATGTCGGTTTCAGCCCAAATTCTTCATAAACATCGAGCTGCTCGCCTAGGCATAACAAAAGGTGCAAGTAGACTTAAATTTCCTATGCCGATTGGTCAGACAAACGTAGTAATTGCAATAAAACTACGAACATTCAACAGAATACTGATGCTTGACTTCCTTTATGAGAAAACAACTGCCCTCAGAAGTTAAAGGCAAGACCCAGCTCATAAGACGAAGCTCAGCAAATAAATCAAAACCTCTTCGATTAAAAAATATACAGAAGTGGTATGTTACCTGTTCCTTTATTTGTAATTCTCTTTTCATCTTTATCTTTCCGGTTAGGGCATGGCTTGGGACACTCAATAATGACTTTTAGCAGTGAATTCGGATCATCGTAACTCCATGAGATGGTGGAAGCATTATCATATTTCACAGAAAGTTTTCTGATAGCTACCAATGTGAGTAAAGGGATTGTCATTCACTGCTCAGCAAGCAGGGCTCTCTGGCCAGTGTGTTTGCTCTGATTGGTCTACTGGAGCAGGAGATTTACTAAATGGATCGGTGTGTTGATTGGTTGTTGATGATCATCCCCTACATGTCCATCAAATCACAACTATAACTCGTTGGAGAAGGTTTTCATTGTTTTTTAGCTGCAAGTACTCAGGGTAAGTTTTTATGCAAGGAGCTTCACTTCTTTTGTTTGTAAGAGGCCGCCTTGCAGGCGCAGGGAGTACAATGCGCAAGCAACAGATAATTATTATTCATTAACTTTCTGCCATCCAAGTTTTTAAAAGATCAATGTTTAAATGACTGTGGTCTTTTTTGGTAAGGTTGAGGCCGTGTTACAGATCAATAGGAGACTGATCAATCTGACAATCAATCAATGGACTCTGATCCAACATTTATCATAGAGACTCGGTAGTGCATCTCACAGGAGTTTACTTGTGTGAAAGTGAATCTGAACCGCAGGCCCCCTTTAAGCCAATGTCAGAGGTGGTGTGCAACCATAGACTTAATAGTAGACATAGACAAGACACCATATACGGCTGATGTGAGGCACTTAATCCAGGTTTTTTGTTCATAACTTGAATTTGAAAAATGCATTACAATCAGCAGCGTTTTGTTATTAACTTGATGCTATTTCTTCTTCAAAAAAATTGTTTAGCCTCAAATTAGTATTAAACTGGTCAGGACAAGCTGCTAAATCTAATGTAATTTTCAAACTCAAAATCCGATCAAAGTTGATCGAGTTATCGACAAAAAACCTGGATTTTGGACAGCAAATCTATGACAGCATCATTGCTTCTACACCTTCCAATGTCGTTACGTGGCCCACAATTAAATGCCTCAATGCTAATTCTCCATATAGTGTCCTGTCTAGATCTATTATTAAGTCTATCTGGCAACAGATAAGTAAACCCTGCCATCTTGTTCTGGGGGCCATATCAGTACAGATACTAGTGAGTCCATGTTTTCTCATTAGCAACCACCCCCTTCTGCTGTGTTAGACTTTGAACATGCTACTTAGATCAAGTTTTATCCAATCTGCCTGCATTCAGATTTGTTTTGCGGTAGCAATAAAAAGTCAAAAACTGTCATAAATAGTGTCGAAAAGAAACTTCAAGGTTGAACATTATTGACATGTCACACCTTTATCAAACCGTTGATCAAAGACCCCAAGAACTTCACAGGTATGCTGAACACAGAGTATACTCCATAATATAAGTACATAATGTGCAGTGGCCCCTGCTATTTGATAATATTACCCACAAGTGAACTGAAGCCGTTCGGAGACCTAGCACCAAATTTGCAAAATTTCATGTAACATATATCAATCACTCGTTAATACTTTATGCTTACGTTCGATGGTGATTGAGTAGCCTGCAGTGCCTTTCCCATTTACTGCAATGTGGCGTGAAGAATTGGACACAGCTAACAGGCTTCGAGTAGACTAATAAAGTAGAAACATACATAATGCTTGGGAAAATGTGTTGTTGTCATGAGGTAAATTGTGTGATTTCTGAATTTCCCCATCCATAAGTCATATGCCACAAAATGGCCTATTGAGGTAAGAAACTTTGATGGCAAGCAAAATTGGGAATCTATGGCTTATGCGTTTATCCAACTGGCCCCTGTCTGTACCCATTTGACCATTGTTAAATAACGACCATCCTCTTTAATTATAGTTCAAACATCATTTTAATACCATAGACTTTTCTCTTTGTACTACATTATTTTAAATCTTGATCAAAATAACAATGATGGCTGTCTTTAAATACAGCATGGCTGATGATTATTAAGAATCCTAACATGTATGGCAACCCACCAATTGACATGATTGGGTGAAGAAAAAAATTTCAAAATGATTTCCCTTCAGCTAACTTGCTAGTTGGTAACGGGCCATATCCCTCAACCTTTCCAGGTTGGACAACTAACCGCTGAACAAACCCCAGCGGTAAGTGATCTACAGCAGGGTTTGTACCTTCAGCAATTGTGAGCTGATTGTTGGCGATCTAACTAACTGATCCGCCTCTAACTCCTTTAGGAGCTCTACTTACTTGTCCTGAACCAGATATTTGACTCCTTGGTGTCTTGGTTTTAGGTGTTTCCGTGTCCTTTGTTGTGAAGAACTTGATCTGATGACCGTACTTGATTCCTGTATCTAGGCAATGGATGAAGTCTGTATCCCGAACAAACAGGATACCATTGCGGTAGTAATGGATAGCTTCAATCTTTCTTAGTTTGATAGACCTCAGGTATCCTCCACTATCTACAGACTGTGCATCTGAGAACAGGGAACAATTTAATTATTTTATGACAACAATAATAATATGCATAGCTGTGTTACAATGAGAGCTTCCACATACATACATTTCTTTACCATCCTCGCCATGATATTGTAAATGTAAACAACACACATGAATCCATAAATCAATCAATAAAGCAAAAAGTCAATAAATCAATCAATAAATCAACAAGTCAATAAATCAATCAATAAGTCAATAAATCAATCAATCAATCAATAAATCAATAAATCAATCAATAAGTCAATCAATCAATCAATCAATCAATCAATAAATCAATCAATCAATCAATCAATCAATCAATCAATCAATCAATCAATCAATCAATCAATCAATCAATCAATCAATCAAGCAAGCAATCAATCAATCAATCAATCAATTATTCAATCATTCAATCATTCAATTAATCATAAAGTAAACCACATGTCCGGCTTGGGTTTGATGTGAACGTTATGTCAAAAAATAAGGCTCAGTTCTGTCCTTACTGTGCAAATACAGCCGTACAGTGCATCATAAAATCAGGCATCATAATTATTTTACTGCTTTCAAAATCACCACAACAAGTGGGGGCCTATTATCGTGCCAGCAGGAACAGTATTTTAATTTTGTCTCTTACATTTCTGATCTATATGAGGTAGCTAAGCTGGTTAAACGGCTGACCTATTCGAATCCTGCTGCAGTCTACTGCAGTGGCTACTGGGCTCTGTGCCACTTGCTCGCAAGCTGAGAGCAACTTGAAGCACAGCAAAAGCACCTTATATGGCTTTAATCAACTTCATTAAAAAACAATCATGGCATCAATATTTTGTGAACTTGGTTGTTTGGACAGAGAACGGACTTTAGAATCTCTCTCCTTATCAACAAAGAAAGGCAAAGAAAGGTAGAATAGAAAGGGCATCTATGGTTTCTTAAATATATCATACCGCTAGTATCCACCAGAGTTTGAATGGAATCTGTTCTCCGGTTGAACATGTTAACTCCACTCAACGCGGTCACAGTGTATAAGACTCTGTTATGCACATCAAACAGTCGCCCACTGGCTTTGTTTAACTTTGTTACAACTTTTGATCCGTCCTACAACAGAGGTGGATCTTATCTTATCATATCTTAGAGATCAATTTTTAGAATGCAGGTGGCTTTTAGCGCTATTTACCCTTTAATTTTGTATTCTCGATCTATAATTAATGTTGTCTTCGAGAAACCACCAATCATTCAACAGGTTGTGTTGATCACAGATAGAAATCTTAGGATAAGTCTATTTCTTATCAGATCACAAATCTGAGGTGACGACAAGGGAGGCTTTACAGATTAAAAGTTGTCCCTATGGAATTTTATCGCCCAAGTCATTTCAACTCGATTTTACGGAGGTAAAAAGCCTAGCTTACTACTAATTAGGGGGCCTTTCAATTAAAAACAGCCAAAATTGCAACCTGATCGGCCACTCAGTGAAATTCAAGAAGTTTGTTGAATAGCTCAAGATTAATTTCCTAAACTATCTTTATCACTTAAAGCTATTACTAAAAATGTTATGTTGTGACAAGTCAAGTGGCCTGCAGGGAGCCTTCAAAACAAGCAAAGAATCAAAATTGGAATGAGCATTTTTATCTGGCGATATCTGAGAAAGTTAGGCACATCCATCCTTGAAACTTTACAATATGTAATTGGAGACATTGAAAATAAGAAGGTGATTGACCTATCAGCCCAAAAGAGATGAATGAAACACTATGGAGAAAAGCGTTGGTAATGTAGCAGTTCATGTATACGACTGTAACATACAGCACAGTGATATATATTCTCGGCGTTGTCATTCAGAGAAAAGTAGACTGCCCTTGTTGCAACATCCACAGCAAGCTCCTTGAATTTGGGCGTACGTGTCACACCCGCAAGAAGATTTGCCAGATTGTTGTATCTCAGTCTAGGCGCATCTGAAACGAATCATCGGTGAGATTATGATGTAAATAACAGGATAAAGTTAAAGGATAAAGTTTATTAGAAGAGGTATTCACCCAAAGGTGCTGGGGGCTGGAACAATCAACCTTCGAATCCCATTGGGGGAGCTTTCAAGGTTGATTGTTCCAGCCCCCAGCACCTTTGGGTGTATACCTCTTCTAAAGTTCATCACAGGATAAAGTTGCATCATAGTGTGTTGTTAACAGGCCCAACTGTTGTATTGCTTAATACTCACTAGCAAGCTCTGTACACGGTCCAAATCGCTTCCAATGTTTTAACTCTGGGTAAAAGTCAAACTGCATTACGCATGTCTGAGTCAATATCACAAAGGACTTGTCATCACGTGGCTTAACTCTATACATCATCATGCTGCCACTACCTTGAAATAAAGTCTCTGAAAAACAGCCGGAAAACACTAAAGATCTTACAGTCATAACAATGAACTAGTTCATTGGTCATAACCATACTGAATCTCGTGATCTGACTGGGCATGTAGATCACTGATAAACTAGGCTATCATTACCACAAAGCAGGTGTCGTAATGCTAAGTATGCATCATGCGTGATTTGAATTTGCGCATGTGCAAGAACAATGAGTTTAGTTTCGGTTCTGATTGCAACTTTGGAAAGGGAAAATGGGATATCCCCTGCATAAACTGTCAACCAAAATCAGCTAATAATGACAAGAGAGGGTAACTATTAATAACAAATCCGCACGCTTTGGGGAGTATGTCACCAGAGCAGGTAGCCAATCAGATGGCTTCGGAATTCCGAGACTCAATTTTGCAGAGATCAGCTCATGCCCAGAGCTGAGCATGCGCAGTATGGGTCATAACAACAACAATGCTACATAACTAGAATGAGTGCAAGTAACTTTGTTTTAGGCCTAGCTGAAATGGCCATGCTTCTCAAGTAATTACCTATGACCGATCTGTCAATATTTGTAGCCTGGGATTCAGGCCAATGATGGGGCCTTTTCTGTATTATTGGTTGTGTTGGATTTGCTTCTGTGGTGTTATCTACTCATGGGTATCACTTTATGCATTTCTGAATAGACCCATGTGCCTGTGTTTTGGGTGTGTTTTGATTGGCTGATGGGTTTTGGTTTGTTGTTGTGTGGAGTAGATCACTTCAAATTATTGGGCTGAATCCCAGTCTACAATACTTGGTGTATTCTACTTTAATTTCTAGTCTTATCTGAAGTCAAAAGCATGAGCGGTGACATTGGGAGCAATATTTGAACTGAATTAACAATCTGTCTATGACTTGAGACTGAATAATAAATACTCAGTCCAACTTCATACATAATAATAATAATAATAATAAAGTTTATTTATGAAACGCTTAATAAAATTGTTTAAAAACAATGACTTCTAAGAGTTGTACATGTGATAAAAGGTAAAATAGAAACGTATACTATAAAATAAGCCTGTTGCTGGTAAAATAAAAAAAATTGATTAAAATTTGGTTGTCATAAAATTATAATGAGAAATTATGATGAAAGTGGCAACTCCCCAGCACCTAAAGATTCACTATAAAACCTACACATACGGGGTATATGCTTCACGGAACAGATTGGTTTTTAACTGTGATTTAAATGAGGAGGTGGAAGAGAGATTGCGAAGGTAGGATGGTAGGGAGTTCCATACAGCTGGTAAAGTGGAATTAATGGATAGTCCACCCACTGTTTTTAGTCTACATTTAAAATTGCTCACAAGAGTGTTGGCTAAGTTGAAACGTAAGATTGACATGTATGTCTGTGGTTTGTGTACCACAAACTTAAGTTTCTGTACCACCAACTTAAGTTTGTGTACCACCAACTTTAAACTGTAATTCCGAGTAGCACAGAAGAATGTTCTTGTGGATTAAAGCCTACTACCTACTGCAAAAAGCAGTATTGGGTAGCAGAGCAGGACACTCAAGGGGCTAAACTGTGCTTGCATTTGGTACTAAATTCGTTACTAAATTGTTTCTGTTCATCCTGCCATTGGTACTTGCTACCTTTCGTCAGACCATGTGATTTTTAACATCATGTTTGTTGGACTATAAGCTCGTTCCACTGCTTAGAATGGTGTTGGGCTGTTGGCAACCATTCACCACAATTACAAAGCTCAGTTTTTTGATCTATTTGAAGCAGGTTTGTATAGTCTACAATGCAAGAGGATACCTATAGAATGACAGATTTTGTTGGGAGTCACTGACCTTGGAAATTTCGACTGTCCGTTAAAGAGAAGAGATCAAGACGTTTCTGATTTTTAGTGATGACCGCAACCACTGCATCATGGGTAAGAGTGTCACTCATATAGTACCAGTCTGATTGAGCAGGACTGTCAAACGGCTGAATGTAAGATATATTACGCACCCGCAAATGCTGAGCATGAACACTATAATAATAATACAGAGATTATTTTTTACGCCAGGCAGCACTCAGCTAAATACTGTTATAATTTTAGTATCACAGTATTTTAACACCTTTTTTTCACAATATATATCATGCTAGTGATAGAAATAAAATCAGTCAATCGATCAATCGATCATACGGTCGATCAATCGATCAATCGATCATTTGATCAATCGATCAATCGATCAATCGATCAATCAATGAATGGTATCCATGACAAGTACCCCTATTTTGTAACACTACATATTTGAACTAGAATTGCCCTGTGAAACCAGTGACCTTACATCCACTCCAATTTTGCACCTAGGAGTTTCGTCTAATCCTTTGCTTGCACTGATTTGGAATAAATTTAAAATAAATAAATTGTATATACTTCAGCGTGTGCTTGTAATAACCGCACCAGGTTGTCGGTGAAAACAAGATACTTTAATTATTTTCTCGGCCAACAGACATAGGTGTGGTATTCAACAAATTATAACCAATTGCTATAACCTTGATATGGTTTTACACAATTATCCTCTTCAAATTGCTCCTGGGTCACACAATATGCACCATATTCTTTTGTGGCTCGGGCATTGTGTGAGTGACACACAACCGGATATGGAGCCTGGTAAACTTTTCATGTATGATGACTAGTAATCCAGGAATCATGGGCCAAATGTGTGGAGAGTCAGGAGTGTATAATACAGTTTAAATCCAGGTTAAGCTGAGATTATAGCGGAATATCTGGTTTTCAGATTAGACTAGAACTCAAGTACAAGCTTACAAACACTATACATTGTTAATTACCTTTTTTGCAGACATCAATGGGGAAAAGTCTGTTTTAAAAAAAAAATACAATGCACCCCTGATGGGAACTACAATGTTTGCAGAATTACTAAGAATAGTGAAGCAAAGATAAGGCATCGGCACATTCAACACACATGTAAGTATTCACCGCAGCGTCTCATAAAAACCCCTTCACATATAAACATAATCACATATAAATTGTAATCAACCTCATATATGAGGAACTTATATCACATATCACATATCATATATCACATATCACATATCACTTGGGTTGGGAATGAGGATGGGTGTGATGGACAGGGCATAGTACAGATATGGAAGAGGCAGAGTGTGACTGTGCAGAGATAATGTCATAGAATCACAAATTTTAACACATTAAGCTTTGAAGGCGAGGGAGTAGGTACCGTTTTTTACATAAAGCAAATATCAAGTGTGATTCAACTCGTCAATAACTTTAACATTTTGAGTTGACGAACTACCACAAGACGCTGATTCAGATTTTTAAAGTTTATAAAATAAAGCACTGGGTAGGTGGGTAGGTGGGCTTTGATGATGCAACGCTGCGATATAATGTGAATAGCCAATTATACTATTGGTCATTACACTGTACTGTATCAGTGTACTATCAAAACATTGCTTTGTCACATTACCTTGACTGGAGACAGATAAGTCCGATAATGCTGCTCCAGAGTCTAAAGGAAGCCATGTTGATGATAGTCCAAGATGTGGCCAGCTGTGCTGCCACTTTCAAACATTACTACTGATTTTACCTTTGCCCTCAACACAGATATGATCACACATCGCTCACAATCTATGTGCCGTTTGATGTGTGTCACACATTATGGTCGGTTGTAAGGTTGTCATAACCACGATTCACTGTCACTGGTCGTCCATGGCCGCACAAGTTTGCAGCCAACACTGCCTTGTCAACCCATAGTGCCGGTGTAGTATTGTAAACTGTCCCCCGCGCGAAAACAACCCCGGGACACTTTACAATATTGTAAACTGTCCCGGGGACACTTTACAATAAAAACAGGGCTATTGTAAACTGTCCCCCCCTATTGTAAACCGTCCCCCCCTATTGTAAACCGTCCCCCCCTATTGTAAACTGTCCCCCCTATTTGTGACTGTCCATATCGAGAGCCCAGCTGTTTATCACCATTCTAAATGGGTCAGATCATCTAAGTGGAGCATACCATGATGTTCTGGCTGCCACTATGATGGCCAAAGTTGTACCATGGGGATGGTGGTGGTATCTCATTGAATGAGTGTATAAAGCCTCTTTTTCATATGGTACTTTGGGGATCTATTTTTCGCAAACACTAGTTATTTGAAGCTCCTATGATTTAGAGATGTCTGGTTTGCGAAGAAAGGTGCACTAAGCCAACAGTGGATAGATGTGTAGTTGCCACATCACAGAACACACATACTTTCATTGCAGGTTCATGAGTCGCGCGAAAACAACCACCCCATTCATTCATCATAAAATCTACCTCCGTCAAGCATTTGCCTAGGAGTGATGGCAGTCAGTCACAAGTGTGAGCGGGAGAAATAATTACATTTGAGCTTTTCATATTGTGAGGATGGGTATTGCACTGTAAAATATTGCTTAAGCCGCGCGAAAACAACCACCCCCCAAGCTGTCTTATAAAGATATCTGTTAAAAAATCTCAAACATAATGAACCGTGATTTTGCATCCATAATGCGATTATCATGAGGTGACTGTGTACCAAATTTCAGATTAGTAGGTCAGAACTTAATGATAAAACGGATGATATGTCTTTCTTTGCAAGTTCATGAGCCGCGCGAAAACAACCACCCCATTCATTCATCTTGAAATCTACCTCAATCAAGCATTTGCCTGTGAGTGATGAAAGTCAGTCACATGTGAGACCTGGAGAAATAACGACTTTTGAGTTTTTCATATTGTGCCGCCTGGTATTGGACTGTAAAATATTGCTTAAGCCGCGCGAAAACAACCACCCCCAAAGTGTCTTATAAAGATTATCTGTCAAAAAGTCTCAATCATAATGAACCATGATTTGGCAGCCATAATGTGATTGTCATAAGGTGACTGTGTACCAAATTTCAGATTAGTAGGTCAGAACTTAATGACACAACGGATGATATGTCGTTCTTTACAAGTTCATGAGCCGCGCGAAAACAACCACCCCATTCATTCATCTTGAAATCTACCTCAATCAGGAATTTGCCTGTGAGTGATGACAGTCAGTCACAAGTGAGACTGGGAGAAATAACCGCTTTCGAGCTTTTCATATTGTGCGGCCTGATATTACCCTGTAAAACATTGCTTAAGCCGCGCGAAAACAACCACCCCCCAAGCTGTCTTATAAAGATTATCTGTCAAAAAGTCTCAATCATAATGAACCATGATTTGGCAACCATAATGTGATAGTCATAAGGTGACTGTGTACCAAATTTCAGAATAGTAGGTCAGAACTTAATGACACAACGGATGATATGTCGTTCTTTACAAGTTCATGAGCCGCGCGAAAACAACCACCCCATTCATTCATCTTGAAATCTACCTCAATCAGGAATTTGCCTGTGAGTGATGACAGTCAGTCACAAGTGAGACTGGGAGAAATAACCGCTTTCGAGCTTTTCATATTGTGCGGCCTGATATTTCCCTGTAAAACATTGCTTAAGCCGCGCGAATTCAACCACCTCCCAAGCTGTCTTATATTATCTGTGAAAATGTCTTAAACGGAATGAACCATGATTTTCTAGCCATAATGTGATTGTCATGAGGTGAATGTATACCAAATTTCAGATAGAATGGTTATATTTTCACTCCACAGTTAGATCCCTTGAATTACAGCACATATGGCAGCATACTGTAAGTTGTTTCCTCTTTTATTTTGGGAGACAACTGCAATGAATGATTGAAAATCACAACGCATGCATTTCAATATTTTTTCATTCAGCATTAAATAAATAAATATGCCAAAATTCATGGCAGCTGAATTTCTTTGATATGCAACTGCCAGCTTGTATTCATTGGCAAACACTGCTTCAGCTTCACCATCCAGACTAATATTATTGATAACCTGACTGTTTGTATAGCTGTTCCAGCAAATTAGCAGAGAGAACCAATATAGGTTTTGTAGTGCTAAGAAAAATAATGAGTATTTATTTATTTATTATTCATTTATAGAGGTTGGCTTTAAAGTATACCAATAAAGAATAACAGAGGTATGTGCTACTGCAAGCACAAATATCTATATAAATTTAATGTTGCATATATCTCATTACACAGGCCTATGAATGACCGGATGATATGATATTAGACAACAACTCCAGAAAACACTGATTGTTTTAAACTACGGTTTGAGCTTATTTGTACATAAAGGGGCTCCCCGGGTATTTAACTGAACACTGAAGATTCAGTGTTTTCAAATTGAAGAAAAGGTTAAATCAGTTTAAATGAAAAACCAATAGAAGATTTCCTTATCTCAAGTAGACTGTGATTAAGTCCAACAATTTAAAGTTGTCCACTCAGGTTGGTTGTGTAGATAACTCCACACAAAAACAACAAAGTGTTTCAGGCGTCTGATTTCGGATCACAGGGTCCTGGATTCAAGCCCCACTAGGAACATTGTGTGTCTAGAAAAAAACTATCACCTTCATTTACTATTAAACTTGATGGTAATTTTTTGCTCTGTCCACTTGTTTTGAAGAATTTATTCTGAAGATGAGAGTTTTAAATAGAAGATTGTTCTATTTTTCTCTGAAGAAATTCAAGACAGCTTTGTGTGCAGGGTGCCCCTTTAATATTTGTCATTTGTGATTGCTGTCGATGTGATTTTGCAAGCAAGGTACAGAATTTTGCATGTTTTCATATCCTGCAACCTGAGATGCGGCTGACATGGTTAATCGATATTCTGTACTCTATCTCCTTGTTCAGAGGATAGTCAATGTAGCACGGAACTTTTATAATTTAAAATTATATTAATAACGCTCTTAATTAATGCGAAATTGTTATGCATGTTGAAGATCATCTGACAACAAGGCGAAAACGTTTGCAAGACTGGTCAACTAAGCAATATTACTTTTATTTCTTTCTACTTCCCATCATTGAACTGAGTTACGTTACCTAACAAAAACTTTATCAAACCGCCGTTCAATTTTACTGAGTATTATTGATATACAAACCGTTTGATATTGATGACAATTCCCAACACTACATTAGCCACAATTTATGTTGATATCAACCATTATCAAAATGTACGATAAAGTCTTTTTTTCCCGGTAATTTTCTCCCCTTCAAAAAGGGGTAGAGAACCATGACTTTAACATGGTCCTGATATGGAACGTACAAATGACAGTGACGCTGCATATGGCTGTAAAATAATATATATTAGGATTCCATTAATGATCTATTAGGATACAGTTTATATGAACTAAAGTGGGAGTCGTTGTTTTTGCCTGGCTCCAGCAATCATTTACAGTGGAAAAGCATGGCTCTCACTATGAGGAGCTCAAGTTGATTATTTCTTGGTGTCACACTTGTGACTGAAAAATTATGCACTATATGAAAAGCTCAAATGTAATTATTTCTCCCGCTCACACTTGTGACTGACTGCCATCACTCCCAGGCAAGGGCTTGATTGAGGTAGATTTCAAGATGAATGAATGGGGTGGTTGTTTTCGCGCGGCTCATGAACTTGCAAAGAACGACATATGTTGTGTCATTAATTTCTACTTCACTTCACTTCATGACAATCACATTATTGCTAAAAAATCATGGTTCATTTCGTTTGAGACTTTTTGACAGATAATCTTTATAAGACAGCTTGGGGGGTGGTTGTTTTCGCGCGGCTTAAGCAATGTTTTACAGTCCAATACCAGGCCGCACAATATCAAAACCTCAAAAGTGGTTATTTCTCCAGGTCTCACTTGTGACTGACTGTCATCACTCACAGGCAAATTCTTGATTGAGGTAGATTTCAAGATGAATGAATGGGGTGGTTGTTTTCGCGCGACTCATGAGCTTGCAAAGAACGACATATCATCCGTTGTGTCATTAATTTCTAACCTTTTAATCCAAAATTGGGTACACAGTCACTTCATGACAATCACATTATTGCTAGAAAATCATGGTTCATTTCGTTTGAGACTTTTTGACAGATAATCTTTATAAGACAGCTTGGGCGGTGGTTGTTTTTGCGCGGCTTAAGCAATGGTTTACAGTCCAATACCAGGCGGCACAATATGAAAAACTCAAAAGTCGTTATTTCTCCAGGTCTCACATGTGACTGACTTTCATCACTCACAGGCAAATGCTTGATTGAGGTAGATTTCAAGATGACTGAATGGGGTGGTTATTTTCGCGCGGCTCATGAACTTGCAAATAACGACATATTATTCGTTGTATCATTAAGTTCTGACCTACTAATCTGAAATTTGGTACACAGTCACCTTATGATAATCGCATTATGGATGCAAAATCACGGTTCATTATGTTTGAGATTTTTTAACAGATATCTTTATAAGACAGCTTGGGGGGTGGTTGTTTTCGCGCGGCTTAAGCAATATTTTACAGTGCAATACCCATCCTCACAATATGAAAAGCTCAAAAGTAATTATTTCTCCCGCTCACACTTGTGACTGACTGCCATCACTCCTAGGCAAATGCTTGACGGAGGTAGATTTTATGATGAATGAATGGGGTGGTTGTTTTCGCGCGACTCATGAACCTGCAATGAAAGTATGTGTGTTCTGTGATGTGGCAACTACACATCTATCCACTGTTGGCTTAGTGCACCTTTCTTCGCAAACCAGACATATCTCTAAATCATAGGAGCTTCAAATAACTAGTGTTTGCGAAAAATAGATCCCCAAAGTACCATATGAAAAAGAGGCTTTATACACTCATTCAATGAGATACCACCACCATCCCCATGGTACAACTTTGGCCATCATAGTGGCAGCCAGAACATCATGGTATGCTCCACTTAGATGATCTGACCCATTTAGAATGGTGATAAACAGCTGGGCTCTCGATATGGACAGTCACAAATAGGGGGGACAGTTTACAATAGGGGGGGACGGTTTACAATAGGGGGGGACAGTTTACAATAGGGGGGGACAGTTTACAATAGGCCTGTTTTTATTGTAAAGTGTCCCCGGGACAGTTTACAATATTGTAAAGTGTCCCGGGGTCGTTTTCGCGCGGGGGACAGTTTACAATACTACACCGGTATTTAACTCCCTGTTCTACCAAATAAGTGGATAGGACTACTATAAATCGATGGGAATTTGACTGCAGTCATAAGACAGTTTTGGTTCTATTATACTATTATGTATCAATTTTTATATTATATATTATAATATATATAATACATATTATATATATATTTAAATTAAAATTATATATATATTTATTTGTATTTATATACATCATACATTATGTATCTCGGGAATATGAAACAACAAAACAGAAATTATGGAAACCTGCCTTCCTGCACTTTTTTTACACTTTTAATGGCAGTCTAAATCATTTATCATTGTGAAATGTTTTCCAAAGAGTGGCACAAAGAAGGGAAAAGTTATAAAAAGCATAAACGTTTGAATGAAATTATTAACTTTAAATGCAATTTAAGATATTACTACATTCACCTATTTATTAAGACATTAACACATCCAACAATCTTGTTGTCAGTACTACGTTAAAAGTAATATATATATATATATATAAATATACAAATGCACCGGTTCAGGTGTTATATAAAGTCCAATCATAATTGACTACCCAAAAAAGTCTGGTTATCTCAATCAAAATTAAAAACATCTGTGTGAAAAGCCAATTTATGGAGGCAGTTTACACAGCCTTCAGTTATGACAGTAAGATGTGAAGAGTAAGTGTGAAATGCTGGGAAATAAAAAAGTATTTAAATTGTTGAAACTAATAGGTAGTTGTCCTCTCTGCTTTGAGGATGGCGAATCCTACTGCCACTGTATGTTTAAATATTTAACATGTCAAGAATTAAACAAACTTAATGAGGTTTTCGTTTTGACTCTCATTCTCAATATTTACCTAGAGCCATTTTGTTCATAAATTGTTTAGGAAACGCAAGAAGATTGGGCTGTGCAGTGTACATTTGCTGGAGCCTCACTCTTTATATTAAGGATTTCAGTTACAAAGTTAAAGAGCGAGAGAGCAAAGTCACTGCTCTACTATACGTAAGGAGGAGTTGAAGGAGAAGTGAATTACTAGTGACAGCGCGATGACAATCAACACTACTGAGCTGCCGATAAGATTAGAAAGACTCAGGTAAGTCAGTAGTCTATAATTGAATAAAAAAAACAGCTGAACAGCAAATAACACAAAAACTAGAATGATTGTTGAAATAATTAGGTAGTTGTCTTCTCTGCTTTGATACTAGGACAAATTCTACTGCCATTGCTTGATTCAATACTTAGCACATAACGCATTGAGGTTATATTATGAGTCTTGAACTCAGGATTTGCCAGACCCGTTTTGTTCCTTATTCATTAAAGAGCGACAAGATGGTTGGGTTGTTGTTGTGTTGCTGTTAATTGGCAATATGAATTTTTGGCAAGGTTATATGGCTAAAAGCCTAGAATACTTGCCTCGGCAAGAGTACCTGCATTGTTGCATTCCAGTTGCAGAATTACATTATGAGTCAGGCGTTTTCCTGTCGTTGTTATAGTACAATGGACCATTTATAGAGAGATGCGCGTTGCAGTGATGTAGACCTCGGGATCGTAGGTAGCGTTAAAGTTGTCCTAGGGGTGTAACAGGAGCTTCATCCATGATTTTAAGTATTTCATTTACAATGTTAGAGAAAGAGAGCGTGGAAATTATCCTTCTAGAAACTATGGAAGCTGAAGTGAATTATCAGTGATAACAAGATGACAATCAACACTGCTGAGCTGCCAATAAGATTAGCATACATTGCTAACCTTGCCTCTTTCTTTGCTGGATCATACTGCCCTACAACAGAGAGATAAGTTGGTATTTCAACTGGTAAGATTTGGAGGTTCCTGAGTCCCAGGTTCAATAGGATCAGGCTACATTATTACTAATGTGAAACGTGCAGTTACTGTGAGCAGTCACATATAATATGATACACTATAATACAATTAATACAATAGAATAGAATACGATAGGATACGATACAATGTAGAGCCGATATCCAAGCCGGGTTGAGCTCACATAGTTTTCACATGCTATTGGTCACCCACCTAGTGGTCACTGTTTTAATTTTCTTTTAATACAATATTACCATAGAGGTGATGATATTAGCTAGACTCGTAGAGTTTAGTTTAGCTAGCTGAGCCAGGAGTACATAAGGTAAGGTAGGTGAATAGATGTTAGCCTTAAGTTTCGCTAGTTCAATTACGTAAAGATTTGCAAACCTTCCCGCCTGCGAATACTTTCTCCTCTATGGTAACTGAAAACAACTCATAACATGATATACATACCCTACAAGTACTTAAGTAACTGACCTTTGTCCACAGATCTCTGAGCAGCCATAGATAAACAAATTGCAATGCAACCAATCGGGCAGCAGAATATTAGGTTGCATATAGACCAATAGAGGTAAGTGAACAGAGGCCGCCCTGAACTTTGATGAATAGTCGGAGGTTCCCCAGATGCTTCAGTGTGACTCAATTCCCTTTCAACTCTCCCACTTTCAGCACCCACATTGCAGGCAACACTACCAGGTTGAGTCAAAGTATTTGGGTCTACGTGGGGGATCACAACATCATACAGGGGGTTCACAAATGACATCTCAGTGATCTCATGGAAACCTGCAACAAACAGACATAATATGTGGGAAAGTAAATACCCCTACACCATGACCGGGATCTGTAAGAATCTATCCAAAAAGCTCCCCTTGTTGGACTCAAACCCGTGACTCTTGCGGCACCAATCGCTTGGCAATGAATAGCAAGTGCGCCACCTCACCAAGTAATAAACATTTGTATTATTCTAAGATGTCTTGTTGCTATAGACTTAATAATATTTTTAAGTCTATGCTTGTTGCTGAGACTGTGAGTGTGAATCATCCTAAAATCTAGGAAACTTCCTAGAAGTAACAAGAAGCCACTAACAACAGAGTGTGCAGTGAA
Source organism: Membranipora membranacea (assembly GCA_914767715.1). Lineage (NCBI taxonomy): Eukaryota > Metazoa > Bryozoa > Gymnolaemata > Cheilostomatida > Membraniporidae > Membranipora > Membranipora membranacea. The sequence continues at coordinate 16,973,435 of OU612067.1, read as the reverse complement.
CTGGATACCACAGAAAGTTTAATAAAAAACCAATATATCCACAGGAAGATTCAATTCAAAGTTTCACCCATTTTGATTTCATAATCAGCCTGTCAACATTGCCCTGAACTGATATAGGGGAGCTGCTATATGTTTCACCTCTGTTTGGTAATTAATGTTGGGCACAATCACGATTCAACATCCAAAAAAAAGTCGAAAGTGAAAACTATTCTACCTGCAATGAGAGTCTACCTATACTATCACTTCAGCATAGCCACGGCTGGCTTGCCTTCAATCAAGAAAGGCAACTCATTCAAGGCGTGTTCAATTACAGCCCGAGTATTTCCAAATGATTGGGGTCGAATTACTAAATTAGGAACTAAGACCCGATGAATCAATTCAATATCTATGAAACACGGATAAATGTATACATCAACATTTTGTACCTGTACGGGACGAGTTTAAACACTATCATCTGCCGGAAATGAGAAGTATAGTCTTAATAAATAGAAACGGTGTTCAGAGAGAGATTGAGGATATCAACAGCAAAACACTCAGATATTAGTGTAACTCGAAATTCAAGTTTGCTGGCATACCTTGTTGTTTCCACCAGAGGATGGCTTAACAATTTGGGCCGGAGCGATGATGTACTAAATGTCATGTTGTTGTCAAGTTAATCTCTCAGTTCTTATGAGGTATCAATTTGCATTATAATCACTTTGAATGATGCACACTTCCTTGATTGTCTTGCAATGAGGGAAAAAGTTGACATGCGTGTGGAACGTCCACCCTTTTCAAATCAATGCAAACACATATCTAATCACCTACCTATTAGCCTGATGGATACTTCACTTTATAAGAGTTCTTGAATGATGCTGCGGTAAAAGACCTGCAGAGTAATGAACGATAACTCAACGAGGTACTCTAATGTAACAGAACGAAATGAGGAAAAAAATTCACATGTTATCTGAAGAACCAATAATGTTGGGTATCTGCTATATTTGATTGTGTGTTGTTGCCAAAAAATGGAGGACATAAATATAATAAATGAGGTTTTCACTTGTATGATTACAATATCTGCTATCGGTATGAGTAGAGAAATGAGGCATGAATATTATACCATAAATCTGATGTTAATTTAACTGCTAATCTATCCTGCCATTTGCAGCAATGTTTCACCATGTATAGTTATTGGAGATTTTAAGACTCTTCACTGACCCAATTACCGAAGTGGATTTAGTTTTTTGCCATTCTTGTTATACTCGCCGCCTGCAATCCGATTTAGGAGTTACCGTGTGCTCCTTGACGTAACTGTGATGTCATTGTGACGTCACTATGTATGATAAAACTTCGGCATTCTACCAGCTGAGCGAAGTTTTTCCCAATACAAATAGTTATCACCAGCATCATTCAAGAACTCTTATAAAGTGAAGTATCCATCAGGCTAATAGGTAGGTGATTAGATCATACCTGACAAGTCTCCCTTTTTGGTAGGGAGCCTCCCAGTTTTTAGGGGTATTTTCCACCTCCTCCCTATCTCCCTTTTTCCTCCCTTTTTTCAGCTTCCTTCACCCAGAAGACTTTTTAAGCTTCTCGTTGCAAGAAAAACTACGTTTTGCTACCCCCACAGTACATATACCTATATGTAATTGCCTATAAACATACTACTCTCTCCTCGTTCGTATAAAGTGCAACACTATAATTTATAAAATCAGGTAAAATTATGCATTTCATAATATGAACGCTCAAGTTTTGGCTTAAAATAAATGATAACAAGGGCCAAATTACACCTTCACTGCGGGGCGCGAAGAGCGGTACTCCGGGTCGGGAGTTCGTCCGCGCAGATCTCCTGATTTCTGGGTCTACCAACTTGACATGTATGGATTAGATATGTGTTTGCATTGATTTGAAAAGGGTGGACATTCCACATGCATGTCAACTTTTTCCCTCATTGCAAGACAATCAAGGAAGTGTGCATCATTCAAAGAGAGAGAGATTAACTTGACAACAACATTACATTTAGTACATCATCGCTCCGGCCCAAATTGTTTAGTCATCCTCAGGCGGAAACAACCAGGTAGGCCAGCAAACTTGAATTTATAGTGACACTAATATCTGAGTTTTTGCATTTGATATTCTCAATCTCTCTCTCTGAACACCGTTTCTATTTATGAAGACTATACTTCTCATTTCCGGTAGCTGATAATCTTTTTACTCGCTTCGCACAGATGCAAGCAAACTGTTGATGTATACATCTGTCCCTGTTTCATAGATATCGAATTGATTCATCAAGTCTTAGTTCCTAATGTGGTAAATCGACCCCAATCATTCGGAAATATACGGGGTCTTATGGAACACACCTTGAATGAGTTGCCTTTTTTGATTGAAGGCAGCAAAGCCGTGCCTATGCTGTAGTGATTAGCCCTGTCAAGCTGCTACTAAAAAGAAATCGCGTGACAGGGCTCTAGCTAGTCTCTTTTTACAGGTAGAATAGTTTTCACTTTCAACGTTTTTTGGATGTTGAGTTGTGATTGTGCCCAACATTACCAAACGAAGGCCAAACATGTTGCAGCTTGCCTATGTCAGTTCAGGGCAACGTTGACAGGCTGATTATGAAATCAAAATGGGTGAAACTTTGAATTGAATCTTCCTGAGGGTATTCTCACCTTTCTCACCTAGTCCGCCGTGTTCCGGGATGGGTGGCGGTCCTGCAGGGCACCAAGTTCTATCAGAGAATGCCATCTGATTCTATCATCAACATCTTCATCTGAGAGGCCCCATCTCAGCATGTCATCCTTCGCTGTATCCATCCATCTTTTCTTTGGCCTCCTTCTCTTTCTCTTTCCCTGTATTCTCATCTCAGCCACCATTCTAATATCCTCCCCACTATCTCTCCTGCATACATGTCCATACCATTGAAGACGTCTCCTCCTCATACCTATTGCAATCGCTTCTATTTTGGCCTCCTCCCTTATACTCTCATTTGTTTTATGCTCTTCCCAGTCTATATTATAAATGTGTCGGAGCATCCTCATCTCAGTTGCACTTATCTTGTCTTCTTGTCTTTGAGTCAGTGGCCAGATCTCATTTCCATACATCAGTGTAGGTTTTACTGCCGTCTTGTATAATAGAACCTCAAGCGAATTTTCTTATCGCAAAGCACTCCTGTCAGCTCTCTCCATCTATTCCATGACATTCTGCATCCTCCCTCTTGATCTATTGTGGTTCCCAGGTATTTGAATGGTGATACCTGCGGCAGATCAGTTGTACCTTCTCCATCATACTTTTTCATTTCTATCCTTTGTAAGTTTCCGGCTGGCGGTAGATGTTCTGTCTTTGGCCTACTTACTTTTAATCCTGCATCTTCTAAACACCCCCTCCAGTTCTCCAGTCTCTCTTCCTGGAGAACTGGAGGGGGTGTTTAGAAGATGCAGGATTAAAAGTAAGTAGGCCAAAGACAGAACATATATTGGTTCCTTATTATATCTTCTCTGGCATCCAGCTTACTGCGCACTTTAGGAGACCATTAGTGGCCTCATACTTCTAGGAAGAGTCCTAGATTTAAGGATGAGTCACACTCTCAGCAACAAGACTTCTGGGCACCTAGTGACCATCTTCAAATTATACAAATGTCTATTACTTGGTGAGATGGCGCAATCAGTTAGAGCACTTGCTAGTCATTACAGAGCAATTGGCGTCGCAGGAGGCGTTCTAGTTTGTTACAGCTCAAAGCACCCTCAGGTCACTGTATATACTTTTTTACACATGTTTATTTTTTGCAGGTTCCTATAAGATTGCTTTGATGGCTCAACCACAGCACTCATTTGAGAACCCCCTGCATGATGTGAAGATCTCCTACATACCACCAGGAACTCTGAGTCAACCTGGTGATGGCGGCTGCAATGTGGAGGCTGAAAGTGGAAAAGTTGAAACTGAAACATTTGGGGAAACTCCGACTATTCATCAAAGTTCAGGGCGGCCTCCGTTCACCTACCTCTATTGGTCTATCTGCAACCTGATATTCTGCTGCCCGATTGGTTGCGTTGCGCTGTTCTTTTCTATGGTTGCTCAGAGGTCTGCAAACAGAGGTCAGCCTCTTTAAGCGTGGTTCACATTGTCCCAGATGATATTGAGATGCCATCCCAGATGGTCCCAGTTCACATTGTAAAACTCATCCCAGACTAGCAATTAAGTTTTTGTCTGGGATTGTCCCAGATCATCCTAATGTTGTGTTCACATAGCACCCCGATGTAAAATGAGTCTGGGTACGTCTTGGACAACATCTGGAAAGTTTGACGCTCACAAAATTTTAAGATGCAGTTCCAGACTGACTCAGACAGACTTTGTTGTGTCATTTTCATGTTCACATTTACTGGGATGGCTATCTGGGACAATGTGCACCAGCCATTATAGTACTTGTATATCATATCATAGGTCACTTTCAGTTACCCTATAGGAGTAAATTATTCATAGGGGGAGAAGTTTTTTTTACATTTCGTACATGCTTGAAATTTCTTTAGACAGACCTCGGCTAGTAAATTTTATTGCAAACTAAACTAAACTCTAGCTAATATTTACTTCTCCCTTTTATCTAGTACTATCAAGAAGAGGCTCCATCTAATTGCAGCCACAACCCTTTATGAAGGCAGATTAGATCACACTATATCTTCTACCATCTATTATTGAAATAGCTTGGTAATGGCTTTGTAAAGGCTTGTTAAAAAATTGGTTAATGTTTGAAAAATGCTTGTTAAAAGCTTGGTGTAGGCTTTGTATCAGTTTTTTGTCGTATAATATCGTAACGAAACAAATTATATCGTATCTGGTCGTACTGTATTGTGTTATTTATGTGCCTGTTCACAGTCACTGCTTGTTTCACTGAAGTGAATGTAGCCAATTGATATGAATTTATGGATCATATAGCGTGGCTCTTTGTGGAGATATGCGATCTGTATAAAAGCTTTGTGTCAGGATCTGAAATGCTATAAATCTGGCAGCTTTCACATTACGCATTGATTGACATCACAGTAACAACCTTCAAAAACTCAGGCAAGCTGCTTGACAAAAGTTTACAAGTGTCAGCTATTTTAGATTCCTAACATCTGGACAGATCAAAGAGGAAGCGACCATACATGAATGGCCATACGTTTGCTCAGGGTCAGATATGTACCCTAATCCATAAAATATATATCAGTGATGTAGCCTTAACCTCTTGAACCCAGGACTCAAAATGTCTGGTTCAATTACCAACTAACGTTGCACAATAATAATATCCATTCTCTTTGCTGTAGGGCAGTATGATCCAGCAAAGAAAGAGGCAAGGTTAGCAATGTACGCTAATCTTATTGGCAGCTCAGCAGTGTTGATTGTCGTCTTGTTATCACTGATAATTCACTTCAGCTCTCATAGTTTCTAGAAGGCTAATTTCCATGCTCTCTTTCTCAAACATTGTAAATGAAATACTTAAAATCATGAATGAAGCTCCCGTTACACCCCTAGGACAACTTTAACGCTACCTACGATCCCGAGGTCTACATAACTGCAACGCGCATCTCTCTATAAATGGTCCATTGTACTGTAACAACGACAGGAAAACGCCTGACTCAAAATGTAATTCTGCAACTGGAATGCAACAATGCAGGTACTCTTGCCGAGGCAAGTATTCTAGGCTTTTAGCCATATAACCTTGCCAAAATTCATATTGTCAATAAACAGCAACACAACAACAACCCAACCATCTTGTCGTTCTTTAATGGATAAGGAACAAAACGGGTCTGGCAACTCCTGAGTTCAAGACTCAAAATATAACCTCAATGCTTTATGTGCTAAATATTGAATCAAGCAATAGCAGTAGGATTTGTCCTACTATCAAAGCAGAGAAGACAACACTACCTAATTATTTCAACAATCATTCTAATTTTTATGTTATTTGGTGTTCAGCTGTTTTTTTATTCAATTATAGACTACTGACTTACCTGAGTCTTTGTACACTGCCTTTACTGATTTTATCTTCATACTGATGATTTTAATTTTGACTGAGACAACAGACTTTTTAGGGAAGCCAACTATAAGGGCACTATATATATACCCATTATACCGGTATATTACATTCCATCTAATATATAAATAATCGATATCTAACAAACTGAATAGCGTAACATTTAATATTTGAGATGGTAATCCTTTCGGGAGGTTGAAGATAGAATGAATAACGTAACATCTTATTCACAAGGTACACTTTATAATCTTTGATGTATCAGTAGAGTGGAGTAGGAGGTGGCTCAGTTGGTTAGAGCGCCGTCCTTTGACATGCACATCTTGAAGGTCATAGGTTCGAATCCCACTGCAGTCCATCGACTACTGGGGTTTGGTTGGCCCCCAGTTGTGCTCCTACCTGCCTGCAAACAGAGAGCAAATTGGCACAGATATTGCGGCCTCGCCATAAAGGCACTGTAATTTAGCCGCCCATGTTTTGGGATGTGGCGAGTGATATGACATCCAATTTTAATTAACATTTTAATTTTTTAATCAGTATATCAGCGGCACGCGAGATGGTTGATGGACTCATTGTCCATTTGGAAGGGAATACAATTAGAAATCAGGTGTTCTGAAAATTTTTGATATGATAATAAAAATGTCAAATTCTTGAGAGTAAACTCTAGGAATTGATTACAGGATTATAATTATAGTTTTAAAAGGTGACACCCACAAGGAGAAGTATACACCCAAGGGTGCCATGGGGCTGGTACAATCAACCTCAAAAGCTCTCCAATGAACCTCAAACCTACAACTCCTACGCGCCAATTGCCTTGCCAAGGTAGCAAGCGCGCTAACCGATTGCATCATCACACCATTCCCAAAAAGATTTAAGTCTTAAGTTAATTTTACTTTATTTCATAGCACTCAGCTTGGTCCAAGCTATCTGACGACTATAACTTATTACTGACACATCCGAAAAACCTAAACAGACTGGCTCTTTCTTTGTTTTGAATTTGATTGTGTTTTTTAGGCCTCCAAGTCAACCCTCCATAACTTTTTTATTCTAAGTTCAGCAGTTGTAGTTATCATTCGAATACTAACAGACCTGACAATTTCAATCAAATATTCATTATGATAAATTACTCGGCTTTAGCTTACTGTATGATCACCACCCATAAAAACAACTTCACAAGCAAAATCATGTTGTTTATATATATATGTATTTGTATATATATACTCACATATTATATGGGTCTCAATCTCCAATATTGGAACAAAGGGCTATGTACAAATAGCAAATCTAACTCTTGTGAATGAACGGCATACAATTCCTTCAGCAAGATATGGAAAGCATGCATGTGCTTAATTGTTTTGCAGAGTGGAATATATTCAGGGGTAATGTATTTGTAATTTATTATTGCGCCAAACAAAAACATTTCACTGTAAGAATATAGATGTGATATACAGTGGGTCAGCATGAGGTTACCTTGCTGCTAATTAGATGATAACTGTATTTATTACATTGATAAAAAATATATCTGATCATAATTTGATTGCAGAAGCTGCAAACTTAGCAACTTCAAATAAAAATCAGCCAAACAAACATGTTCTCAACTATGAGAGCCAAGCCAACTTCTCTGATAAGACCAGAAGAATGTAAAAGCATTGTTCGGTGGGTTGGGGGTTTGTCCCCCCTCCCCCCACCCACCGAGCAAAGCTTTTCAAGACAGGCTAATTCATGCTCTCATTTCTTGCGCTCCGTTGTTCCAATATTCTCTGGTGACGTCAACTAAGGGACATTATTTTACATACATATGTAATAATAACGATAGCAGCAATGCAGATATCGCACCTGGTGAGCAAGCAGTGGTCCACTTTACCGCCTCACTGCACATGGGACAGTCTATAAAACCTGTGGAGTCTCAGTTTTAGAAAGACACTGCACCATACAGCCAGCTCGTAGAACCTTTATTATAAGCTAGGATAATTATTACAATGAATTTATCGGCGATCATTTTGGCGTTGATCACTTTTCTTTTATACAGAAGTGTTGCCTATGGTGCCGTTGCTGACAGTTTTACATATATAGGTGGCAGCATTACCTGGGAAGCTTTTACAGATGAAAGTACATACGTGAGTAGAAAATATTACTATCCAGTCATCGAATGTCAACAATATAAACACAATGTAATGTCAGGCATAACTTTTCAAGAGTATCAGACTCATTTATCCCTGGGAATTCCAGAAAGTTGCATGCTGGGATTCTTTGTAAATACTCTGAATAGAATGTTGATGATCATCTGTTTGAGTGGTTTTTTCCTGAGTGAATAATAGTGAATGAAATTAGGTCAAACTACAGCATTACACTGCACGCATATCGTTTTTGTTATTTTTTGGAGATCGAATTAAATATTCAAATTGCAACTCTAACTCTGAACAGGGAGTTATATCTGCTCTGAAGAGAAATACTTTCCTGCGTTGAGTGTTAAATGCATTTGATCAAAATACACTGCTAAGGCAATTATATTAAAACGTGGTAATGAGACAAGGAAACTTGAAATAAATCATATACCAATTTCTGTTGATAGCTTGTGCTTAAAATGAGGGTCCACTGGCTCTATGATGCAAACAGTGTTGACATTTCAACTGTCTGCGAAAACAGCACCATGTCACTACCAACGGGACTGATGGATATAAATAGCCTGTCACTCGCTAACGAGACAAGCTTCCATTGCCAGATCTCTCATCGGCATGGATATGTATCTATAGTAGATAACTTCATACGGAACTACAACAGAAATAAACTTTACACAGAAGATATAAGGTATGATAATTAAGATTTTATAACCCCTTGCTATTGTCATAATGCCAGTAAATTTTTAGTATCATCTTCAAATTTTTTGTTTTCAAATAATATGCTTGCAAAGTTAATCAGTACCCACTGCTTGAATAGTGTTGTATTCATTATACATCATTGTTCATCTGACTTAAATATCAAAATTTATTTAGACATTCATAGTGTATATATTATAGTGTATTTGAAGAAAAATGGTATTGTTTACCTATTGATCAAAGAGAGCACAACTCATGTTATTTTGAAGAGGAGCGTGGGATTTTCGCTCAACTTAATTTACAGAATTACTGTTTTGATGGTAAACTCTGACGATCCTTGGACATATTGTTGCAGACACTGCTTGTTCAACCGGAACCACTTTCCTCATTTATGTTACTTTCAATTAAACAAAAAACATGCCTGTTTTAGCTTATCAGGGAAATTCAATTCTACAGAACAATGGAAGCTACACACAAAAATAAGTTTTAGTAGCAGATCAAAGAGTGGACGAATAGCTAGTCCACCACAGGTCGGCATGACGCCGCTTGTAACCATAAGCACCAAGTCAAATCCCCAGCCAAGTTACACTATAGGAGGTGAGTGTCGACATTTTACTAGCCTGGTAGAGATTTAAAAGCTTAAAACTCATGCAGGTCTTTTTTGTTGCAACAAAGAATCAGTTTCTCATAGAAAATTTAAGAGAGATGAGAATGTTTTACAGAGTACCAAAAAAAAGTGAATAGGGAAAATACATTCACAAAGATGTTAATGCATAATTGATGAGAAACAAAAATTTTAATTTGGAAGATCTCTTAAAATGTAAAATGGATTAATTTGATCGAATGTGAATCTGTAATAATTGAAAGTGGTAGGTAATACGTATGTTCATGTGAGAACTTTATTGTAACGGGATCAACCCCACCCAAGCGTATGCCCATCATGCAAAAAGATACATAGTATGTATTGATGTTTGTCTCTTTTAACAAATGGCTGGATATTTTCTCAATTTTAGCAAGGGTTCCAGACAAGGACAACTTTATTGGATGCTTCTGGCCGCCAAAAAGTGACAGCATTACTAACAGGAAATGGTTTACTTTATCTGAGACGGTAAGTAAATTCCAGATTAGTTTGATTGTGTATGATGTATATAGTATGTCATGATCAATTTTAAACTTTAATATTTAGGTACGTATGTGTATATCCTTGTAAGCTGTAAAAGGCTGTATAAACCAAACTATGGATTGTGGTTTCTACCAAAGAATCAGACACATGTTCATGATAAGATCAGTGCACACAAATTCTGGCCGGGTTGCCGGTATTTGAATTTCATAATCAACCCCATTCCGTGCCCAGGGAAATTGGATGGGGGTGAGGATCGTGCTATTAATGAGATGTGAAATGCAAAGCAAATTATATTATGTTTATTTAAGGATTGTGTTATAACTCCATCTGTTGGACTGCCAGAACAAGAATTCCTCATCATTGTGTTAGTGAAGAGCTTTACAGAAAACCAACAATACAACACATTCGATGAGACTACAAAAAATGGGGAAACAACTCTCCAGTTCACTGTGAGCGTCAAAGACATCGATGGAGATGACGGATTACACTTGGGATGGATGGACCAAGGGACACCAAAGCTTTTATCTGGACTTGTATTCTATCATGAAATATCGAGTAGCGATAACTGCTACAATATATTCTATTACTTTTATGATGCAGTTTTTCCTGCTACGATTAACGAGCCAATCGGATTTACGCTATCTAATGTGGAGATATCTCTATCAACTCAAAAAAGGTTTGTGAAATTTGGACCAAGTGATTTTTATTGAAATATTTCCAAACTTTCTAAGCAGCATATAAATGAGATCTCGAGTTAAAAATTTATTAAAAAAAGACGACGACTTGTCTGAACTTCTGTGCACTGTGCCAGCAATGAACTGGACTGAAAAACAAAGACTTCCCCCTTCATTATTCTTCAACAGTGGTAAGGTAAGATTTTTGTCTTACTTGCAGATTGGACGGAATATTCTTACCAGAGGGACCATCCAACTCATGGTTCAATGTGACATCAAAGGGTCCATCACTGGTGGCCCAAGACTTTCTATGGAAGCCCTCATACGCAGATTTGGGGACAAATGTGATTTGTATGGATGTCTATGGATCAAACCTGTGAGTTATCGACTTACTTAAACTACTTAACTAGTATTTCATCAGAGATCAGTCTGGTAGTCAAAGCCTTAAATCGGTGACTTGTGAAACTCCTCTACAAAAGGAATTTTGCCTGCCTTCAGAATAGTCAAGGAACGTAGCGGTACAAAGGCAATATCCACCCAAGCGGTTTGAAATCAGGAATTTGTACCTACATGTTTTTACCTAATGTTAAATAGGGTGTCGTTCCATTTTGTCTTTTACAGGGTGACCATACAGGAATGCTTCGTCGCAGTATTATGTGAGTGTTGATGTGAGCCAAAGTCCAATTATATTAATTTTCGTTTTATATATAGTATGCTGTTATGGAAATGCATATAAAACCTGCTATTAACTTTGGTGTGCTGGAAAACCAAAACTCTTTACTAACTCACCTTTGTAAATGCATAATGAAGTATAGTCAAAGCAATCGTAAGGCTGCCATTTATTTTGCAATTTGGCTTTTCCATTCAAAAGCTTAGTAATAAAAAACCCATGTAAGCTCTGAGCGAGAGTTAAACCCGTCGAAGGCCACAGCAGATAGCGAGGCATGATATCGGAACTGATTTTTTTGCTCAACTTTTTTGATATTGTGAGATACTATTTCACAACTCGATATGTCCCTATTTCAATAAAATGAACTGTATGTTGCAGATATTCAAACCCCAACGACGAAAAATTGGTGTGGTACAAATCCAGGTTGCAGTGAGCAAATGAGTTGTATGCATCCGGATATTCAGTTCAGTGACATAAAACCTACAACGGTAACTATTCCTCCCCTGAGCACTAAACAAAGGCCATCAACCACCTCACCGACTACAACTACAACACCAACTACAACTACAACACCCACAACAACACCAACTACAACTACAACACCAACTACAACCACAACACCCACAACAACATCAACAACACCAACTACAACCACAACACCCACAACTACAACACCAACTACAACAACGACCACAACAACGACCACAACATCAACTACAGCCACTACAACAACGCCGATTTCCACACCAGCAACATTCCATGCAGCAAAAATGGCTACAAACAATGGAACACATGGTAATTTGATTGACTTATCCTTCGAGAAAGACAGAGATAATGTAGACAGAGAGGGCATGAGCAGTACTTCAGAACCAATACCAGGTGGGCTACCTATGTTCCATCATTTTACTAATTTTATCACTCGAATTTTCCAAGCGCTATGCATAGATGTGATAACTCAACTAACGCAAAAAGTATTGTTGCCATGTCAGTTTGCATCGGGGCAAGGAGTTAGAGACTCCTTGATCGGCCCATTTATTGTCAACAATTAAAATGATGTTCTTCCAAATGTGCCAGAGCAAGCAAAAAAATTTAAATAAAATAAGAAAACACGGAAGCCATAGACCGTTCGGCTGAAAACATAGAAAATGATTATGTTTTAGACATAAAACAGTTGAACGAGTGCTGTACGAATGACTTCAAATTGTTTAAAGAACTGTTATTATATAAATACAGCGAAAATTTAAAGTTTTTGATTCCGTGGAATCTGTATTGATTCTACAACTGTGTTTTCTTTCTCTGATAGTTTGGTCATATGCTGTACCAGCTGGTTTGTTGGCACTAGTAGGAACGCTAGCAGCAGCTCTCGGTATCCTGTACCGAAAAAAGTAAGTAACCATAATCACCATTAACCATTATCAAGAGGATAGACGGTTATATCCGCCGCTTTGATTGTTTTCAATCTAAAGTTTAAGAATCCCATAGCTTTGGCCTTTGAAGATCTATCTAGAAGGTACTATCTGTAGGAGTTGACTGTTGGTTGTGGGCAAGACAACCATAGTAAGCTACTCGAATAATTCACTGTCAGTTATGAAAGTGCTCCGTCCAAAACCATCATCATTTTGACAATGTGCCTTTTCAAATTTAAAGCTATCATTTGAGATGTGTAATTTTTTGCACATGCCTTCTGTAGTTGGTGCAAGCCAGTGTTCAAGTGCCCCAGTGGTCAAGGCCTGACCACTGGGGCAGTCGATAACTGGACTTGCACCAACCACAGAAGGCCTGTGATTTTACGCACAGACATTTCACAACCTTTGTAGGAAGAAGGATGAGGAGAAAAATGCTGTACGCGAGATGGATGCATTTGAGGAAGGAGATTTTATCCATCAGAGTAGACCGAGAGGAAGCGTGCAACTCCGAAAATTCAGCAATATATCGGCTGTGCTACCCAATGCCATCCCACTACCCAGACCTGGAATGGCAACAGCATTTCCCCAAAAGAAGCTGAGTTTCTAGCAGATAAGATATTGCATACAAACATTGCGCATATGAGTATCTCTGCGCCATTGCAAGATTGACTATGAAAGCAGAAATATTTCATTTGATGGCGGTTTCATTATCATCTTATTAGCAACAGTTTCAGAGCAACCAACCTTTGATTTAACCCAATCGGCAAATTGCCTTAGAACATTTACCTGATCTTCAACAGTGAAACTTTTTTCGGGATTTTCCGGTGAAAACACGACATCTCTTCATGTGCTTGAGGAATTTCGGAAAGTTGCATTATGGGATGGTCCTTAATATATCTGCCATAATGCTCTCACTGGTTTGATTAAGTAAATGCGCGAGTTGGTTGACATTAACTTATTCTATCGATGAGATTCTCTAAGACTTTGATTATTTTTCATCTTACTGAACGATGCCCAACTGTTGGCCATATTTATGATAATAACAAAAAGCTACTGTAATTCATTATTTTTATATACATACTGTTTATTCAATGAAAATGCTTGTGAAAACTCAGTGGTAAAAAATTGTGACGACAGAAATATAAATTTCTAAAATTGTGTTGTATCGAAATAGAGAATTTAAATTAATCTTGAGCCAGCAAACCTTACGATGTCATGTCATGTACATGTGTTTCCACTTGGATCGGCAGATGGACTAGTAGAATGGCCAGCTTTGTTCACTGCTGAATCGGCTGAATCTTCAGTTGCATTCAGATCTATCTGAAAGTATCGATCTCTGAAACTCTCACTGTAATGGTCTTTTGTGACTACAACTTTCAATTCTGAGTCCTAAAAATCATGAAAATAAATGAGATTATTGTGAAAACAGGCTTGGCATCTAAATTTGATAAATATTTTCAACAAAAATCTGAAAATGAACAGGAAGTTGAGAGCATTTAGACAAGTTAACCGTTGATAACTTTAATAAATATGCAATTAACTACCTTCCCATCTCCAGAGGACAATAGAGTGTACCTGATAGGACCTTGTTACTTCTAGCTTCATAACTTTAACTTTTTGCATTATATCACAACTTTCCAGCCGATATTGTTATGACTTCATCCAGAGTCAACAGGTGTCAAAGGGCAACATTTTCTAATTGTGATCAATTTGATAACCCCTGTTTGTACAGCTGTTATTGTCAATGCGCTGACACCATGTCAGCGGGGTCAGTAAAAGCATTCTGTCCACCTACCATTAGCTGACTGGGGTGCAATATTTTCTGCAAAGTGATAAGTCGTCGAGATATCATAGTTGACAATATTTGTTCACAGTTGGATATTAGTTTGAAGCAGGGGTGCTGAGGAATGTTGTCTTCGTGGTAACTGTAAACAATAAAATACAACAATCTTCTACGTCATCAGAATCAAAAGCAAACAATTAAATGTAATTATCTTGCAATACGGAATTTTAATTGCTGATAGAATAAAAAAACAAGGATGAGGGTCTGATGTGTCGATGACCTGAGAGTGGGAGTTCATTGTGATGATTTTATGGTTGAAGAGTCAAGAGCATGTGATTATGTTCTGATTGGTTGATTAAACCAAGGAGTTAGAGACAACTCCTTGATTAAACAGAGCTAAAGTTATCTTATGATAATCTATAATAGTGTTGACATGAATAAAAACTGAGGTGAAGGATTTAACAAATACTAGGCAGCAGATGACTTTTCACCTTCGGCCAGGCGGTTGGTTATAAAAAAACCAAAATTCATGATTTTAATTGAAGATAAGACAATATCCTGGACAATTGAGTTCACAAAACTCTACTCATTTTCGATGGATTTCGATTTTGATAAATGTGTGATTCACTTGATGATTCTTGAAATATAACAACATAATCTCAATTGTTTTTTGATGCGCTTTGTGTAAGTTAATACTCACTCAGGTCGATAGATCGGTAGCCAGAAGACAAGTTTTCCGCCGATGCTCAGACACTTGCTAGCTAGTGTCAGGAGATCAGTGAACACTTCTGACAGATCATATCGTGATGTGGGTGGCATGAAATGTGGCTTTTTGACATCAGCTGCAGGTGCTTCCAATTTTAGAGTTTGCTCCCTGATACCATAAGGCGCTTAATTATATATAAACACAATACAAAACATATAGTGGTAGCGAATATAAGAGGCATAGATATTGCATAGAGTTGAGAATCAAATCCAATATTATGTGCTGCAAAAACCTATTATAAAGTCAGGTAGTTTGAATGCACAAAATAAATCAGGAGAAGACAAATTCACTGAAAAATGTGCAAAATTTCCACGGCCTAAAAGGCCACATACTTAAATGCTGATTAAAACAAGCAATCCCTAGTCATGTCACTTAATGACATTTTGCGTCATTAAATTTAAGCTTATTAGCCAGCATTGATCCTCCCACAAATTTGTGACATTGTCAAGAAGGAGCACATCAGATCCTACCCAACATGGAAACATTAAATCCATTCCTAATCGAGTCCCATAATATTACATTCCACTGTAGTACCCACTTACGATCAGTGATAATAGCATCGAAAATTCCGTCTATGGCCCACAGGCTATGTTTAGACGCATCAGATATGAGCACATCCAGATAATTACTGTCCAGTTTATACTGCTCAAAGTTAGCTCTCACACACTCATCCCTCTCTCTCCACTTCTTCTTGGCGCGGCTCGACCTACCTGGTGAAAAATTCAAAATAAGAGCTCTTGGGAAAAGTTCATTGGCTGATGAAAATATGAGAATATCAATGTATGAATGAAGTGTTGTGGCCTCCAAGGATGTAAATGAGCAGCAAGGTATATTTAGCTACCTGGTTCAGAAATCAACACATTTTTAAAAATAAATAACTATAACTTAGGTTTCCAGCACTCCTATTAATGTTGCCATTTGAAGAAGCAAAGACAAGCAGATTTAAATCTAGAAAAACCACCATGAACGTATTAACAAAATTTTAATAAACCCAAAATTTAAGCTCGTTAGGTATAAGAGCGTATACATTAAGTGAACAGAGCTATTCACCTTATCAAAAGTATATATTTTTATTTATTTATGAATTTTTTCTTGTTAGAAATTAACTTGAAAACTGCTTCTGGTCATCATGGAGAAACATAATCAATATCATAACCGGAAAACACCTGGCCTAGCCACTTCATATCATAGAGAATATGGTCCAATCATAGAGTTATAATATACTACATATAAAATGGAGTATGTAATAACTCTATCGTCCAATCTTGATTCACTGGTTTCTAATTTTCCACATAAGCATCACCACAATTTGGTCGACGATAACCTTGGATTTGTATATTTGGAATTCCAACTCACCCCTACCATGCAGCAACACTTTGTTTATATCCGTACCAATGGTATATCCGCCATAATGTGCACAGGCAAGCAGCAGACTTCCTGTAGTGAAGAGATATGATGGTAAAAGGTCTCAACAAAATCACACATTTATAGATTTGCTACAAGAGAATTCCATCTGAAATTATAGGAATGTGATCGGTTTGAAATAATTGTTTTTCTTAGAAATACAGCACATTAAGTCCTTTTTTTCAATCTGCATCTTTCTAGCTACTAGCTAGGTCATAAACTATAGCTTATTTTCCTCAATTCGTAAGAGCAAACTAGCAAAAAGTTCAAATTTGCTTTGCAGTGCTGAACACTCAAAGAGCCAGCAAAGTTGATCAATCACCATTCAGAACAATTAATACCACTTAGGTGAGAGAACTTTATCAATTACACAAGATAACCTGTGAAAAAAGAGGACACTGCACTGTTCTGTGTATTCGTTATATATCAGAGCTATATTATAACAGTGAGTCGTGTCATCTTGGCAACTCCCAAAAAGCTATGATAACTTATAATTATTTCTTACAGTGGAATCTGTCTTTCTGACGAGACAACTCCAAAATGCTATTATAAGGATATCATTGGAGCATTTCTAGCTTACTTATCTGTCATTTTTAACACATTTACTTGGGCGGTGTGAAAATAATATGAGTTCAGCGCTATGATTGGCGGCAGTTCTGTGGATTAAATTTGCCATAAACTGAGACTATCATCATAGCTACAGGAATAACAAATGACAGTATTGTGAAATGCTACAACTGATGCAGGTTTGTTCTATTTCCTTAAGTCTTACCTGTTCCGACGAATGGGTCTAGCACCATGGAGCCGTTCTTTACACCAGCTATGTTAGCCATCAGCAGTGATAGGGTGGGATCCATACTAGTATTACCTGGAAAAGTATACATCATATGTGTATATATGTCATGTTTCTGTTGGTATTTCCTGTGTGCACTATGATTAATAAGCGCGGCTTTATATGTGGGAGCTTTCAAATAATGTTTTATTAGGCAACAATAATGGACCTTCGGACAATATATTTGACGTTATTCAAGATGACCTAAAACGCAGCTGCCTTCGATGGTCAATTATCAGTATTTTTGCTCAACACTAATGATCTGTTGTTCCAAACCATCGAATAAAATCTTGCAAAAATCGTTAATTTTATGACATGAGTATTAAGTAACTTTAGTCTTGTCATAAATAAGGTCTAATCGAAACCTCATACTAGGATAAACACCATCTCTAAAAATATTGTCTGCCTGAATGATATATAATATCCCATGGTACACACCAATAAATATTCCATGGAAATACCGATAAATAGCCCATAGTACATAGACTGATAAATAGCCCACAGTACATACCAATAAATTTTCTATTTTTGATGCTGAATTTTCTTATATCCTCTTCTCTTCTGCTCTCTTTAATCTGAAACAGGGACTCAGATACGTGGACACAGATACATGGACTTGGATACATGGACACAGATAGATGGACACGGATACATGGACACAGAAATATGGACACAGATACATGGACTCGATTACATGGACTCGGATACATGGACTCGGATACATGGACTCGGATACATGGACTCGGATACATGGACTCGGATACATGGACTCGGATACATGGACTCGGATACATGGACTCGGATACATGGACTCGGATACATGGACTCGGATACATGGACTCGGATACATGGACTCAGATACATGGACTCGGATACATGGACCCAGCAACATAGACTAAGGAACATGGATTAAGATACATGGACTTGACAACATCAAGTGGAAGACTACAAAAAACTTTTGAAACTGAAGAACGCTAATTTTGTAGATTCTTTTTATATTGCCTAATTGCAGCCAACCTCAAAACAAAAAAACTTGAAGCCTTTAAAAATTCTATACCATAATTATATAACCTTAGTCATTTTATGTAATCGAGCAAAGAATAAAGTCTCCTGTATCGTGTCATCACATTTTGCTGCGATGTTTAGGCGGAAATGTCATATTTTCGATACAAATTAGTTTTGCAAATGGGAAACGGGATATGTTTTTTTGGAATAACCTCCCTTGATCCTATCTTTTTGTGCAATATTTCATTACGGGAACCAAATGATAATACTTGCATTAGTTTTGCTATATTGTCGTCCGAGGTCAGTTTTATGCATTTTTATGCAAGGAGGCAGAATTTATGATCATCGGCATCGTATGAGAAGGTGCGATCACCTATGATTGGAAACAACCAACACATATTTGAAATCACCTTGCGCCTTCTACCCACAGTGGACACTCTGCCACAGATATTTGATGGTTGACGGGAGACAGTTTGAATTCTTTCTCTCTTTCGCTCATTTGCCCCACAGAACATTGATCAGTAGCCAACTGTGTATTTAATTACCTTGCATGAAAATCCATAATCTTTGGCATAACTTCTTTAGTCTTGACTCAGCATTTTCAGAGTTATTTAAAGTATATATAGCCGTTTGTAATCTTCATTTCATGGTCCAAATAACAAAAAGTTGTGAAAAAAGGCTTGTGTGCATCGACTAACTTGTGATGTGAATTCCCATAGGTAAAAGTCAACTGTGAATCAGTTGTAACTGGCCAAAGTAAAATGCAAAAATCCACTGATGAAGTGTTAGCATAACAGATTCCAATCGAACTTTTGCACAACATTAAGCAATAGACAGTTTTCTGAGCTCTGATATATGCCTCAATTTGGAGTTGTCCTCTCTCCAGTTTGGTACTTTTAACCCACGCCGCATAGGAAAACCGTGCTGAAAGAGGGTTTTCTTGAAAACCGCTTATGTTAGGATAAAATTGATTTTTGATTCAGAATCCGCACCATTGAAAACCCTAGCCCTGTTCACACGGCCACGGCTTTTGGTTTTTTTGGTTTTGTAGGTGGCCATGTATCGTTCGGCATAATATCGGTAGTTGTCTTCTGCTGTTTTAGCTCTAATCTTCACCACTTTGAGCTTTGACTTTTTCTCTGTTCCATGGGCAAATAAATTAACTTTGTCATTTATCATATTCAAATAAGCTGATTGCACTAAATATTGCAGTTATAATGTGAAAACATTGCTAAGTTATGAGAATTTAAAAAACCTATGAGTAAGACCATGACCTTGACCTTGATCATCATCTTAATTTTAGTGACAAAATTCAAGAAAAATTCTGCCAAATGGTCCGCAAAACTGGCAGAAATTGATATAATTGACTAACTGAATACCAAAAATATTTCCCAAACTATGTCCCTATCAGTTTTCAATGGTGCAGATTCTGAATCAAAAATCCTTTTTATCCAACTATAAGCGGATTCCAAGATAACCCTCTTTTCAGCACGTTTTTCCTATGTGGCGTGGGTTAAAAGTACCAAACTGGAGAGAGGACAACTCCAAATAGAGGCCTAAATCAGAGCTCAGAAAACTGTCTATATCTAATATTAGATGCCCACTCTAAGGATGATCACACTTCCATTCCATACAATACCCCATATATTAAAATAATACTGGTCACCAATCTCACACATATATCATCAGAAGGGTGTTAGCAAAGAGTGACAAACCAGAGTGTTTTTAATTCCTCCGTAACATGAGCAATAATTGCAATGATAGCATCATACTCGTTTTCGTCTTGCTGAGGACAAGTGCTAACTTTACTTGCAAAAGTTTGTAAATAGCAGATTTATTTCCAATATCATACTTACCAGCTTTCCAAAATATATCTTGGTTGGGTCCTCTGATGGCTGAGACCCGAATGGTCCATAATACTCAAACACTGTATAGACCACGTCAGGCTGTCGAAGATTTACTGCTCCCGTCATATCTAGAGCTACAGCAACGCGCTGCGAAAAGAAATAGAACATTGAGTTTTTTTCTTCCTACAGGCAGGTATGGTAATTAATGGGTTCATTTCGAACATGATTGGAACAGTAACGCATTGCCACTCACAAGCGCTAGGATATTGGGATATCACACAAACTATCGTTGGAGAAATTTGTAAAATTGTCTGGTTGATCTGTAGGTCAATTGATTTCAATTCAAAACAATTTGATAAGTTTTTTTGCTATTTTAATCATCACTGTTTTGATTCACACTTTTTAGAAGTTCCGCTGAGACAGATGGTATGAGGATGAACAATTTTCGACAAGAGGACTTGAGGTAGAACAAATTAGTGAAACTCATCAATCAACAGAATCGTAAGCTGCCCGAATGGCGTCAATCGTCAACTCTACTTGGGTGCAGTACCATCCAGCTTTAGCGCCTCAATACGCCATAATAACTTTCTCAATTTTTCTCTATGTTATGCTGAACAATATCGCAGTTCTAACAGTATACAAAAAGATAAGGAGCCTTCGACCGATGGACTACCTAATAATCGGACTGGCTTTCAGTGACTTATCCACGTTGATCCCATATGCTGTCACCACAGTAGTCCTTGTCAACAGGAGTATTTGGCTGAACACCATAATGTGCAACATGATTGGACTCTTACGTATTGCGACTATCGGTTCAACCACCTGGATACACAGCGCATTGTGCATCCATAAATGCCTATCTGTGCTGCTACCACATAACAATATCACGCCTAGTGCTAAACGAAGAGCGAAGTGTTTCACTTTCGCAGTAATAATTTTGTGTTTTCTTATACCAATTTTCATCTGTACCACACTGTTAGTTGAGAGAAGTCTATTGAGAATGGCGTTTGACGCTTATGAAGCGAGTTGTACATATGTATCGGACATGCACCTGTATGCAGCCCTAGGAAGCTGTTTCCTAGTGTTGCCAGCTATTGTACAAGTATTTAGCCACTGTATCATCCTAAGAAAATTAAAACAGGGCAGGCGAAGAAAATTCCTGGAACCTCTGAAGACAGTAGTTTTGACACTCGGATTTTTCTATTTATGCCGCATACCTTTTTTCATCTTTATTCTTTGGACAAATTTGCCTATTGCATCCAAGCCGCCAATATGGTTTGAAGTTCTACAGCGACATGTGGTCACTCTAAATAGCGGAATGAGCACAATCATTTATTATGTAAGCCTTCGTGGGTTCCGAACACGTTTTAAAAAGATTATTGAGAAATTAACTGCGTCACAGGTTCACCCATTGGTGATAAATATAAGGGGATTTGATCAATATACAAAGTCTATCTTCAGTGACACACATATTTCCCGATTTCTCATCCAGATCTCATCTACAGATTTAATCTAGCCCCAAACCATCCTGTTCCAATCAGAGAGTCAACTGGTAGCCGACTCTGCAGAGTTTTCTTGTTACTTGATTCCTTGATATAAGAAAGAAATTGAAAATTGGGAAGGCAAGGAAAGAAAGAAATAGATAAAAAATTTGGATGTTGGTTGATGATTCTGGATAGTTTCACTCTGTTAGTTAAAATTTTTGTTTAATATGCAAGGACCTTATCACTCGCCACATCACAAAGAATGGACGGGCAGCTTTTCTTTTAAATATATTTGCAATACCTGAGCCATTTAGCTTACAGTATGTAGGCATGCCAGAACACACCTTGGCCACCCAAGTCCCATTAGCCAGTGATTCACACCCAGCAACCTTCACACACTGAGAACCATGCGCACTATCCAACTTGGCCGCCTCATGTGATACTTATTATCAATTTTAGGTGCCAAGTGAAAAACCATGCAACACAAGACAACGAAACAATATCTTGTATTCTACACCGGGTCTTTGAATAGAGGTTAATTCTTGTGATATGGATACAGGGCGACGTAATAAATATTGTAAATTGAATTCTTGTAGCAATCTGGAGAAGAGGTATAGACCCGAGGGTGCTGGGGGCTGGAACAATCATCCTTGAAAGCTCCTCCGATGGGACTTGAACCCGCATCTCCTGGGCCTGGCAGTGGATAACATGCACAAACCTATTGCACCCTCTCCCCGTCTCACCATCCCCATTTTTAGAGCCATCGAAACAGTGTTAAGGCAAATCATAGTTAGAATTATTTTCACACCTGCATGGCATGTAAGTGATGGTTTTAATAATCCTGTAACTAATATTGATTCTTTGTTTCAACACTATCAGTAGTATCAATAACGTCTGAGTATATATAATCTTCGGGAGTACACACAGATAGAAGCCTATCAAATGTAACACCACCACATTTACAGGTCTAGCCATTCTGTTTGGGGATTCACTGACGTGGTGATTAATGCTCTCTCAAAAATGAGAAAGCCTCTTTCCTTCGACAACACAGTTCCTTTACCTCTCAAGAATCTGATCATATAGCTGAAAATTGACATGGTGAAAAGAAGAATGTTGCAGAATAATGGTAAATGGAGTAGAGTATAGCATCATCCGCATTTTTGACGTGTTGAGTTGGTGATGAGATTAGATGACAGAACAAGTCCTTCAATTGTATCTGGCGCAGTGCCTTCATCGCTGGAGAAACTACATCGCCTAGATTGAAAGAGTTCTCTGTTATATCTGTTTGAAAGTGAATTTAATTGAAACTTCTTTCAGTAGCGTCAGCTTTCCGGTCCTGTGTTGAGTAAGCAGTTGCTTCAGAAAATCACTAACGCACTGGCGCTGAGAATTCAAGTATATCTTTTTAAATTTTTACCGGAAGAAAAGACGCAAATCTCTTTACTTATTATGGAGATATTTTGAAGCACAAGCGATATACAAAAATACACATTCACCTACAATGATGTGGAACAAACTCTCTCAGCTACTATGAATGTTAAAAGTCATCAACAGTATACTATGATATTCAAACACCAATGAAATACTTTAAGTCTAGGTGCACAAGTAGGTCTGTTTTTTCTCACCCGTTCCAGAGTGAGAAAAGGGCGCATTCTTATTATCAGATCTGATACCCTATACCAATCCTGTATGGGATGACAGGTTGGTAAATATAGGAAAATATACCAAAATATAAATTCACCTGTGATGATGTGGAACAAACTATCTTTAGACTGATATACTTTGAATGTTAAAACATCAACAGTATATATTCACAGCGTAAGGAAATATCGTTACTCTGTGATATAATACGCAATCTTTGATGAGGTAGTTTAAGCAAGGAGATAGAGGCAACTCCTTGGTTTGAGTCTATCTGGTTCACAAGTAGGTATGTTTTCTCTCACCACTAAGGTGTTAACATAACGAACGTCAGGTCACAGTTAAGCTTCTTTTTCAAGAGTGAGAGAAGGGCGTGCTGTTATTATCAAGTACTAATGGCGCCTCCAATCCTTTGTGGGAAGATAGATTGTTAAAAATAGGAAAATTTTCAGGTCAAACATACTCTTTGGAATACTCTGGAGTCGAATATGAATACCATGAGTTGAGACAGTCAGAGACTTGTTTGAAATACCCATAAACATATAAAGACTGGAAAGTATTGGCTATTTGATACAGGCTCAGTGTCCTCTCTACTTCAGTGCATTCCTCATGATGCAATGACACTGTGCTATCCACTTGTTCACTGTATTTGATACCCTTTGTATGAAAAATGGACGCTTGCAAGTCTCTAAGTTCCAGTCTAGGGTATTTAAATGTTTTTGGAGATAAATTGTGGCTATAGGTAGAGTATTTCCAGCTGAGATGCACAATAAGATATACTTACATCAATACGACTGAGTTTGATATCAGTTCTATTGGTATATGTTCTGTTAAAGGGTTCCATATTTATCTTGAAGGTTTTCTCTTTTTCTTCTGATGTCTGACAAAAGTTGACAGAATAAATTACGCATACAGTTGTCTGTAAGGAAGTATGGAGTGGGGACAAAGTTTTGAATGACTGTGTTACTGTCACATAACCTTGTGGAGATTGTGTGGGAGAGTGGTCCTATACTGGTAAATGTCTTTGTTAAATATTGATATTCAAAAGTAAGGGGTCTTGATATTGTGAGAAGTGTGGAGCTAGAGTTGTTTGCTCTTTTTTGTGTGGTCATAACTCTTCAATTTTAGCGCAGTAAAACTAAAAAAAAAGTCAAGACCAACTAGCTGAATTCACCGAATTGGGAATAATGACATGCTATTCAGTCTTGACTAGCCTGTTGGATGTTTGGTGATTTGGTGAGTGCCCATATCAGGGAGAAGGAAATATGAGAAAGCTTACACCTCTCTTACCTGTTTAAACTTAGCAATCTGCTCTATGAGACCTTCGAGGCTGTCACTCTCACACATGTACTCATGGATACCCCTACAACAAACATTAACAAGTCTTATAACTCTGTGGTACATATGTCATATTCTTATTGTAGGCCTAAGGCACAGGCAGGCATCTCCGTCTCTCACAACTCATGTCGCAGTTGCGACAGCAGGCTAATGTTTTAATTTAGAGTTGTTGATCTTGTTAATCGCGGATCATCCGGTCCTCATAACCCATCAATCAACTAACAACCAGGTTTTAACAAAGGTGGCAATATTGCTACCCATTTAGATTACTCGCCAGGATTGTAAATGTCAAACTAAGATCTACCCTTAGAACAAAAAAAAATGGTATCCTGCGGCCAATATGGATATGTAGCATCAGCTGTAGTCAGCATCTTTATAAGAGCAAAGGGTGCAGAGTGTCTGTTTGCTGTGTATCATGATTATATTATTCACGATACCAACAACCACACATACTGACTTACCTGAGCGAAACAGATCTGTGAGCCAATGTTGTGATATCATCTTTATTGAGATTCAAATACTTCTTGAAAGGGCAGTCCTGAAAAAGACAAACATGATATTGTAATAACAAAACTGAATCTTACCAAGACAATCTTTCAAAGACACTGCACTCTTGTCCAATTCCATACCTCAAGTTTTGGGGGAAAAATGACAAGTATTCAGAAAGCAATCAAGGAGCATTTGTCATCAGATCAGCACTTCATTCATCAGTTTGTTTAGTTATGCAGGCTTATACAGAAAGCTAGCATGTACGGATACCATATTGATTGTGTGTAAGGTGCCGAGATAGCAAACATGTCATGCAGTCCACTGAGGACTAGTTGAGTTGCAGTGATGGTATATAAACCTTATTCATATTGTTTCAAACGATGAGAATTTACCTACCACTGAATAATCATCTTGAAGTTGCAGTTTAATCCGGGATAAGTCTGATATACCCTTCAGCTCCTGAAATTCAAGAAAAACATGATATAGATAGATAGGCCTACAACTACATATTGTATATATAATTATATATAGTTATGACAATAGAATAGATAATTTACTGAATTTTATTTTCATTTTCTTTGTTGTAGTAGGGCCTAACCTGTAGTGTAGGCCTACTGTCAATTTGCTGAAACTTGGACCATGGTTTGTGACTGGAAGCCTTTTATAACAATAATTATCTTGCTTGTCAAGACAGCCATAGTTTATTGTAAATCATTTATATGGATACTTGCCGAATCTGTTGAGGTAATTGTAGTGCAGATAGAATGTCAGATTATGATGATGAATGAATGATGAGAAGTGATTGACTCCTCTAAAATCAAGGTGTAACAGTTTGCTGTTCATCCATATTTAGTTAGATTTAAAGAACATTCCAATGAAAATTTGCTGAACTGCCTCATGACATTGTACATTATACTCACTGCATCTCTAAATCCAGGAAAGTCATTTGAAAAATGAAGTATACAAGTTGTGTTGACTGATTCTGATTTTCCTTTTTCATGCTCCATGGGGGCTGCCATGTTGAAATTAAAACGAGGGTATGTATACAAACATAGACCTCTTCTCAAAAGACTATCGACTCATTTGAGTTTCTGATCACACAAATTTGTAGATCTCATGTGATCAAAATCATTGAATAAGAAAATGGAAATCCCAGGACTTGAGCTGCTTCTCACATCAATATCTGGTTCCTTCAAGGATAGGCTTGATGCTCTGGTAGCTGCAATCCATTGGTTCCTGATAAAAGAAGAGCTGAAATGCAAAAGGGATCAAGATGGAGTAAGTTAATGAGCATGCTAAGTAAAAATGTCTCTGTAAAGTTTTGATTGTGTCTCCTCCTAGGCCAATGAGGATGAAAGTTAATGAAGGGAGTTTATGATTCAATGTCATTGCATTGCTTCCTCCCCAGTCCAGTCTTCAAATCAAGGAAAACAGAACAACAATCAATGACAAAGTCTTCTACACTGCTGAGCTTAAGACAGCTATATTATTCATCAGCATTGTCACTTTGTAGCTCTTTTGCACTACTATCAGTATCTTTTAATCTATCTATCAAATGAACCCACCACCATACAGTATACACTTATGAATATTGATTGTGTCTGGTTCCACCTACTACCAAGCATGTCTTGTTGGTTGGAGGAGAGGATGGGACAAAGCTTGTTTCCTCAGCCAACATTGCTTGTCAAGACAGGCTAGGTCCTACTCAAACAATAAGTTTGGGTGACTTCCAGTATGGAAACTCCCGTTGATGTTTGAGCACTGTATCTTTGATTTTAGAAGCTAAGTGAGTTATTGCCTAGCAATTGGAATGCCGACCCAAACAACTACACATTGACCTATTCTGGTGGAGGAAACATATTTGTGCTGAATGTACTACGTATGGATCAGGCGGCACTCATACATGTCACGGTATGTTATTTCCATAAAAGTTATACTAAACTATTGGCTTTTATTGGCCTGCACTATTTGTCTTTGGTTACATATTCCATACTCATACCACAACTCACATCTTCAAACCAAAGCTGGACAAGAACTCAACCAGACCCCGAACAGAACCCAAACCTTAAATGCAGAAATAGTATCAGTTTATGTAGTTTTCTGTGACATAATACTAACACCAAACAGCCAGACTGAATACAACAATTTTATACTCTTATTATTATCATTTACTGTCCTTTAGCTAGTGTTTGCTAGCTCATCTTGAAAATAATCCTTGTGCAGAACTATGGATCCAGTATACATGTGCATTCATGCTTGTGAACGTATCCTTTTCAGCTTATTTGCACCTGTTTTGAATCCTATTTCTACAGCAGGAAGGAAAAGATAGAGTTGCAGCTTTGAATCTGAGCATAAGTGACACAGTGTCAGAAAACTTTACAGATTATGATCGGTAATAAAAAATTCATTGAAAGTTTTCTTTCAAATATTTTAATTTGCAAATGATTGTTCCAAGATGTTTTTAAACATTAGAGGATATGTTGTTTCAACACTGCCACTAAATCCCAGCTTCTTGTAGGATTAGCCAGCTGACAAAATGATCTCCATAATCCAAATCCAAACACACAATGACGAAAGACGGATCAGAGTTTTCCCCATAAAAACAGTGTCAATAAATGTTGACCTGGTGAGTGAGACTCGGAGAATAAGCTACGATTTTGTAGTGTGTAAAATATTCATATTGAATCTTGTGACCAACTTGTGAGTTCAAAATTGTTAACTTTTATTCTATTCACAGTACATTCACAAATCTGGAGGAGTTCTATAGCAAATTTAAATCAGAAGTGTCACCTTTGATACATCCATCAAGTGCAAAAGGAGCTCCAAATCACAGTACTAGTCAAACTGAGGAGCCACGAAATGATCCTCCACCTCGCCGTGCACCAAACCCAGACAGGTCTGACTCATACATTTGCACACATGTATTTCTACTGCATGAACTGCTTTAGTTGCTGGCAGTGGCATTCCGTTATCAGCCCCATCCCAAACAAAAAAGGTGGATGACAGTAGATGCCTCTACCAGCAACTAAGGCAGTGTTCGAGCTCGTTGCCTAACTTCCTAATGAATAATCATACTTTGAAGCCATAATTTTTATACACAGTATATAGTATCATATACAGTACTCAGTCTTATTTAAACACTGTGAACACTTTGCGACCCTTGAAATAGAGTCCGGAGGAGAGAAAATTCTTGCGAACCCTTATCGACCAAGAAGGTCTATTTTTTATGTGCGCCAGGAGACAAATTTATTACTCGAATATTGACACATTATAACTGGTGTAATGGCATGGAGATGATGATTTGCAACCCTCCATTCAATGAAGGGAGTTGCTCCATTACATCTGCATTTTCTGCCAAAACCCAAAAGCAAATAATAGATGATAACACGGTTTTAAAATTTTACTCTCAGAAAGGTATACTTACAATATTTCATGAAAAGGTCTTGAGGGAATACTGAGATAGGAGCTTCACATGATTGGCTATGTGTTTGTTATGTAGAATTGATGCTAGTAACTATAATTTATGTTATGGTATATAATGATAGATACCAATGGTTCACCCGCTGCAATGTCCCTGTGTAGAACCTCTAGAAAACAAAACATGAATGTCTTTATTTTATATTTCCTACAGGATTGGTACTATACAACCTGATCCGTTCAACATTGGAGTCGGAGACTTAGATCCCCTGAGAGCAGGGAGGCCTGGAGGTGGGGGTGGTATGATATTTGATCCATTCCGAGGTCAGAGAGGAGGTGGAGGATTTCCGGGTCACCCTGGTGCTGGTTTGCCTGGCGGGCGTCTACCACCGTGAGTAAGCTCAAATAACACAACTGATATTGTGATGGATCAAAATTAGTCTCAGTATTCAATCAGTTGTTTATGCTAGGAAATTATTCTAAATGACATACTTCATTTGACCTGACTTTCAAATTTCAAATTTACTGAAACCTTTATCAGCAGATATTGATTATACTTATAGCTGTCACATCATGACAGTTGTTTCTTGTTACTCTGTAATTGTCTATTTGTGTTGTGTCTGTAATCCGGGAGTTTGGGACCAAACTCCCTGCTGTAATTGGACGCATGGACGGATGGGTCCTTAATCTAAGTTATCTTCTCTCAGTACTTGAGCAGGTGACTCCAACTTTTGGAGGTGGGGCAATCTTTTCCAGATTTGGTATGCTCAAATTCAATCTAGTCATTGGTAATGATTTTTATATTGACACAGGGGTGCGATACCACCAGGGGCTAGGTTTGACCCATTTGGACCTGACCTTGAGGGAGATATGAGAGGCCCATTCAGGAGAGGGTGAGTGATATTATTTAAAGCAAAATTGTGACAAACCCTTTCGGCGCATTGATTTTGTGCTTTATCTTCAATTCTTAAAACAAAAATCAACAGTACCTTTATCTTTGAGGATGTTATTGTGGAAAATGAGTTATTGCAATGTTTTTGTTTTAGACCAGGACCAGATCATATGAGACCACCCGGCTGGGACGATCAGTTCATGTAGACCACACACACACGCTGGTATATAAGACACTGTGACACTGCAACCAGGAAGGGTGGGAGACCTACCCTCCCTGCTGCAACAGTGTGACGCTATGGAACTGTGTCACTGTGTACGTCACTATAAGTCTCATCTACTAAAGCATTACTTGCAATTTTAATTTAAAGAGTCATGGGCGGAGGTATCATTGAATGTTACATTTTGCAAGCCAACTCTAACTGTTTAATTTTTACACTTGATGATCATAACTGTCTTACAAATTGTATCTTAGGTGGGGGTACGCCTGAGGCGAATAAGATATTTAAGGGTTGATTTTTCCCACAAGAAATGCGCCTTGCTGACTGGAATCTATACTATATTATTTACTGCAGCCTGACTAGGTATGCATTGAGAGTTTTATTGACCAAATACACAGATTATTATACAAATTATTCAATACATATTTATCACTATTATGCTAAAAATATTTGTTGTGTATTATAATGAGTAAATGTAACAATTAGATTCTGGAATTCTAGCCTAAAACAAACTGGCATCAACCATGCTTTTTTATTCAAATATAGCTCAAAGGCCCATCGCAGCAGTACATCATTGGATAACAGTTATGATGACGCTTTGATGTTATATTATGAATTCACTGAATGACTTAACAGATTTTCTATGAGCTGCTGGCCATGAACTCGGCCACAGATATTAAGGATATAGCCTGACTATGTGATACGAACAACCAATCTATCCCTCATGTCAAGTTTTGGCGATGATATGCATTGCATGACATCATAAAAAATAACTTAGTAGAATAGATTATTTTTCCCATCCATCTTCATTTCACCTTATTAATACAGAACACATTTCGGGAAAAGGAAGACATTACGATTTATTTTTGTTGAAAAGAAAGTCGAGGCACAGTGGAATACATTATTATTCTTATTATTATTTAGTCAATGATAGACTCTTTACTCAGCATATTCATGGAAGAATGCAAAATAGATGACTGGATGTACCAGTTGCGTCATTGTAACATATTGTATTGTAATTATTGTCACCAACGGATCGATTGTGATATAGTTAAAATTTAGTATCTTGACAACGATCATCAACTACCAAGTGCTTTTCAATAGAAATCACCATGGAATATAATAATTGATATGAAACACTTGAAGTAAATGGTGTTCTGATTGAGCTCTGAAAAGCTTTGAGAATATGCTTCACATAATATGATGTTTCTTTGTTTAATTTTAAACCCTATCTCTAGAGATGATTACATGGGATAAAAAAATGTATGAAGTGCATAATATTGGTAAAAAAAATTACCGTCTGCCGAGGGGCAAAAGTCTGGGGGGCTCAGACTAGTAAAGGACATGATAAGCCAGATTACATTACATTAGGTCCTTTGATACCTAATGCCTCCATTCAACCAAAGATGGTACATAAATATGTGGATTGCTACCAGTATAACAAGTATGTCTTTGATGCAAGATGTATATATATCTTTGTGTTACCAAGAATGTGATTTAAATTTTGCAAAATTATGGTATTGTAGGAATTATTTTCACCTCTTTTTGCTTTCTGATCAACGCTAATTAGCCATCAACAATTTTCAACACATAGATACACCTATCTGTTTTTATCACATTCCAACCGCGCAAAACTACAAAATGTACAGCACCAAGGCAAATCTCTCAATATTCAGTCATTTTCTACAAAGTTGTCTATCTTGTATCAAGCTATAGATTGAGGTCTACTATCTAGGTGTTTCTTTACTCTCTGATCGGCTTCAAACTTTGCAGCAAACTCCTTGGCCCATGGTGTTAGACTCATAATGTCTGGGCATCCTTTTTTAGAGAAATCCATGGCACACCACAACCATATATCTGCTAGTCCAATCTGCAGAGAAGTAATGTAATGTAATATATGATATATTATGTTTAATTTTTTATAGGTCTGGCATGAATTGGATCCACGATGAACATGGTTGTTGTCTTCCTTACTGCACCTTGGTAGGACATTCCCAAGGGCAAAGGTACTTTTGTGTAATTAACACAACAGTGAAGTGTAACCAGATCTTACAATATTATCATCTAACGTTGCGGACAGTCGCGGTTGCAGTCGCAAATACAGTAGCCGAATCAAATAAAATGGTACGTGATTAGACACTGACAAGAGGCTTTACAGGTGTTGATTGTGGTTTCTCCATCCGACATGTTAAACTACAACAAACCTTGTCTCCAACGATAAACTTTTTCCCACGTTTCTCTGCAATTGACTGGATATAGTTCAGAGTTTTGATCCATTTCTGTTTGATGTTCTCCAGCTGTTCATCCTTGTCTGCAGGTTCTGGTACTGCTTTGAAAATCAACCACATGTATATGCCTGGCACAGCAAGTACGTTCATCACATCCTGGGAACACTCTACCACTACATCATGGAGACTTACCTCCCAGTGGGATGAGCCAACCATACCTGTCAAAATAAAGTTTGTAGCGTGTAATATTCACTGCAACAAATATTTGCAAAGCAATTAGGAAATAATAAGAGGGGTTGCTGTTGACAGTTCCCATGCAGTGATGTTCTGGTGATTTGCCACCAGTTTCAGCATATAAACCTATCTTCATGGCTGTGACAGTAAGAGTTCGTCATGCTTTTCTGATAAGGGATCAAGGTAATTGTTGTTGGTTCACCTTCAGCTCCTTCTGCTGGGAAGGGTGGTGAAGTACCATTAGATTTTTAGATTTTTAGTATTTACCGATGAAATTTAACTGTAGGCTGCGATATAATATCCAGAAACTTAATCGCGGAAATTCTTCGCTGATATTAACACAATCTTAGATTGCTACAATGCACTGCGAACTCACCAAGTTTTCTCCCCACATATCTGGCTATGGTATTACTCATGCACAGTGTACCATCTCCTGTCTCTAAAATAGGTATCTGGCCTAACGGTAAATCTGTAAATGTAGACAAAGACTTTGCGGTTATGATCTGATCCAATGCAATAGCTATCTTCAGGGTTTGTGTAAATCGGTTGATGACAGTAAAAAATGATGATACAGAATAATACCTAGCAATTTTCTAGGTACGAGCATGAAGTTGTATATGGCTACTGTGAGGTATCATTCCCTCACAGAATCGTAGCACTATCATGGACATTTCTGGGAATTTTTTTTAATTATTTTGGAACCGTAGAATCAAATCTGCCTACCATGGTTGTGGCGTTATGCAATCAACTACAACCTCTGCTCTTGCGGTTGTCAGGTCCTCACACTCTCTTGAGTCGAGACATTGGTTGTGAATTGAATACCGATAGCAAAGAAAAACATGAGATTTCTGCTTCAACTCACATATAATTCGGAGTTGCTTCCCCCCACTGGTCACTCCTTGAGTGGATGAGGAGCATTTCCGAATGCAAGCAAATGGATCAAACTTGATCTAGGGTACAGCTTAACCTATGTGTACTAACCTGGTGTGTATTCAACAAACGACCCAGAAGGGCCTACAGGGATGATTGCATTCTCATACTCCTTGCCTGCCACAACATACAGCATTCGTATCGCCTCCCCGCGTGCTCTGATGTTGAAATACAACAACTTGTCCATAACTGATGATTTGTGTTTCAGTGGATCAGAGTATCAACCAACTCTTGTGTTCAATCTCAGCACAATGACGTATGTCATGTTATCAAAAATAGCTTGACTGAAGGACTCCTTGCTTAACCTTTTAAGTCTGACAAGACAATTGATCAACTACGGAACCACGATGCATGACTTGACCGGTTTTTAATCAATTGATGTCATGGCGACTAGCAATGACATCAATCACCATAACATTTTCCATACTGCTGTACATTATATCTACATGTCACCTCATTATATTGTTGATGTAACTTCTTGACAATTTACTTTTAATTTAATTTTAAACTACTCCATTATAAACCCCTGATTTCTGCGACGGTTTCAATAAATTCTTATCTTATCTTATCATTCGAATCTCTAAGTCCCTATCTTGGTAATACTAATTTATATCAGTACTCCTTGATATAAATAAATGTTATTATTATTTGTTATAACAGTCGCACTTTGAGATCAAACTGTGATAAATATAATATAAATAGGTATTTTTGTTGCGTTCAGGAAATTCCAAGACTATGAGGACAGATTTTATCAAATTTCATTTCTTGTTAAACAGTATGCCTACAACTATTTTATGCACTTTTTAATCTCTTTTTTAATTTTATTTTCAGTTTGCGACAAATATTTAGACACTAACCTTATATCCGTTTTGTTGGTGATAACCTATCTTATCCAATCTGGGGGTTGACTTTTCTAAAGCCATTCATCCTAAATTCAATAAAAGAAGTTAACTTTATAATCCTGCTAACCAGAAAGTTGCAACACTGACTTGAGTGCCTACAAACCCAAAAGGTTACATAAGCGTCTAGGTCCTAGGAAGATCATGATAATGCCATAATTATGCCTAAGTTTCTGGTTGGAGGTTGACCACATTTCATGGCAAACTGATGACTCTTTTTTTAAAGTAACTCGACATGTCGACGCTTGAATCATGATATTATATATAACCAAACAAACTCAAGTGCAACAGATATTCCATCAGCTGTAGGTCATTAATTCAATGATAAACCCATTCTCCCCTCAAAGTCCAGTGGCAGCCTATGCAACATGTGGCTTGAAATGCAACTTCATTTACCATTTTGGATGGATAGGGTTTGACAGTTGTTTCTAGTAGAGTTTTTCATGCTGATAACAATGGTGTAAGTTATTGCCAAAAACGCTGCCGGCAAAAGGGAAAGTGCATTATCAAAAATTAATGATATGGTCTCAAACATCCAAGGAATATGTCATAACTGGTGGATCTACAAGTTTTCATGTGACTGCTGTCATAAATAACCGAGATGTGGCCAACAACGGTTTCAACTTTCAATACCCCCTTGTATCGCCTGAATATAACCGTTATTAGTACAAAACTGCTATTCCAGTTTTTCTGCTCCCTCGAAAACTGTCCTCGGACGTTTTTAGAGTTCTGATTTTTTTATGATGGTTTTTTATTGACACTATCGATTACCAAAAATATTCTTTTCAGCACTTTTTTGATGATATTAGAAGGAGTTAATTTTTGCTTTACACGCTATACAACTTATAAAAACTATTTTATTAATAATAAAATGATGAAAACTTAAAAACACGTACCATTTGAAATGCGACACACTCATAGCATTTTAAACTGGTTTTATGCGATGGGAGGGTCAATACAAGGTCACCATGAAAAAATCAGATCTCTTAGAACATCCGAAGCCAGTTTTCAAGCGCCAGCAGAATTTGAAATGTGCTTTTGATTTAATGATGGGTATATGCAAGTGATTAAGGGGGTCTCGCAATTGTTGTTGGCCACATATCGGCTATTTATGGCAGCAGTCTCATGAAAACTTGTAGAGCCACTAATTATGACATGTTCTTTCAGAGTTTTGTTTTTTAAAATCATATCATCATTTTTATGATCACTTTCCCTTTTGCCAACAGCATTTCTGGCAATTAGCGGCCTATTGTGCAACTAAGTGTGAGGTGCAACAATACTAGAAATTATCAGAAACAACTGTCAAACCCTATCCATCCAAAATCGTAAATGGAAGTGACAAGACAGGGCACCAGACTATCAAGCCAAGTTATGGTTACGCAACCTATGTTAGGGCAATATAAGACATGAGTAGTCAACTATGTAGCACTGAATATTTTGCTCATCCATCGTCATTATCCACTTTTTTATGCATACCAATGATGCCACATTAATATTATCATCAAATTTTGGTTAACTAGGTCGAAACAAAAAGTACAGGCACCAGATTGCACAATAATTCTGCCAATGATAGAATCTTCACTCAGCAGATTTATAGAACGCAAAGAATGACAGAATGAAGCAGCCCAATTGCATTGTTATATCTCTTTACGTTGAAATGATCTACACTGACACAATTGTGGTATCATAACAGTCAACCCCCAACAATTTGTTCATATTTTTTAATACAAACTATTGACTGCTGTAATCATTAGATGTAAAAAAAAACCAGGCAAAGAGAAATCATAGTCATCAACTACCAAATAGTTTCCACCAGGAATCGCAGCAGAAACAATGATAACTGATAAATTATACTTGGAGAAAATATCTTACCGAACCTATTTATCTGCTATACAAAATCGTCACAGAAAATTCCCATAATGCAACTTGAACCTGGGATACACCAGGGATTATCGTTTTGCTTTCATTGGCCGCATCTCCTTGAAATATCCTGAAAATCATCAGATCACACTTGATTTGCCTGAATTCACAAGTCACTCCCCATCTACTATTGGGGAAATAACATAGAGAACTGGAGAATGGAATTAAAATGGGTGGCATCACAGTGGATGCTGGCGAAAATGGCTCGACATTGATTTAAATCATTTTTGTTTATTCTGGAAGGGCAAGAAACATAATGATTTGTTTTAATACAATTATTCATTTTAATAAAGTTTCTTTCCTCAGACTTCTGTTTGAGGCCTACTCTCTAGGTGTTTCTTCACACGTGGGTCAGCTTCAAATCTTTCTGTAAACTCTTTGGTCCAAGGCGTAAGACTCATAACATCAGGGCATCCGTCTTTAGTAAAATCCATGGCACACCACAACCAAATCTCTGCTAATCCGATCTGTAGCAACACGAAAAAATAGCTGTCAATTTCTGACAGCAAAGTACATGATAGGCAGATTGAATATGATTGACGTTTTATAAATCTAGAGTGTTACACTATAACCACTATTTGATCATTGTTGTACGTATAAATCTATCTGAAATGAACAGTAGCAAACCTAGTTTAAGCTTGCCTTGTCATGCGTCTACTTTTTTTGTTTTTGGGGTAAACAAACTGACAAATAAAACCAAAACCGGTGTCTGCATGACAAGTCTAAGTCTAAGCGCTCAAACTGGGCCGGGATAGTCTAAGTGCTCAGACTCCAAGGCGCAGGGAGTTACTTGCGCAAGTAACTCCCTGCGCCTTGGAGTCTGAGCACTTAGACTAGGGCCGGGATAACCAGGTTGTGGCATTTCATTATCAACCACTTTCCCCACCCAAAGTGTTTGATAATGAAATGCCACTACCAGCTTTCTCAGCACAGTAAACTATAACGAACCTCATCCCCGATGATGAACTTATTTCCACGTTTCTCTGCTATGGCCTGCATGTACTTTAGAGCTTTGATCCAGACTCGTTTGAAATTTTCCAGCTGTTCGTCTTTTTCTTCAGGAACAGGGATTGACTTGAAGACAAGATATTTGTAGATAGCGGGAGGAGTGGAGTACACATTCACCACGTCTTGGATACACTCAACCACTAGATCATGGAGAGCCTCTTCCCACTGGCTCGAGCCAACCATACCTGTAACCAATATATTCATAACACAAGCTTTCATATCTTGTTCAAAACCAGATATGATAAAACTGATGCCATAGCCAATCATGTGCAGGTAAAAATCAAGGTACAATATGGGACTCCGCTAGACAAAGCCATCAAGATATATTATGGCCCAGTTCTGCAGAAAAACTGGCTTAGCGGAAAACTGAGGGCTAATTGGTTGGAAGTGAGATTTACTCGCATTCCATTACCATATAAAATCTTTGTTTGATATCAAAATTACACCAGATTGATAGTCAATACCTTACGCACTTCAAATAAAACTCACCAAGTTTTCTCCCAACATATCTGGCTATAGTGTTACTCAAACACAGTGTACCGTCTTCAGTCTCTAGAACCGGAACCTGACCAAGCGGAAATTCTGTGTAAATAAGAAGTAAAAGTTAGGTAGGGGTTAGTGGAGTTAAAATCGCAAGTCTGTCTCTGTACGAAGACTGAGGAATAACAGTGCCTTAAGGGCGCGGCCACTGTATCCGATGAAAAGTTGCTCACAGATTGCAGGCAGGTCGGAGCACATCTGGGGCGTCGAGAATTGAGCCCAGTAGTCGGTAGCCTTCAGCTAACTGAGCTAACTCCTTGTTGATTTGACTGTGCATTATTTCTTCCATTGCATTCCTAAGTTGAGTTCAGTACACGAAGGTCCCGTAAGAGCAAAGCAAAGCAACCAGAAGGATTTTGTACCAAATTTCCTGATAAATATGAATTGAAATACTATGAATGCAACTGACCCTTCACCATCCCTTCCTGAAAAGTCATGAGACACCAGTATTACTCACCCGGTTTGGTTT
Source organism: Membranipora membranacea (assembly GCA_914767715.1). Lineage (NCBI taxonomy): Eukaryota > Metazoa > Bryozoa > Gymnolaemata > Cheilostomatida > Membraniporidae > Membranipora > Membranipora membranacea. Next base: position 16,935,429 of record OU612067.1, on the reverse strand, counting down.
TATCGAAAGTGTCAGCAGGGATGATTGTATTGTCATACTCCTTGCCCGCCAGGACATACAGCATCCGTATGGCCTCCCCGCGTGCCCTGGCATTGAAATAAAGTAGCTTATCCTGTTTAACAGTTTGTGGCTCAGTCATTTTGTATTCTTTCAAAATATTGGGAAATGACTATATCTATGTTGTTACCTGCTTTTCACCTTGCTTTGCTTTGTAAAAATTCCGTCAATTGAGATAATTTATCAGGATGCGGTGAGACTGTGAGGTCCTGTGGTATGCGATTATACTTAATACTGCTACATGTTTAAGAGCAAACACGCCCAAGGCCCGATTGTTTGACAAGGTGAGATTGATTGAAAGAGTGTGAATTAGCTTTTCATCATTCTGCAGGCTATAAAAAACCTTGCATTGTATTGCAAGTTTTGAGGTCAACACGATAAACAGATGAAGCACAACTAGCAGTGCCTGAACTTTTAGAAGGTCAATAATTAGGGCCTTTCATCAATTTAGATTGAGTTGTACAGCGTGCTGATAAAGATAATTGTGAGGACAATGAACTCTTGAGTTAGTCTTTAGTATCTTTGGTCTTAGTATTTATCGCTAATCCCATTTATATTTGCTCTAAACTACAGTACATTGTCAGGGTTTGTTCACAATTTTGTCTGTGACCCACACAACATTTGATAATGGATTTCTACTCTATTGTTGAGTACAGCTTTTCAAGAAATATGGTTGAAAGATGATGCCAGCAGTAGAACTTGCGGATCTTCCTTCTAGTTTGTACTGTATTGACCCGATCATGCTGGGAAATCCAGAAAACTGCATTATGGGATACTCTCAAAGAAGTTCACAAAATAACCCTATACAGGAATTAGGATCTAAGTTGATAATGGCAATTATCAGAATTAATTAAAGTAATAATAACTTAATTTGACTGTCACCATAGTTTAAATGCTCAAACTCTGCCTGGGTTACTTGTTAAAGTTAGTGACATTCCATTTGTTTGCTTTAATTGATAGATAGTTCATTGACAGCATGTTTTTTAGAGGCATCAATTTTAGCACCATATTTAATTCAACGCATATTTGATCATTGAAGTTTCAAATCAAATAAATATCTTGTGAACTTCAACTTCAACAATACCACATATAATAATAATATCATACATATATATATATATAATATGCACCTTGTGCTCCACACTCAATATTCGGTAATTTTTAATTAAATTATCTGTACAGCACTACGAAACTCTCAATAGTCGATTTAGTCGTAGATGGAATCTTTACTCAGCAGGTTTATAGAAGAATGAAAAATGGATGACAGAATGAACCAGTTGTGCCATTATATCACATTGTATTGAAATTATCGTCGCTGTGTTCTGACCAAATGCAAGATGGATTAACTCAAAATATCTTTAATACATAAATGCACATATTGGATTTAACACGTTCCAACTGCGCCAAATTACAAATTGTACAACATCAAGGCGAATCTCTCAATAGTCAGTCATTTTCAACAAAGTTATCAAACTGTTTGAGGTCTATTCTCCAAGTGTATCATAACTCTTGGAACAGCTTCGAACTTTGCAGAAAACTCTTTTGCCCATGGTGTTAGACTCATAACATCAGGGCATCCAACCTTAGTAAAATCCATGGCACACCACAACCATATATCCGCAAGGCCAATCTGTAGCAAATGTACAGTAATATTACACACATGTTACATTGTAAATTATAAAGTAGTGGCAGTATAAAAGACAGTTTTCTGAGCTCTTATTTATGCCTCAATTCGGAGTTGTCCTCTCTCCAGTTTGGTACTCTTAACCCACGCCGCATAGGAAAAACCTGCTGAAAGAGGGTTATCTTGAAAACCGCTTATGCTAGGACAAAAATGAGTTTTGATTCAGTGTCTGCACCATTGAAAATCCTGTGAGACAGGGTTTCCAAATCATTGGAGGCTTGATAATGTTGATAAATCTATATTTTGTGACGAAACTCATGAAAAATTCTGCCAAATTGTCTGCAAAACAGGTAGAAAATGCTATAATTGACTATCCAAATACTAAAATTTTTTCCCAAACTATGTCCATATGAGTTTTCAATGCTGCAGATTCTGAATCAAAATAAATTTTTATCCTATTATAAGCGTCTGTCAAGATAGCCCTCTTTTCAGCACGTTTTTCCTATGCGGCGTTGGTTAAAAGTACCAAACTGGAGAGAGGACAACTCCGAATTGAGGCCTGAATCAGAGCTCAGCAAACTGTCTGTTTATAAATTATAGATTATAAATTATAATTTAAAAATTTAAAATTTAAAATTTTATAATTTATTTGTAATTTATAAATTATAATATTGATAATATTAATTAATAATACTAATAATTAATAATTGATTAATAATATTAATATTTATAATTATGAATCAGAGAGGGGCACATGGGGTTGTTGCACTCTGTACTGCAAACTGTTAAGGCCCTCGAAAGGCACTTGTTGTGGGTGCAACCAACATACATTTTTTTCTTGGATCTGAGATGACAGTTGCAGGCTGTGACACAAATAAAGTCCTACACAGACAATTATGATAGGAATTATAAGTGTTGATTGAGAGATGACATGTTAAACTACAACAAACCTCATCTCCAACAATCCATTTTTTTCCACGCAACTCAGCAATGGACTGGATGTAGTTAAGAGTTTTTATCCATTTCTGTTTGGCATTTTCCAGCTGTTCATCCCTGTCTGAGGGTTCTGGTATTGTTTTGAACTTCAACCACTTGTAGATACCTGGTATGGCAAACATATTAATAACAACCTGGGAACACTCCACCACTAAGTCATGTAGACTCTCCTCCCAATTGGACGAACCAACCATACCTGTCAGAATAAAGATCAAAACATAATATTCACTGCAACAAGTCATTGCGGAACATCAAAGGAATAATTGTTGCAAACATTTGGAAGGGTTTGGGTTTACAGCTTCGTGATTGACATTGTCAGGGCTGTGGCATTCCAACGTCTGATTCTGCCACTAGCTTCAACAGATAGACTTCTAGTTAGGCTATTGAGATAATGATGGAGGATGTATATAATTGTAGTTATTTCAGCGTTCTCTGCATGGAAGGGTGGCAAGCTTCATCGTTTCTTTTGCGTTGCATCTGCTCTGCCGATGATTGTAAAGCAATTGTTTGCGCTATCGATAGTATCAAAGGTTTCATTGGTTTCGATCGCTAAATTTTTTTAGTGATATGAGTATAAAGTGAGACTGCAACACTACATTGTGTGCTACTCACCAAGTTTCCTCCCTACATATCTGGCTATGGTGTTACTCATACACAGTGAGCCGTCTTCTGTCTCTAAAGTTGGAGCCTGACCAAACGGGAATTCTGTAAATGTAGACAATCACTATGGGATTATGAGTTGATCAAATGTGACAATCTATCTAGGTCACATGTGATTTGGTTGATGATAGTAAAGACCAAAATTGGCCAAAAATGAAGGTGACAGCAAGCAATATTTGTGGTAAAAGCTGTTAAATATAGCCGTCAATGAGTTAATCCCTCACATAACTATGGAGTTAACATGGAACAACTTTTGGATATATTTAGGTAAGCCAAGTGACCTCCCATGACCCAAGACCTCATGATCTATGACCTCCAACACTTACGTGTTATAGGTCAGGCGCACTAACCAACTGAGAAACCACCTACTCACTAGACATGCTGGGATTGATAACAGAGTAGCAACAGCAAAGAAAAATATTGAAGCTGAGTTTCAAATCACATGTCAAAGAACAACAATGGCCGCAGCCAACCTACGAGACAAGTTCTTGTGTTGTACTAACCTGGTTTGATTTTATCAAATTGCCCCGATGCTACGATTATATTCTCATACTCTTTGCCTGCCACAACATACAACATCCGTATCGCCTCCCCACGTGCTCTGACGTTGAAACACAGTAGCCTGTCCATATTTACCTTTTTTTGATATGGAGTTGCCATGTTGCGTTTTTTAGTCAATAAGAATACAGCAGGCTCCTGTGTCCACTATAAGCACTAGGATATATTATTGCTATTTTATGATATTATAGTAAGTAGCTTGACCCTTTCGTCTGATGTCTGAGAATTGATTAGCAAGAAAGAGTACAGGTGACCGAAACCCGGAACGCATGACTTGACATTTTTACACAATCTGCTGGTCAATTGTTAGCATGGCACATCGATGCCTCTATACTGACTTACTTAATGTACATTATTTCTAGATATTTTATTTATGACTTTATTATATATAAACATTTATATATAACTATATATACTTTATTGAAATATAACCTTTTGGCCAATCAAATATCTATATAACAGCCCAGTTAAATCCCCCAGTTAAATCCCCTTGTGATGTCCTATCTATTCTTATCTGGGGTTTGATGTTTCTAAGGCCACCAATCCTAACGCCAAGAAAAAAAGATTCACATTTTAACTATGTCAATTTTCGCTAACCTGAATTATTTGTTTGACTGACTGAACGTGTAGTAATATCATGATAAGGTCATATGCCATATATGCCAATATGTCATATGCCATATGTCATATATATGTCATAATGTCATATATGTCATATATGTCAAATGTCATATGTCATATGTCATATATGTCATATGCCATATGTCATATGTCATATGTCAACTCTTGATGGTCTTTTAATTGCATATGTGAAAAAGAAAACGCCAACCCGACTACATGTACTCTGATAGAACACAAATGATGTCTCAGCAGAGGCTAATAGAACAAGTGAGAATTTGACACTATTTTATTTATCAAAAATGGTAACTCAAACTTTGCAAAATTATTGTGAAAAAATAATTAAGTTGTTTTCACTCATTGTTTTGGTGTTGCAACTAGAAGAGGGTTGGATACCGTCAACAGCTTTCAAATCAATGATAAGCACAGAGGCTGGCATTCCTTTTATCTCACTCCAAGTTCCAACCACGTGGATATACAAACTATACAGCTCTACAGATCTCTCTATAGTCATTTTCAACAAAAGCGATCTAACTTGTATCAAACAGTAGTTTTAGGTCTACTCTCCAGATGTTTCTTTACTCTTGGATCGGCTTCGAACTTTGCAGCAAACTCTTTTGCCCATGGTGTAAGACTCATAATGTCTGGGCAGCCATTCTTAGTGAAATCCATGGCACACCACAACCATATATCTGCCAGGCCAATCTGTAGCAAAAGTATGGCGCTATCACACACATATTATACTGTCAATTACAATGTTGTGGCATCGATTGAATCCAGGAGGTGCACATGGGATTGTTGCATTCTGTGCTGCACACTGTTTAGTTAGGGCACTCGAAAGGCACCTGTTGTGGAATAAGCTCAATGATGAGATGTAGCAAACATTTTGCACTGTAGATGACAGCTGCAGGCCCTGACACAAATAAAATCCTACACAGAGATTTATGATTAAGTAGTGTTGATTGAGAAATGAAATGTTAAACTACAACAAACCTCATCTCCAATGATGAATTTTTTTCCGTGTTTCTCTGCAATGGACTGGACATAGTTTAGAGTTTTTATCCATTTCTGTTTGGCATTTTCCAGCTGTTCATCCTTGTCTGAAGGATCTGGTATTATTTTAAACACCAACCACTTGTAGATGCCTGGCATGGCAAACATGTTCATCACATCCTGGGAACACTCCACCACTAAGTCATGTAGACTCTCCTCCCAGTGGGATGAGCCGACCATACCTGCCAAATAAAATTTGTAACAAATAACATGTACGCCAACAAATCTTTGCAAAGCAATCAAGAAAAATTGTTGCATATCTCGAGAAGGGTTGGTGTTGACAGTTTTGTGATTGACATTGTCAGGGCTGTGGCATTCGAACGCCTGATTCTGCCACTAGCTTCAGCAGATAGACTTCTCTTTAGGCTAATAACACAAAGAGATCATGATGTTTTAACGACGGAGGATTAACAGAATTGTAGTTATTCCAGCAGTCTCTGCTTATAAGGGTGGCAAGCCGATGATTATCAACCATTGGCTGCACTATAGTATCAAGGGTTTCGTTTGTTTTGATCGCTAAAATTCATTGGTGAAATGCGGATAAAGTAAGACTGCTACACTACATTGTGTGCTACTCACCAAGTTTTCTCCCTACATATCTGGCTATAGTATTACTCATACACAGTGAGCCATCGCCAGTCTCTAGAGTAGGTACCTGGCCAAACGGTAGATCTGCAAATGAAGACAATCACAATTTGATTATGAGTTGATCAGATGTGACAATCTCTCTTAGGTTATGTGCGAGTTGGTTGATGATATTGATATGATACGGTATATTTAGGCTAATTTAGAAGCTGTAAGGTCAAATGTGTCATATCATGGTAGTGGCGTCATGTTACCAACCACCCCTCTTGACTGTTGATTGTTGTGGTGGTACTGGTAAGTTTAAAAACATGTTGGTCAAAATCACAAGGTTCTGTCTCAGTCCAAAGACTGTAAAAAAATGGTGCCCGAAGGGCTCGGCCGCCATATTTGGCGTTAAGTTTAGTGCTCTCAGTTTAGATGCAGGTCGGAGCACACCTGGGGCATTGTAGTTTGCAGACTGCAGAGGCTACCAACCCATGACCTCCAACACTTCCGTGTTACAGGTCAGGCGCTCTAACCAACAAAACAAAACAATGGCTGCAGCCAACCTACTGATGCTTGCACTGTGCTAAACTAACCTGGTTTGATTTTAGCAAAAGTTCCATCAGGGATGATTGCATTCTCATACTCTTTGCCTGCCACAACATACAGCATCCGTATCGCCTCCCCACGTGCCCGGGCGTTGAAATACAGCAGCTTGTCCATATTTAATAAGTTGGGTTTAAGTCCAGTGTATATCAACAGGCTCCTGAGTTCACTACTAGCACAACGATGTATTGCTATTTTATGATGTTATCTTAAGTAGCTTTACCCTTTGGTTGGTCTGATGTCTGACAATTGATTAGCATATACGGAACCTGAATGCATGACTTGGCAATTTTACACTATCTGCGGGTGCAACAAATTCACATCAAACTACATCAATCACCCTACATTTTCCATGCTGATGTATGTTGTACCGTAGATCTAATCAAGGAGTTAGAGTGATCTAAGTCCTTGATGCCTCTCAGCCAATGAAAAGTCTATATCTCAACTAATTCCCAATATTATTGGTTAATGGGTAATTACTTATCTTACCTAGGCCCAAAAGCTGCAAGCCTGATCTCCCTACAAAATTAGCATAAGTCGTTGTACTATTAATAATAATAATAATAATAATAATTAATAATAAAAGTTTATTTGTGAAACGCTTAATAAAATTACAGAGCAAAAATTTCTAAGCGTTATAACATTAAAACCAATAAAATAAAGGTGAAATAAAATGGATAAAATATGTGCATGAGGATAAAATTAAAACATAATTCTGATACTGCTATATAAGTCTATAAAATAAAATCTAGTTAAATACGTTTTAGTAGCGGACTTAAAACCGGTAAGGCTCGGCAACAGCTGCAAATCAGGGGGCAGGGAATTCCAGAGGGTTACAAGTGATGATGGTAGGGATTTTCCACCGAATGTGGCCAAGCGAGAGGGGTGATGGGATGCGAGGATGATTTTTGAGCTGCTTCTAGTGACACGGCGAGGTTCAGGAATGTAGAATTGATTGATGAAATAAGATGGCATATCAGGAGAGTTATGATAGATCTTGTACGCAAAAAGTAGAATTTTAAATTGAGCTCTGGCTTTGATAGGAAGCCAGTGGAGTGACTTTAGTGCAGCGGTGGCAGAGTCGAATCGCCGTGCACCAGTGAGGCATTTTGCGCAGCTGTTTTGGATTGTTTGAATTTGATTGCGGGCAAAGTCTGGGAGGGTGAAATAGATGGTGTTGCAGAAATCGATGCGAGATGTGATGAAACTATGAATGAGTGTGGCAAAATGATGTGACGGTATGAATTGTCTGATAGCCTTTAATCTGCGTAGTTGGAAAAAACAGGACTTTCTTAATTCTCTAATATGACTATCAGATGTCAACTTGGAGTCCATAACAACACCTAGGTTGCGCACTTTCAATTGCGGCATGGTAACTGTGCGGCCATCTAGTTTCAACGGAGAGTATAAGCTGGGATCACATTTGCGGGAAAAGGGAATGAACATGGTTTTATCTGGGTTCAGTTTCAGGTGGTTGGTTTTCATGAAAGAGCTGATGATGGAAAAAGCATTGCTAATTCTCCGTCGAGCGGTGGCCTCATAATTAAGTGCGTCATGAGTATCCTCAAAGCTAACCCAAAATTGTGTGTCATCAGCGTAAATATGGCAAGAGATACCTAGGCTCCTGAGAAGAGGAGGTAAGAGGGACATAATACAGTTAAACAGAACTGGCCCAAGCACGCTTCCTTGCGGCACACCCACATTTAGTGGTTTAGGTTCCGATAAGTCATTTTCTATCCTAACTTGGAAACTACGAGATTCTAAGTATGAATAAAACCACTTTAACACATTGCCTCCAAGATTGAAATGTGATTTTAACAATGATAACAGATGAGTATGAGAAATAGTGTCGAAAGCCGCCCAATAAGCACTAAAAACACAGACCTCCCTCTATCAAGCTAATTAAGATAAGGCCATAGGACATTGACTTCAAGCACTGGCAAGAACTTTTAGCCTTTAGTAACTAAAACATAGGTTTTTTAGTCTGTACATTGTATCATATTTATTTAGCAAAATATTCTTATAGATATACTATACGTTGATTCAGTGAAACTGCAAAGCAGAACAAAATACAGTCGATAACATGAAGAGGCAGACCCCTCACATACAAATTATGGTTTTGGACCAGTGCGTTTAATATTTCCATTAATGAGTCTTTGTTCTAAGTCAGCATATGGTACAGACGCTGCCTCTTCCAGTTGGGTTTTATCTTTAACTCTGTAGGCCCAGAACAGAACGGCCTCGAGCTGAACAGAGTCTATCTCAGGATCTGTTAGTGGATTGATCTCTGTAAATCTTCCGAAAATACTTTCCTGTAAAATGTCAAAATAGGTATTTCAAGCTGGAACTCAAAATCTGATATCATCCAGTAGTTTTTCACACTGCCTGTGTATATCTGTAAACCTTGTATTAGTTTTATTCCATTCAAGCAAAATGATGATTATCAGTTGTATGACAACAGAAATCATTATTCCTTGAGATGTTTACAGCAGTCAATGAATTGTGTTAAAAATAATAAGTTTCCTGTCTCCGGTTCCAGGACTCAGTTTCTGGACCGGTCAACACATACGGTTGCAAAACTCAAGCAGGCCAGTTTTGTGTTAATAATATTCGGAGTTGTCATCATCATCATCATCATGTGAAGTACAATGTAATAGGGTATTTACCTTGCTATCAGGTCCGTCACAGGTAATCTCCCAGCACTTGTCTCAGGCAAAGCTCACTCGTGTTCCTGCTTGGGCTCGGCTCAATCCTAGACTGCCTTGTCCGGGTACCATCGGCATCTATATCTCATTCACCATAGACATATACACTACATCTCCCTTCCAAGTTTTCATCGGACGTTACAACTATTGATGTGTGTGCTGTGGCGTCTGCACAGGTGTAATCACGCCATCAAACTCTACAGAAGTGTAATAATGTTCTCACAGCATGTGTACCTACTAGTATCACAACAACAATATCAGTGTAATGTGTCATCCAGTGTTGCATTATAGACAGTTTTCTGAGCTCTGATTTAGGCCTCAATTTGGAATTGTCCTCTCTCCAGTTTGGTACTTTTAACCCACGCCGCATAGGAAAAACGTGCTGAAAAGAGGGTTATCTTGAACACCGCTTATAATAGGACAAAAATGAGTTTTGATTCAGAGTCTGCACCATTGAAAACCCTGTGAGACAGAGTTTCCAAATCATTGGAATATAGAAATCATCCTGTGTCCACTATGAGCACTTAGATATATTATTATTGCTATTTTATGATATTATAGTAAGTAGCTAGACCCTTTCGCCACCAATCCTAACGCCAAGAAAAAAAGATTCACATTTTAACTATGTCAATTTTCGCTAACCTGTATTATTTGTTTGACTGACTGAACGTGTAGTAATATCATGATAAGGTCATATGCCATATATGCCAATATGTCATATGTCATATGTCATATATGTCATATGTCATATATGTCATATATGTCATATGTCATATATGTCATATGCCATATGTCATATGCCAATAAAGTTAAAAAAAAATATGCCTACGGTTGACCAGAATCACCAATTTTTCCCACATAATGTATGACCAACACCTTGCAACTCTTACTAACGCTAACTGGAATAAACACTCATCTAGATATAAGAATACTGCTTAAAATACATCGCCAAAATACAGACAGACAAAATTCATCCGCTGCATGCTTTGCTGCCTACCATTCCTGATGATGACCATCTTCACCATAAGGCATTGTCACGACTAAAGCATCGTACAGCGCTACTTGGGAAAAACCGATTTATGAAACTTAGTTGATTGATTGATTGTATTTCTATCACTAACATGATATATGTTGTGAAGAAAAGGTGTTAAATACTGATGCCCGGGATAGTAAAAATGATTACAGTATAACATACACATGACTCAAAAATAAGACTCAAAAGTCTCTGTGGCTGGAAGTGATTACCCTGTTTTTTATTTCCTAAAGACCAATGCATGTTAATAGTCAGGCAGTTATGTCAGATTGGTATGATAAAAAAAAATCAATGCTCTTCTTAGTATGAATTATTGATGGTGGAAAGAGTGCGCCCCGTAAGGGAAGGTTTCCGCCTGACTATAACATGCAATGGTCTTAGGGTAGTCATTTACTGCCATGGTATTAAATATGATATTGACCTGAAAATATTTGTTTCAATAAGTTTCGCTGTGAAAAGATATTTTCCCTCTCTATTGTATACAGAGGCCTGACTACTTGATCTACCACATGGTCTTATATGCTTACATGCTCCATCCGTGAATAAAGGTAGCATTAAGCAGCATTAAGGGCATTTTCTGTGGCAGTTTTGGCCAGACCATACATGCCGTTTAATAAAAGCTTATTAGTTTTGCCAACACAGAGGATGAGGATGCAGTCTTGGTCTGAACAAAGATGCTCCGATTGCTGGCACCAGGGGTTTAATGTTGGAAAATTTGGCAGTTCTGGTCAACTGTCATAGGTTATTGACGGTATAGAGCACGGTATAGAGCACTGTCCAACACTCTTAGCCGCTAGTGAATAGTGAGTTACACACTACAATTCATATGCGTGTGATACTGTACATCGTATCATATTTATTCAGCAAAATAAACCTTTCGATACTGCAAAGCAGAACAAAATACAGTTGGCTAACATGAAGAGCTTGACTTTTTCCAAACAAATTATGGTTTTGGACCGGTACATTTAATATTTCAATTTATGAATCATGGTTCTAAGTCAGTGTATAAGTGCTGCTTCTTCAAGTTGGGTTTAATCTTAATGCTATAGGCCAGGAACAGGACAGCCTCAAGCTGAACAGAGTGTAGCTACAGGTCTGTTAGTGTGATTGATCTCTGTAAATCTTTCAAAATTACTTTCCGATGAAATATCAAAATGGATATTGAAAGCTGGATCTTCAATAATGATATTTTAGATTTTCTACCTGAGAGACCTCTTTAACACTTGGTTTATGTACCCACTCTACAGTGTTGCTCAGTTGTAACAAAAGAGACACCAAACAGCCCCCTTTTACTTTTGTTTTTCTTTTCCTTTTTACCTGTAACAATTCAATGCTGTTAAAAACATGAAACTCCCAATAATAATGATAGCAACTAAATAATGGACTTTCTGATCAATAACGATGTCTTTTCAAATTTATGTGCTACAGTCAAGTCAACACTACATATCGCCAATCAACGGAGCCCAAGCTCAGACGGCGATCAAACTATCGGATAAATTGGATGAAAAGTAGTATATTTCGTACGTCTTAGTCTATCTGTGTAATCTTGTATATAAGTTAGATTTTAAGCAAATTTGATCCATGATGCCATTAGGATGACCACAACGCTTGATGGTCTTTTATTTATTTGTTTAAAGAGGTTTTCTAGAAAGTTTACAGTTTACAGATATTAATTGCATATGTGAAAAAGAAAAAGCCAACCCGACTACATGTACTCCAATAGAAGACACACACATAGAACACACATATTATCCTAGCAGAGGCTAATAGAACAAGTGAGAATTTGACACAATTTTATTTATCAAAAATGTTAAATCAAATTTTGCAAAATCATTCTGAAAAAACATCCAGTAGTTATGTTCTCTCATCTCATTGTTTTGTTGTTGCGATTAGATGCGACTCGGATACCGTCAGCAATTTTCATATCATTGATAAGCATATAGGCTGGCATTCCTTTTATCCCATTCCGAGTTCCAACCATGTGGATAAACAAACTGTACAGCTATACGAATCTCTCAATGTTTAGTCAATTTCAACAAAAGTTATCCATCTTTGTATCAAACAGTAGTTGTAGGTCTACTCTCCAGATGTTTCTTTACTCTTGGATCGGCTTCGAACTTTGCAGCAAACTCTTTTGCCCATGGTGTAAGACTCATAATGTCTGGGCATCCATTCTTAGTGAAATCCATGGCACACCACAACCATATATCCGCTAGGCCAATCTGTAGCAAATGTACAGTTATATTACACACATGTTACATTTTAAATTATAAAGTTGTGGCATCAATTGGTTCCAGGAGGGGCACATTGGATTGTTGCATTCTGTGCTGCACACTGTTAGGGTACTCGACAGGCACCTGTCGTGGAATAAGCTTACTGGTGAGATGTAACCAACATTTTGCACTGTAGATGGCAGTTGCCGGCCCTGACCCAATAAAATCTTACACAAACATTTATGCCCATTAAATTCCATTTTTCCAATGGTACTGAACATGATTTTGCTGTATATTAATTAAAAAAAAAAAGTTTCTAGAAATCCTGCATTAACAGCATAATTTTGATGTTTTATGTATAGACCTATTTTCAAAATTTTCTTGAGTAAGACTCCTAAATTTAGTTTTATGTGTGTTTGCATCATGCACAGTAAAATAGTAGTGATATCCTGCATGATGACACCATACAAGCTCGATGCCCGATACGAACTCTGGAATGACGACTCCCTTAGTACCAATTTAGGTGAAAGAAGTATGATTCAGTGCTGGATGGGGAATCTGCCTTGGACATGTTAAACTACAACAAACCTCATCTCCAATGATGAATTTTTTTCCACGCTTCTCTGCAATGGACTGGACATAGTTCAGAGTTTTTATCCATTTCTGTTTGGCATTTTCCAGCTGTTCATCCCTGTCAGAGGGTTCTGGTATTATTTTAAACACCAACCACTTGTAGATGCCTGGTAGGGCAAACATATTCATCACATCCTGGGAACACTCCACCACTAAGTCATGTAGACTCTCCTCCCAATGGGATGAGCCGACCATACCTGTCAAAATAAAGTTAACGATAAATAAAATTCACGCCAACAAATCTTTGCAAAGCAATCAAGAAAAAATTGTTGCAAACTTCAAGAAGGGTTTGGTGTTGACAGTTTTGTGATTGAAATTGTCAGGGCTGTTGCATTCGGATGCCTGATTATGCCACTAGCTTAAGCGTATAGACCTCTCGTTAGGCTAATAACACAAAGAGATCATGATGTTTCAATGATGGAACATTAACCTAATTGTAGTTATTTCAGCCTTTTGTAAGGGTGGCAAGCTCCATCACTTCTTCCGGGTTGATGATCAGAAGAGGTATACACCCGAGGGTGCTGGGGGCTTGAACAATCGACCTTGAAAGCTCCCCCAATATGGTTCGAACCTGCAACTCCTGCGGCACCAATCACCTGGCAGTGCATAGTAAGCGCGCTAACCGATTGCGCAATCTCACATCCCCCAAAAAAGAATGGGTGATGGCGCTAATTAGCATTCCCGCTATTTACTACTTAGAGTTGTGTTCTCTCTTCCGATAGTACATAGCCATAGCCACCCTATGCAACACAATGTAGGTGTTAGGGTTGTTGGCCTTACATGGCCCATCGCTGGGACCCCTTGTAGTGAGTTTTAAACCATTGGCTGCGCTATAGTATTAAGGGTCTTGTTGGTTTCAATTGCAAAAATTCTTGAGACTGCTACACAAACTTGTGTGCTACTCACCAAGTTTTCTCCCTACATATCTGGCTATAGTATTACTCATACACAGTGAACCATCTCCAGTCTCTAGAGTAGGTACCTGGCCAAACGGTAGATCTGCAAATGAAGACAACCACCATTGGATTATGAGTTGATCATATCCTGGGCAGGATGTCGGGGGTGGGTGGGTGGATGAGTCGGTGGGGGACCCACCCAACCCCTTCAGCTTGCCAAGGCAAAGTTGATCAGATGTGACAATCTCTCTTAGTTTATGTGCCAGTTTATTGATGATAGTAAAGATTGAAGATAAAGGATGACAGCAAGCAATATTTGTGGTATGAGCTGCCAAATATGAAGCGCCAGAGATATTATTCCTTCACAGAACTATGGAGTTAACATGGAACAACTTTTGGATATATTTAGGCTAATTAAGAAGCTGCAAGATCAAGTATGTCATATCATGATAGTGGCGTCATGTTATCAACCACCCGTCTTGACTGTTGATTGTTGTGGTGGTACTGGTAAGTTTAAAAACATGTTGGTCTAAATCACAAGGTTCTGTCTCAGTCCAAAGACTTTGAATAAATGGTGCCTAAGGGGCTCGGTCGCCATATTTGGTCCCGAGTTCAGTGCTCTCAGTTTAGATGCAGGTCGGAGCACACCTGGGGCATCGTAGTCTGCAGACTGCAGAAGACTACTAACCCATGATCTCCAACACTTATGTGTTACAGGCCAGGTGCTCTAACCAACAAAACAAAACAATGGCTGCAGCCAACCTACTAATGCTTGCACTGTGCTAAACTAACCTGGTTTGATTTTAGCGAAAGTTCCATCAGGGATGATTGCATTCTCATACTCTTTGCCTGCCACAACATACAGCATCCGTATCGCCTCCCCACGTGCCCGGACGTTGAAATACAACAGCTTGTCCATATTTAATAGGTTGGGTTTAAGTCAATCAGTGTAAATAAACAGGCTCCTGTGTTCACTACTAGCACCATAAGGCCACGTGATCTAGCCCAAGTTTCCGGGGGTGGGGAGAGTCATTCTCTCCCCGCCCACCCCCAGAAACTTGGGCTAGATCATGTGGCCTTATGACTAGCACAATGATGTATTGCTATTTTTATGATGTTATCTTATAAGAAGCTTGACCCTTTAGTCTGATATATGACAATTGATTAGCTACGGAACCTGAATGCATGACTTGACAATTTTACACTATCTGCGGGTGAATTAATAGCATGGCATGGCGCCGTGCAACAAATTCACATCAATCTACAGTTTCCATTTTCCATACTGATGTATGTTGTGCAGTTGATCTAAACTCTCAGCCAATCAAAATCTTTATCTTAACTTATCCCCTATATTATTGGTTGATGGGTGATTACTTATCTTATCTAAGCCTGAAAGCTGAAAGACTGATCTCCCTACAAAATTTGCATAAGTCATAGGACATTGACATCAAGCTCTGGCAAGAACTTTTAGCCTTTAGTAACTAACACATAGGTTTTATAGTCTGTACATTGTATCATATTAGCAAAATATCCTTATAGATATACGTCGATACAGTGATACTGCAAAGAAGAACAAAATACAGAAGAAAATATATGGAGAGCTTGACTTTTCTCATGCAAATTATGGTTTTGGACCAGTGCGTTTAATATTTCCATTAATGAGTCTTTGTTCTAAGTCAGCATATGGTACAGGCGCTGCCTCTTCCAGTTGGGTTTTATCTTTAACTCTGTAGGCCCAGAACAGAACAGCCTCGAGCTGAACAGAGTCTATCTCAGGATCTGTTAGTGTGATTGATCTCTGTAAATCTTCCGAAAATACTTTCCTGTAAAATGTCAAAATAGGTATTGCAAACTTGAACTTAAATTCTGAAATCTACAAGTAGTTTTTCACACTGCCTGTGTACATCTGTGCAACCTTGTATTAGTTAGATTCCAATCAAGCAAAATGATGATTATCAGTTGTATTGTATGACAACAGAAGTCATCATTCCTTGAGATGATTACAGCAGTGAATGAATCGTATTAAAATACAATAAGTTTCCTTTCTCTGGTTCCAGGACCCAGTTTCTGGACCGGTTAATCCATACGGTTGCAAAACTCAAGCAGTCCAGTAGTGTGTTAATAATATTTGGAGTTGTCATCACAACTTGAAGGAGAGAACAAATCTCTTTTCTTAATTAAGTAATGCAAAAAAGAATACACAAACCTAAATACATGTAAATTTATGTTACAGTTATCCTAGCAGAGGCTTATCAATAGTAGACAACAATAAAAACTTACTTCTGGTCTCCAACTTCCTTCATAATATCAGACACATACTGTACTTTATCCTTTTCTAGCTGTCTCTTCAGTTCATCAACAAATGGGCCAAATTTACCCTCTTCATCCTATTTGAACATAGAGAGATCGTAGGAAGGTGAAGTCGAGTATGTCATTTCGGCATTTTCATTGAAATGGTTGGATTTCAAGTTATGCCAGACATAGAACTTGGCCTAATCGTGAAGATTACAGCTCAAGCTATAGGAAGAATTTGCCCATCAAGACAAATGTAGTATTTGAGTGAACACTCCAGTAAATCCTCTAATATTGTCCATATTTTATTTAGCAGACGAATGTCAGATGGAGACCCCGTTTGTTAGAAACATACAAAAATTGCCTTGAATCGTGACATGTTTTTGATTGTACAATGGTCATAAAGGAAACATCTCATAAGGTTCAAAATCCGACTTCATATCTAATTGTTTTAGACTACAACAGTGGGAAGGGTCACAACCAAGTTTGAATTCAATATCAAATTTCAAACTTCACTCAAATTGGAATCTGAGCGTTCAAACTTAATCAGTCAGTAGTACCTCAGTAAACAGGTTGGTGTATTCCATAGAATCTACGGTCTCAGTAACTGCAAGTTCTGTCTCGGCAGCTTTGTAAAGTAACTCTAAATCTGCTTCTGTCTTTTCCTCAAAGAAATCTGACAGGCCAAGCTTGAAAAAATCCTTAGTAAGCACCTCTGGAAAAAAGAGAATATTGTTTTAGAACGATGATATTAGAGCGAACAAACTAGAAGAGCTGAAATTGAGTCATGCTGCCCGTTCCATTACGCAATTTGTTTCTTATCTCAATGATTATAAGACAACTGGGGATCTTTAGGAGGCAGGGTAGACTAATACGCCATAAACCCCCAATAAGTTACAATGAATAGTGTTTGCTCCCCCACTGACTGTTAAGCTATTGCTGATCAATGGGGGAGAGGGGTTGTCAGCAATACCGCATGCATACAAACTTGGCCTACGTATGACATGCACACACACCGTCTGCACCCAAACCAGAACTCTCGACAAACTAAGTAATACATACCCTCAGTAGCAACTAAGAATGCAATGGTGGGAATAAAAACAAAGAAAAAAACAAGACATCTTTCTTCTTTTAGATGAGTTGGAAAGAGGGAGGAGAATTTTGCCTGAAACAATAATAGGGTGAATATGATTTGTATCTAGCATAACCCATGATAAATAAGGGGCCAAAGTCAGGTCATTATATTTGTAGATAATGCATGTACAATGATGAGATAACTACAATTTGTTAGCATGAAAGACCAGGATAATGTTAGTTACAATATACAAAACTACTGTATTGACAATATGAACTGAACCTGGAGAAATATACTCTGCATATTCATATATAAAGTATAAAGTATCAAATATAAACATTATATTATTAAATAATATGAGAACGATATATTCTTTTATATGTATTCTTGGGCACTCCATTACAGCTATTACAGATAAAAAATGACGATCATCCTACAAAGTTTATCGATTCATACATGGCTTAGTTTCCATGAAGTCAAACAACACTGTTTTAACTAAAATGTTTTGAGTCAGGTTGCTCATTTTTTAGATATTTTCACCACATATTGTATCCAATTGTTGTACCCAATATGTTGGCACTGATATCATTGGCCTTAGTGTGGGAAAACACCAGCTATTTAAATCCAAAGCACTGGCTACCCATATTGTAACCATTTCACATACCTGGATTTTCAGAGTCAGCAGCTATTGTCTTGAGATGACCAAGAAGCAGGGAGATTGTATCCAACTGGCTGAAGTAAACCTCCTCATCAATCTACAAGATAATCAGACCTCTGAGTTAGCAACTGAAACTAATAGGGGTTCAGAAAATCTTCTATATGCAGGATTGGTAAGCTGTCGATCAAATTCTAAAATATGATCAGCTTGTGGGTACTTGTCTTGAAAAGTGGTCAAGAATTTGAGTTTTTTTTCCTGGCTAAGGTCAATATTCTCAAAGTTGAAATGTCTGTAGCACACTCTGGCACATGATAATATACGACTCTTTGACCAAACATCATGCAATACCCACCCTGGTAAATACCAATGGATCATCTCAAATTTTCAGAGGAGTTATTATCCGAAAAATGAAGTAACTAGTAAAGCAGCAACTGAAACTATTTCTATGAATGTAAAAACCACAATTAGAGTAGCTGGCCAAGCTCCCTTAAAAAGTGGGTTGAAGATTATGACCAGACTCACTTCATCAGTGAGCGCTCCAAGAAACACGGCTATCCTCTCATCATGTGAGAACCTTTGGCAGGAGTCGTGTATGTTGTAACACCATTCAACTATCATCTGGTGAAGAGGGAACTTAGTCTCCAAGTACTTAACTAAGAAATCTGACATCGGTATTCTCTGAGGTTTCTCCTCGCCTTCTTTCTTCTAAATACAGTAATAGAAGAGGTTTGAATTTATTGAAGGAAATGGCAACAAAATAGGGTTGGATAATGATGACCCCACAATGCTATTTTCTGGGAATTCCAGTGAGATCATGTCATTGATAACATTTGATATAGGATAACCCTGATCTTTTTATGGAATCTTAAGTAAATGTTGCATTGTGGGAAGGTTATTAATTTGCCTTTTTTTAAATTATCTCAGCGTAGAGACAAAGACTTTCATGTAATCGTGTACAAAACATTTACAACACAAGAATAGACAATTAATATGTGAGTAAAATTTTTACATTGTCTTCGCTCTTGGTAAAAACAGACAACTCATTATAACTGTCGATGGTGAATGTAGCCAACTGTTACCTAAAAGAGTTTCTTTATGATGATATTTTTCCTATTCTTGAAGCCCATATCCAAAAAGTCCATGAAACAAATTTGATGGTTCAGATATTTACCCTCAGCTGTTAATGCCATTGTTACTAAATACACAATTTTTATATGGTCCAATATGCCAATGAGATGACTTGTTCAAAAGTGATACCCACAGGTAGCCTCAAGCTTTGCTTGAGGACTGAACACCTTTATAGAGCATTGGTGTCAGTGATGGAATAGATCCCGATCGGAACAGCTATAGAACTACTGGTTGGCACAATGGTGTAGTTATCAATGTCAATCACTACTTACATTTGCTTCATCAGTGACACCTTTCTCCTTCCACAGGTCCTTGATGAGCATAGTTGTTTCCTTTTTACCAAGATGCCTGTTACGTACTTGGCCTTCATACCTCAGATAAGCAGGAATGTCTTCTCCATCACCCTAAAATGTGACATGTATGACAATATGAAGTGTCAGGATAAGATTCGTGAATGAGAGAAAAAACTCCCTAACTTCCACTATTCCGCCCTACAGCATTATAATAGTTCATACATATCATCATCATTTTTTGAGCGAGAGTTATCCCCTTTTAGGTACTGTTACCTTGGACCCATAGTACCCATGCCGTTTAATAACCTGGCTTCTCTTTGCTTTATACAATAACATATTATTACTGCTCTAACATGACATAATCAGCACGAAGAAACAGCAACATGAACTACAGCCTCTGAACGGAATACAAGGACACATGCCAGCAGTCCAACAAGTTATCGCTGACTCCATCTCAATAGAGAATCCAGTAAATAGAATTGAGCTGAGATCTGTTTTACGCAGATTATATTCCTTACTGCTAAAGCTGCGGATAACACATTCAAAATAGCTTCAATGCTTCCCAGCCTAACATGTAGAGCCAACGGTTTTAATATGTTAGACAGATAGTAAAATGCTTTTCAGCACTAACTAGAAAATGCTTCTCTGAACTTTGCGGAGTGCTTGAGAGAGAAGAGAGTCAAAAAGTTTCAATACCATACTATCAAATAACATCCAATTATCCCCTAAGAATCGCAGCCTTAAAATTTATAGCTAGGTTAACAAGATACCTTCCTTACCATCTCAGACTGTATATCTTCTGAAGGCTTAATTCGAAAACATAAAACATCTAAACCAATGAATTTTTCTCACTCTACGTAAACTGAAGGATACCTCATATCCAAACAAGAAAGTCAATTGAGATGCCCAAAATAAAAATTATCTCTTAATACAAATGGTAGGATTGAACCCTGTCCGTCCATCAAACGCAAGCTTAATATACCTATACAAACACATGCGATATCATGAAGTCATCGATATGACATGCCTTATGGTTTCTTTAGAGACAGTTTAACAACAAAATAAATTGTCGAAGTGATCAAGGTTACCTGTCCTTCGAAGTACTCAGGTGCGCCGAACTCCCCACCTGAGGCTCGACTGAGCTCTTGTAACAGTACACCTACCAGCTCGTCACTGCTCACACCTTCAGACAACTCCTGCCACCTTTGTATTCCTGAGAAAGTGATAGTGTATGAATGGTTAGACAATTGCTGCTATATACAGGTGAAGTTAAAATCTCGACATGAATGGAGAGGAAGCTTCCATGAGGTATTGATAGTAACCAATCATGTATTGTAAAGACACCGGGGGTCAATGATTATTGATGAATGATAAGTTTAAAGAATCAATGTCTGCAAATACTATAATATCCGAAATAATATAAAGTATTTCCACTCTATTAAAAAAATGTATTAATAACTCTTCTCATACTTCGGGATTGCTTTATCAATGCCAATAAAAATTCAACTCCGGAATATGATAAGAATTATTGATAAATTTTGATAACGTGGTAAATTTTTCCGGAGTTGTATTCTCCTTGACACTGATAAAATAACTCTGATCAACACTGGTGTTTCTATAATCCACAATCTCAGATCATATTCTCAATATGTAATATGTGTTGGTAGCCTCACCTCCAGGAATTACATCTGCACATTTCTCCCAGTCAGGTCGGGGCGTAGCCGACTGCCTCAATCTCTCACTCTCCTGATAGAACTCGTCTCTCTGCTTTAAAACTTGTTTATGTACCTCCAACAGAGCACTGAGATCAACAAAAGTTACTGTTTTTGAAATTAAAGGACATATCGTGACTGTTTTCAACTTTTTTTTAATGGTTCGCTCACTAATTGTAATCAGCATAACCCAACATGATAAAGTACTTTGAAATAATGGTTTTGATGATTGAGAAGGTAATAGGGCCTACATTGAACTTGCAATAAATCCCTAGACACCAATCAATACAAATTGTAACATGTTTAAACAGATCAGAGACACTTTTTTCCACATGACCTAAACATACATTTCAAAATGATATTGGGAGATGTTCAAGATATGGTCATGCCGTGAACAGTCAGATCCAGCCATTCTTGGATACAGACGGTAGTCAGACCTAATGGACAGAATGACAGTGAAACAGAATTCTGAAATATGGTGCTTTCCTTAGATGCATTGCTTACTTATAGTCCTTCATAGCTTTCAACATCTTGCTACAATTCAAGTGGACTAAATGTGTTGAAGGTGTATTAGATAGAAACATACACAATGACTGCTTCAATCACAATTTATTTGCGATTCCGTTTTTACTTTTAATTTGTTTGGTGATCTCATTAGGCCGACTAGATTTATATCTGAAATTGAGGAGCAATGATGTTTTTCCATTATGTGGTGGCTGATTAGAGTATCAGTTTTAATCACTCAGAAAGGACCACCAAGAAGGATACTTTTAGTAACATTATTAAATTGTAATCTTATATCTTACTCATGTTCAGAGTGGAGCATACTCGTATCATTAGATTTCTCTGTAAACTGCTCTTTTAACTCTTGTAACTGTATCTGCAGACCCTCAAAGTCTCGTCGGGGCGTTACATCCTTATGCTTCTCAAGCATCACTTTAAGTTCAGCTTGAGCATTCTCCTGATCATACTTTGCTCGTCTGCAAAGTGAACGAATTGCTATTTCTGTATCAAAATGTTTTTTAAAATACAGAAATTTAACGTAAGAGTATGAACATGATTAAGATACATTTAGGTTAAGCTTGCGGGCAGTGGAGTTTGTCTATTGTGACGATTGTTTACGAATATAACAATTCTGTCTGGTAAGATATGTTAACCTGCATTATTTCGACATGCATTGACATGTTAGTTTTTTTTATAGATTTAAATCGCTCATTTATATCATTCCCTTCCTTTTCCATAAGGTTATTGAACTGAAGACTCCGCAATGAGGATATTTAATCGAACCCCCCAGGCCAAAGTACGAACTGTAACATGGAATATATTTCGAATAAGTAACAGCTTGAGTCTTGCTACCATTATTTATACCTAGCCTGTACCAAAAATAACAACAAAATAGCCCAATATTATAATGACGGGGACACGGAATGAGGAAGCTCAAGAGTTGGTCAACATACCTGAGAGCTATTTTCATGAGAGTGGGATCTTCACCCGAAGCATACTGACTCGCGGCCTGCTGCTGCATGAGTAAATCTTCATGTCTATATCTCAGCTCATTTATATCCATCACTAGTAACTTCTTAGCATCTGCCTGTAAATGATAAACAAGAAGTTTGTCTAAAGAATGTCCTAACTTGACAGTATGGAAATGTTACTGCAAAATCATTCCCTCTTGTCATCTATTTACATACTTTGCAGTCACTTAGACAACACTGTATTAAATTACAAGAACTGCTAGCCTCATTTCAATATCTACATTTTATAAACCTGAGTTACAAAGTCACACCCATGTATCTGGTAATTGATTCGGAGAGTTCGAATGAGTGAGTTCAAGCGGGACTGGGACTTGAAATGCGCAAAAATAGTACAAATGTAGACATTCTATGATTCGGGGCAATCAAATGGGGGAGTACCCATGTTAACTTGTTAAAACACTGACTTGAAATTCAGAAGAATAGCACAAACAATAATGTAGGGGGTATTATGCTACTACATATTGTTCATACCTGATCCCTGTACTGTTCGTACTGATCAGCCAGTTTTTCTTGCAGCTCTTCTACTTGTGACCTAGATTCTAGCTGTTCCCCTTTCATCGCTTCTATATAAGCTTCCAATCTACGCTTCTCCTCCTTCAAGACTTTTATCTCTGATGATGATCAGAAAATATCAATGATGAACTCAACAGTTATGAATGAGATTGTATTCTCCTGAGAGGTGAATAGAGCGCAACACAGTTTGGTTTCTCAAAGTATATCCCACAATGCAATTTTCAGATCAGATCAGATCTTGATAATAATACAGATAGTTTTCTGCCCGGTCTTCACAGGAAGACCAAGCATGTTTATATCTGATTGATAGAGCATGAAACAATTCATGAAGCTTGACTCTAGTACCATCAGGGCAAAGAGTGTGACAACCTGAAGTCAATTTATAGAATTAGGGGCAGGTTTACTTGGAGTACTCAGACTAGATTGATTTTAATGATCAGATATACACATATTGATGTCAGTGTGGTATCAGTGAGAAAGTGTTGCTTAAATTTCCTATATGATGAAAGAGTGCCATTCTAAATATCAACTAAGGCTCAAACTCACCTGGTTTGTCTTTAGACTTGAGATCATCCAGTTTGTTCTGACACTGTTCTGTGGTTGTGATGAGTACTTGTTTGAGTGGTTCCAGCTTTCTAATCCTCTCTCGGTTTTGTGATAACATCATCTCATACTCCCTCTTGATGGCTGATAGGATAGGTGTGTATGTGGTGAACTCATCCATAAGGTACTCAAAGACTTCTCTGTGTGCCTGCCAATATATGGATACCACACTGATCACGTGATATACTGTTGCATGTATATCTCTGATCGATAGAGAGTGAATTAATTCACTTTGAATGAGTACCATCAGAAGGAATTTGGTGTGACAACACACAGTAAATTTTAGCAATTAGGGCCGGGTACTTGTTTGGTACTCATACTAAATAGACTCTGACGGTCAGAGATACACATGTTGATAGTGTAGCATCGATGTCAGTGTGAATGGATACTGCACCTTGTATGCTATTTCAGCAGCAGCAGGGGAGGGATTGGACAATATGTGATGGGGGAACTTGGTCACAACAGTGAAATTTTCCCAAAGATTTACGATTACTTTGCAGCTCTTAAAACAGACGAGAAGCATTAATTATCAAATACGATTAGTAAACCTTACTCAAGCATAATGGACAAAGAGCGGTATTCAACAAAAAACGATGACGTTGACAATAATGGCCTCCAATGACTTTGGGAAAAAAGTCAAAATACCATTAAAATCTCATAATTGTTCATAATTATTTGAGTGAAATATTAAGAGCTCCTAACGAATGAACATTGTCCCTATCTGTAAATTATGTTTATTTTTGTTTAATATAGGTTGCGGATGTGTTGAGGCAAAACTACATCTCTCTCAAAAATTCCTTACAACAAACCTGTAGTCTAAGCTCATTGGCTTCTACTTTAGTTACTCCCAGTGCTCTCAGTTCTTTTTTAAGGAAGTTTTCCAGGTTATCCAAAAAGCGAGGTTTTGGTGTCATCTGAGGTTTGCCAAGTTTTTCCTCATCTACCACCACAAGTTCCTTGTGCTTAGATAAACCGACTTGGCGTGTGCCGGATGTGGCTGTTGTGTGGGCTGGCCATGTGTCCATTGTTCCAGACTTAGTGTCTACATGAGGCTGGACAATACAGTAAAATATCAAATTACCAACAACCAGATTAGTCCTACCTGATGTCAAAATATCTTTGGATTCAGGAAAGTTTTCACAATCATTATCAAGCATTCTCAATTTTCTATATACAAATATGACATGTCTACCAAAAGTATTGGAGCAGCTATTCTGAAAATTTGAATTGAGCAGATAATCTAGTGACTACAACTGATGCGGTATTGTCAGTATATAGATGAGAGAAATGTTTGTCAATGTTTGGTTACGTTAGAACAGATTTCACATAGGTTTGATAGATCTTGCCTACATAAATATTCGGTACTTACTTTCAATGTCTGAGGAGGAGGTAGCACATGTTTTGTTCCTCTCACAGTAAAACTTGGACCTGTTCTGAATGGGTTCATAACTGGGCTGTATCTGTACTTTTGAAGCTGCTCTTGGCTGTTCTCTCTAGAATAGATCAAAATTAGAATTTTAAGTTTAGAGTATAGAGAAGGATGGCGTGTGTCAGTAACTGGTATAAATCACTACAAATGTTGACCCTCCATACAAGCCTCATCTCAGCAGGCCATTTTCCACAAACAACATACGAGTCAGGCCGCAGAGAAAGGTCCACTCTGAACTCTAATGCAGTGACTCTCCCTGACTGCCTGCCCATTGATTGGCTAATCAGTGATAAAATATTGTAAAATAATTCAGCTTCACCATTAGTGTGGGCTGTATCTTACCACAAGGTGAAGACCACTGGACCATAGTTAGATTTGAACAACAACTAGAAAACCTGGAACTTATGAGAACCACAGCAAAGAACTTTTATGCCATATAAAAGGATTTGCACAACAGTGGCGCTAATAACATATATTGTGTCACCAACTTTTCTTACCTGCTCAGTGCTAGTGGTGGCAGTCTTGTGTTCTTGCTTGGCTCAGGCTCCCTGTGCATAATGGCCAACTGGCCTGGGCTGTCTGTATTCATCTTCTTTGTTTTATTTGAAATGAGTTGATCCCCTCAGTCAATCAATGCTTCTGGTTAACTGAGTGACACCTGTAACATATATGGATGTATGGGTAAACATAGCAAATGGCTTGCTTTTGACTGAGGCTAAGATGTCCAATCTCTTAATGCACTGCACCACAAATTTTAGTACAAAGTATGATGATGTGTGCAAGAAAATCAGGATCAGGGAGAATGGAATTACATTCATTCAGGGAGATTTCCAGTCTCTCTGTCCAGATCAATGAGAGCCCAGGTCAGATCAGATTTCTGGCCGGCAGAATTATAATGACCATGATGTTTAAAATCTAAAAATTGCAATACTTGTATAATTGTACACATACATGGGCTTGATTAAGTTGTGTACTTCAACTCAGTCACCCACACTAATTGTGTTTGCTTCCATTGTTGATGATTCCTCCAATGAAGAAATCAAATACTGCTACTGATAAGTGCATATTTACCTGTTTTGAGTTATCATGTACTTGTTAAGTTTGCAACTTTCTAAACAACACTATTGGTGATGGAAATTTTCAGTAACAACTGCAACAATTATGGAAAATAATATAATTATTCACAGGAAGTTGATATATTGCTGGGCAACCAAGCCGCAATTGGGGTGAAATGTCGTGAGGATAGCCCAGAGATGGCTAAAGCAGGCAAGGTAGTATTTGTCTATCTAACTGGACTAAGAACAAATGATTGTGATTGGACAGAAAAACCGCCAAAAATAAAAATTGTCATCAGAAGATGTGAAATACAGAACATACTAGAATCACCCAGGTGTATCTGATCTTTGTACGAGCAGATGATAGATACGAGATGGGAACAGACATTGTGTCTGTATTGGACTGGCTAAAATCAAAGAGTATTGCGGTGCCTAGAGAATGGGTTGAGGATTGTGTAGCATTCCTAGAGACGGAGGTATGTATGTATGTTATTTGTACTCAGTCTCAAGGGACGGGTCAATTGAGTCAAGGCAATTTGATCAAATCAATGAATTCCTTATTTATTATATCATTGCCATATCATCATTGTAGTCATTATTTATAAATAATAACGTCTGTGCATATGAACTGGCCATTACAGACTACTCCAGTTCTGTACATTACCAAAATCCAGTTCTGTGTGGGCAGTACAGTAGCCAGTTTTATGAATGAAAGCATTATTATTATTATATATATGGTAGATAGATGGTTTGTTGGTGCGGCCCATGTGTGATAAGATATATTGTAGATACTCAGTCCAATCAAACACTTGGGTGTTGTGAGGCGTGTGGCATGTGCTGTATGGGACATGTCTTAAATCACTCATGTGGCCCCTTCATCACCAAGAACGATGCTGCATAGGCCTTGAGTGTTGTAGTGTAAGACATGCCCCATACAGCACCTGCCACACGTCTTACAACACCTGTTGCCAGACACAGTTCTTAGTGCCCATTCAGAACAGCAAAATTTTTTGTAATGTACTGTACGGGAAATGTAAGCATTGTTGTGTTAAACGTCTCGAGTGCGACGGGTGTTGTAAGACATGTGGCAGGTGCTCTATGGGACAAGTTCAACAGATAGAGGTAGAGCTGATATGTGACCGCACCACATTGACAAAGCAGAGTTTATCTTGACTTAGACCACTGCTGCCATCAGGCAAATGTGTGTGTATTGAATTCTGTATAGCTCAAAACTAATAATATGAGGCTTCAATCTCAGCACTAGCTTATGATGCCATTATTGCCCACAAGTAACTTATTAATTACTTAAATTTCATACCCTGATTTTGAAGTTCAGTTTGTGCAAATCATTTGCCCATAAGGTGGCAATCCTGAGATTTTAGCCTCAATTAGCTATCTTGGAGCTAGACAAAATTCAATGAGCACAAATTTGTCTGAGTGGCAGCAGTGGTTTAATGAGGAATTTATGGTTTGAATACTAGGGATAACTAGTAGTCCAGTGGCAGCCCATGCAAAATGTGGCTAGAAAAGCAAATTTCATTTACGATTTTGTCTGGATAGGGTTTGAAATTGGTTTTTGGTAGAGTTTTTCATGGTCGCAATGGTTGCACAATAAGTGTCTTTTTGCCAAAAACTCCGCCGGTAAGAGCGAAAGTGATAAAAAAATGATGAATATTGTTTCAAAACATTCAAAATCTGCAAAAGCATGTCGTGCTCAGTGGATCTACAAGTTTACATGAGTCTGCTATCATAAATAGCGGAGATGCGGCGAACAACGATCGCAATACCCCCTTATTTTATATAAGAATACGCACTATTTGAAAAACGACACACTCAGAACATTGAAAACTGCTGGTGATGTAAGGGGTATTGCAACTGTTGTTGGTCGCAGCTTGGCTATCTACGATAGAAGACCCATGTAAGGTTGTAGATCCACTGATTATGACATGCTCTTTCAGATTTTGGATGTTTTGAAACAATATCATCATTGTTTGATCACTTTCCCTTTTAACGACTGCTTTTTTGGCTATAATCCGCCTACTTTGCAACTTGGTCTTGGTGTAAGGTAGAATATTACCATTGCAATCAGCATATAAAACTCTACCAGTAACAACCGGTGCCACCGGACTATAGGCTGATTTACAGTCCACTCTTTTATTCCCCTAAACATCCAGCTAATCTATGTCTTACATTTCCCGTACAGTATCGTGCACAGGACATTCAGATGATTCAGAGTGATTCAGAGTCTGCACCATTGAAAACCCTGAGAGACAGGGTTTCCAAATCATTGGAGGGTTGAATGTTGATAAATCTTAATTTCATTGACGAAAATCATGAAAAATTTTCCCAAATTGTCCGCAAAACAGGCAGAAAATGCTATAATTGACTATCCAAATACTAAAATTATTTCCCAAAATATGTCCATATGAGTTTTCAATGTTGCAGATTCTGAATCAAAAATCATTTTTATTCTAACACAAGCGGTTTTAAAGATAACCCTCTTTTCAGCACGTTTTTCCTATGCGAAGTGGGTTAAAAGTACCAAACTGGAGAGAGGACAACTCTGAATTGAGGCCTAAATCAGAGTTCAAAAAACTGATTATTACTATATTCAAATTGTTCACTTTATTTATGTACTACAGGGTATAGCTGCCGACTCTGTTCTGAACATGGTATATGAGCAGTGGCTGATAGGAGATCTAGCAGAGTTAGAAGAGCCATTTCTAGACAAGTTTATTGATAACAGAGGACAGCTAACTGGATCTCACGCTGTGCAGGTAAACACTCTGGGAGAGCTATATTTTGGAAACCAATATAATCGGCTGTACTTTTGTATAATGTTTCAACCAGGTATTTATATCATCATAGTAAAAGTGCAGCATT
The DNA here is from genome assembly GCA_914767715.1 of Membranipora membranacea. Taxonomy (NCBI): domain Eukaryota; kingdom Metazoa; phylum Bryozoa; class Gymnolaemata; order Cheilostomatida; family Membraniporidae; genus Membranipora; species Membranipora membranacea. The sequence goes on along the minus strand of OU612067.1, from coordinate 16,906,034 downwards.
CTGTCAAACGTAAAATTACGAAACAGAAATGAGGCAGGGAGTATGTCAACATTATTAGAAACATAATATATCAATAAGATTAACGTTATCTAACATTATGGTCGGGCTACACTCGGGTAGCCAGGGAAATAAAGAGTTGTCCATCCTATTTAAGGTGTTGGATATATTGAATTATCGCAATCTTCAGGCAGAAGTATGTTCACTTTGGTTTGGGTAAACACTCCACAATTTGGCTGAGGAGTAATCCTCTGTAATCACTGCTTCAATTTTTGCTTAGTTTGCGTATAGGTCCAAGCACACTGAGCCTGGGTCTCCCACAAAACAAAGCAGTCAGTGGATTGATGTGAAAAAAGATAAAATAAATCTGTTATTGTTTTGTTGCACTGTCTTATTTCGCTCTGTAGCTTAGTCTCATCAAGATAAGACCAAACCTTACTAGATGCCCGTTAGAAAACCTGCCTCTTTATGATGGAATTATTATTCTGCAGGCATACAATTCTAGTGAGGGCGCAAAGCTGCAGTCATGTGCTTTTACTAACTGAAACTGACAAAATCCGATGTGACTGCCGCAGCCCAACTATCAGTAACATCTGCCTGGACATGTCAAATGAAATATGCTTCTATGGTCAAATAATCTGAAATTGAGTGAATACACGAAAGAGGCATCCAAAAGTTCCTCATTCATGTAATCATTTTTGATGCCTAATTTATTATCAACCAATCGTCTTGGCAGGTTTGAAATTGCCTATCACACCCATGAGTTTATATATAAAACAACCTCCATCTACAAATCTTACTGCTCTGTAAGTTTAATTATTTAGTGCAATCAAAATACTGCTAATCAAGCTACCCTGCAAGTTTCTTGTTGATAGCAGCACAGATTTTAGATTTCACACAAGGAAACGATTGAAATCTTCTGTAGAACCCGCCCCATGCGTCATTGCCAGCATTTTTTCCTACTATGGAAATTAGGGTGGATGATGGAATCCATCACTCGAAGACGTGTTACATAAAACTTTGCCAGCACCTACCCTCATCCTATAGTGCCAAAATAGTCATGGTTGTGATTCACTTTAAAAGGAAGTTGCTGGGCTGTTTATCATATTTAATTACATCAGCAGGTTAATGTTTATTTTTTTACCACCAGGATTGTTGAAATAAGTTGATAAAGTCATCAAATTTGATGGATTCAATTTTTGTTTTGCTCATTATATGTTGACCTCATGAATAACCCTCAGCATCATAAAACATTTCATCGATCATTTGAACTCGGACTGCTGAAAGACTTGGCTGTAAGATGAAGCTCCTTCTGGGTAAGTAGTATATTGTTTGCTTCATTCTTTTGTGAAGGAATATATTAGGCACGTTTTGCACATGGTTCTAAATCACCGATTTAAATGAGTTATATAATATGTTTTATACTTTCATGTTTGTCTGCAAAAGATACTCAATGTGCCGACCATATTCCTCAGTTTGAAATAAAAAATGGTTGTTTGCAGTAGGCTTATGGAATTTTATGAAATACACAAGATTGACTGATGCCCACATAATCCTCACTGGTACAATTTGTTTGACTTACAGGTACTCTTCTTTGTCTGCTTTGCTTGTACGCTCTGGCTGATGCTAGACTTAGGAAGTATGGAAAATGCTTGAGAAGAAAACCTGGAGTAAGTCTCACAGAATTCAATAATCTCAAGAACGAAGTCCAGGAGCTTCAGCAAAATCTTGAGAAGAGCCAGAAGGCTGTATCAGATCTTCTCACAGTTTTAGGCGTGGTGAGTTTAAACTGGAGTTGCTGTCACTAAAATTTAATTTAACAGCACTGAATTTACTACCAGGATATAGGCCATGTCCAAGCTGGGAGTTTGTCAAAATCTTCAAAGAAAATTGAGGCCACATGTTGAAATTCTTGTGTGGCTTTTGCAACTATCAATTATGACACCATATCGGCTACCTTTTTGCAGATGCATAAAATTTTATATAAACATTGGATCTTTTGGTATCTCTCCAAATATCTTTTGTTGAAAGTTGCAGCGGCACTATTATGATATTTGCAATTGTGCAACAGACATTTTTTATGTTATGAAATGAATGATGACCATGAGATGTAGATATATATATTCCATTTTTATTCTGGAGAAGAATAAGTCCTTGTACCCAAAAAAACAGTGATATCGATAAAATACGGTGTAGAAGTAAAAAGACATAATATTGTATGTACCTTAAAATCAAAGAATAATGGCATGTAAAATTACAAAGTATACACTGGTACTCATTGCACCTAATTTTTGCAGCTATCAAACAGATCAGAAGAGACCGTGCTGACGCGTGTAAGAAGAAGTGAAGATTCTGCTTACGAAGACAAATCTTCTGATCTTGAGGTTACCGATGACCAGATCAGGTTCTATGATAAAATACTCAGTGATGTTCCCCTCGGTAAGAATTTAACGTATATTTCCAAAAATATGTATTTGTGCCAATTGTGGTGATAATAAAATTATGACAAAACAATAAGGAATTTCAACAAATATTTTTTCCCAAGCTATATGAGCGAAATTGCACTGGTTGATAATTGTTGTTATAGATTTCTTTTTCACAATCAGTACAGATTTTCAACTAATACGCGGGATCTGGGAAAGGTGGAAAATTTGTGTCATAGCAGAAAATCGTTTTCCGCTATTTCAAATGGCAGAAAATATTTTCCAGGGTTTCTGTTTTGACTGTTCGACTGTTTTAACTATATTTAATAATCTCGATGGTTTGATTTCTTGTTGTAGATTATTTACTCAATAGTTATTCCAGTGGCCAGTCTGGGAAGGACGGTAAAGATGGTACAGATGGCGTGAATGGTAAGAGAGTTATTCAATGAGTGTACTGGTTTACCTTCTGGTTCATCTGTTGTCCTTGACCGAATTGACAGGTTGCCTTGGGTAATCATGAGCTATAATGGAATATATATTATCATGAATGATCAGTGCTTTAAAATTAAAGGGTCTTCATGGTGCCATGAACTATTTATACTACAAGTCATACTGGCTAACAACATTATACCAACTTCATCCCGGTCATTTATTTTATGGAACATTGTTACTATAAATTGTGGTTGAAATCCCTCTCGATAATAAGTTGACAAGCATTCCATAAACTGGAGACCATTTTTAGTGCTTCATGGCCATTTTGTAAATATTGAATTAACCAAGTGATACACATGTTGAAATATGTCCTAGCAGAAGGCATGTCAATCGTAGGGAGGAAACAATAATTGGCATTGAAAATCAGCAAATTATGTGATTTTACTACCTCCCATCTTTGATCTTTTATAGGTCGAGATGGAGCACCCGGCAGTCCAGGAAGAGATGGTAAGTCTTATACCTTTAGACTCATATATCCTCAAATTTTCATGATAACATGGACATGTGTCACTAATGCTGAACCTTAGTCTGCATTTAACTGGCACCAGTTGATTCTACCTGTCAATATAAATATAGTTTCTTCTTCGCATGGTACAATGAAGAATAAAAAAGAAAACAATTTCGATGTTGTCTGACTTGAGTTTCTTTTTCTAAAGGTGTTGGTCAACCAGGACCAGCAGGACCCCAGGGACCTCCCGGTGAACCAGGTGCTGCAGGGACAAGTGGTATGTAATCGTGTACTATTTTGAAAAAAACTTTGAGGTTGGTTAAATCTTAAACCACTGCTGCCACACAGCCAAATGTGTGCTTATAGAATTCTGTATAGCTCAAAACTAATAAATTGATGCTGCAATCTCAGCATTGTCACCTAATGAGCAAATAATCTGCACAAACTGATAGTCAAAATTAGGGTATGAAATTAATTATCTACCGGCAGGCACGGGTGACGTAGTTACTGTCTTACTAGTGCATTCAGTACACGTCATAAGCTGGTGCATAGATTTCATTCCCTGATTTTGAAGATCAGTTTGTGCAAATTATTTGCCCATTTGGTGACAATTATGAGATTTAAGTCTCAATTAATTATTTTGGAGCTATGTAGAATTCAATGAGCACAAATTTGCATGAGTGGCAGCAGTAGTTTAAGTGTGCGGCTCATTGCCTGATAGCTATAATTGGAATGAGCAACACACACGGCAGGAATAACTAAAAAATCATCTGAAAATTTATTCAGCTGCATTTAGTCATGCACAGCATCACATCTCGAGCAGACTATAGTGTCATCATTGCAATGCCAAGAAACGAGGTTGTCCTTTAAATAAAAAGCTTGTTATATTTCAGGTCCAACAGTTGTTGACTACAGTTCTCAAATAAACCAGCTGACATCCGAATTGGACGCAATAACTGCAAGAGTAACTCAGGTGGAAGACATAGAGAAAGTAGCGCCAGTAACTCCTATCACAGGTTTGTTCAAGACTTAACATTTACTGTTTATAAAGTACCGTTTTGATACCAATCAAAGCAAGACGCTGATTGTATGCAAACAAAAATAAATGTGTTCTCTCACTTGGCTTAAGGTCACTGCCTCAGCAGTTTCCCTTCCATTATTTAAAATGTTCCATCCCTCTGCTATAATCAACAAGAACTTCATTTACTGAGCGTTATCATAAATGAACAACTATCACCCAATATTTTGACTCGTCTGTCCTCCAACCCCCTTAGTATACGTTTCTTGCAATTCTATTTTTGTGTTACGGACCACCGACATGGATTTTAAATTGCGTTTGTTATGTAGCTGCCGGTTCCGTGTTTACAAGATGGGGAAAAAACAATTGCAGTAGCAGCTCAACTACAATTTATACTGGTGAGTGATTTATTTCCGTGTCTTCTGCATCTTGATGCTAGCTACCTGATTATTTTATGAGTAGTTTCCATGAACATAAATAAGTATTTTCATGTGTATGGCAGTTTCCAACTACATGATTCATAATCATTGCACAATCATTGTTGCAACAAAACACAAACCATCATGCAATCAACTGGATAGTCTTTCAAAAATGTGAGTCTGTTAGTTATAGAACAAAATTCATTATTTGTATGAAATGTTACCGTAGGTTTCGTTGGTGGCGAATCGCATGATCATTCAGGAGGAGGTGTGGACTTCCAATGCATGCCTACAGACCCAGAATGGAACCAATACACTGGGCGTCTCCAGTCTGGTTCTTGGATGACTGGGGCGGAGTATGAGTCAGGTTCCGGAGGCCTGTTCCCAACCAGCACTCGCAATCAGAACGTTCCATGTGCCAGATGTTTGACTGCTGGTCGAGGGGCTAACATGATGTATCCTGCTAAAAGAACATGTCCTGATGGCTGGACCAAGGAATATGAAGGTATGAGGAACTTAACTGCTGTGATGTGATATTAATGAGTCACGCAGACATGTCTGGCATTAATTTCTTCCTTATTCACTGAAATTCCATGAAATATTGGATGCTCCCAGCCAATCAAAGATCACTGAACTCACTGAAATTAGAAAAACACTCAACCCATTTTCTTGGAGTTGACGTTCATTATTATGGCTATGTGAGCAAATTTTGCATGCCTGATTATGAAATTGCAATGATGCATGCATCGTTTGTTCGACATGTATAACGGAATCACTCAATTGCGGCCCAGGTGTGCTCTGACCTCCCTGCAAACTGAGAGCAACTTGGGGCCAAACATGGCGGCCGCGCCCTTAAGGCACCTGTATTTCTCAGTCTTCGGACAGAGACAAACTGACGATTTTACCCCACATTTAACCCACTGCTTTTAGGTTACCTGATGGCTGCTAATCGAAACCACCCCCATCCTACAACCTATGCTTGCGTCGACAGTAACCCAGACCATATACCTAACTCGTCAGGGAACACGGATGGTGCACTGTTTTACTTTGTTCAGGGAGACTGCTTGAACGAGGGAACTTTTGGTAGCGCCCATTGTCCACCATATTACAACACAAGAGAATTAACTTGTGTAGTATGCTCGATATAATAATTGACTTGAAGATCATCAATCATCTGTTATAAGATCAAACGATACAGATGTTTATTCTATATTTTTCTATGACATCATTCTGTTATTTCTATCAATTTGTTGGAGAATCGTGTATCATTGTTCAAGTACATTATTGACACATGAGGACCACTGCTAATTTAGCAATTGTATGAGAGACTTGCACTATTGCTAAATTCACAATGTCAGTGAAGGTCACAAATGAATATTTTCTCAGCAGTTGGTAGTGGAGTCAAAAGGAGCAGAACAAGTTGAATACACCAAAATTTTCAAGAGTTTTCTTTCGCAGTCAGTCGGATGAAAATTGACTTGCCTTGCTTCCTGAGCAGCTGATACTGATTTTCGTATAATTTAACAATACATAGAACATGTTACAAGTATTCTTTTTATTTTATTTTCAACACTAATTTTGATATCACAATGTTGTATGCTATGAATATAAACAGATACGGCTCTTGAAGGCTGATAATTTGCAACCTGTCCAATCATGTTCCTGGCTGTGTGGCCTTTATACGTGACAAATAATGACAACCAAACTTTTACTAGAATCAAGAGTTTAGTCAATTTAGCTTTGCGATACTTTACAATAAAAAGAAACACGCTGAATGAATATCTCAGTGTAGTCAGCGCTGGGTATTTATTATAATGTTTGACTAGGGGTTTGTTTTATGTGCCTAAAACAGATTTTTCTGATCTTATTTATAAAACTCTTTGTAGGTGAACTACGCTATTGATATCAGTAAATCTAAATTTAGTCAGATAAGAAGTTTACTTGGGGCAAATGATGGTAATGTTGATGTCCAGGCCTTTGAGGATCCAAATACAAAGGTAAGATCCTGCAGTGTTAAGATCATGTCTCTTCGTATTTGATTATGTTCGCTGACGAGGTCAACCTGGGCGTAGGGTTGAGAAGATGTTTCTGACTGGGTTGTGACTAGTCATTAGATCAGCTTCCGTATGCATATCCAACAGAATAGGTAGATTGTCTGTCTAAGCAATGTCTTTAATTCCTTGGTCTAAGCTAGACAATTCTTAGACGGACATTAAATATTAGTTGGATAATTTTCTCATAGCTCAATTCTGAGAAAGTGTAACGATATATGTTTTCTGCTGTTCCACAGGGAATGTTGCCACCCTGCCCCACGGTTCAGTGGTCTTGGATGTCCCAAGGAGTTGTAGACAACTCCTTGGATGTCCTAAGAGACTAGGTTTATTATGACATTTATATAAAGTTGATCTCCTTATTATCCATGCTACAATATGCATTTGGAGGAGCATCAAACTATAATGTGATATTTATACCTAGAAATTTTTTTGCTTTATTACAGTGGGAGCCAAAAGCATCCCGTTGTTTGCAGTTTGAGATCACTGATGGTTTGAAGAAAATGAAAGCCATTGAACTGGAGCCTCTGATGGAGCTTGATACGAGCAAATTAGTTCCAGGAGCTAAGGTTTGTAGTTTATCACTGGTGTCTGTCATTTATTAGATTCAGCATACCTTGGCTTAAACTCTACCCTGTCACCCCCTGGAGTTCAAGGTTTTGAAATTGTGCTAGCTTTGTATATATGATGTGTAATCTCCGATATCTGAATAAGACTACTCAAAGCCTAAGCTCTTGCCAAAAAACCCACTGTCTGTGATAAGAAAATGGGTGATGCAGTGTTTATATGCACAAATTGTTTTAGACACTCCCTGGTTGGGCTACATGCCTTTTTTACTTGTGATTCATTGCATAAGAGAAACCTTTTGCTTGTATGCTGCATATTAAGAAATCAGTTCATTGATACAAGATTAGGCACCAAAAACTTTCAAGGTTTTTTCTATTTTAATGACGGTTATTGCAATCCCACCAACTCTTGATATTAGTGTGAAATCGATTTGCAGCATCTGATATGCAATATGAAACTTTTTTATATGCAGCAATCCGTAATCAACGAATTGTATGGCAGCTTTTGTCTGTGACAGGCTTGAGCTAAATTAGCTGTACAAAAGACTCGAATATCACACCATCTGGAAGGGAGAGGATTTTTCCTCCCAACCTCCTTGGTATTTCTGGTTAATAGATAGGCAGCTGAAATATATGAGACTATAATCAGATTACCAAATATTTGCTAGGCGCCCATGGATCTGTTAAAGTATTACGCTTCAAAGGTAATATAGACCAAATACCAATGCATGTTGTAGTCAGGCAGTTACTTATGATAAAGTTATGTCAGATTTGCATGGTAAAAAACCCAATGCTCTGCTTAGCATGAATTATTGATGGTGGAAAAATGGCCTCACATAAGGGAAGGTAACTCTCATTCCCTGCATTATGATGTCACTATGATCATGTTGTGCAATACAAGAAAAGAGCACTTCTAGAAGACTGTTACATCATAACGCAGGGAATGAGAGTTACCTTCCCTTATGTGGGTCACTGTTTCTAACATCACTAATTCATGCCAAGAGGACCATTGCATCTTTTTACCATGCAAATCTGACAAAATTTTATCACAAGTAACTGCCTGGCTATAACATGCATTGGTCTTTGGGAAGCTTTTAATATAATCTACCCCATAGTCATGTTTTCACCGCACAAAAATTATCGTATTATTATTAGGGGTCACATGCTTAGCTAAATACGCCCCTGTTACAAGTCACAACGCTTCTCACTTATTTTCTCAGATATTGCTGAGAGGTCCATTGAGAATTGTACATGGATGTGCACTTTTGACAAGAGGGAGTGTGATTATACTCGGGGGTCATGTAGAGGAACTGTTGGAGAAATATGATAAGACTGCTGTTCTTCAACAACTACTGTAAGTTGAAATATTATAATTAGCTCAAAAATACTGTACTCGATTTAGTTCGAGCTCGGTGCACTACAGCCTCCTAATAAAGCGGCTCAAAATGCTGATGTATATTATGCAATCAAATTTCTACATTTTAAATGTATCTTGATTGACAAATTTAAGTATTCACAAACAAACATGTTCGTAATTTTACTGAGCTTGGGAGATGCGACCTGATAAATACCTTCTTCCCATCCTGTATGCCTGTTCTGATACCAGTGTTTATCACAATGTGCAGTTCTCTAACTTTTTCAAATGTGCCAATGAGATTTACATGGCAATAGTTGGACTTCTAGCTTACTGGACTTCTAGCTAGCTAGTAGGACTTATCTCTGGTTGGACAACAAGCTAGTTGGACAACAAGCTAGTTGGACTTCTAGCTGATGTCTCATTTTATAGATTTATTTTGATGATGTAGATCAGTCAACCTTTTGATCAATGCCAAGAAGACAAAAGAGATGGTTTTGGGCGTCCTAGCAGAATCTCAAATTGGGCTTTGTGGCATTCTATTGTCACAAGGGGTGTTTGATAATGAAATGTCAAGAAATGCCCAATATCAGCTGAAGCTTGACAATGTGAGGACAATTCTCGATTTGAGCTCCTAAATTATTGTATTAATGAATAATATTTTTGTTGTAGGAGAGAAACAGACTTGGGTGATAAAAGTAAAGAACTGTGCTCAAAGAAATTTCCCAACTCCGGAAAAATAAAAGGTTTGATGCTCTTCATTAGTTTTCTTTCAATAAATATAATGCTCTTTATCTTCCACTTCATTTTTTTCTGGTGTTTGCTGATCAGTAGTCATATTCACCAAGTTTCATTTTTGAGGTCAGCCTAGATCCAGTCGAGTTGTCACCTCTTGGATTTCCCTCATACTATGCATTCATTCTCATGGATAGAGCTGAGGTGAAACTTTAAGAAAAGTCTGTCGTCACCGGGAATTGAACCCGGGCCACCTCAACCAAAGTCTTTGATGATAACCAGCTGCGGTGCGTACAGCTCAGCGCAAACTAGACCTTCGAGCTCAGCGCAAACCAGGAGGTTTTCCCATGGCTCGAACCGCCCCGAAAAATAGCCTCAGGTCGAACAATGGAACTACAGTGAATGGCTGTAAATACAGCTCTCATGTTGCAGAGAAATGTGTACAAGTCTGATGTACTATGAATGAGTTTTTGTGCATGTTTTTAGGTGAGAACCGAGAAATCAAACCTTCAACCTACCATCAGACTAATATAAAGCCTCAACCCTCCCAGTATGTCAAACATGAATCAGCTCATCAATATAATCACCCACAAAGAAATCAGCAGCAAATGCAGAACATCAACCATAGACAAGTGTCTGCCCGAGTTCAGCAGCTAAAACAACTTTCAGCAGAGTGGGACGATGACTGGAGCGATGGTGAATTTGGTGAAGATCATATTAAAGCTGAAGCTAGGACTGTGTTGGGTAATGTAAATGATGGTCGAATACCATCTGATTGGTCGGATGATGATATGGAGTTCGTTGGAGAGGTCAAGGTTGCTAAGTCTGCAGTGAAATCTCAACCTAGTATTAATACTGGCGGAGGTTTTGAGAACTGGTCGGATGACGATATGTGCGATTATGTGCCAGCTAGCCCTCCCCAAGTCAATAATACCAGAACTAAATTGGAAGAAAGAAAACTGATAAGTCGTGTTGCTAATCTGCCCCAAAAGGAAAATTGTTATGTGTCCAAACCAGCCAATCGTGCAAAATCTCAAGAAATGCATTGGTCTGAAGATGATTTTGATGGCGATGATGCATTTGAAAGCGCCAATTGTCCCCCAAAACCGAAGCAACAGAGACAAACGGTGCCAGCAGCTGTAACAGCTACCAGAACTTCACATCAGCCTCATCAAAGATCATCCCATCCTGAATCGAATCTAAATAATGCACAAAAACGACAGATGAATATTGACAATTTCTTCCAGCCAAAGAAGCCGGGTAATTCTTCATCTGTTGCACAGCAACAAGTTGTTCCCAACATCTCGAATCAAAAAGAAGAATCAAACACTAGTTTAGTAGATCTTATCTCATCGGATGAAGAAGATTTTGTCATTCCTACCCAGAAATCTAAGACTAGCGTGGTACACAAAGCTTCCGCTCCTACAATGCCATCTAAAGGTCAATCTTCAGGATCATCAAATGGCACTGCTGGCGTTTGCTCAGATTTCCACAAAGCTCGCTTCCATTATATCAGTGATCTGCAATCTGG